>JARHVA010000316.1:3977500-4657500 GCA_037957365.1 Torreya grandis
TTGACACCTTGACTAAGATGATTGAGAAGAACAACATCAATGTTCTTGAATCCTCATTTTAGAACACATCCACAAAACATTATACAAAGGAAAAATATAGTAAAAAGGGTAAAAACAAGGGCAAACACTTATTTTAGTAGCTTCTCAACCTTCAACTTAGGTTATTGACTCAGGTGCTTCCTATCACATGGCCTCCTTAGAGGATCTATTTTCAGAAATAGAGCTGTGTTTTGTGCCTTCAATTCTCATGGGTGATGACACTTGAAAAAAAATTAGTGGTAAAGGATCAATATAAGTAAGTGATGGGACCTTTAATGATGTTCAGTGTGTTCCTTCACTATCCACCAATCTTTTGTTAGTATATCAAATCACTCATATAGGTGCAGGGAAGCGATTTGAGTTTACACCTAATTCAGTGGTCATCAAGGAGTTACATAGTGACACCATAGTGGCTTATGGGAAGGCCAATAATCAGTCTAGGCTGTATACCTTCTCACATTTTACCCTAGATCAGCCCTCAATTGCACTTCTTACTCATGTATATAGAGTAATAAAACTATGGCATGAACGGTTTGGCCATTTAAACTACCATTACCTAGAGCAACTCAGTCATCAGGACATGGTTTCAAGGTTGCCTAAAGTCAAATTATCAGATGGCCTATGTAATGGATACATTCTTGGTAAGCATCTAGAAGAGAAATATGATAAATATAAAGTAAGGAGAGTTAAACAAAAGCTAGAAATAGTCCACAGTGACTTAGCAGGTCCATTTCTAAAACCTTCATTCAACAAGACAAGATACATGCTCATATTTATTAATGAATTTTTGAGGTACACCTAGGTATCTTTTCTCAAAAATAAGACTGAGATCTTTGATCACTTTAAGGACTTCAAGGCACTTTTGGAGAAGTAGTCAGAATGCTCTATTAAAATATTAAATATTGATAATGGAAAGGTGTATGTCAACAATAGGTTTGAGTAGTTTTGCACATCAAAGAGGATTCAGATGAAACACATAGTAGCATACAGTCTTTATCAGAATGGTGTGGCTAAATGCAAGAACCATACCTTGAAAGAAATGAAAAACTACATGCTTTAATCAAAGTCTCTTACTCCTCAGTATTGGGCTGAAGCAATCAACTATGTATGCTACATTTAGAACCAAGTTCCACACAAAACCTTGAAGAGAATCACTCCTTTTAAAGCTTCAGATGGCTAGAAGCCCATATTAGATCACTTTCAAGTGTTTATATCACTAATAATGGCCCATGTTCCTAAGAATAAATGTAAGGCAATGGACCCTCAAAGTCAGTCTGGCATCTTTGTGGGGTATGCAAAGGGTGTTAAGGGATATAGGCTTATCCATCCTAAAACTCATGAGTTGTTCATTGAAAGGAGTGATAATTTTTGTGAGGGCCCACTTGAACATAATCTTGACACTCCAAACTCTTCAAAAGTATCTTTGGGAATTGATTTCACTTTTGAAAGTGATGTAGATCCACCTAAAGATCCTCATGATGATGAGGATGACTCTTATTTTTCTTCGAGTTCAATCAATGAGAAGTGATGAGGATTCTCCTCCTCCATATCATAATCACACTACACATGATGAGGAATCACCTCCTGATTCTCTAATCTCATATAATTCTAGTCCCACTTGGGCCAAATAGACACTTCACAGTGTTAGTAGATGGGTTAAAAATCCATCAAATATAAGGTAGACACAATCACAATTTCAGGGGATATCACATGCCTACTTGGTCATTGCCTCAAAATTTTAAACTTTTCATGAGGCATCTGACATTCTAGAATGGGATTCTACTATGTAGGAAGAGTATAGTTCCCTAATCAGGAATAAAGCATGGGATGTGGTCCCTCTTCCCAAGAGAAGAAAATTGGTCCATTGCCAATGGGTTTATCGAACCAAGTATGTTGCAGATGGGTCAATCGATAAGTACAAATATCATCTATTTGAAAATGGGTTTTCTTAGGTGCCTAACATAGACTAAACTAAGACATTTGCTCGTGTAGCCAAGATGACATCTATAAGACTCACTCTAGCCATTGTACATGCACATTATTGGGGTGTTCACCAAATGGATGTAAAGAGTGATTTTCTACATGGTGACTTCAAAGAAGAGATATATATGGAGCAACCATAAGGCTTTGTAGAAGATACTTCCTCAGTCTACAAACTCAATAAATCTATCTATGAACTCAAACAAGCCCCTTGAGCATTGTATGCCAAGATGGACTCTGTTCTCCTCATAGTCAGGTTTACCAAATTCCACTTAGATCTAAATGTCTACATATTATGATAGGATGATTCTCTATTGATCATAGTTCTCTATGTGGATGAATTAATGATTATAGGGAGCTCATGATCATCCATCTAAGCAGTAAAAACTACACTTTTAGATAGGTTTTCAATGATAGACATATGATTACTACACTACTTTCTTAGGATTAAAATCATTCAATCGATTCTAGGATAACTTTATCACAATCCATGAATTCTCTTGATTTGTTTGTGAGGTTTAACATGGCTAATTTTAATCCAGCTCCTCCTCCCTTCTTATCTAGTGTGAATCTTGAGGTTGATTGTCCTATATCATTCATTGATGCAACTCCATATCAACAACTCATGGGTAGTCTTATATATCTCACACACACTAGACCTGACATATCCTATGTAGTTGGGTTGGTCTCCAAATTTATGTAGGAGCCACATGAGTTGCATTGGAAAGTAGAAAAGTAGATTCTTCACTAAATTTAGGGTTCTCACAACTATGGGATACATGATAGAGAAAAAATAGAGGTTGATTTGATCAGATACATAGATTTATAATGGGCTAAAAATATTTAGAGTCAAAAGTACACCTCAAGCTATAGTTTCTCACTTAGTTTGGGTTCAATAAGTTGGTCAAGTAAGAAGCAACATGCAATTGATTTATCATCCATAGAGGTAGAATACATAGGGCCTATCAATGCCACCACTGAAGTAATATGGATTCAAGGGATTCTCACTAAATTTGGTGTCTACTTTCAT
Source organism: Torreya grandis (assembly GCA_037957365.1). Taxonomy (NCBI): domain Eukaryota; kingdom Viridiplantae; phylum Streptophyta; class Pinopsida; order Cupressales; family Taxaceae; genus Torreya; species Torreya grandis. The sequence goes on from JARHVA010000316.1 coordinate 3,980,550, forward strand.
AAGCTTATAGTCATCTACTGTGACAACCAAAGCACTATCTAGATTTGCAATAATATGGTTCTCCATCAAATGACCAAGCACATAGAGATTCACATGCATTTCACCAGGGATCTTATCAATGAGCAAGTCATGGATCTTTGATACTATCCAACATCATATTAGATTAAAAATATTCTGACCAAGCCCTTCATAGAGAGTAAATTTGTTCATTTATGAGCTATCTGTTAGGGTGTGGAGCTAAAAGCTTCACCAAGGAGCATACAAATCAGGTTTGGGTCTACACAGATGCCGGCGTCGGTCAGGAGTGACCGACGTCAGTCAAAAGCAGTTGGAGAGACGCCGACGTCGGCATAAGGGTCAGCCGACGGCGGTCACAGACAAGCAGCAGGAACCGACGTCGGTTACCTGCGTGTCCAGAAAGCTATTTCTGTGGACAGAAGCGAGTGTTTGCATGATAAGTTTGAGTTGTGAACTCAAGCACGCGTCTCTATTGTTAGCATTACTATTTTTGGAGCCCTTGTTCAAGAGGCTTAACTGCTTGTTGGTTGTACATGCTCAAGTCTCCTAATTCTATATGTAGAATTAGATCTTCTTAGCTTAGTAAGTAATTTTGTAGTGAATTATTGGAATTCATTGTGTGTGAAGAATAGTACAGAATTGAATCAATCCAGGCTTGTTGGAGTTGATTGTTCTTGAGAGAGAGCTCTTGAGGAATTGAGATCTATTGAGAGATCTATACATCTAGGAGAGGTGTGGAAGAAAGAAGCTTTCTTCAATTGTATTCCTTTGTAAAGAGTTTTGTTAATACAAGTTTTCAGGGTGTTTTCTTGTATCTCTTGTTCTTGATATTATCATTCTAATTACTTGTCAATCTGGTTTAATTCCGTATTTATTGCTGTCATAGTTGTAATCTATTGTTGGATTGATCTCCCAACAAGTGGTATCAGAGCTCAGGTTCACTAACAGGTGGTTCAGATCTGTGTAGTGTGTATTGATTACAGGTTCTTACAGAGATTTCTGTTTGAGTGGGAGAAGCAATGGCAGATGAAAGTAAATTGAGAATGGAAAAGTTCAATGGCAAAAATTACCAACACTGGAGAATGCAGATAGAGGATTATCTGTATCAGAAAGATCTCTACTTACCGTTAGGAGGTATTGCAAAGAAGCCCAAAGACATGGAGGATGAAGAATGGGAAGTTCTTGACAGAAAGGCTCTGGGGTCTATAAGACTGAGTCTAGCATCCACTGTGATATCCAATTTATCACAGGAAAAGTCTACGGTAGAGTTGATGACTACGTTAGCAAATCTGTATGAAAAACCCTCAGCTTCAAATAAGGTATATTTAATGAAGCAGTTATTTAATTTGCATATGAATGAAGGTGGATCTGTGTCTACTCATCTGAATAATTTCAATGGTATTGTGAATCAATTAAGTTCAGTGAATATAGTGTTTGATGATGAGATAAAAGCTCTTTTGATATTATGTTTTTTGCCTGAAAGTTGGCATGGCTTAGTAATGGCAGTAAGTAATACTGCATCTGCATCAAATATTTTGAAAGTAGAGGATGTTGTTAGTGTTATCTTGAATGAGGAAATATGCAAGAAAAGCATAGAAGAGGCATCTGGGAACGCTTTAAGTTTTGAGACAGGGGGAGGCAAAAAGAGAAGAGCAAGAAAGGCAGAGCAAGATCTAAGTCTAAAGGGAAAGGCAGATCTAAATCCAAAAATGGCAGGAAGCCACAATGCTGGAATTGTGGAAAGATGGGGCACATAAGCAGAGATTGTTGGTCAAAGCCTAAGGAGGACAACCAGCACGAAGGAAAGGAAGAAGCCAAGATTGCAGGTATTGCATAGGATGCTTTAATTTTCTCTCTACATAATAATATAGAGTCTTGGGTATTAGATTCTGGTGCATCTTTTCATGCTACTCCTAACAGGGAATATTTTAGTGACTATATCCATGGAGATTTTGGAATAGTGTACTTAGGGGATGATGAGCCCTGTAAAATAATTGGCAAAGGCAAAGTGCAGCTGAAGATGCAGAATAGCAACACATGGGTGTTGAGAGATGTGATGCATGTTCCTAGTTTGAAGAGAAATTTGATTTCTGCAGGTAAGCTAGGTGATGAGGGTTGTACAGTAACTCTCACAGTAGAATCTTGGAAGGTAACCAAGGGTGCACTTGTTATGGCCAGAGGTAAGAGAGAAGGTACTCTCTATTTGTGTAATTGTGTTACTAACAAATCTCCTTCAGTTTTATCTACTTCAGATGTGGACGCTAAATTGTGGCACTCAAGGCTTGGCCACATGAGTGAGAAGGGGATGTCTATTCTTAAGTCTAAAGGTATGCTTTCAAATTTAAAAGGCATAGATCTAGAGTTTTGTGAGCACTGTGTATTTAGAAAATAGAAAAGGGTTAGTTTTCTCAAAACTGGGTCTACTAAGAAGAGGCACAAGTTGGAGCTTGTTCACACAGACGTGTGGGGACCGGCTCAGGTTGCTTCCATTGGAGGATCACAGTACTATGTATCATTCATAGATGATGCCACAAGGAAGGTATGGATCTACTGTATTAGAAGAAAATCTGATGTATTTGATACTTTTAAAGTTTGGAAAGCTATGGTTGAGAATGAAACAGGTAAAAGATTAAAGTGCCTAAGATCAGACAATGGTGGTGAGTTCTGCAGTCATAAGTTTAGAGATTATTGTTACATGCATGGAATCCATAGGCAAAGGACGGTTCCAAGGACACCTCAGCAGAATGGTATTGCTGAAAGGATGAACAGGACAATAATGGAGCGTGTAAGATGTATGAGATTGCATGCCGGTTTGCCCTTACAGTTCTGGGCACAAGCTGTTGACACTGCAGTGTACCTGATTAACAGAGGACCCTCTACAGCTCTGGATGGTGGTATTCCAGAAGAGGCATGGACAGATAAAAAGGTTGATCTCTTATATCTCAAAGTTTTTGGTTGTGAAGCCTTTGTGCATATAGAGAAGGAAAATAGAAAGAAGCTTGATGCTAAGTCTATGAGATGCACGTTTATTGGCTATGGCTCAGATGATTTTGGTTACAAATTGTGGAATCTAAAAACTAACAAGGTAATCAGGAGCTGTGATGTTATTTTCAACGAAAGAGTGATGTATTGTGATCAGCTAAGGAAGTTGAATCAGCCTGAGCAGAGCAATGGTGAATTGGATGAGGTGAAAGTCCAAGGTGAGCTCGCAGGAAAAAGAAATAATCACTTACAAAAAAACACAGAGACCGACGTCGACAGGTTAGGAACTGGCGTCGGCAGGACAGAAATCGGCGTCGGCAATACAGAGACCGACGTCGGCCGTACAGGTACCGAGGTCGGTCACGAAGAACCGACGTCGGCCAGTAACAGGTCTACAGGTGGCCGAGGTCGGTCACTGTCAGAAAATTTGGGTGGACAGATTGTTGAGAACGAGTCCAAGACACCTATCAGGAGGTCTGAAAGGGTAAGTAAGCCTCCAATTAGATATTCTCCTTCTTTATATTATTTATTGCTAACTGATGGTGGAGAACCAGAGAGTTTTGAAGAAGTAATACAGGTGGAGTCCAAGAGTGAGTGGGAGCGTGGCATGGTTGAGGAGTTGGAGTCCTTAAGAGAGAACCAAACATGGGATTTGGTTGAATTGCCAGCTGGTAAGAGAACACTTAAGAACAGATGGACCTATAGGTTGAAGGAAGGTGAGAATGGACAGATGAGATACAAGGCTAGATTAGTGGTAAAAGGATTCGCACAAAAGCCAGGTATTGACTTTGGTGAGATTTTTTCTCCAGTTGTTAAAATGACTTCAATAAGGGTTGTATTGTCTTTGGTTGCTTTTGAGGATTTGCATCTTGAGCAGCTAGATGTTAAGACAACGTTTCTTCATGGAGATTTGGATGAGGAAATTTATATGGAACAGCCAGAAGGATTCGAGGTCAAGGGTAAGGAGAAGTTTGTGTGCAGGTTGAAGAAAAGCTTGTATGGCCTCAAGCAAGCTCTTAGACAATGGTACTTGAAATTTGACAGGTTTATGACTGAGCACGGCTACAGTAGGTGTCAATCAGACCATTGTGTGTATTTCAAGAGATTTGATAACGGTAGATATATTATTCTATTGTTGTATGTAGATGACATGCTGGTTTCAGGGTCTCACATGCAGGATATCTCAGAGCTTAAGGTAAAATTAGCTCAAACGTTTGCTATGAAAGATTTGGGAGCAGCAAAGAAAATCCTTGGCATGAGCATTAGGAGAGACAGGAAAAATCACAGGTTGATATTGTCTCAAGAAGATTATGTGGACAAGGTGTTGAAACGGTTCAATATGCAGGATGCTAAACCGGTAAGCACACCTTTGGCTGGACATTTCAAGTTAAGTAAGGAACAATGTCCCAATTCATATGAAGAGGTAGAGTACATGAGTAAGGTTCCATATTCTTCCGCGGTAGGAAGTTTGATGTATGCAATGGTATGTACTAGACTGGATATTGCCCAAGCAGTGGGAGTGGTAAGTAAGTATATGGCCAATCCAGGTAAGGAACATTGGAAAGCAGTTCAATGGATCCTTAGATATCTGAGAGGAACCAGCAGTAGACACTTGTGCTATAGAGGTTCAGATACTTCTCTACATGGCTATGTAGATTCAGATATGGCAGGGGATTTGGATGGCAGGAGAAGCACCACAGGTTATGTTTTTACTGTAGGTGGAACGGCAGTTAGTTGGATATCTAAGTTGCAGAAGGTTGTAGCCTTGTCAACTACAGAAGCAGAGTATATTGCAGCTACAGAAGCTAGCAAGGAGATGATATGGATGACACGGTTCATGGAAGAGCTTGGAAGGGAGCATGGAAGTTGCAGATTGTGTAGTGACAGTCAGAGTGCAATCCATTTGGCTAAGAACTCAGCTTTTCACTTAAGAACCAAGCACATACAGCTAAGGTATCACTTCATACGACAGGTATTGGAAGATGGTGAGTTGAAGCTGGAGAAAATCCATACAGATAGGAATCCTGCTGATATGCTAACAAAGCCGGTTACAAAGGAGAAGTTGAATCTTCATTCAACTTCTATTGGTCTTCATGATTGAGTTGAAGATGGAGGAACTAGAAGATGTTGCTGTACAGGTACTGGTGTAGCTGGTTTATCTCCAAGTGGGAGATTGTTAGGGTGTGGAGCTAAAAGCTTCACCAAGGAGCATACAAATCAGGTTCGGGTCTACACAGATGCCGGCGTCGGTCAGGAGCGACCGACGTCAGTCACAGGCAGTTGGAGAGACACCGACGTCGGCAGAAGGGTCAGCCGACGGCGGTCACAGACAAGCAGCAAGAACCGACGTCGGTTACCTGCGTGTCCAGAAAGCTATTTCCATGGACAGAAGTGAGTGTTTGCATGATAAGTTTGAGTTGTGAACTCAAGCTCGCGTCTCTATTATTAGCATTACTATTTTTGGAGCCCTTGTTCAAGAGGCTTAACTGCTTGTTGGTTGTACATGCTCAAGTCTCCTAATTCTATATGTAGAATTAGATCTTCTTAGCTTAGTAATTAATTTTGTAGTGAATTATTAGAATTCATTGTGTGTGAAGAACAGTATAGAATTGAATCAATCCAGGCTTGTTGGAGTTGATTGTTCTTGAGAGAGAGCTCTTGAGGAATTGAGATCTATTGAGAGATTTATACATCTAGGAGAGGTGTGGAAGAAAGAAGCTTTCTTCAATTGTATTCCTTTGTAAAGAGTTTTGTTAATACAAGTTTTCAGGGTGTTTTCTTGTATCTCTTGTTTTTGATATTATCATTCTAATTACTTGTCAATCTGGTTTAATTCCGCGTTTATTGCTGTCATAGTTGTAATCTATTGTTGGATTGATCTCCCAACACTATCATTGGGGTTAGGGCTGCTCCACCTACTTCTTCCTCCTATGGAGGTTCATAACTATGTATTTGGTTAGCTCATCAGGCTTTCATTCTCATCTCACCTAAGTTATACTTAAGGGGGATGTTAGTGTAGTGATTTTTCCCACTAGGTTTGGCCTACATGGTCATATGGCCATTCTATATTATTTAAGCTTCCTTAGGTTAGTTATAAACGGTCCATAGGCTAATTATATTTAATTTTAATTAGTTAATTAGGAAAATTAGGGGCTTCTTCATGTTTTCCTAATTTTCCCTATATGTACCCCACTTTTCCTTTTTGAAATTTGAATGAGGAATTCAATTGAATGCATTGTTTTCCTTCTCTTGGAATTTTGGAGCTCTCTCTACAGGAATCGACATTATTGCTTGAACGCTATTCAGAGAGCTTAGCACAATATTTCAAGTAGGATGTATCAATGAGTTAGATTAATAATAATCACTTCATGTATTCATATTTTACCAAATAATAATTTCAAATCCTTGTAGATTGACCTCACTAATTATGTTACCATGATTCTAATATTTATGCATGTGATTAGCTCCCCACAATGCTAAATTATAATATTGCAAGTTATGTACTTGAAAAGAATTCTACACCACTTTTCATGATGGTAGTATTATAGAGGGAATTGAAACCCTTTCACAACATTAATTACCATGTTGCATGTATAGATAGATAACATGAAAGAAAGTAGAAGAATAATCCTGTAATATTATCTATCCACACAGAGGGATGACACTTTTAAGAGTGTTTAAGTCATCAGGTTCATCAAACAAGCCTTAAAAGGCTTCCCAATTGGAGTTTCACCATTTTTTATTAGTGTTCACTACCCATTCACTATGATTGGCTGAGATTAGGAAGATGGTAGGCACAATTAGGAGATTAGATAACCCCAAAGTGATTTCACCTTTTGAGACCTTCTCACACCTACAAAACACACAAATTAGTCAAAAGAGCCCTATTTTGCACCATCTGTACAAGTGTGGTATACCTAAATCACATAGAGGGGATCCTTGTAAAGTATTATACCATACAAAATTAATTTCATGGAATTTAAATTTCATCTTGATACTCCATCTGCAACATCTACCCTTTCAGGTCCTTAAGGAGGGTTTGGAGTAGTTTCAGATCTTAACTTTTGTTAATAAAGGCTACATGTTGAAAATACCTCCCAATGCCACTGAGGGATTCTTAAGGACCCTAGATAATGTCTCAATATATCCTAAGGTCCCATGCAAAGAGTCATGAAGGTTCTAAGCATTTTAGAATGACCATTCTAGCTCTTTTAACATTATGCATAGGCCTATGTGCATTTCAAGCCAATAAATGGATTCATGATGAGTTTGTGTTCAAATAAAATTCTCTAACACATTTATATATGACTAAATAAAGTTCTCTAATAGTTATCAATAGTCATCTAACTATAAAAGTGATATGACTCCTTTCTAGGCATTAAACCTCACATTAGGTCTAGTAGGCTTTACCTGCAACTTGTGATTTAGACCTCTTTATTGACCATCTAGACCTCAGAGATAGATAAAAAACATCATATATACATCTGTGGCCATGTTCCAAATCATTGGAATTCTTGGAAAAGGTTGAAATTTGAAATTGTCTCTCAATTGAAATTAGGCTTGTACCTTGTCTAGCTACCCTACCTGCAAACCTTGTTGCTTAGATCACTTTGTTTGCCTTAAACCCTCCTACAATAGTTTACAATGTTGTATTATGTGTCTCCAAAATTCAAAAATCAAATTATATTTCATTTTCTTATTTTTTTTTCCATCTTCTCATCATTTTCCTCTAATATGTAGGGTTTAGGCATGGAGAAAGTACACTACCTATAAAACAAAATAGAGGCATATTTACCTATTTTTCCCATGAAACCAACAATTGGAGGTTTTAAAAAAATATCCAAGGGTATTACGTACAAAAATTTATCCTCTAACTTTAAGTTTTGACCCTGTAAAAGACACAAATCTCAAGATTGAGTTTGTATAGGTAGACTGTATATGTAGGTAGGGTATGAGGACTGTGCTTGATGAAATTGGGAGCTCTTTTTTTGACATATTATCATGTAAAGGGAAAATATATGTTTAATTATCATGGTTTAATGGATTAAAATATCATTCTAATATTTTGGTCACTCGAACACCTTCTATGTTCTTGCAAACACAAGACTAGTCTACAAGCTATCTAGATTGAGACAATCCTATTTGGAGTTTGTTGTAGGTGTATTTGGGCTAGTGAGAATACCCTCAAGGTGAAAACATCATGGTTTTGATGTTTAGGGATCATTATTCATTTTTAATAACCATAAAACTTTCTCTTATGTACCCTAAATTTTCAAAATGGGTCTTTCTTTGCTTGACTGACTGTATTTCTCATTTAGAGACCCCTATTATGGGACTATCTACTTCTTTGGGAAGGTTACATGGCCTCTAGAACATGTTAATTTAGATTATGGTTCATTTTAATTATCATTTTTAAACTTTAAACTCATACTAATACACCCTTTTGCCATTAGGACTAGGTCCCTACCTGTAGGACTGAGACACATTTGTAGGGGTCTACTGTACCTTTACTTATAGGTGCTCCTAGGTTGAAAAGAAATCATATTTATTCATGAGGAGACTTGATACCTTGATATAGTTTCTAATCATACTTTCTTATAATGAACACAACTTAACCTCCATCTATGCAATAAGAAGCCTCTTTCAATTTTGAAACTCTACCTTGGTTGTAGATGCATTTTTTGAGATAGTGTACAGACATGGCATGTGAGTGTGGAGGGAAAAAATATTACTATCATCTTCTCCTTGATGATATTCACATTCAAAAAATTACACAAACTACTTGTAAGCACCTTAATCATGGTGGCATAGTATAGATTTTAACTTTGGTGGAGAAAACACTTTTTATTTTTAGACCTATAAATAACACTAAATAGATTCAGTGCTTTCATGGCACCTTTAGAACCATATACAAACCTTCCCCCTTTTGTCAACTACCCTTATCACTTGGTTAGGGGATTATCCATGGTAGAGGCTATAAAGGCAAATAACTTGGATCATTTAAAAGTCTTTGAAACTATGAAATATGTTAATCCCAAAATGCTTCTAGTCCTTTGTTTAGTGTTTTCTAGGTAGACAACCTTGAAATCACAATCAAAACTATTAGAGGTGTTTCTAATTTTCAAATAGATCTATTTCACCTTGGATGGGTTTATCAAGTAAAATTTCATCAAGTAATGGTTCTGAGTGAGGTCTAATCTCAAATTCACATTCAAGTGACTCTCTCAAACTCCTATTTAGACCACCTATAGGTGGTTACATGATGTACCATAGTGAGTTATATTATGAATAACATGGAGACTCCTCATAAACATGAATCTTGATACTTTCATCTGACCTCAGAACACATTTATAGAAAAACCAAGAGATTTAAATGCACATTCACCCTTTCATACACCATTATGATGTCAATAATGGTCTTACAGATGCAAATTCTGGGTTATAAGATAGTGAGAGTAATCAATAAACAAAAACAAGCTTAGGAGATGTTTTCTTGGGCATTTGATCACTTCCAAAGATAAGAGAACATTGAATAAACCTATGGAGGGGCCTTTAGGAACACCTAAAATAATCAAATCATCAAACCAAAGTAAATAATTTTGAAACTCGCTCGAAAGGAGACCCCTCATGGATGCGAGTGCATAAAAAACTACTTCAGGTCTTAGTGATGGTTAATAAAGGAGAAGATATTAAATTCAAACTTCTTTCCATGTAAATGAATTAGACATAGAGTAATTTCCACCCCGAAAATCATTCCTCTTAATTCTAACAGTATGGTCTGTACTATGCATCCCAAGTTGACTCTCCTTAGCTTGTAAGGGCAAGAAAGAAGGAGAAGAAGTAAAACTTGATTTTTTGGCTTTTTCTCAGCACACCAGGTGTGGAAATGACTTTAGGGATCTAAAGAGACACCATCCCATGTTATTTGTTGGAGGAGGACTTCCCAAGTTCATACAAGTGCCATTAATGGCCTATTTTCAAGGGAAACCTACCTTCTTCTACATTTAACTACTTCATAGACTGAAATATAACTACTCGTAACATTTATTGACCTTATCCATTTTTAAAACAAACATGGTGATAAAATTATTACTTGGAAAGTCTATACAAGTCATTAATTGAGATAGAAATATGACCAATAGGCCATTTTTGCATATGAGACATAGTAAACTGTAAATTAATGACTTGTGAACATATTAAAACATCTCAAATACCATATTATGATATATTAAACATGATTTGGAACTTCAACCATGTTTGACTAGATTTGACTTTGGTTGACTAGGAAAGTACAAGGGAGGTAGGCTTCAACAAGGACCAAAACATGGATAGATAAGAGGTTTAGACCAACATGAGACCCTATTAGGCATATGGAAACATTTGGAAAAGTTTAAATATTTAGGGGTTGACCCAATTTGACTAAAATTCAAATTAGGTCAACACTTTTAGAAATTCTTAGGGGTAACATGCTTGCCTATGTTAAGGACCATTAGCCTTATCCTGTCCATTGGGTAAAGGGAGTCAAATGCAATTTGAAACAATAGTATTAGACCTTGATTTGACCAATAAGAATAGCTGATTGACCTCAAAACACATAAATGAAAGATAACACACAATGAGACCAAAATAAATAGACAAAACAAAGGCACACTTGTGCTACTAAGCCCTTAAGGAACACAATAAAATAACAAGTAAACTAATCATGTACTTTAAAATTTAACATACCTCCCTTCCTTGATAAAAGGGTGACTACCTTGAATCTCCATCCTCACTATATGAATGAGGATGCCAAACATGCTTCCTTTTGGATGTGGTGCTAGTTGGCTCATGTTTCCTTTTTGCTCCTTGGCTTGGTATGTCATTTAATGGAGTCATCTCCTGCAAGTTTCCAAGGTATATGAAGTCTTCTTGACCTTGGAAACATGCCTCATACTATTTTTATTTTGTCTCATTATGGTATATTTTTATATCTATGTAGGGGACAACCTCTTATAAGTCTATACTTTCTTGAAAGACCTCATTGTTCTTCTAATTTTCTACAATCTCTTCAAAGCCTTCAAGAAGTGTTGTGTCACTATTCCCTAGCAATGTTTATTGTTCAAAATCCTTATTGATGTTTTTAGGATTAAATTCACATGTGATTGTAGGATCAATATTCAATTCATCTTCAAAATATTCATAAACATCATATATTTCTATATCATGATTTGTAATCTCTTGATGGTGATTCCTTTTAACACATGTTTTCTCCGTAACAGCTTGAGTTTATCCTCAAAAGAGCCTTGTCCTCTCATTATCTTCATATTCTTTAAACATTTGAATTTATGTGCGCCACATGTCTTCTTTTTGAGACACAACATCTTGATTACCATGGCTTGTAGTCAGCTGCAGAGGACTTGTAAACTCCTTGGGGCTTTGAAATTCATTACAAATGTGCTAAATTTTTTTCCACATGTCATCACCCTTCTATTGATCAACATTATGAAGTGGAACAATAATATAAACCTATTAATCTTCTTATTTTAAATCCAAAATAACTCCTTCCAAGGAATCTTTTTACACACAAGGAACTTCATCTTCACTAGGCATCTCAAAAACAAGAAGTTTAGCCAAAGAAGGTTCCCAAGGAGCAATGCAATCTTTGACATTAGAAGGGAAAAATGGATTAGCCAGAGGAGGTTGAAAGATGGATTCAATGGCTTATTGAGGAGGGGTGGGAGGGAGTTGATTAGTTTCAACTTTATCTCCACTTTCAACTTCTCCACTTAAACATCTCTTGTTCTTCTTTTCACAAGCTACCACTACCTCTTTCCATCTTGGGAAGCTATGCTTAGAGGATTCTTCATGAGGCTGAGATACAAATGGAGGGGTGAATGATAGGCTTAGAAAACTTGAGGTTTCCTTGGGCTTAGTATCTTGTATCCCACTTAGGAAAGTAGACTTAGAGAGTTTATTTTATGTTGCCATGATGGATTACATTAAAAGGTGATTGGCCAATTCAATCTTGTCAAGATGGGCCTTAAAAATCAAAATTCCTTTTTCAAAATCTTTCCCAAACAAAACACCTTGCTCAACAGTGGTGTCCTCATTCCTTTAGATGCTCTCTTGGATGGACCTATAAAAAGGGAAACTTTGGGGAATGCATGAAGGACTTGAAACATTTTAAAACATGCTTGGATTAGAATCTTGAGTGGGAAAAGGTGGCACACTTGAAGGTTGATGTGGGGTATATTGGGGATACCAAGACTGAGCTAGTTCATGATCTCTCAACCTCTCTTCTAGGTGTAAAATTAGGCCACAAACATCAATCATCTCATTAGAAATACCTTGCCAATTATCTCTCTCTATAGGCATCCATTATTCCTTGACTTGCTCCAAATCATTTCTCACACCTTTGATACAGTCACTTGGGATGACTTGACCACAACCATTTCTAGTATCAAGGTCTAACATGTAGTCTTTGTAACCAATGAGATTTTTATTCAAACTTACAATGGAATGACTTGGAGAGGAACTAGGTTGGCTAGGTGAAGCATAAGCTTGATAGGGATGATTATAGGTAACATAAGATTAATAAGGATCATGACAAGCTTGGACAAGGACATGTTCATATTGAGAGGGAAAATGCAAAGATGGATATGTCTCCCTAACTTGTGTTAAGACAAACTCAACATCAGAATTATCCATGAATCACTCATGAGAAGACCATAGAACAAGAAAAAAACTTCAATTATAGTACCTAGACTACTTAACCAGTAAATTTATGCTTCGAGTCACCATTGGTGCTTAGTGAAATTACCTCCAAAGGTTGATATCTTAAAGAGAACACCAAAACTCCTCAAATTATTGGAACAAGTGTCCCATCAAGCATGCCAAAAATTGTTGTCACTTGAGCTTACATCCATTGAAGAGATAATAAGTCTCTCCTCATTCAAGTGGCATAATAGAGCTACCTCAAGGCTATAGGTGAACCAAATGTGAGGTGGATCTTTATATTTGGGGCTAGTTTCCCTTGATGTACCACTTTGATCAAACTAATACTAACTCTTCAAGGGATGAAAAGGGAGAAGGATAACTGAAAGTAAATATATTATAGGGGAGACGATGCACCAAATAAGTTGTCTAACCACAACCTTAACATGTACTTGGAACCAAGAAGAAGTCTGCACATACACTTCATCCAATGAAAATCTTCTCTCTCACATCAATGTTTCAAGCATGGGGTCTTGAAGAGAGCCTAGGTTAGGAGGACTTAGAAAATATGCATTATAAGAAACACTATTTAATATAATACTAACTATAACTTCAATCCACATTAGACACTTTTTTTTGACCTGTAAAAGAGAGATTCTAAAACACAAAAGGTACTAGGAAGAGTAATATGTGAAGGTAAGACAAAATATACTTGCACAAGACTAAAAACCATTATATTTAGTTAGTGAAATACTAAATGAGGTAAAAAAACTATCTTTATTATCTCAAGGCAAAAATATGGAAGGGCTTCACCATACCAAGGTGGAGAGATCCATACAACACCCAAAAAGGCTAGAATTTATAAAAATTATGAGAGGAGAGAGAGAAAGGGAAGATAGAGAGTCACTAAGACACTTGTGAAGTAAGGAGGATTTAAATTATCATGGAATATAAAATGATTTAGGTCCTAAAAATAAATCAAGGACAAATGTCCCTCAAACATGTTTAACTCCTCCACATGTGGCATAGATTCCCTTTGCTTCCATAAGAAACTACCATCATCATTTGCCTTCAAAAAAATACCTCATCACTATTTAGGGTTAGGTATGGTGATGCATCTGGGTGAAAGGGGTTATAAACAAGACCTCAAATGAATTAGATCAGTTTCTAATCATTCATCTTCTTCTAGCCATGCACAATCATCCTTGATAGTTCTAAATGACTCATTTCCATGCACCTCTCACACTTGGCATCCAAAACCTTTCCAATTAGATAATATGATCCATGCATAAGGAGGGATGAAACTTTTTAAGATCATCTAAGTCATCAGGTTCATCAAACAAGCCTTAAAAGGCTTCCCAATTGGAGTTTCACCATTTTTTCTAAGTGTTCACTGCCCATTCATTATGACTGGCTGATATGAGGAAGATGGTACTCACAATTAGTATATTATATAACTTGTAAAATGGCCATGGAGAATTATAAAAAGTCTCAAACTATCTCATAAAAGTGATTGTACCTTTTGAAACCTTCTCACACCTACAAAACACACAAATTAGTCAAAAAGAGCCCTATTTTGCACCATCCATACATGTGTAGTACACCTCACTCACATAGCTAGGATACTTGGAGAGTATTATATCATCCCTAATCAGTTTCATGGCCTTTCCACTCCATCTTGATACTCCATCTATAACATCTTCCCCATCAGGTCCTTACAAAGGGTTTGGAGCATTTTCAAGTCTTAGCCTTTGTTCATAAAGGCTACATGTTAAAAATATCTCCCAATTGTAGGGATTATTAAGGACCTATATAATATCTCCAAAAAACCTAAGGTCCCATGCAAAGAGTCACGAAATTTATAAGCATTTTAGAATGACCACTTGAGCTCTTTTAGCATTATGCATAGGCCTATGTGCATTTCAAGCCAAGAAATGGCTTCTTGATGATTTTTTCTACAAAAAAAAGGATCCAAAACCTCTATATATGCCTTAATAAAGTTCTCCAATATGTCTCAATAGTCATTTAACTATAAAAGTGATATGACTCCTTTCTAGGCATTAGACCTCACATTAGGTCTAGTAGGCTTTACTTGCAACTTATGATTTAGACCTCTTTATTAACCCTATAGACCTTTGAGATATCTAAAAAACATCATATATACCTCTGTGAACATGATCCAAATCATTATAATGCTTGGCAAAGGTTGAAATTTGAAAATTTCTCTCAATTGAGATTAGGCTTGTACCTTACCTAACTACCCTACCTACAAACCTTATTTCTTAGATCACTATGTTTGCCTTAAAATATATTATATTAGTTCCCCATGTTTTATTATGTGTCTCCTATCTTCAAAAATCATATTAGAGAGTATTTGCTTATTCTAATCCATCTTCTCATCATTTTCCTCTAATTTGCAGGGTTTAGGCACGGAGAAAGTACACTACCTCTGAGACAAAATAGAGGCATATTGTCCTATGTGTCCCATAAAACCAACCATTATATGTTTTTAAAAAATTTCTAAGGTTACTCTATACATAAATTCAGCCTTTAGCTCCAAGTTTTGACCCTTCAAAAGACACAAATCTCAAGATTGAGTTTGCATTGGTAGACTGTATATGTAGGTAGGGTATGAGGACTATGTTTGATGAAATTGGGAGATATTGTTTTGACATATGCATGTGTAAAGGTAATATATATGTTTCATTATAATGATTTAATGGCTTCAAATATCATTATAATATTTTGGTCTCTCAAACACCTTCTATGTTCTTGTAAACACAAGACTGGTCTACATGCTATCTAGATTGAGACAACCACATTTGGGGTTTTTTGTAGGTGTATTTTGGCTAGTGAGAATACCCTAAAGGTGAAAAAATTATGGTGTTGATTTTTAGGGATAATTAATCACTTTTCATAACCATAAACCTTTCTCTTATGTACCCTAAATTTTCAAAATGGGTCTTTCTTTGCTTTACTAGTTGTATTTCTCATTTAGAGACCCCTACTGTAGGACTGTCTACTTCTTTTGGAAGGTTTCATGGGCTATATAACATGTTAATTTAGATGATGGTTCATTCTCCTTATCATGTTTAATATTTAACCTCATAATAATACACCCTTTTTTTATTATGACTACATCCCTACCTATAAGATTGAGACACATTTGTAAGGATCTACTGTACCTTTACCTATAGGTGCTCTTAGGTTGAAAAGAAGTCATATTTATTCATGAGGATACTTGAGACCTTAATATAGTTTATAATCATCCTTTATTAGCATGAAAATATATTAACCTCCATCTATTCAAGAAGAAGCCTCTTTCAAATTTGAAATGCTACCTTGGCTATAAATGCATTTTTTGAGATAGTGTACGGACATGGCATGTGAGTGTGGAGGGGAAAAATAGTACTATCATCTTATCCTTGATGATCTTCACATTCAAACAATTACACAAATTTTTTGTAAGCACTTTAATCATGGTGGTACAGTATAGATTTCAACTTTGGTGGAGAAAACGCTTTTTGTTCTTAGACCTATAAATAACACTAAATAGATTTAGTGGTTTCATGGCACCTTTAGAACCTTAGAAAAACCTTCCCCCTTTTGTCAACTACTCTTCTCACTTGACAAGGGGCTTGTCCATGGTAGAAGCTATAAATATAAATAACTAGGAACATTTAAAAGTATTTGAAACTATGAATTATGTTAATCCAAAAATGCTTTTAGTCCTCTATTTAGTGTTTTCTATGCTGACATGCCTGAAATCATAGTCAACACTCTTGGAGGTGTTTCCAATTTGTAAATATCCCTATTTCACCTTGGATAGGTTTATCAATTACCATTTCATCAAGAAATGGTTCCAAGTGAGGTCCAATATCACATTCACATTCAAGTGACTCTCTCAAACTCGTATTTAGGCCACCTGTAGATGGTTACATGATGTACCACAGTGAGCTATAATATGAATAACATGGAGACTCCTCATAAACATGAATGATAATAATTTCATTTGACTTCTTAGTGCATTTATAGCAAAAACAAGAGATTTAAATGTGCATTCACCCTTTCATACACCATTATAGCATCAATAGTGGTCCTACATATGCAAATTTTCGGTTATAAGACAATGAGAGTAATTTAAAAAAAACAAGCCTAGGTGAAGATTAATTGGACATTTGATCACTTCTAAATTCAAGATAATAGTGAATAAACCTATGGAGGGGCCATAAGGAACACCTAAAATAATCAAAGCATCAAACCAAAGTAAATAATTCTTAAACTAGCTCAAAAGGAGACCCCTCATGGATGTGAGGGCATACAAAACTACTTGAGGTCTTAGTGATGGTTCATAAAGGAGAAGATATGAAATCCAACTTACTATAATGGAAATGAAGTAAACTTAGAGTAATTTCAACCCCCAAAATAATTCTTCCCAATTCTAACTATACAGTCTGTATTATACATCCTAAGTTGACTCTCCTTAGCTTACAAGGGCAAGAAAGAAGGACTAGAGTAAAAATTGAAAATTTTGACCTTTTCTCAATACACCAGGTATGGAAATAACTTTAGGGAGTTGAAGAGACACCATCCCATGTTTTTTACTGGAGGAGGACTTCCCAAGTCTGTACAAGTGCCATTAATGGCTTATTTTCAAGGGAAAACTAACTTATTCTACATATAACTAATTCTTGGACTAACATATAACTAATCCTAACATTTCCTAACCTTATCCACATTGAAAAAAAACTTGGTGACAAAATTCTTGCTTGGAAAGTCTGTACAAGTCATTAATTGGGCTAGAAATATAACCAATAGGCCAATTTTCAATATGAGACATAGTAAAATGTAAATTAATGAATTTTGAACATCTAAAAACATCTCAAAGACCATATTAGGACATATTAAACATAATGTGGAACTTTGACCATGTTTGACTAGAGTTAACTTTGGTTGACTAGGTAAGTACAAGGGAGGTAGGCTTCAATAAGGAACAAGACAAGGATAGATAAGAGGTTTAGATCAATATGAGACCCTATTAGGCATATGGAAACATTTGTAAAATTTTCAATATGTAGAGGTTAATGCAATTTGACTAAAAGTCAAAATAGGTCAACACTTTTGGTAATTTTTAGGGGTAACATGCTTGCCTATGTTAAGGACCAGTAGCCTTATCCTATCCATTAGGCAAAGGGATTTAGATGCAATTTGAAACAATAGGATCAGACTTTGATTTGACCAACAAGATATCTAATTGACCTCAAAACACACAAAGGAAAGAAAACACACAACAAGACCAAAATAAACACACAAAACAAAGGCACACTTATGTTACTAAGCACTTAGGGAACACAAGACAACAACAAGCAAACTAATCATGTACATTCAACTTAAAAATACCTCCCTTCCTGGATCAAAAGGAAATTACCTTGAATCTCCTTCCTCACAAGATAAATGAGGATGCCAAGCATGCTTCCTTTTGGATGTGGTTCTAGATCACTTATATTTTCTTTTTGCTCCTTGGATTGGCATATCATTTAATGGAGTCATCTCCCACAAGTTTCCAAGGTAGATGAAGTATTCTTGACCTTGGAAACATGCCTCATACTATTTTCATTTTGTCTCATTATGGTATATTTGCATATCTATGTAGGGGACAACTTCTTGTAAGTCTGTACCTTCTTGAAAGACCTCATTGTTCTTCTCATTTAGTATAATCTTTTTAAATCCTTCAAGAAGTGTTGTGTCATAGCTCTCTAGCAATGTTTCTTGTTCAAACTCCTTGTTGATGTTTGTAGGAGTAGCTTCACATGTGGTTGTAGGAGAAAATCTTCAAGTCATATTCAAAATATTCATAATCATCATAGATTGCTCTATCATGGTTTAGAATCTCTTGATGGTGATGCCTTTCAACACATGTTTGCTCCCCAATAGCTTGGGTTTATCCTCAAAAGAGTCTTTTCCTCTCATTATATTCATATTATTTGAAAATTTGCATGTATTTGTGCCACATGTCTTCTTTTTGAGACACAACATCTTGCTTACCATGGCTTGTAGTCATCTCCAAAGGACTTGTAAGCTCCTTGGGGCTTTCAAATTCATTGCAAATATCCTAAAATTTCTACCACAAGTCATCACCCTTCTCTTGATTAGCATTATGAAGTGGAATAACAAGATAATCCTCTTCCTCTTCTTATTTGGAATCCAAAAGAACTCCTTCCAAGGCATCTTATTAAACACAAGGAACTTCATCTTCACAAGGAGTCAGGTCTTCCTCATCGCTAATCCGATTTGAAATATCTATCTTGTCCTCACTCTTAGTGATGTCAATAAAGGGCATCTCAAAAATAAGAAGTTTAGCCAAAGAATTTTCCTAAGGAGTAATGTAATCTTCAACATTAGAAAGGAAAAATGGATCAGCTAGAGGAGGTTGAAAGATGGGTTCAATGGTTTTTGTAGGAGGGGTGGGAGGGAGTTGAGTAGTTTCAAGTTTATCTCCACTTTCAACTTCTCCACTTAAACATCTCTTGTTCTTCTTTTCACAAGCTGACACTACCTCTTTCCATCTTTGGAAGCTATGTTTAAAGGATTATTCATGAGGCTGAGATACAAATGGAGGGGTGAATGATAAGCTTGGGAAAATTAGGGTTTCCTTAGGCTTGGTATCTTGTCTCCCACTTGGGAAAGTAAGCTTAGAGAGCTCATTTTCTGCTGCCATGATGGATTGCCTTAAAATCTGATTAGCCAATTCAATCTCCTTGTATAGATTGGCCTCAAAACTCAAACTTCCTTTTTCAAAGTATTATCCAAATGAAACAACCTGTTCAACGGTGGTGTCCTCCTTCCTTTGGCTTCTCTCTTGGATGGACATCCAAGAAGGGAAATTTTTTAGAATGCATGAAGGACTTGGGGCATTTTAAAACATGCTTGGATTAGTATCTTGAGTGGGAAAAGTTGACACACTTAAAGGTTGATGTGGGGTATTTTGGGGATGACAAGCTTGAGCTGGTTCATGAGTTTTCAACCTCTCTTCTAGGTGTAAAATTAGGCCACAAAAATCAAGCATCTCATTATAAATACCTTTCCAATTATCTCTCTCTATAGGCATCCATTTTTCTTTGACTTTCTCCAAATAATTTCTCACACTTTTGATACAATCACTAGGGATGAATTGACCATAACCATTTCTAGTATCAAGGTCTAAC
The DNA here is from genome assembly GCA_037957365.1 of Torreya grandis. Classification (NCBI taxonomy): domain Eukaryota; kingdom Viridiplantae; phylum Streptophyta; class Pinopsida; order Cupressales; family Taxaceae; genus Torreya; species Torreya grandis. The sequence goes on from JARHVA010000316.1 coordinate 4,000,448, forward strand.
ATGTAGTCTTTGTAGCCAATGCGAGTCTTCTTTAAAATTGTAATGAAATGACTTAGAGAGGAACTAGGTGGGATAGGTGAAGCACAAGATTGATAGGGCTGATTATAGGCAAAATGAGATTGATAGGGATCATGAAAATCTTGGATAAGGACTTGTTCATATTGAGATGGAAAAAGTAAAGATGGAATGTCTCCCCAACTTATGTTAAGACAAACTCAACATCAGAATTATCCATGAATCACTCTTGAGAAGACCATAGAATAAGAAAACAATTTCAATTATAGTACCTAGACTACTTAACCTGTAGATTTATGCTTGGATTCACCATTGGTGTTTAGTGAAATTGCCTCCAAGGGTTGATATTTTAAGGAGAACACCAAAACTCCTCAAATTCTTAGAAAAAGTGTCCCATTGAACGTGCCAAAAAATGTTATCACTTAAACTTAGACACCTTTAGGAGATAATAAGTCTCTCATCATTAGAGTGGCATAATGGAACCACCTCAAGGCTGTGGGTGAACCAAATGTGAGGTGGATCTCTAGATTTGGGACTAGTTCCCCTTGATGTACCACTTTGATCAAACTACTACTAACTCTTTAGGGGATGAAAAAGGAGAAGGATAACTGAAAGTAAATCTAATCTAGGGGAGCTGATACACCAAATAAGTTGTCTACTCACACCCTTAACATGCACTTAGAACCAAGAAGAAGTCTGTACATACACTTCATCTAATGACAATCTTCTCTCTCACATCAATGTTTCAAGCATGGGGTCTTAAAGAGAGCCTATGTTAAGAGGACTTAGATAATAGGAATGATAAGAAACACTATTAAATAGAATAATAGTTATACCTACAATCCACATTAGACACTTATTCATAACCTGTAAAAGAGAGATTCCAAAACACATAAGGCACTAAGAAGAGTAACATGTGAAGGTAAACCAAAATACACTAACACAAGACCAACAACCATTGTATGCACTTATTGAAATCTTTAATGAGGTAGAAAAAACTAAATCTATTATCTCAAGGAAATTTTTTTTTTAGGGATTCACCATACCAAGGTGGTGAGATCCATACAATATCCAAAAAGGCTAGAATTTATAGCAATTATGAGAGGTGAGAGAGAAACGGAAGCTCAAGAGTCACTAAGACACTTGTGAAGAAATTAGAAGGCATTAAATTATAATATATTATATAATGAGATAGGTCCTAAAAGGAAATCAAGGATACACTCAAACATGTTTAAATCCTCCAAATGTGGCGTAGATTCCCTTGTGCTTGCATAAGAAACTACCATCATCATTTGCCTTCAAAAAACTACATCATCAGTATGTAGGGTTAGGTATGATGATGGATTTAAGTGAGAGGGGTTGAAAAAAATCTATCACATGCATTTGATTAGTTTCTAATAATCCATCTTCATTTGGCCATGCACAATCCTCTTTGAGAGTTTGAAATGACTCATTTCCATGTACCTCTCAAACTTGGCACCCAAAACCTTTCGAATTATATAATATAATCCATGAAAAATGAGGGATGACACTTTTTAATAGTTTATATGTCATAAATTTCATCAAATAATCCTTAAAATCCTTCCCAATTGGAGTTTCAATATTTTTTGTAAGTTTTCATTACAAATTCACTATGACTGGCTGAGATGAGGAAGATGGTAGCCACAATTAGGAGATTAGATAACTAATAAAATTCCCATGCAGACTTATAAAATTTCTCAAACTATCTCCTAGAATTAATTTTACCTTTTGAAATATTCTCACACCTATAAAACACACAAATTAGTCAAAAAGAGTGATATTTTGCACCATCCGTATAAGTGTAGTACACCTCAGTCACATGGAAGAGATCCTTGGAGAGTCTTATATAATCCATAATTAGTTTCATGGCATTTACACTCCATATTAATACTCCATCTGAAGCATCTTCCCCATCGAGTCCTTAAGGAGGGTTTAGAAGGGTTTAGAGCAGTTCCAGGTCTTAGCCTTTGTTCATAAAGGCTACATGTTGAAAATATCTCCCAATGCCATTGAGGGATTATTAATGACCCTAGATAATATCTAAAAATAGCCTAAGGTCCCATTCAAATATTCATGAAATCTCTAAGCATTTTATAATGACCACTTGATCTCTTTTAACATTATGCATAGGCCTATGTGCATTTCAAGACAAGAAATGGCTTCTTGGTGAGTTTGTCTTAAAAAAAAAGTTTAAAAACTTTATATATGCCTCAATAAAGTGACCCAATAGGTCTCAATAGTCATGTAACTACAAAAGTGATATGAATTCTTTCTAGGCATTAGACCTCACATTAGGTCTCGTAGGCTTTACATGCAACTTGTGATTTAGACCTCTTTATTGACATTATATACCTCTAATATAGCTCAAAAAAATCATATATACCTATGTGAACATTCTCCAAATCATTTTAATTATTGGAAAAGGTTGAAATATTAAATGGTCTCTCAATTGAGATTAGGTTTGTACCTTGCCTAACTACCCTACTTGCAAACCTTGTTGCTTAGATTAATCTATTTTGATTAAAACCTCCTAGACTAGTTTCTCATGTTTTATTATGTGTTTCCTAGCTTCAACAATCATATTATAGGGTATTTGATTATTATGGTCCATCTTCTCATCATTTTCTTCTAATCTACAGGGTTTAGGCATGGAGAAAGTACACTACCTTTGAGATAAAATAGAGGCATATTGTCCTATTTTTACAACAAAAATAACCATTAGAGGTTGTTACACAATTTCCAAGGGTACTATGTACGAAAATTCATCATCTAACTCTAAGTTTTGACCCTTCAAAAGACACAAACCTCAAGATTGAGTTTGCATTGGTAGACTATATATGTAGGCAGGGTATGAGGACTGTGTTTGATGAAATTGGGAGATCTTTTTTTGACATATAATTATGTAAAGGTACTATCTATGTTTCATGATCATGGTTTAATGGATTCAAACATCATTCTAATCTTTTGGTCTACAAGCTGTCTAGATTGAGACAACCCTGTTTGGGGTTTGTTGTAGGTGTACTTGGGCTAGTGAGAATACCCTCAAGGTGAAAAAAGCATGGTGTTTATGTTTATGGATCATTAATCACTTTTCATAACCATAAAACTTTGTCTTATGTACCTTAAATTTTCAAAATGGGTCTTTCTTTGCTTGACTGATCACGTTTCTCATTTAGAGACCCCTCCTATAGGACTATCTACTTCTTTAGGAAGGTTTCATGGCCTCTAGAACATGTTCATTTAGATGATGGTTCATTTTCCTTAGCATGTTTAAACATCAACCTCATACTAATACACCCTTTTGCCATTAGGACTAGGTGCCTACATGTAGGATTGAGACACATTTGTAGGGGTCTACTGTACCTTTACTTGTAGGTATTCATAGGTTGAAAAGTAATCATCTTTAGTCATGAAGATGCTTGAGACCTTGATATAGTTTATAATCATAATTTTTTATCATCAACAAAACTCAACCTCCATCTATGCAAGAAGAAGCCTATTTCAAGCTTGAAACTCTATGTTGGATATAGATGCATTTTTTGAGATAGTGTATGGATAGGGCATGTGAGTGTGAAGGGAAAAAATAGTACTATCATCTTCTCCTTGATGATATTCACATCCAAACAATTCCACAAACTGTTTGTAAGCATCTTAATCATGGTGGCATAGTATAGATTTTGACTTTGGTGGAGAAAACACTTTTTGTTCTTAGACCTATAGATAACACTAAATAGATTTAGTGCTTTCATGGCAACCTAGAAAAACTTTCCCCCTTTTATCAACCACCCTTCTCACTTGTCAAGGGGCCTATCCATGACAGAGGCTATAAAGCCAAACAACTAGGAGCATTGAAAAGTATTTTAAACTATGAAATATGTTAATGCCAAAATGCTTCTAGTCATTTATTTAGTGTTTTATAGGTAGACAGGATTGAAATCATAGTCAACACTCTTGGAGGTGTTTCTAATTTGCAAATAGCCATATTTTACCTTAGATGGCTTTATATAGTACCATTTCATCAAGTAATGGTTCCAAGTGAAGTCCATTTTCACTTTCAAATTCAAGTGACTCTTTCAAACTCCTATTTAGGCCACTTGTAGGTGGTTACATGATGTAACACAATAAACTATAGTATGAATAACATCGAGACTCCTCATAAACATGAATCTTGATACTTTCATCTAACCTCTTAATGTATTTCTAGAAAAACCAAGAGATTGAAATGCACATTCACCCTTTTATACACCATTATGACATCATCAATGGTCTTACAGATGCAAATTCTAGGTTATAAGATAGTGAGAGTAATAAACAAATAAAAACAAGCCTAAGAGAGGCTTTCTTGGGCATTTTATCACTTCCAAACCCAAGATAACATTTAATAAACCTATAGAGGGGCCTTGAGGAACACTTAAAATAATCAAAACATCAAACCAAAGCAAATAATTCTAAAAATTTCTCAAAAGGAGACCCCTCATGGATGTGAGTGTAGAAAAAAATGCTTGGGGTCTTAGTGATGGTTCATAAAGGAGAAAATGTGAAATCTAAACTTCTTGCAATGGAAATGAAGTAGACTCAGATTACTTTCCACCCCCAAAAGCATTCCTCCTAATTCAAATTGTACAGTTTGTACTATGCATCCCAAGTTGACTCTCTTTAGCTTACAAGGGCAAGAAAGGAGAAGTAAAAATTGAAAATTTTGATCTTATCTTAGCAGGCCAGGTGTGGAAATGAATTTATGAGCTGAAGAGACACCATCCCATTAATGGCCTATTTTGAACGAAAAACTTCCTTTTTCTGCATATAACTACTTATTGTACTAACATATAACTAATTATAAAATTTCCTAACCTTATACACATTGAAAATAAACTTGGTGATGAAATTATTTCTTTAAAAGTCTGTAGAAGTCATTAATTGGGCTATAAATATGACCAATAGGTCATTTTTGCATATGAGACATAGTAAAATGTAAATTAATGACTTGTGAACATCTTAAAACATCTCAGAGACCATATCATGTCACAATAAACATAATTTATAACTTTGACCATGTATGACCATGTTTGACTAGAGTTGACTTTGGTTGACTAGGCAAGTACAAGGGAGGTAGCCTTCAACAAGGACCAGGATAATAATAGATAAGAGGTTTAGACCAACATGAGACCCTATTAGGCATATGGAAACATTTGGAAAATTTTCAATATGTAGGGGTTAACCTAACTGACTAAAATTTAAATTAGGTCAACAATAACACTATACTACTCAAGCTTTTTCAAGGTATTTTGGAATAATAACATTGCACATAAAAATATTAAAGATCAATGGATGAGGCCTTGTATATATATCATCCAAATCTAACTCTAACCCAAGTGTAGTTAGGTTAGAGTTAATCATGGCTAATTTCCAACTAACCCTAGTTGAATTAAGGCTAACCCTAGTTGAGTTAAAGAGGGGACATGTAATTAATATTTGAGATAGAGATACCATTAATTAAGCATGGCTCTCTATTTTTGAATTTATTTAATTTAGGAATATATTTCTAATTCCTTGACTTTGAGGATGATGATGTCATCGTGACCTCATTTTTATTGAATTTTCTTTTTAAAAAAAATGTTTTCACTAATTACAGAAGGAAAATTCACTTAAGCATTTAATTTGGTTTGATTAGTTGATTCATTCTACTTAGCATTTTAGCACTTTAGGAATTGTTCAGGTGCCTTGCTTAATGGGTCCAAAGGCCAAACTATCACATTGCTATGTCACAAGTTGACTGGAGATGAATTTGGGTGAGGTTAATATTGCATATATGATAATACCCCAAATATGGATGCCTTAACATGATTCTAAACACCAATGTCTAATGTGAAAATGAAATTGGGATATTTAGTGATTCTCAGGCTTAATTTACACTATTTGGTAGAAATCAATCTGAAGTTTGGTTGGAAGCCAGTTGTGGCCAATATGGGGTGTCTACAATTTGCCCCTATTTATGAAGATATTTAGAGCTTATAGGTACAATAAAATCTTCTCTAAGAATAATTTTTTTGTTAATCCCTAATGCCCCAGAAGGTAATGAATGAGCCCTAGATGTCCCCTCGAGGGAGCGAGCAACAAATAAGGTTAGTAAACATTCCCTCAAAATAAGGAAATAATGTGACCTATACGTATAAGGAGTGAAAAATTATGATTTAACCAAAGGCGGTTATAATTAGTGGCATAGTTTAATGCCTTGATAAAGTAAATAAAAGGGACGATTTTCTCAAAAGCAGTTATAATCATCGGCATAGTGAGGTGAAAAATAATGATTTGCCCAAAGGCAGTTATAATCATTATCATAATAAAAAATCTTGTAGGAGGGCGAATAGAGATAATATTTTCCCAAAGGTAGTTATAATTATTAGTATCCAGGTAGATCAAAACACAATGATTTGACCCAAGCTGGCTATAATCAATGGCACTATAGTTTGGGATAACATGGAAAATTGAAAAAGGGGGATTACATATTTCCATAATTATAGAGTAAGAGTAAGCTGGTACAAAGTATAGGCATGAATTTGGGCTACCTACTAGTATGGAGATGCACATCCTAACTATCAGGGATTAAAATTCATTTGTGATTTAATTACTCTATATTTGGGTAATGTTTGGATATGTTGGGTATTTTTTAGGTGAACAAGGATAAGTATTTACACACCATTATTTGTAATATCAATCAAACTAATATTTGTTGAATCACGTGATGATATGCACCATGATATAAAGTATCATGATGACCTAGTTTTACCATATATATGGACTAAATTTTGATCTAATAATCAATTGAAAATAATGCACCAAAGATAAAAACCATGATGACAATGTTAACGTATGAATATGGATGGAATTAAGTATAATACACAAGTAATCAGCCAATGAACACATACATACTAAGTCAAGGAAAAAAAATGAAAATAAATAAATAGGCAAACAAATGAACAAACAAAACAAAACACCAATAAATAAATAATGAACAAAATAATCAAAATAAAATCCAATAAAAACAAATAAAGATTAATCACAATGTTAGTGCACATAAAAAATAAATCGTTCATGTATGTGAAATAGAGGTGTTATGCTTGATGATAGGGTGACCCCTTATCTAGAAAATAATGATGTATGTATAAAAACATAGGAATAATTAGTAAACGGTTGCCCCTAGGATATAGGGGATGTTGACACAAACAAGATGACAAACATTGCCCTTAGGAAGTATGAGACAATGAAATAAAATAAACAAAATAGGGGGAAATAGAAGGAAAGGAAGGGGTAGCTGAGTTGACTCTAGATCCACAAGGCAAGTGGACATTACCTACATAGTTCCATGGATGAAATATCCAACATAAACTTAAGGCCAAATGTAGTTCTCTCGAGATATGGGATTGAAGAAAAATGGAAGATAATAAAACATGATTGACTTGTAGAGGATCATGGGAATGGTCTCTCAAAATGGTGAGAGCTTAAGATAAAAATAAAGGAATGACATTCATAATCATGAAATTATAAACATAAATAAAATAAAAAATAATGAAAGTATGGTTTAGGATAAAACCACACTAAAGTATAATAGACAAGTGCTTGCACATCATAATGGTTACTACGTCTAAAGCTAAGAATGAGCTCGTAAAATGGTGAGAGTGTAAAATTAAGGTGGTCACAAAAAATGAGAGTGTTAAAATAAAAAGGGATCACAAAATGGTGAGAGAATAAGATGAATTTAAGTGGTCTTTAGTGTATCAAAGTCAAAGACATATTGCACACAACATGAACTTGTAAAATGGTGAGAGCATACGACTAAGGTCAATAAGGATGGGTAAACTAAATGACAAGTGGTTACTCATGAAATATATAGGAGTCCCAGGATCCTTAAGGCAAAGAAGTGGTCAAAAAATAAAGGAAGGTAAAGTCAAGATAACCTAAGATACCCCATATATCTAACTACTACCTACATAGTCCATGCGAACCTCAGGCAGATGTAGTTCTCCCAGAAATGGGAGGAAAAATACCAAGGTGGTCTACAAATAAACTAAATAAATAAGATGGACTAACCCAAAATTTTTGATAACTTTATATCTCGCATGGAAATTCTAATCTAATTTTCATGATTTTATGATTTTTAGGGTTTTCTAAATTTTACTAATGTTTTTGGAAATTTCTAAGCATCTCAACTCGATTGAGAATTATGAGAGACTAAACGATATATCTAATAAAATGATGAGAGCATAGATTAAATAAGATCATAAAATGGTAAGAGTGTGGTATACATTACTTGTAAAATGGTGAGAGCATGAAAAAATGGTGACTGAGTTGACCTCAATGTAAATCAAGCATTGCCTACATAGTCTCAAAATAAGACCTCAAGTCACTATAGTTTTACCTTATAGTGGAGGAATCTAACTAGGTAGCGACAAGTTCATGAATTAGGAAAATGGTTTAATATAACATAGGAATGGTAAGGTGATTTGATAAGGCATGGTATAGGTGTTTCTCCTAATTTTCCCATAGGTGGTTATAGTTAGGAAGTAATTTCAAAGGTTAATGACACTAATTTTCCCAAATATAGTTATAATTAGTAACATCAAAATGGAATTATGAATTTCATGATATTAGTGTGTAAATTAATGGGATAGGTGATGTTAAGTAATAATGACATTAGGGTGATGAAATAGGTATGCCTACATTTTCCCCTCTTTGAAAGGGTGTTGCAATTAGAATAAGTGGTAGCATTTGTAGGAATGTAGAAGAAGAAAAATAGGTGCTAGAAGATGCCACATGTAGTGTATGATGAAAATTAGGGGATGCAATACCCCCTTAAGAAGGAATGCAAGGAGGAAAAACATGAATAGACTTTCAAAATGAGAAGAAAGGCTGAAAAATGAAAGAAAATAGGCATGGAATGGAGAAATGAGGGCTAAAAGGGTGAAATCATGTTCAAATTTAAAAATGGGTGGGGTGGGGAGGAAGGGAATGGAGGGGTAGGAGTGAATAAATAATGGAGGGGGGCGAGATGAAAATAGCTCATTTGCACTCTAACCTTTTTAAAATAAAAGATCTAAATTTTTTGTAATACTTTCTATGAAAATAGATCATGTACCTTCCCACAAGCACCATAATGAGTATATGAGAACACATTATCAGTAAGTGAAATTCTCATTTCATGATTATTTTAGCTCATAAATAGAGTTACAAACACGTGTAAAGCATAGACACTATAAGGAAAATTTTCCTCATGGCATCTATGTACCTATAAATAGTGTTTGTGCTAGATTGAATGGCATATATGCTAAAATTTTATTATTCTTTAGGGTTGTAGTATTTTCACATTATTGGTAGCATTTGTATGATAGTCATGTCATCTACACAAGAATTTATGTTGTTTTGTAACTATTAAGGTTTTGCAGATATCATGAAATCTATGTAGATGTCACAATGTTTATGCTAGGCATAGCTTTTATGCTAAAAATGTAAATTTTGAGATGAAAATGATGAAAAATGACTAAGTATGCTTATTGTTTGGTGATTGTAGGAGTGTCTACATCGTTAAAACTCCACATAACTGCTTTCACTCATCGTTCACCCTTGTGGGTCCACAACACTCTCATTCATAAAATATAATTCAAGCTTGACTATCCAAGTCATGAGTTGTTCCATATTTTAATGTCTACAAAACTAAGAAACATCACTAATAGATTTACCTCTTTTTTCCACCATAAACTCAGATGGTATCTTCATCTATTAGAATATTTTCCTCCATTTGCTTAACCTCTCTCTAAAGCATTCAACTGCTCTTGTAGGAATAACAACTCCACCATCAAACCTTATTCATCACCATCACACACAGATACAACATCTCCTTGTGCAACCTTTCTCATAATGTCTAGTCACTCCTAGAACACTTTTAGCATATCTATCAACTCATCCATCTCACATGTTCTTCTCTTGTGTGCTATCTCTCACCATGAATTAATAGTTTCCTCTTTCATATAACATGTAATGGACTCAAAATAGAGTCTCTCTCAAACTCCCTAAAAATATTTAAGGACTTCACACACACCTAAAACCACCTATGCAAGCTTATCTCTCACAAATTTTAATCTCTATGTAGGCTTCTCTCTCATAGCCTACAACACACATTGAGGAGTTTTCACATACAACACTTGCAAGGATAAAACCTTGCTCTGATATCACTTGGTGAATGCACAAGGAGGGGGACACCAATTAAGGTTTTCCATTAACTCCCATGTTGCAAGCATTCATCACATGAAATAGACACATAGGCATTTTATCAAATAGTCGATGTACACATAATAGAGATTCAATTACATAAATTAATACAACAGATTAAAAGCAAACTTTTACCACTATTAGGTTTATTAAAATACATAAAAACATGGATGAAACATATGCATGCAACTATAATCTTGTATAGATCATTTACCTTCATATTTATAAGTCTACATAATCAATTATAGACCAATAAGAATGGAAATAATATAATATTGTCCTATTATAGAATTTTTAGCAAACCCCTACCCACTATTCTTAGATATTTTCAACTCTTCTAACTCTTTCTTAAAACCAACCTCCCTCAATTTGGACCTTTTTTGAGTTATGAACTCATTCTTCTGCACCCTTTTCTCTACTCTATGCTTCTTTGAAAAAATCTACTCTTTTCTAATGAAACTCTATTCTAACCATGTTTCACTTCATTTATTCCATCTGTGGGCATGCAACATAAGGAAGTTGAAGGGTTTCTTGAAATGAGATAGTTATACATTTGTGACTATTCAAATTCTCTCCCATATCACTTATTTGACCTCTTAAATGCCTACCAATATGACCAAAAATGCCAAAAAGTCAATATAAGTTGTAACAAAAATATATACCTATAGAAGTTGATATGGGATAGAAGAACAATTATTATTAGTTATTTTTGGAAGTTATAACTTTTGAATACAAACTAAAAACAAGATGTTTTTTAAAGTGTATAATTTTTTGGGTAGAATCTAAATATGTAAGAAAATTTAGGTTTTGGGATGTTATTCATGCCAATTTTGTCACTTTTTCCAAACTGGTCTGGTTTACCCAAAAATGCATACAGTTGTTACAAGTAACTTTTTAGACTATATCAAGCTAAATTGACCCTCTTATGTCCATGATACCAATGAAGTGATTGGACATAAATGATTCCAAAGAATAACTTCTCCACGATAAAACCAAAACCAAACAACAAACAAATGAAATAAAACACATAAACACACCAGTCTATTTTTGGTGGATGCAAGATTACTTGGGACTTTGGTGCTCCTGCATCAACTCCACACCCTACAGTGAAGCTTTAAAAGTAGATAAAAAAACATGCTCTTTTGTATTTCACCATCAAGAATCAAATTAAACTTGACTTTGTTGATCATTGTTATCATATGATACAAAAGAATATGAGCTTTATAAATAAAGTCTATTGAGAAGTAAAATGAGTTGAAAATTTTAAGAACTTAAGGGTTCTTGAAAGCCTCAATCTGAAAGTTTTAACTTGAAAAATAACAAATGGATTCTAAATTTTATTTGATTAATACATCCTTTTATTATCTCCTAGATCAAAATAAAATTATTTTTATATACTAAAACTATGTACTACTAATATATAAGATTTGAAATTATTTATCTTCAAATAGTTATAGGTACCGTTAGACCACAAGACAACCCACATCATACTAACACACTAAGTGCACAGTCTATCAATCTCATTATAAATAATTTAGTTCATAATTTAACATCATGAGTACATTTAAAACTTGCTACATAAAAGGCTTTAATGTGACGAGGGATTTTCCTTTCTATTAAATAATTTAAGTTTTTGAACAATAAATCATGTTTGAAATATGTATGCATGAAATTTATGAGCCAAAGGGCTTAACAGTTTTTCATTTAAAGTGACATTATTATTTTACCTTTGGGAACCTTGACAAATTTTTTTGTTTTAATTTTCTAAGTCATACAATGCATGAATCATGGTATTTATTTCCAAATTTGAAATGGAAGTAGATAATGTTTAAATGGAAGAAATTTTAAAAACATAAGGACATGAAACATGAAATGAATTTTAATTAATGTTAGAAGTAATTTCTTGTTGATAAATAGAAAGAATTTTAGCAATTTAAATATTTTTAGACATGTGAGAAAATATTAGAATTATTTTTGAGAAATTAGAAGGATTTGAGAAACAACAAGGAGATGTTAAAAAATAGTAAGAATTTGAGAAGTAAAAACATTATAATAAATTGAAGGTAGTTTGGATAAAGTTTTATTTTGAGAAATGGAATGAATGATATAAGAGACATAAAGAGTAAAAAAAATATAAGTAAAATTATAAGATATTAAAAAAATGATTCCACGGAAGGTAAGTTATGTAACTTTCAAAAATACATTTGTAAGTTTAAGTATTTCATCAAAGTTGTCTATAATTCTTATTTATTAATATTTTCAAATTTATCTTATCTTTTAAGTGAACTATTTAAATAAAATATTCTACATATTATTTTGAATAATCTTATTGGAAGGTCTTTAGATTCGTATTAACATCATTGGCATTTAAAAAAGAGATATTACAATATAAACTTAAGTTAATATCATCTCATATAATTTCTATTAAGAGTTTCTCATTTTCTATTAAAGACTCAGTTGGTGGGAAAAAAAAATAAAAAATGTATATTGACATTCAAAAAAGAGATATAACAACATAAACTTAAGTTAACACCATTTCATATAATTTCTATTAGGAATTTCTTATATTCTATTAAAAAATTAGTTGATGGAAAAAAAAAACAAAGAAATGTATAATTATTATTATAATAAATTTGAAATTAAAAAACATATCGTAAGTAATTTCAACTTAACAATAAATGTGTTTCTCGTTTTAAAAAAATAAAAAATAAAATAAAAATAAATTGCAGTTATCAAATATTATTCTATAGTTTTGTTTGTTATATTATTATTCTATAGTTTTAATTGGAAATGTGCTTATTTGATAATAGTGGTGGCTAAGTAATATGGAGTAATGTGCTTATTTGAAAAGAGACGATACGAGTAATGTGCTTATTTGAAAAAGAGACGATATCACGACTTTTATTTAGTTAAAGAAGGCACAAACCATTACATTTTCAGCACTGTTCATTGCTGAAGCCAACCCTGTTGTTTACATTGTCGAAAGCCACTCGTAGCCCCTGTTGCTGAACATTCCCGATGATGTTGACAGAGTCCCTGTCAGACGGTAAAAAGGGAAAGCACACCCGATTTTCATCAATCTGAAGGAGAGTTCCTACTTTCGGAACATCAACGTTGGCATTTCCTTTGAAATGAAGAGTAACAATTGGAATTTTCACAGATTTTATACTGGATAATCGGTAGCAGGGTCGAAAGTCTCCAAATGGCCGGGCTGCCTTAACACCAGGTGCGAATGTCTTCATCTTTTGCTCAAAGGAATCTGTCAAAGCCTGGTAGACAGGCCTCACCAATCGGGTTGCCATCAGTGCAGTGTCTATGTATGTGATTGTTGGCAGAGCACCGGGAACCTGCATGCTTACCCTAAGGCGTTGCCCCCCCACACTGATACCTTCCAATCCCAAAAGGTATGCACTTGAAAAGAAATCGGCATTCCTTTGCATGGGGGTGAAGCGTTTTACAGACGACGGAATGGAACCCTTCCCAAACCTCAGCGAGCCTGTTGCGCGCACAGACAGATAGTTGGGAAGACAGTAGGAGAACTGTCCACGGTATTTCTGTGAAGCCAGGGAAAGGGGACCCCTGCCCAACCCCAAACGCCCGGATGTTCCATCCTGTCTGTCTTGGCTAAAGCCATAGGCGCATCCCATGTGGAAATTCTTGAACGTTTGGCGACCCAGACGCAGGGTCTCTGTGATATAATCTCCTTCCGACCCTTGGGCAACACCATTAATGTCAGCATACGTGCAGACGCCCCATTTGTCACACTCCGAATGAAACTCCTTAGGATCTGAACCCAGGGGAGGACATTTTGAGGTCTTACAAAGTACTGGCTTAAAAGAAGAGGATTGTTTGGGGACATACATGGGGAACTCCACTTTCAAACTGCAACCCTTACAAGGTTGGCACTGGATCCACGATAGGGACGTGAGTGTATCAATTCCCATCAATTGTTTGAGAGCAGATATCCCAATCCCAACTGTTACAGTATATTCTGGCCCCTTCGTTTCACTTCCAGACGTAACTGGAATATTGAAGGCAGCACTTCTTCGAGTAGAGCTGCCACTCTTATTCTTCCCTGCATTGGAAAGGATGCCATTAAGAAGATGCTTATCCCTCTCCAGCCCTTGCAGCAACCTATCCCTCCAACTGGAACCTGAGCTTGGGTTGAGATAAGAGATTGTCAGATCTGTGTCTCCTCTTCTTCCTTTCTCTTGGGATGCCAAAACCTCAAGTGGACTCCTTGAGGCATTAAAATCCATCTCCTCTTCAATAAGGAATGTATCCATTCCAACTGTATAGTATCTTTCCTCTGAAGAACTGCAGTCGCTAGTGGTTAAGTGGAGCAAACAGTAAAGGAGAAAGCAAAGAGCAACAGCTAAAACTTGCTTATTCATCGCCATTGTTTCAAGCACAGACAGTTTTTGGATTGCTACTCGCCATTGAAGGATTTAAATAGGTTGGAGAGGGAAATAAACACCGGTAACGTCGCTATCTTGTTGAACGTTTCTATTATTGCCACCAAATATCAATTACATCTAAATCTATATTAATTTTTTTCCCGCAAATTAAATAGAGGCTGCAATGCTTACACAACTTCCAACATTAGTGCAACTAAAAGTTAATGCTATATTAAATGGTTCGCTCAAATTAAATGTAAGCTGCAATTATTAAATACCTTCCAGCATTCTTGCAATTAAAATTTAATGTTTTTTTTAATAATTCCAATTTTTTTTATTATTATCGAGCACATTTGGTCTTTTTTTTTTTTGAACTTGTAAATTTATATCAATTATATATGGAAAGAACAATTAAATTCAAATATCAAGATCAGTTATCAAAATTTATTTTATTTGGTACACGTTTAATAGAATTTAGTTATCTAAATTTACTTGGTCTATGTTTGATAGAATTTGGGTTAAATATTAAAGTAAATTGTGAACTCCACTCCAAATTAATGATAAGTTTGAGAGACAAATAATATTTATTAAAATTGAATTCAGAAGAGTAATTATGATAGATTTATAAGTAATTTTGTAAATAATGAATAGAGATTGTAGTCATATTTATATTTAAAGTATTATTTCAAATTTATTAAATTTATGAAAAGTTTTATTATTAAATAATAATTATGGGATAATAGTGATTTGTAATATATTATATATTCTAAAATTTTTATCAACAAGGATAGTGTAATGGTTAGTTTTTATTTTTTTATTTTTTAATAGATTGGTACTTAATTTTTTATTAGAGTTAAAACTAGTTTTGAGGTACAAATCACATTGAAATTATCAAATAAATGACCAAATCCATCCTGTAAACACTCTTTGAGATTCGAATTTGGGTGGGGTTGGGCACAACCAAACCACTTCACCAATCTTTCTACATCTTATTGATTTGTTTTTATTACTTTTTTTATTGAAAATTATTTGTCTTTATATTGAAATTTATTTGTGCGTGATTTTACATTTAAAATTGTAATATAAGCTTGATTTAATAATTTAAATAATATATTGTATTTTATTTTTGTTTCATTGAATTCAAAATATAAATATGCATGAGTGTGCAAATAGATGATTTTTTTTTTTTAAAAAAAAAAAAAAGTAGTGACCATTAACGAATATAAATGGCAACATTATTTTTTGATAACTATAAAATAATTTTTACTTGAAAATAAAATTTAATATTGTATAACTATTTTTTGAAATCTAAAGTTAATTAACAATAGCTCTTTTACGATTTTAAAGGTTACATAATAGCTTTTTAAAGGTTGTGTAGTTGAGATTGCTAATAACATAATGTTAACATAAAATTTAAGCACTAGATTATAGACTTAATGAAAAATATCAACCATATACTAAATAAAATAAAATGTATGCCTTAAGATAATAAATAAACCAAACTCTACACGAATACCTCTAATAATAAGATATATTTAGTGAGAAGACAAATGTACAGAAATATGAAAGGATGCACATGAAAAACAAAGATCTCATAATGACTATTTTATGTTGGGTACTTTTGGATTTTTAATGGTTTATTTAGAGTTGACTGAATGTAAAGAATTAACAAGTATATGAGTTAGATGCATATTATTTTTAAATAAAAATGAATGCATCATACATGTGAATGATTTTGATCACTAGTATGACAATGCACATTAGTGGAGGTATGTACTACAAACAAATTACATAGATCATGAAAATCATAGGTATGGTTAATTATGAGAGATGTGTTGGAATCATGCTCTTGATAGAAGCAAATAGACGGTAGATCAAAAGTTAGTTATAGAGGATGAATCAATCAAAAGCTTCTTCAATTAAAAAAATTAAGAAGACCCTATTACAAAAACTCCAATTTTCTAGACTTTTTCAATTCAAACTAAAGATCTTGTATAAAAACATATTGTTCTTATCTTCCAAGTTAATGCACCAACATCATACTTTGCTCTTTGGACCTCAAAGAGTGAATGTTGGACTATGTTTTCAATCCTCTGAAATTCATACATATCTAGAATCTTATTTCATATGTCATCATTTAAATTATGCATCATTTGAAAGCATCATAGAGATCAAGAAATTTACACACACATCAAGATGATTGAGAGTCAAGAAATTTATCTTGTTATTATAATAAAACCATTTAAATATTTGGGAAAAATTGTGCTAAATAGAATTGAATTAAATTTATGCTCCAAAGATGATTTTATTTCTCCAAGAGTTAAATATCTCACCTGATGATAATTTCACTTCTTAATATAAGAATGGATTATTTAAACAAAGTTGTTTGTCTTAAGGTTGTAAGGCTAAAACACCAACCTTGGAAAATACTATACTCAAAACACATGCCTTTACTAGCCAAGTGATGAGAGTAACATAAGATAATTGGCCAAACAATAACATTTTTAGTAATAACTTTTATGTCTTTTTGTACCTGGCTTCACAAAGAGAAAATGGTACTTTCATTTACCAGATCAATAGTGCTAGGGATTTTTCAACCTATGCTTTCAAGGAAACAATGCAAGTTCCTCCTAAACTACCACTTTGAACATCTGTGTAATTAAAATTTCATTTACATCATAATTTTATGAAATATGTAGAAATCATATTTGATACATGTCTAATGATGGAGCTAAATTTGGAAAAAAAATATGGTTCATTTGAAATGGAGTGCTAGTATGTGCCTCAAGGTGGACATCTTCAAAGGAATTTTCATACAAATCTTCTCATCCTCTAGTAGCTTTCCAAAACTAATAGGTTCTTGGTAAAATAATTGCACTAACCAGAAAAACCCTCTCTTTCCCTCATCTAAAATGGATACTAAAACCTTGTCAACAAGGGAAATGAATAATTTGATATTGAACTATAAATGCAAGTGATCTATTGATACACATTTTAGTCTTCATCTTCATTTGTATCCATACTTTAAAGTCATCACAATCCTAAATCTAATTATAAATAAACTTTTATGCAGAATTGGATGAAAAAATTAATGGATTTTTTTGTAGAAACTACCTACCTAAGAAAAAGAAAGTTCAATGCAACTAGCCTAAGGAAAAATTTCTTCCACTTAAATTCTAGGAATCACACTAACCAATAAATTTTTCAACTTGTTACAATTGAGAGCTTTAACCTCTGTTAGGAAAATAACATAAACAGGTCTATGATCAGATAACCTTGACTCATCCTAACATATGATAACTGTTTTAATTAAATTAATTGATTATTTAGGGTAATTGGTTTTTATGTGTCAGATTTGTTGAGCTTTACTTGGAGATATTAGCATTCCTCTTTTTATAGTGAGAAGCTGCCACAACATTCCTAGTTACTTTCTTACAGAAAAGTTTTAATTGGAGAATGACAAAACTATTAAGGAGGATAGTGGTTATAGCCAGGTGTCATATCAAATAGACATGTTTTGTGCTTGTTCCTATATTGTTAGGATTATCCTACGATTTTTGTGCCTATGTAAATCCAATTATCATAATATTTAATGCTCATACTTTATCCCTGGGTCATTTAGTGAACAAATTAATATTATTATAGGATACACATATTAATATTATGTTTAATTTAGAGGAATATGCCCAAATAACACTTATAGAATATTCCAAAATTAATATGTCAAATATTAGGTAAAAATTTATAATTGTTAATGTAATATGTATTTAAATATATATATATATATATATATATATATATATATATATATATATATATATATATATATATATATATATATATATATATATATATATATATATATATATATATATATATATATATATATATGAAAGAAAAAAGAGCAATTGAAAAATGAAAGATTTAGTAACTTGTCATGGATGGGATGAATAAGAAATAGGATTGAAGGTTAAAAATTAAATTTATAAATTGAAATGAAAATCTCAATAAAAAATTGGATAGATGGTGAAAAGTCTAAAATGATGAATATTATTCTTCTACACTATTAAAAATAATTAAAGATGTTTATGTGAAAAGTAACATTTTAATTTTATAATTAATATCTATCTACATAAATAAAAATGTCAATCAATTATTAAATATACATTTGTGAATTCTCATAAAAAATTTAAATTATAATTAAAAATGTAGTTTGTACTGAAATTAATTTCAGATTAGTTAAAATTTTAAAATAAGAGAGACACAAAGTCAAAGAATTACACATTGGATAAAATTTCCAATATGAGAATCCCACATTTTGCAAAACACTACATGCCTAAAAATAAATAAGAATGTCACTATTTCAAGGGGCTCTAAGCTTTCACATTGTGATCTAAGCTTAGGATATTAAATCAATGTATAGGAAAAACACATTTGCATATACATTTGAATTGGTTTTATTATCATATGATTTTGATAGGGAAGTGGGGTTTATCGATTTGTTTTGGTAATATCTTCTTTTATGTTGTTTTTTATTTTTATATCAAATGTTTTGCATTTCGATTATTTATAATGCAATCCTTAATAAAATTAGAATCTTGTTTTAAATGAAGAAATTAGTTTTTGATTAGTCAAAAAATAATATTCAATTATTTAATCTTTAAAAAATATAAAAAGAAAAAAGTGAACTATATTATTTATTTGATAAACTTAAAACAGTTATCAACTTCTTTAAACCTACTATTTTTTAATCCTAATATGTGTTGTGTAATGTCTTCTTTGATTCCAAAAAAGAATTTTTTTAAATAAAATAACAAATCTCATAAAAGTCTAGATGATTTTCCATCATCACAACATATAACTATCTAATCCTTATAAAAATATATAAATAAAAATAAATAGAAAATTTGAAAAGAGACTGAGTGATATTGAGTCATTTAAAGAGATCAAGAACATCAAACAACACACCATCTACAACACTTCATCCAAATATTTTTACAAAGAAAAAAATGAGTTAGTTTTGTTCTTTCTATTGCTTCTTTAATCCAAAAATTTCTATCATTAGTCACATGTTTTAATCTTATATGAATTTTTACTTCATTGCATCGTTTAGTGTCCTCCCACTTTATTAAAATAGAAATAGTTGTTTTGGAAAAGGAATATCCAACGTCCACAAAGAGCATCACCTTTCACATATAGATATTATTTTAAATGTTATCTTCCAACTATTAGTTAAATTATTAGTTATAATGATGGGTTATATGATATGGTGGAGAGGAAAAAAAAATTGTTATTACTTACCATTATGATGGATTATATATGTTATAAAAGAGATCAAGAAAATTAATAAAAATAAATTATAAAAAGAACTCAAATATTAAGTATAAATATTTTTGTGAAGATGATACCCATCATCATCAAAATCAAAGATTTAGTAAATATAAATATTATATAAACAAGATTTGTTATCTTTTAATTGACTTCTCTATCTAAATTAAAACATATAAATAGTTAGAAATAAAAATATCTTATGTAATTATTAAAAAAATATATAAAACAATATATAAGAAAAATCTAAAATCAAGGAGAATGAAATGTATATTATAAAATTAAATTATAACTCAAAATGTGTAAATGATCTAAGTCCCAAAAAGAAATTTGATAGACATAGATATAACACAAATGACTTGAAGGTTTTTATACAACCATGTATATTAATTTGTATATTCTTTCACTTCATATTCATTTCGTTAGTTCTTTGACTATGGAATTATATGTGAGACATTCAATCATTTAAAAATGTTTCTTACATATTATTAAGTATTCATGTTTCTGTATTCTAAATGCATGTGTGTGTTTGTTCTAATATTTTTATATACTTTTCATTGTGGTAATAAAGTACCCTATTCTTCCTTTTAAATTTCATATTATTGTTGATCCTATACTTACTTCAAAACTCAAATATTTTGATTTCATTTCTTCTACATTCCTTTTATAAACAAAGTGCCATATCTCATAACAAGTTTATGATATTTTATATCAATATAATATATGAGTATCTATTATTTAAGAAAACATTTACAAAGTAATAGAAATAAAAAATGAGCCTTATCAATGTTGTTTCCTTTAGATATAATTGAAAAAAAATATAATGGTTGTACAATTAAATCTTAAATATTATCACAATGAAAAAAGGGTTGCTTGTGTTTATTTATTAACAATTTATGGGATTAACTAGGTATTACAATGGATTATTAAAAAAAAATTCCCATGAATTGAAGACCCAATCACATCCCTAAAAACAAATAGAAATGCATTCTTGTGGAATGAGTAATGTGAGGTTGCACTTTAGAATCGTACGAAGTCATTGACAATAACACCTATCCTAGTAGTCCCTGACATGAGTAAACATTTATTTGGGTATGCATAGGAGTAATTCTTAAGGGTCTCAGTGGAGTTTCAATTTAATAAGGAAAATTTAATTCCTAAGAATCACAAAAGCTGAAGTATCATGATCTTAACTCCTAGACTCATGATTTATAACTTTCTACCATGTAAAGGAAACATGGTCCATTGACATAAAAAGTATGCAAAGTCACATAAAATAGATATAATTATGTATGTGGAAGATTTCATGTTATTTAATAAACCACATAAGATTATAGGGTGGATTGGTCACAAATTAAAGTTTTCATCACATTTTATTAGACCATTTGATATTGTTGAAAGACTTGGCCTAGTTTCTTATTGGCTTGCCTTACCACCTAACATGTATAAGATGCATAAATTTTTTCATGTTTATTTAATACAAATATATATACCTAACACATTACATATTATTAATTAGTATTATTTATATGTGGATGATGATTTATTAAAGGTGAAAGATGATAAAAAGGGAAAACACATATGATTTTCATCAATTTGGGGTGTTTCTACATCACTTCTTAGAGTAGATCTTTCACTCGTAATATTAATTATATTGAAAAGGGTGGCTTATCCTTATGTAACCCTTGTAGTAACCTATCCCTCTAAATGGAATCAGAGCTTGGGTTCATATGAGTGATTTTCATATCTGTGTCTATTCTTCTTCCTTTCTCTTGTAGAGCCACAACCTCAAGTGAACTTGAGGCATTTTAATTCCTCACCTCTTCAATAAGAAATGTATGCATTCCAATTGTATATAGTATCTTTCCTCTGAATAACTATAGTCACTTGTTGGAAAGTGGATAAAAATTTATAAAAGATAATGAAAATAACAACTAAATATTGTTTATTCATCACCATTGTATACCACATAGAAAATTGTTGGTTTTTGATTCACCATTGAAGTATTTAAACAGGTTGGAGGAGGAAATAACCATCCATAACTTAACTATTTTTTCAACATGTATTTATTATTGCCATTAATTATCAATTACAACCAATCTATATTATTTTCCCCCTCATATTAAATGTAAGTTGCAATTCTTATATACCTCTGACATTCTTGTAACAAAAAAATAAATGTTTTTTAAATGGTCCCAATTATTTTATTGAATACATTTGGTATCATTTGCTTGTAAATTCAAGGTTTATGGGACCCTTTCCTAAAATAATAAAATATGAAAAAGCTATCACGACCTGGCTTCATCGTAGTACCGTCAAGGCATTTTCAATACAAGTAAGAATATAAGTGACATTTGAGCTAATGGTGACCCAACAATGAAATGTGATTAACTATAAATATAACTTAAAATTCACTTCTCAAATACCATGCACAAGACTATAACTTAAAATTCCTATAAGACATATGTACCCATAAATAAATTAGAAGTAAAAACTTACTAAGGGCCTATACCTCCTCTCAAGCCTTGAAATGATCTTCAGGCTTTGAATCTCCTGTGTAGATTGGAAGTCCCTTATTCATATTATTTCATTCAATCCTATTGCCCATGGATTATTTTATTTGGTCCCACTTTGGTAAGTGCAAATAATATGTAGCCAACCACCTTGTTGTGGTATCATGCATAATATGGACTAGAGTTGAAACTTTGTCTACTTCTTTAGATATACAAGATTCTAGGTAGTTTACATAATATTTTACATAGATAGTCCCATCACACCATGGTAGCTTATCCATATTCACTATGTTAATTATCATGACCATTTTGAAGTGTTTTGACACTTTATGAAACCATCTATGTGTAACCTCACACACCAAATTATGAAATTATCTATATGTATGTCCATGCACCATTCTAAAAAATGTTAGCTTTTGAACACTATTTTACCACTTCTTTAGTCCTACTTAATTTTGACTTATCACTTCATACTCCTATCAAAGACATCTTTCACACGTAATGCTAGAAGCTTTAGATGGATTTGAATCTCTCGCTCATCCCATTCCTCCATCCACTTTAAATCCAATGTTATCTTTCCCTTGTGTATTAATGTTGTAGATATGAATTATTTCCTTATTTATATATACATCCTTGACATATAGTGAGACTTGCACAAAATATAGATAAATATTGACCTAATTTCAATCCTTCTCAAAACTCCTGATCCTATATATAAATTTCATGTCCACATTATTGTCATAGCACCATGGTCAACCAATCAATGAAGATTATACATATGCCTCTGGAAGCTCTATCACTTCAAAATAAGTAATGAATTTCAATCCTAGGATGTCAAACTCTATCTTTCTAAAAAATTATGATAGGATTAGGCTTGGTCATGTTCTCCATATACAAAAAAGTAGTTGAACACTGGAACTTTGGACTTTCCATTCTTTTACATGCAAATTTTTTTAGCATATTAAATTCAACACTTGTATCTATCAAAATATTATTCAACTTTCATCAATTGAATTTTGTGTAAATCAACAATTACACATCATACCAAAGTTAATATTGAATATGATATTCCTTCACGCATTCCCTCCAAGTTATGAACAATCCCCACACTTTATAAGAGCCACTTTTTCACAAATTTATCACTCCTTCATATTTTATTAGACAAACAATTCCATAAAATTTGAGAACTCTTGTGGGCTTGGCTATTTTTATGTTTGCATTTTCCTCCAATTATAATTTAGTCTCCATTGTGATGCAATTATTACATTTTTAGTGCATGTTAGTACATATTTATATCTTGTAGCATCACTTTGTGATGTCACACTTTCCTTTGGTTACGTGGATAGTCCACTATGGTTATGGATTTTCACTTGTTATTTTTCTCTTGTCTTAGCACTAGATCCATGTAGTATCTATTCCTTACCTTTATGGATTACTTTGATCATTGTGGACTTATAATATTTTTCACACTGCTTGATATTTTTGTGTGTGTAAGGAAAATATTATAGCTTGCATCTCTCCCTGTAGTGCACATAAATATGATTTTTTAGGAAATATATTTCATAGTGATATGATTCTATGCAGTTGTAAAACAATCATGGGTATCAATTCCTAATTCTCTCCCAACCTCTGCGGACATATTACTAAACTACATAGCCTTGGCCTCATCAATAATATGTTTGGTAAATTCTCATAATATTATGGCTGCATGTCTAACACATATTATTAATATTCCTTTAGTCAATGGTGTCATACACATCATATTCACAGACCTTGCAGCATATAACCCATTTTTCCCACTAAATCAATGGAACATATTGAGTCTCATGATCCTCATCACATACGTCACAATAAAATATCATAGATGTAACTATCCTTCAAACACATTCCTCGTATGTTTGATCAATGAATTCATAAAAATTACACCACCTACTTGTGTGTGGGCTCTATGGTACCTTCACAGAGGTTGGTTGCTAATGAATTCATAAAAATTACACCACCTATATGTGGGGGGGTTTTATGGTACCTTCAAAGAGGTTGGTTTCTATAGTTTAATTTCCATTTTGAAAATATGTGCTTATAGAACATGGCTTATCATTAAATAGAAATTACTTTCAACCTCCATGTGTAGTATATCATCCAAATCCTTCTATGGTTCAGTAAAAATCTTCATCACCAACTTCATTCTGAATGGAGCTAAAAATCATCCCACAAGCAAATATGCATGTTACATATGATGAATGCCATAAGATTTCTTTGACAACAAGTTATTAAACCTTGAATCATAATACCTGACACTCTCACCCATCTCTTGCGTAATCTTATTTGAATCATTAAGAATGTTTTATTTAAACTATGCTATGTGGAACTCTTTGAGAGATGCAGCCTTTAATTGGTCAAAATCCTTTACCTTTTAATTAGGATCACATTTTTTAGTACATGGAATGTGCCTCATCAAATATTTTTGTCATAAATAGACTACACCTCCTTTTCATAGAAGTATTTCCTTTTTCTCTCCTAGTAATTTAACACATTTTCAAGTGCTATGTGGTATCTTCAGTTCTTTGATATTATGGTAGCTTAGTTGTAAGGGATTAATATAATTCCAAACAAATGACATATTTGTGTTAGATAATTTAAGTCTTCAATTTTTTTTTAAATTACATTTTAAATTATTTTTGGGCATTCCAGAAGTATATTTTAAGATATTGAATGACATTGTTCTTCATGTAGGTTGATATTAATTATAAAGTTAAAGGGGCTATTTTACACACAAACACCTCTAAACATTTTTAATAGGGAAGAGGAATGATGAATTTAATCCCATTCACTATTTTAGAATTTTCACTCTCTATCCCCTTTTCTATTAAATTTATTTAAAACTTATAGCTCTAAGTTTCTAACACTCCATTATCTTTCTTATTGATAAAACTTTTTGAACATGTAATATCTTATAAATCATGCTTGTTCTAAAATTCTTACCCAGTTAACAAATTTCTCATATTATTCAATAAATTATAAACTATACATTAAATTTAAGTATGATTACATATCCATTTATATTTTTCAAAACTATTTATGAGTTTACCATGATTACTCTTTTAATTCAATTTTGGTATGCTTTGTTTTTATCACAAATTATATTTAGTTTTGGCTAGAGTTCATGTTTGGTGTTTTAATTGAATTTCATTAATATTAAATTATTGTTGCATGTATACACACAATTGAGTGCGCAAAGTATATTAAATGTATACAATTGATCTTCATATATGAATTTAATTATTCTTGTCATATGAATGTAAAATAAATTTCTAGTTCAAGCAAAAGATACCAAATATATTTAGTAATTTTTTTGGATCATTAAAAAATATAAGTTTTAGTTACAAGAATGTTAGAATGTATATGGGTATTGTAGTCTACACTTAGTTTGAGGGAAAATATAATATAATTTTTTTTATTATTGATAATTAGTGGAAATAATAAAAACATACTAAAAAAATATGAATTTATGGGTGTATATTTCCTCCTCCATCTTATTTTAATAAATCAATGGTGATTAGTAACCCAACAAAAGTTTATGTTGTAAACAATGGTGATGAATAAACAAGATTTTAATGTTTCTCTTTACCTTATCCTTTATTGGCTTCTCTAATTTCCCATTACTAATTACAGTTATTTAAAGGAAAAATACTATATAATTTGAATAGATACATTCCTTATTAAAGAGGAGAGGGATTTAATGCCTCAAGAAGTCTAGTTGAGGTTGTGGAACTCAATGAGAAATAAATAAGAGGAAACAAAGATATGACAATCACTCATATCAACCAAAACTCTAGTTCAAGTTGAAGGGATAGGTTACTCAGAGAGTTAGAGAGAGATAAGTTTATTGTTAATGACATTCTTTTCAATGTACATAAGAATACGAGTGTAAACTCTAATAGAGGAAGTGTTGTCTTAAATATTTTTATTATATCAAAATGAAAATGAAATGTCCATAATATATTATAATAGTTGGGATTGGGACACCACTTGGCAAATAATTGTTGTGAATCGATATATAATACTCCCTCTCAAGGATCCAATGCTTCCCTTGTAAGGGTTGAAATTTGAAAACGAGGCTACCCATGTATGTCACCAAATAATCCTCTTATTTTAAGTCAATATTTTTAAAGACATAAAATTATCCTCCCTTGGGTTTATATCCTAAGGAATTTCAATCTAGGTGCATCAACTAGGGATTCTATAATTATGTAGATAATAATGGTCTTTCTAAATTGCCTAGAGGAGATTACATCACAAATACATTGTGGATGGATCCCGATACATTAAAATATTTTCACATGGGATGTACCCGTAACTTTAAACTGAATTTCACATTAAATATATATAAATTGTAACTATGAACTAAAACTTATGGTTCACTCAAGTCTGTCCAATGATAAAAGGGAGGATTTATATCATAACTCTCAAACGTCAATTGATTTAGGTTTCATTAAAATAATTCAAAATATATGTTCATCATGGTGATTGTTTGTTCTTTATTTTAATTATTTATATTTCCTCTTGCTACGTCCCATCAACATGTGGATTTTTTTTAATTTTTGGTTACCATGCTTATAAACATGAAGTTTTCATTCTAATTCAACTATCAAGCATTAAATATGACTCTAATTGATCACAAAGTGTCACATGTTAAATCTATTATCATGATGAATATGTTATGATGTTTAATCTATTTCCACCATGTTTATGGGTTGATATGATAGATAATATGTAGACCCTTACCAACTCATCTCATCATCCATATAATGTTGTTACATTTTTTACCTTCCCTATCATTTACACATAAATGAAATACATCATTATACATCTATGGTATGAAAAGGGTGAATCCATAATCTCAATAATAACTAACATTAATAATGAAAACCATAATCCATCATAGAAATCATAATTTCAAATATATATAAAATTCTATAACATCCTTTCATATTAATGAGAAATATAAGATCACATAAGAAATAATATATATATATATATATATATATATATATATATATACACATGATTTAATGACCCCCCACCCTATGTTAGGTTTCCCCCTTCCTCCCAACACATACATATATTTGTATTAATAATATAAAAATTATCAATAAGTTTTATCATCAAGTGATAATAAAATACACAAGTCCATAACTTAAGAATATTTTTGAAAACCAATCCCATGGTCTATAGAATAAGGGTTACAAGGTGAGGCACTATATCCCCCCCTTTAGGAAACCTTTCCCCAAAAGTTTCATGCAAATTATGAGGATAAAGGAATCACTTGATTAGCCTTATGGTATCGAAGACAAATTAATCACTAATCAAGAATATTCATGGGATCAACCTTGAATAAATTCTTATCCACTTGTAAATAATACTAAAAAATAACATGTGATGGGTAAGATATATATATATATATATATATATATATATATATATATATATATATATATATATATATATATATATATATATATATATATATATATATATATATATATATATATATATATATATATATATATATATATATATATATATATATATATATATATATATATATATATATATATATATATATATATATTATAGCACAAAAACATGGAAAACATAAGGCTTTTATACACGATGGGTGGCAAGACAAGCCTATAAAAAATAAGGTCAAGTCACTCAAGAATTGAATATGGCCTAATAAAATATGGTGATAACTTAATTTCATGAAAAATCCACCATGTACTCTTATGTGGCTTAACATTTAACAAAACCAAGTCTCCCATGTATAAAAATATATCTATTGTATATGGATCCACATTATTTTTATATCAATCCTATGCCTTCTTAAGGCAGTGTTGAATTTGCACAACTTTCTTATCCATTTATTTCACCATATCAATACCAATAAACACATATTCCTAACCTTATTCCAAATCAAGGGATTTCTACAGGATCACCCATATAAAGCTACTTATTGGGCTATGTCAATAGAACTATCATAATTGATATTATATACAAATTATACCAAATGTAGATAGTTCTCCCACTAAGTCTACTGATCCAAGACACATTAAAAACATGTAATTTAGAATTAAAGTGACCCTTTATTTATATGCATATATCTTAAGATGGTATGCTATACCAAATTTTAGCTTTTAACCCAAAACTTCACAAAATTTGGTCCAAAATTAAGATGTAAATAAAGAATCCTTATATGAAATGATTTTAAGTAGAACATCATTTAACTATGAAATATGATCCACATATAATTGGGAAGTTTCCTCAGTCTCATAGGTGTCCTTGGTCACTAATAAATGTGTGGTTTCAATCAACTTATCCACAAATACCAAAATGAAATTATATCTATGTTGAGCTAGTGATGACCCAATAATGAAATGCATTGGCACCATATGCCATTTCCATGGAGTAATGTCATGAGGATATACAAATATTATTGGATATAAATTTTTTACCTACACCTGATAAAATTTTAAGCATTTCTCAACATAATCTAACTCTTTTATTTCATCCTAGGCTCAAAAAACCAATAACCAATTTACAACACAACCTAAAATAGCCTTATAAGAAATAATTAAATAAAATAATGTAGAAAAAACTCAATAGTAATGGATATTAGATTATCTAAATTTGTATCCAGAAATATCCTTTAGTTTTATACTCCTTGTTATTCTATCACTTGAGTGAATCATTTACTTGGATTTGGTTTTTATGGATACCAAATTCTAATCTTCTTCATCTTCACCACCCTCATGGATAGACTTCACCTCTAATCTTTATAACTCATTTATAACATGCTCCTTATACTTGGATCCCTTCTAAAAATTAAGAACCTTCATATTCCTTACATCTATCTAAGTAGATGGAGATTAAAATTTGGTTTGTGTCCATGTAACTATAGTTCCATTACTTTCCTTTCCTCCATGCCAGTGATCTTGATCATGATATTCCATATCTCCAATTTTTTAATCTTAAATATATATATCCCCTTCCTATTTCACCATTATTGTATCCTCCAAGATACCTTCATTGTCATCATTATTATTCTAGTTATGGTCTTCTTTCTCTACAATATTTCCTTCCTCAAGATCTTTTATATCTTCTTGATCAATAACTATGGCCTATTTTAGGCCACCTTCCAAAAATTCAAAATTAAATTTAGCTTTGTCTTCTTCCTCTTGTTGGTTTTTAAAATGAAATATTTTCTACAACTCTTCCCCCAAGACTATACTTAGCCTTGGATCACATATTAGATGGATGTGCTCTAAAGTTTTGTTTAAATGGGGGTGATCTACTTTATTTCTAGTTATTGTGACAATTGGTGTCTTCTTTATCTCCTTTTGGAATTTTAATGTTGATATCTTCCTCTAGGGTCTGATCTTGGATGGAGGGTTTTCATTTTTTCTCCTCCATATAAGTTTTTATTGATTTTTAAGAGGACATAATTGAGATTTGGTTGTGTGTCCCAATTTTTATAAGTTTATACATAAAAAATATGTATTTTTCATATTTAATTGGTTGATCCCTTGTTGCAAACTTGGAGGTGAGCTTGATGTTACTAGGAAGGTCTTTATCCACATTTGTGTTTACATATAACCTTGCACATATCAACATCCTCCTTGCCTTAGTTATTGGGACAAAAACTAAAAACTACCAAATCATTCTGGTTATTCATTGTATAACTGCTTCCTACCAATAATCCAAAGAGAGACCTAGAATTATGACCCAAATTGGAGCTAGATTGTTATAATCCTTCTCAGGGATAAACCCCTGACTCCATTTTGTAAGAGAGAGACCTTATTTGCCCAAAAACTAGAGACCACAAAGGAGGATAGAGATGCATTCCTCTTTGTTGGAGAAGGAAAAATGAAATATCCATTTAGCATGGTAGAGATCTCTAGGTTACCTTTGGGTCTACATTTCATGAAAGCCTAGCTTCTAAAAATATAAATGTTTGGTCTTGGGCCAAGAAATTTTCCATTCAAAGATTTTTCAAATCTCACACATGACCTTTCGGCCAATACATCAAGAATAAAGAGATTTCGACCCTCTTTTTTTACTAATGAATGCAAAGAGTATTGATTTTAAAATATATAAATCATAAATTTAGGCACAACTCACAATGGATTAACCCATGATTTAAAATATACCCCCTTTTTCTTTAATTCTTAGCATCTCTAAAACCCATTAGTAAGATAAACCTTAATCTAAAAATTAGATATACTCACCTTTCCATGGCTGATTTGGTGTTTTCGAAGGTCTATTAGATCTCTTGCCTCAGTCCTTCATGCTATCATCATGTCTTCCTCTCCTACATTGTGATATCTGTTAAACTAGTGTTATAGATATATATACATACTTTAATGTCTATGAGGTTCATATCCATTATGTAAGTTGAACCATTTTTGTGTGGCTAATCATCTCCTAATGACTATATCGTGAAGTCACAAACTGTCATTATTGATGATTTATGGTCTAAAATATTGAAATTGCATAGAGTAAATGGTAAATTAGAATTGAATTTGGATATTATGGATTGGCACATAAATTAAAAGGATTCTACAATTAGTGCAGATCTAGATAAGCAATAATGATAAATTATGGAAGGATCTAGTGACCCAAATCTTCTTGGTGTGGTGTAGACTAGATAAATGTCTCCACATTTATTTCATGTCATGATAATGGCCCATAGATTATATCATAAAAAATATTCTAATTAGAGTAAGTATTACATTGTCAATAATCAAGAGAGAAAAAAACTGTTGTAAAGAAAAAAATTAGCATAAAATAAGTTAATATTGTTGGATATTTGATCTAAGTGTGTTTATTTATTATGTTGCTTAGATTAAAATAATAATGTTTGGGGAAATCATCACTTTATGTGACACCCCCATAGTTAGTATAGTTAGTATTCAATAAATGATGGGTTAGTTAGTTAATGTACAAGTGGTTCAACCCATTGGGTAGTTACCCTCAGTAACTTACCTGAATGCCTTTTAAAAGGCATTCATTATACAAAAATAAATAAGATAGAACAATTAAATTAAAAAAATTATATTATTGTCAAATACACTATTTGTAATGTAAATTATGAGTTATTGCTTCCTATACCCTGGGCCAAAAAATACAGACACACTTTAGTACATAGAAATTGTTGGTTTTGAGAAAATATATGACCACTTCCCTCGTAAAAACATATGAGAGTAAAAATAATTTATAGGTTTATGCAAATGTGTTTGTTTCATACCTTAATTTAATATCGTAAATTTATGTTATAACTTGAAACTTTATATCCCCCTAAGTTTATATTAGAACTTGAAACCTTACGCTATGATGGTCTATTTTGCTTAATTTTTATAAAGCACCATTTACTCTTGTGTCATGGATCAAGAGCTTATGTAAGTTTAAAAAATACTTCAAGGTCATCTCTGGTATATTTTTTAAACAAGCAAGGGAATGGATTCCTTAGCATGATCTCAAGACTTAATTCAACTTGTAGACCTTTGACCAAGAGTCCATCTTAGAAATTTAGAAATTTGTATTTGATGTGCACCTTCACAAAATCAATGCACAACTTATTTGGTAATGTTGGTTACTCAAGTAATATGGAGAGATTAAATTAAATAGGCACATTCCAAGCTAATAATTTATTTTTAATTTTTATAATTTGAATTAGATGGAAACAAATAATGCTAGATAAGTGGTAATAAACTAACAAGAGAGGGCATCACATGAATTTTATTTCTTTAAAAATAAGGTAAAAAAAATTACATTGTATCATTACATTTTTAGCATGCCTCAGGACTGAAACTAAAACTATTATTTACATTGTTGAAAGCCACTCATATCCCCTATTGCTAAACATTCCTAATGATGTTAAAAGAGTCCCTGTTACATGGTAGAAAGGGAAGGCATACATGATTTGGATGGAGCATAGGAGACCATCATAACATAGGGTTTCAAGTTCTAATATAAACTTAGGGGCCCCTAAGGTTTCAATTTGTAATATAAATTTATGATATTAAATTATGGTATTGAACAAACACATTTTTATATACCTATAATTATTTTTGACTCTCATATGTTTTTACTAGGGAAGTGGTCATAGACTTACTCAAAACCAATAATTTTAATGTACTAAAGTGGGTTTGTAATATCTTATTTTATATCAATTTTTTCTCTCTGTACCAACTTTTTTCCTTCATTATTGATTATGTAATCCTTACTATATTTAGAATCTAGGATCTCATAGTAATATTTGGACCATTCTCATGGCTTGCAATAACTGTGGAGACACTTCTCTGGTCTAAGCTATGCTTGGAAGATCTAGTCTCTAAATCCTATTATAGTTTGATGTTGTTGCTCATTTGGATCCACGTTAAAGGTAAAATCCTCTTAATTTACATACCAACCCATAATATCTAGCTTCACTTCTATATTACCATATACTCTATGTAGTTTTAGTATTGTAGCCTATAGCTCATCAATAAAGATAATTAGTGAGATCATGATGCAACCATTGGGAGATGATGATTCACACATGGAAATGGTTAATTTACATAATGGTTTTGATCCTTTCAACATGTAACTTATGTATACATATCTATAACACTAGTTTAGAAAATAACTAGGCATGCATAAATTAGATTAGAATATAATAGTCATAAATCTTTCTCAAGAGTATGTGATGTAAAAAATGAACATATAAATAAAATACATTTAATTTTTTATTTCTACATCTTTTTTTCTTTGAACTATCTTTCTCACAAAACTTTTGTACATGCACATAACTTCATCTAGAGAGTTGTCTACTGGATCACCTCTTGGGCCCAAGATCAGTGGTATCAAATAAGGGTCTTGATGGAACTACATGAATTATTTACATCTATAGGAATACTAACAACATGTAGAATACCCCATTATAATATAGTACCAATAATGGTGTGGTTAGTATGGTTGAACACACTTGAAGAGGTGATACAATGCGTTCATATAATCCTTTAACTATTTTTGATGTATCTTCTAAATCTTGTCATGTGTATCCAAGGGATTAGATTCGTGCCATCATATAAATGTTATAGATTGAACCATTTTATATCATGACACTATATATAGTTTCTCCACAATGTACGCTCATATGAAAAATACATAAAAATATGAATTATCATCAACTATCTTGTTGTCATCGAATATTGTTAAATGTAATAATTATGGTATTTAGTGGATGATCACATGCCATCTTTGGAGGATAAATTTTATATGTATAATGTATCATTGAAGTGTCCTTTATTTTTATCCACTCATTTAAGAAAAGATCACTAAATATATTTAAATTTTTATTTCCATTATGTTACAATCGAGATTCTTTTGTAGGAGTTCCCAATTTGATAATTTTATCATCTATGACATCTTGTATCTTATGTCTTATCTTGAAAAATATATTCATTTAATGCCCTATAATCTGAAAATACTCATAATATGCATTATAGTTCCTTGGTCTAGGTCTACTTAGATCAAGCTCTTATGGAAGAATGATTGTGATATGGTTAAACTTGAGTAAATTGTTTAGTAATACATGAGAAGGTGATTATAATATTGAAAACCACCTCTTTGTTAGAACTTTCAATTTTAACTATTGACACTTGGATTTTCACCCTTTAAGGAGATGCCAAGGCTCTCCTCATCTATGTGCCACCATGGAATCACTTCTAGGCTTGTGGGAAGCCTAAGGGATGAAGTGAATTTCTAGATAGGGCTAGTTCCCTTGATGTACCACTTGACTACAACTACTACTAAATCTTAGGGGTGGAAAGGGATAAGGATAACTGAAAGAAAAATAAAATATGGAGATGATACACCATATCAATTTGATGACTTCTAACCAATTTCACTCCACACTTGAGACCAAGAAACCAACTAGAACATATGCTTTCTTAAATCTATGTCTTCTTATATCAATATTACATTATGGGGTCATAGATGATATGCAAGACTAGGGGGACTAGAAAAAAGGTATTGAATGATTATAATGAAAAAAATACTCATTTAAACCATGAACATATCTTGGAATACTTCACATGCCCTACACAAAGAGGATACAAATAGGTGAAATAATGAAGTACAATGCTAAGGAATCCATAGTATTCACTAAGAAAATTAAACATTAAAGTAGAGAAAAATATGAAAAATAATGATAGAGGTAAATACTTAGTAATTTTATTGATCAAAATTTGTACATTTTATCAAGGATTAACAATACTTAGGTGGAGAATCCAGTACAATGCCAAAATGGCCAACTCTTATAGAGTTTGAGAGAGAGAGAGAAAGAGAGAAGTAAAAGGGTCAAAAGGACACTTGTAAAGAAAATAATTTCAGTTATATATGCATAAGAAAATGATATGGGTCTAACCATGAAATTTTAGGAGAAAAAAATTCAATAAAAATCATCAAATTTAGGCAAAATGACATAAAACTCCTCTTTTTACATAGAAAAATTAGCTTCATGATTGGAGATGTTGTCCTATGTTGTCCTAAAAACCACCCTTCCATGCACCATGCACACTTGGCCTCAAAATTGGAATCAGTTATCCATGAAAATTAATGTAATAGGTTTATTTAAAAAATTTAAGACTCTCCATGTCCTTGGAATAATTAGGGGAAACATAAGATAACTTTACTTGAAGACTTTCTCTCCTCTCTCTAGCTTGTGCATTAGGCTAGTTTTGGCTGGCTGAAATTAATGGAATAATTGAAGAACTTAGAGGTTTATTAATGAAATTAAATTAATATTTTGAGTTATATTAAGTGTAAAAATTTCACCCAAACTTTGTTTCATCTCCTAATTCATCCTGTAGCCTTCACAACACACAAAACAGTGAGAAAAAGCTTTTTTCTATCCCTATCCATATAATTCCGTACATATATTTGGCATGGTAAATATATTTGGTGAGTCATATTAAACTTAAAATAGGTTTATTTATCAAAATATTCCCTTATATTAGCTTTAAAACTCCATTTCTCAAGACTGGTCCTACCTGAGGGTTTGCAAGGGTTTTAGCCCTGTTTTCACCCTTAAGCTTGTTTCATAAAAACTTGACATTGGAGTTGAAAAAAAAATACAAAACATTATTATTTAATACCTATTATATCTTACCTAAACTTTTATTTTGTTCATGCAAAACCTCATGGGAGGTGTGAGCTTTGAAAGATGGCCTATTGTTCTTGTTTCCTTTGTTTTCACAGGCATGAGTTGAGTTTTGAGACAAAAAATGATTTTTTAATATTTGATCTACACTCCAATGGAATATATACCTATTTATTAGCTTTAAAAAACATACTCCACCATGTTTAAATTCATATAACATGCCATAAATGTGATAGGTTCCTCATTTGGCCATTAAATTTAGCCATGCCCAAGAGTCCTAAATGTACCTTAGAGCTATAGATGACTTTTGATAACTTTTCCTGCCTTCCAATAGAATAAAAAAATTAATTATGACCCATAAAACATGTTTCATCAATATATAATTATCTTATGAGGTTGAGAAAGAAGTTGACCTCTTATTTGCCTTTAGGTGTGACCCTTTCTTAACAAGCTTAACTACAATTTTAGTTCAAAATGACCCTCTTGGATGGTTTCATTTCAAAGTGAGAGTTTTAACACACCTATAATGTGCATCCTAAAATACATTTGAAATTTATCTTATTGCTATAAATGGCATTGGTATCTCATTTGACTTCTAGATCTACTCTTTGTTTGGTATACCTGTTTGCAAACCTTGACACCTAGATCATTATAATAGGATTATTGTTCCTATGAGGTTCTTCTAAGGTTGATTTAGGTGTCTCCAATCTATTTAAATTTTCTCAATATATCTAAACAGCTTCAACTCTACTTGATTACTCCATCTTATCAAGACTGCCTGTTCATGCACAAGGGAAAATACCCCTATTTTGAGACAAAATAGGGGTATCTCCCTTATTTTCTTAGGAATTTCTAATAAATGACTGTAATATATAAGATATGGGTGAGATATATAAAAAATTTCATCTCTTTATTTTGACATATAATCCCTTAACTCACCCAAACACAAGACATACCTATGCAAAGCCCTGTGTATAGGGTCTGCTTCTCATGGATTGAGTTTGGCTTAAGTGAAGGTTAATTCTGTACATGATTTATGTGAATTAGGTATATTTTCATGGTAATTATCATAATGGATTTTCCTATGTTTTATTAATTCCCTTACTCTTCAGGTCATGGACAAAGTCAATTGTAAAGGACTCTTATTTAGTTCACTGCCTTGTCTAAAAACCCTGTCTAGACTAACCCTTTGAAAGTATGTATGAGATCACTTGGGATTGGAAAAATAGATGTTTGAGAAATTTAGTTGAACCTATAACATTATTTCACAAATATTTTTTTCACTTATTCACCTTTAATAACCTTGTCATCATTGAGAGTATCACCTATTGTTCACTGCCTAACTAGATTGAACCTGTAGGTGTATTTTGTGTGATATACCTTAGGATGAGTGATTATCAAACTCCCTAAAATCCTCCTGATTAATTTTATGCTTTCTTTGACACCATCATTAACTTTACTAGGTTTCTATCTATCACCTTGAACCTTAATTTGCCCACTATCTTACCAACACCTAGTTGACTGAGACAACCAAGATATCTAACCTACTTGTAGGTTTCATTGGATTAAAATGGTTTATTATAGTGTTTATATATTAATTTTAATTCCTTAAAGTGACATAATGTGTGTTTTTATTAACTTGTGCCTTGAATTCTCCTTAAATATCATCATAATCTCAAGAGGTTCACTGTGTGCCCCTACCTGTTGTAGGAGTCTATTTGAGCCATTTGTACAGACAAGGTATATGTTTAAGAATTAGAGAATAGTATATAAATAATATTTGACATCACATAACCTATAATCACATTTTTCATCATTTATATGCTCTTGAAAAATACAAATTATGCCTTCTTGTTTAGATTGAGCTACTTCTGCCTTAAGACCCTACTGTAGGTCTCTGTGTGCACAATGTGTATGAACTGAGAATAATTTGGGAAGTATAACACAAGCTTATATTCTCCTTGGTATTATTTGTATTATTTAATATTTACCTTCACTTAGTTTAATGGTTCAAGAATAGGGATAAACTTCAACTTCAAACTTGGATGCTAAATCTACTCTGTTAGGTCTAACTTGTAGGTGCACTTTTTTTATCTGTGTACAGATTGGGAGAGTGTATGAGGTTAAAGTTCATCTTGTCACCCTCATAAAATGATATTTCATGCCACTTTATTTCCATTCCATCAATCTAATCACCTTAATCATGAGTGGATACATTATTATTTATTAAAGGTGTCACAAGATCACTTACATTCTCAAGTTTGTAGATGTCATTGTAGGTTTTCAGTGCTTTTCAAGTAAATTTTTGCCCTTCCACTTACCATTTATAATCTCATATTTATCATAATAATTATCCATACCAAGGGATACAATACCTATCAAACTATAGGCCTCAAACATCCTCAAGCATGTTTTATGTTATTCATAAGAATCCATCTGACCTCTATTTGGCCACTTTAGGGATTGAGGGCCTGAAATAGTCTTTTGACCCCATTTAAAGTTTCTACCACTTTAATGGGTATGTCATGAAAAAAAATGTGATAGGACCTCAAAAATTCCTTTCAATCATTTTTCCATTCTTCAACATGATTCTTCCATCTCTCTACTGACATCACCTATAGTTTGACTTTCTGAGTTGAATGCAAATAGACAATGAGTTTAGGCAAGTGATGTACAAAACCATGTATATTTAAGATTTAACCTATGCTCTCCAAGGATTAAAATGGTGTATGGTTATGTAAATGAGATTAATTTAAGATTTATCACTCTAATTCAAGTTTGAAATTTTTTTCCAAACACCTATACATACAAATTTCAATGGTGGACTATGTATATGTGTAGAATGAATGCAATACATGGAGCATATGCTTGAAAAATGAGGTTGGAAAGTAAATGGAGTATTAATATCATTTTTTTAAACATGGAAAATATATTAACATAACCCTCTAGATCCATTACAAATCACAAAACTTCTACAAATTGAGAAGAAATCCTCATAATGCAAACTGATGTACTTTCTTTCAAATTAGAATGGTTAGCTTATCAAAAGAAATTTAAACAAGAATTTTTTTTTATAATAATTATAGGATGAATATAATAAGATATGGAAGCAATCTCAGTAACTGGTTTGTAAGGAAAAACAGAAGGGTGCATGGATGAGAAGGTAGTTTTGCACAATCCACTTTGAATGGATGGTTAATAAAGCACGCTTGACCAATTATCAAAATTATTATATTTATTTTAAGGTATATGAGTGTATAATATTACTCCAAGATGAATTTTCCTGAAATCCTCTGTGATGACTGTACCAAACAAGAACCTACAAGTCACTTTTCTATACCAATAGGGTGAAAGAGAGATATAACAGTTTTGAGCAAGAAATAGAAGTTTAAGATCATTAAAAACATGTATTTGAACATTGGGAATGTGAAGAGTCATATTTAAATGTTTTCTAAGTGGCACACTTCCCAAGAATCTATACAAGTGTCCTTTTCTCTCTTTTTGGCCAAGAAAACTACCTTTTCTCTAAAAAACCTACCATTTATTCAGCTATGTCAGCTTTATTAGACTTATAAAGACACATGTGTCATGATATCATCTTTTAAAACTTGCACAAAACCCAACAAACTCTTATAAAGCATTAAATGCACCATTTAAACCCCTCAAAATGACTTAAAATGATAAATAAACCTAGAAACCACTTGAACAAAGTTAATATAACATAAATTAACATTATTTGACTCATGAAACATATTATAAAAACATATTATGTCTCCTAATATGCCTAAAAATGAATTTTTTTTACAAAGGGTGCCTTATTATGACCTAAAAGTCAAAATTGGTCAATAGTAACTAGTTTGTAGGTTATGAAAATGCATTGACTATAATCTTTGCCTTGTTCTTATTATCACTTAGTTTGACCTTATAAATCAGTTTAGTTTGAAACTTTATTGTTGAATTAGCCATAGGAGTTGATGTACACTTAATATTGTTCAAAGTAATTAATTAAACTTCTCTGTCTTGATGTACACTTAATATTGTTCAAAGTAATTAATTAAACTTCTCTGTCCTTCATTGTATGGCATAACTCATCAAATAATTTTAAGTTCTTGAATATAATTAAATCTTTAAGTAGTGCTAGTAAATTTTATTTGAATATAACTACTAATTCATTATTAGCCATAACATTGGCCATCTTGGCTAGTATGGTCTTGTATTGAAACACATAGTCATTGATTGGTTCATTGGTCCCTAGTTTTAGCTTATCAATTTGTGCGTAAGAAAAAAAATTATTGATGTTGATGGTAAAGTACATTAGGAATTGGTTGGATAGGGGGTTGAATGATCTTACGAATTGAAGAGGGAGATTATAGAATCATCTCAATGCATAGTCTTTAATACTTCTTAGAAATAACTTAGTGAATAGTTTTTAATTGTATGCATAGTCCAAACATGTTGCATGGAATGATCTAAGGTGTTGCTCAGGTTCACCTTTACCTTTGTCTAATTAGAGCTTAGGAGATATGAATACTATTGGTAAAGGGTAGGCTACCATCTCAAGGGCTAATGAGTTATGAAGAAAGGTGTGAAAATCCATAGTATGGATAGCTCTTGATGCACCTTAATCTAATTTCAACACCTTGGTATGTAGAGTTATAACAACTTTCTCAAGGGAATGTGCATTAGACAAGGTTGGAAATAGAACATGTGTATCCATCATAAGAGAGGTGAAGTTTGATTCCATAATAATGGGCATTAAGATCTATTGAAGGCCTCATGTTGCCCCCAAACATTAGGTGGATGTCATATAGGTCACTAAAGGTGTAGGCATAGGAGTAGTTATGGTAGTAGTGGTATGAATTATTGATGTACAAGCCTGAGCTAACTTTTAATGCTCATCTCTTACTATATATAACATATCATCAAAATGATGTGGAGTCATGTTAAGATATTCAATGAAAATTTCATCCTCCAAGGCATCTTGTTGGTCTTTAGTATTCATATCATCAATGTCAAGATTCATGATAAATCCACGAATAGGGTGAATAGGATATGTTTCACAATCCATAATAGGAATGAAAAAGGGATTCATGCAAGCCCTTTGGCATATTGTATTACAATAGACATCTTAGATAGGATGATGTAACAACATGATTGGAGGAAGGCTTGGGATTGTTCATTAGTAACTTAAGCCTTATTACTAAATTTAGATTTGATCCTTGTTACCCATTTGCTTACATAATTGATCCAAAGAAAACACACTATCCATGTAGAACAATTTGAAAAGAGTAACTTCATTACTTATGTTCCCAATAATTTTCATTCAACATAGTCATGATTATTATGTATTATTAAGAAGTAATTAGAAATCAGATATGAAAATCTAAAAATCGAAAGAAAAAATCCAGTGTTTTATATTATTCGATGTGTATGAGTTCACCAATATATTTCCCTCTAATTTATATTAATATATGAGATTAATTTAATTAAGAAATAACTTAAAACATTAATTTAGATCAATATATATATAGTATTCAAGCATAGATTTGAATGTAAAAGATTGATATTTATTCTTCTTATTTAAATATTCATTGAATGTTAATGTACAAGAAATAAATTACATTAAATTGTCACTTGTTTCATTAAACAATAAAAACTTATATGAAATTATATGTTCTAATGAATGGTTGTCTCTAATATGAATTTATATGTTCTAATGAATGGTTGTCTCTAATATGAATTTATATGTTCTAATAAATGTTTACTCTTCTAAAATGTTTGTGCAAGAAAATAGTCCCTGAAAAAAGATATAAAAACTATAATAATTTGAAATAAGAAATAATACCAAACATGTAATTATTATTATAACAAATTAAAAAATTAATGTAATTATTATGTATTTATGCATCAAAAAAAGTAATTACAATGTATAGT
This sequence comes from Torreya grandis, assembly GCA_037957365.1. NCBI lineage: Eukaryota > Viridiplantae > Streptophyta > Pinopsida > Cupressales > Taxaceae > Torreya > Torreya grandis. Next base: position 4,042,120 of record JARHVA010000316.1, read on the forward strand.
AAATTTTTTGAGTTTAACATACTTTTGTCACAAAAATAAATAAACAAACCGTAACTATCAAAAATTATTCTATAGTTTTCTTTTAGTCAATATACCTATGTAATGACAATCAATCAGTGTTACTCTTTAAGCTTACGGGCTTGTGGAAGTAATGTCGAATTTATTGAAAGCTCCGGAGTGTCATCTGTAATTCCTTAAAATTTAAACTCATCGCCATTGTTTCAAGCACAGATAGTTTTGGATTGCTACTCGCCATTGAAGGATTTAAATAACCACCCGTACGTCGCCATCTTGTTGAACATGTTTCTATTATTGCCACCAATTATCGATTACAACTAAATCTAATGTAGGCTGCAATGCTTACACGATTTCCAACATTCTTGTGCGACTAAAAGTTAATGTTTCCAACATTCTTGTGCAACTAAAAGTTAATGTTTCGCTCAAATTAAATGGAAGCTGCAATGATTATATACGTTCCAGCATTCTTCCAAATAAAACTTAATGTTTTCTAATAATCCTAAATTATTTTATTATCATGGAAAACATTTGGTACTGTTTTCTCGTAACTTCTAAATTTATATAAATTATCTCTGAAAAAAACAATTAAATTCCAATATCAAGATTAGTTATCTAAATTTATTTTATTTGGTGTACGTTTAATACAATTTGAGTTAAATATTAAAATGTGAATTCCACTCAAAATTAAAGATAAGTTTTAGAGACAAATAGTATATACCAAAATTGAATTCTGAAGAGTAATTATGATAAATTTATAAATAATTTTGTGAAAAACAAATAGAGATTGTAACCATATTTATATTTAAAGTATAGTTTGAAATTTATTAAATTTTAAGAAAAAGTTTTATTATTGAATAATAATTGTGGAATAATGGTGATTTGTAATATATTATATGTTTTAAAAGCTTTAACAACAAGGGTTCGTAGCTGTTAGTCTTTGGTTTTGTTATTTTTTTATTGAGAATTATTTGTTGTTTTTATATTCAAAATTATTTGTGCATGATTTTTCATTTAAATTTGTAATATAAGCTTGATTTAATAATTTGAGTAGTATATTACATTTCATTAAATTCCATCAATTTTATTTCATTAAATTCAAAGTATCAGCATGAGTATGCAAATAGATGAAAAATATTTTTTAATAGCGACCCTCAACGAATATAAATGGCAAAACTAATTTTTAAAAACTATAAATAATTTGTACTTGAAAATAAAATTTAATATTGTATAACTAATTGTTGAAATTTAAATTTAATTAACAATAGCTCTTTTACGATTTTAAAGGCTACGTAATAGCTTTTTAAAAGGTTGTGTAGTTGAGATTGCTAAGAATAGAAAGTTAACATAATTTTTAAGCCCTAAACTATAGACTTAATGAAAAAATATCAACTTTATACTAAATAAATGCTAAACAACATAAAATGTATGCCTTAACATAATAAATAAACCAAACTATACATGAATACCTCTGAAAACAAGATATGCATAGTAAGAAGATAAATGAACAAAAATATGGAATGATGCACATGAGAAACAAAGATCTCATAATGACTATTTTATGTTGGGTACTTTTAGATTTTTATTGGCTTAGAGTTGACCGAATGCACATAACTAAGAATTACATGAGTTAGATGCACACAAGTTTTAAATGATAATGGATGCATCATGCATGTGAATGATTTTGATAATCAGTATGACAATGCACATGAGCAGAGGTCTGCACTACAAACAAACTACACAGATCATGAAAATCATATGTGTGGTTGATTATGAGAGATGTGTCAAAATCATGCTCTTGATAAAAGCAAATGGATGACAATTCAAAAGATAGTGTTAGAGGATGAACCAATCAAAAGCCTCTTCAATTAGAAAAATTAAGAAGACCCTATTACAAAAATTCCAATTTTATAGACCTTTTCAGTAAAACTAAAGAGCTTTTAGAAAAACATAGTGAAAAACTCCAAGTTGATGCACCAACTTCATACTTTGCTCTTTAGACCTCAAAGATTGAATGCTAGTCTATGTTTTCAATCTTTTGAAATTCATACATATCTTGAATCTTGTTTCATATGTCATCATTTAAATTGTGCATCATTTGAATGCATCATAGAGCTCAAGACATTTTCATACACATCAAGATGATTAAGATTCGAGACCTTTATCCTTCTATTATAATAAAACCATTTAAATCTTTGGGAAAAACCATGCTAAATAAAATTGAATCAAATTTATGCTCCAAAGATGATTTTATTTCTCAAAGAGTAAAATCTCCCACCTAATGATAATTTAAATTCTCAATATAAGAATGGTTTATTTAAAAAAAATTATTTGTCATAAGGGTGTAAGCCTAAAAAGCCACCCTTGGAAAATATCACACTCAAAACACATGCCTTTAATATCTAAGTGACAATAGCAACATAAGATAATTGGTCAAACAATAATAGTTTTAGCAATAAATTTTATATCTTTTTGTACTTGGCTTCACAAAGGGAAAATGGGGCTTTCATATACTAGATCCACATTGCTTAGGATTTTTATAGAAGATTCAATTTTCTAACCTATGCTTGTGAGGAAATAATGCAAGTTCTGCCTAAATGACCACTGTGAACATCTGTGTAATTAAAATTTCATTTACATCATATTTTTGTGAAATATGTAGAAATCATATTAGATAGCCTATCTAATGATGGAGCTAAATTTAGCTCAAAATCTTGTTCATTTACAATGGAGTGATAGTAGGTGCCTTAAGGTGGACATCTTCAAAGGAATTTACGTACAAATCTTCTCATCCTCTAGTAGCTTTTCACAAACAATAAGTTCTTGGTAAAATAATTCCACCAATAGAAAAACCTCTCTTTCCCTCATCTAAAATGGATACTAAAACCTTTTCAACAAGGGAAATGAATCATTCCATGTTGAACTATACATTCAAGTGATCTACCAATAAACATGCCAGTTTTAGTCTTCATTTGCATCCATATTTTAATGTCATCACAATCCCAAATCTAATTATAAAATAGACTTTTATGTAGAATTGGGAAAATAGATTAATGGATTTTTTGTGAGTAAATACCTACCTAAGAAAAAGAAAGTTCAATGCCTCTAGCCTAAGGAAGAATTTCTTCCACTTCAATTCTAGCACTCACACTAACCAATGAAATTTTTTAACTTGATATGGTTGAGAGTTTCAACCTTTGTTAGGAACACAACATAAAAAGGTTTATGATCAGAGAAAATTGACTCACCCTCGACATATGATGACTATTTTGATTAAATAAACTAATTATTTAGGGCAATTGGTTTTTATATGTCAGATTTGTTGAGATTTATATGGAGATATTAGCATTTCTCTTTTTATAGTGAGCAATTGCCACAACATTCCTGGTTACTTTTTTCATGGAAAGCTTTCATTGGAAAATGACAAAACCATTAATGAGGATAATGGTTACATCCAGGTGTCAGATCAAATAAACATGCCTTGTGCATGTTCCTCCCTAGTTAGGATTATCCTACAATTTTTATGCCTGTGTAAATCTAATTATCATAATATTTAATGTTCATACTTTATCCCAGGGTCATTTACTGAAAAAATCAATATTATTATAGGATACACCTATTAATATTGCATTTAATTTAGAGGAACATACCCAAATAACACCTATGGAATATTCCAAAAAGAATATGTCAAATATTAGATAAAAATTTATAATTGTTAAGGTAATTGTTTCTCTTAATTTTTGCTCATTTCTTAATTTGAAAGAAGATAAGAAACTAGTAATAAAGGGTGTGTAAATAACCTAGTATAAAGTGTAACCTAGAGGATGATGATAACTCCTCTTTGTCTTGGAAGGAATAACTTGTAGATAAGAAAGACACTAGTAAAAGGGGTTGTTAGTAATATAGCTAAGTGGATTGCCTAGCATGAGCTAGATCCAAGAAGCATGAGCTTGCTAGGAGGTTGTCAATCCACTTTTGATAACAATTACGTTGATATAGATAAAAGAAAGAGTACTTACATTCAACAACATGAAAGTAAATACATGCAATACAAGAAAGTAAGTAGGTGTTAGATAAAAAATCACTAAATATAGAAAAAGTGGGTCAATACTTGTGCTAAAATAGTTGGGGTTGGGTTCAAAAAATTAGGATAAGCTCTATGAACAGTCAGGAACACAAAAAATAGGGTTTGGTTGAGGGTAAGGGACTGAAAATAACTTGTTATTTTTTGCCACAATAACCATCAGTAGTTGGGTGATCCATCGGTAATTGGGCTGACCGTCAGTGGTTGGGTAACAGTTGATAGTTGAGGGTGACTGTTAGTAGTTGTGATAACTATCAACAATTGTCTATGAGTTTTTGGGAGTGTTTTAAAAGAGTTACAAACTGGGTAAATGATCAGACAGGTGATTGGTTATGGATCTAGTAAAAAATGAGAGGTGGGAAGATAGGTTTGATCAAGTCAGGAGGGTTTAGAAATGAAGTAATACAAAGAAATAAGTACAATATACCTAAAACATGCTACATAGATGATGGGTGAAGGTTGGAGCAATTTTTCTAGAGTAATAGTACTTTGGCCTCAAAAGCAAAATCGATAGACGTTCAAGTCTCTATTGCTATTATTGAGTTGATATACAAAGATTGGATGCTCAAAGACTTGAATTCCTATGTGCAAGAATGCTTGATAACTTGAACATGGATTCTAGATCCCTTTTACCTCTTACTCCCTTCCTTTTATTGGCAAGGAAAGATGGAGGATAGAAAGTTCCCTATAGGGTGAGGCTATTAATCATGATGCTTGGGAGTTTGCTAGCACCACATAAGGTGAACACATTAAATTGTGCCTTGTTATCTCATGCATAGCTGGTGATGTGTGAAGAGGGTGAGGAATTGACCATCAACAATCAGGGTAACCAACGATGGTTAAGCTGATCATCGGTGGTTCAGTGTTGAAGGTAATTTGGTTAAGGAGGGGTTAAAGGGGGTGATTTAAAAAGTTAAGTTAGTAGGTTATTAAGTTAGTGAGTTTAGTTAATCAAGTGGTTAACTAGACTCAGGGTCTAATAGGTTGGTTAATGGGTCTAGTGGGTTTGTAAAGTTATGATAGGTATCCAAAGACATTGTGACATTTAGTATGGTTTTCTAGTGTCTACAATTTATCCCTTTTTATGATGTGACTTTGAATCAAAAAGTTGCAAAACAAAAATGGATTGCTTGGTTGAAGGCCTAGTTATCTCAAGTATTAGAAGAGGTGTTTGCCATCAAACTAGGAGTCATTAAGGTGAAACTAAAATTGGGTCAAGGTTTGATAAGGGGTATATGGTGGGTCACGAGGTGGATGATAAAAAAGGGTTAGGCATTTGAAATACAAATTTGTATACAAAATAAGACTAAGTGTGATGGTCAAGATCATGCAAAGACTAAAGTTGCTAATATTGGTAAAAATAAGGTTAATTCTAGAAGGACACATGATAGGGGTAACCAATCCACAACACTGGTCATGGATGATCAGGTCATTTTGAACAAGTATCCTAGACAAGGTTGATGTTTTCATAGGTATCTGAGGTAGGAAGTACTCCTTGAAAAACACAAATGGTCTCGTCATGCACGAGGTGTGAAAATTTCAAAAGTTTAACATGTCAAGGTTGGTTGATATGGTTAAAATGACTAATGTAAGGTCATTACAAAATATGCAAATAATTTAGGTCAAAAATGACCAACATTGAGGTGGATGTGGTAAAATAGTTGGTCAAAAAAGGGTAATCTCCAAAAGTTCAAGTTAGGGGTTGGGGGAGATGAGATGATCTTCAAATTTTAGCACTAAGGGTGGGTGCTTAAAAAATTTTAAAATTGGGGGACCCTGACCATCGACGATCAAGGGTTCCTAGGGTCGATCATGGATGGTCACCCTGAATGTCAATGGTCAGGGGAAAACCCTAAAAAGTTGAAACATAAAAAGTGAAAATGAAATTTCATTTTCTTTTTTGAATATTTGACCTTTTATGCTTTATGCTCTAGAAATTTTACACTTTAGCATTTTGTGTTGCAAGTTGATTGAGTTGATGCTAAGGTGTAGGTTGGTGATTGGTTGAGCATGTGTTTGAGGTTGATTGAGATGGAGGGGGATGAGGGTGCAATCAAGTAGCTAGATGTAGGCTCTAACCTTGATAGTGATAAAATAATGAGGTAGGGGTGTTTTAGAACTTATTGTTAGTTGATTTGATGTGTTGAAGTTGAATTTTAGTAGGTTTAAATCAGTTTGATAGGGTTTTATGATTGTTTTGGGTAGGGTCATGCCCTAGTTTGGGTTGGGGTGAAATTAGGAATATTAGTGGGTGAATTTGAAATTTTAAGGGTATTTTGGGTGGGGGATAGGCTATAGGATACTATGAAGTAGTTTAGTTTTTGAAATGAGTTGTTTTGGTATAGTTTTGGGTTGGGAGGTTTTGAGGGTTTCACTTCTAATGGTCACACACAGTGACAATTGATGGTTCAACTTGATCATCAACAATCGAACATTGAGGTAAAAAGGGCTTATAATATCATCAATGGTTCTAGTGAACCATTGGTGGTTGAAGACTGAGGTAAAAGGGCTTATAGGATCATTGATGGTTCTAGTGAACCATCAGTGGTTGAATGGTTTTTGGGGGAGTTTGTTAAAATGTGGATGTAAAATGAATGGTTTGAAATGTTTTTTGAAATTTAAATGAAAGTGTGAATGGTAAATGATGTGTTGAATGATGGTTTGGGGTGGGTTAGGTAAAGTGTCAAGTAGGAATAGAGTGAGTTGTTAATTTCATTGGTTAAGTTGGGTGTTGAAAATTGTGTGAAGTAGGACAAAATTTGTCATAAAATTGTTTAGGTGTTAGTATTATAGGTTAGGGTATAGAGGTAAGGGTATATATAAAGGTAGATGTTGTGCAGATAAAGGTAGATGTTGTTTTATTAAGAGAGGTAAGAGTATATAGGTAATAGGTTTAAATATTTGAGTGAGGTTGATAAATGAGGTCGAGTTTAGTGATGAGTAATGGTGATATGTGTTAACTATGGTTTTACAAGCCTACGACCAGATCTAGATGAGGGATTGAGTCTCTAAATATTTGTAGAGGTTCATGATGTGATGATTGGTGATGAGTGGAGGTACATGGAAGAGGTTAGCATAGGGGCCATGGTTCACTATCAACACTTGTCACAAGATGCAGCTATGATCGTCGCCCTCATTGAGAGATGGGTCCTAACCATGAACACATTTTTGTTGCTGACTGGAAAGATGACCATCCTTTTAGAGGATGTTTATAGGATTACATGACCATCCATTCGGGGGGAGATGATTTATCACATAGATAACGAGGAGAGGGGTTATCACATGGATCTATTATATAGAATGAATCACGTCCATGCTAGGTAACATACATGTGGTTTTATCTATGGGTCACTATACCAGAGGGATCTAGAGGACTAATGTTTATTGTTGATGATGATGGTAGTATCCTATTTTACATTCCCTGATTTGAGTAATGGTCAATTTCCATATCTACTATTGGGAGTGTTGGTGGAGATAATTCTGGGGAGGACGGTGTTTGGGTGGGTACCAATTTTATTGGTCTAAATTTACAGGGAGATCTAGTCCTTTTAAGCACATAGGTGATATGGGATTATTGTGGGTTTCATGCTCTATTACTGGGCATATGAGCATATTCAAGTTTTGAGACCTTTGGGGCTACCATGGGATGGTTATGTTTTGATGGACTATAGAGTGGGTTTCATGAGATGGAGGGGAGATTATGCTTTGACAGGGCCTAGTGTTGGTGTGAGGGACATTGATTAGTTTAGAGATGCATTGGAGGGTTTGGTCATGGGAGATGTGGTGTGGAGGCCATATGTGGCCTGGCCTAGGTGGGCCCAATATAGATATCACACTTTATCTTTACAGAGATAGAGATGGATAAATGGGAGGTGGGATGGTGAGATTGAGCTCATACCATTCAATCAAGTTTAGAGGTCATTTGACCTTGTGTAAGGGATTCTAGATAAATTTTATAGACACAAAAGGGAGGATGTAGAGTTTTTACTTCTAGATCCGTAGGCACATGATGTAGTTTTGGATCATGAGGAATTGTCAGCTAGAGAAGCAATATATGATGTTGGTTTGATGGATGGTTATGTAATATGGTACCAGGCCTTATATACAGTGGCCAATTTTGGATGGGATGATGGTGGGAGGTAATAGAGGGATATGGATCTATTTGGGGCATAGGAACAAGGTGGTGTTTAGGATGGGTAGGCAATGGAAACACTGGTAGATACATAGGCTTAGATCACATGTTGATAGGGACTGGTGACTATTTTTTAGGGTTATATTGTCACCTTATAAGGTCAAGTTGCTTCCATTATAACTGAGAGAGATCAGGTGAGGGCCTCCCATGGTTTAGTGACTTAGGAGAGGGATACCCTGAGGTGGAGGGTAGGGGCAGTGACAATATAGGCAATGCCATTGGGTTTCACTCTGACAGCCTGATACCTAGCTATAATAGAGGAGCTTAGGTATTATGAGACTATTATGTTAGCACAATGTCTAGAGCAATTGAGATGGGGGAGTATAGGTCCATTCTAGTAGGTGGTCGAGTTTTGGTGATTTTAGGCTAGTGGGCCATGTCAATGATCAGATAGATGGGTATCTCAAGAGGACTAACACTAAATGGTAGTGCAAGTATAGGAGGGGATAGTGGTAGTGGTTCCCCAGGGGCATGATATATTTATGTTTTGATTTGTTGTAGAGATAGATGTACATTATTTTAATACCAGGCTGCATGATGATGTAGCGAGATGTACATGTTTTGAGAGAGAGTCTATACAATGTTACATGTATTATTTACTTGATGACATGATTTATATGATGATTATGGATTATGATGTTTATGATGATATAGATGATGATTATTTTTAGGATGTATTGATGACTATGGATTATGGTTATTGATGTGGTCGTGATTATGATCATGGTTTATGGATGACATGTTTTATGCTTTATGCTTATGAGATGTGGGCTCTTTAGCTTAGGCATGTGATGATGTGTATGGATGATGCTTTATTTTTTTGTATTGATGGATATGATGTTTATGATTATGGATGGTTTGATTTATGGTTAGTGGATAGGAAGATACTATAAATATAAAGATGATGTGTAATGGTGTTGATTATGATGTTTTTCTTATGGATAGGATGCGATTCAAAGATAGTTGTTATGATGTTTATGGTAAGTGATAAATGGTTTTTACTCTTATGATATTTTGATGTGATTGTTTTGATCATGGATTTGTGATATGGTTATGGATGTAATAAAAACACACAAAGTAGGTTAGATTAAAAAATGAATGTGTGAAAAAGATAAAAAATCATGATACATATATATACCTAAACCAATGACAAGAGGATAAGCTAAAAGACACGATACTCTTTCATTGGTAAAGACCTACCAAAAACAAAAGTTGGATTAAAATAGTGAATATAAGCCTCTCAGATGCTTCTCATAAGCATGTTTTGGTTGAAAATAAAAGGTGGCTTGATCATATTGTGTCAAGTAATCTCATTATCCCTTGATTTATAGCGGGTATAAAGGGAAAGTTAGTGAAATGTGAATGGGTGATAGGTAAGGTAACCTTATGTGGGTTAGTTTTCCCATTTTATAGGTAACCTAACAACCAAATTAGACAAGTTCATGTCTTAATGCAAGGTGTATAATAATCAATGTAAGAAGTCTACTAATGCTAGATATAAAAGCCAATTATGGCTTTCTTGGGATAACTTGTGCTAATTTTGACATAGGGTTTGTTGTTGCTTTTATTTTTGATAGGTTTGGGAAGCTGATTGATGCGGGAAGCTTCAAATGATTGCTTTGACAAACTTGACTTAGCCATACTTTAAGGGAGTGGTCTAAATTTATATTTGTTTATTTTGGTAGTTGTCCTTCAAGGGAGTAGTCTATCTTTTAAGCAATTTAGTTTTGGGTAGCTATATTTTAAAGAATCAATCTATCTTTTAAGCAATTTAGTTTTGGGTATCTGTCCTTCAAGGGAATAGTTTACAATGTTGGAGATATTGACCCAAGTGATATTTTGGTATCCCAAATTTGATTTTCAATACTACGTTTAGACATGGACAAGTCTATTAGGCTTAAAGGTCTACCTTTATGGAGGTAATACTTTTAGCATAAAAGGTTAATGATAGGTGAAAGAAGGTGGTTTGAGAGACAAACAATCATAAGATTCCATCTAATTAGAGATGAAAAGTATCAATGAGAACCATATCATGGGTAGAGCCATGGCATCCATCCTTAGGAATAGGCTATATCTGTGATGGATAATCACATGGTCCTATGTTGTAATAGGTTGTCCTCAAAGGGAGTAGGGGTGAAGGTGTAAGGAAAGTGAAAATATTGTGAACCAAGGGATGAGCTTAAGTTATACAAAAGGTGAAGGTGATCCTTCTCTAACAAAATAAATGACGTAGATGTGAAGCATTAGGAGCCTTAAGTTCTAGTTTGCATTTAAGAGAGGATAAATGATAAGCTCCTAATCTATACTTATGGGTTATGATGTAGGTTCCAAGCCAATTGAAATGAAATTTGCCTCTTTTGATTTTCTCCAAATTAGTCATATGTTGGTTTTCCTTAAGGATGAGGTCTCCAATATTAAATTATCATTCTTTTAGATGTTTGTTATAAAAACACTTAATTCATTCTTGATAGACACGAATATGGTTAAGCACTACGAGGTGATGTTTTTCAAGGAGTTAAAGTTGTGTAAAACATTCTTAATGATAGTCATTCTCAGAAATGATGTCTTGTAAGGATATATGAAGAGAGATAATTTAGACTTTGAGAGGCAAGACTAACTCTAATTTATTTGAATTTTGTTGAAGGAACTCAAGATCAAACTTAGCTAAGATCATGAGCCATTTAGCCATACGTTGATTTTGGTATGGTTTAGAGTGCATGCACTTGACTAGTTTGATGTTAGTGATGATGAAGGTTTTATGATCTAGAAGGTAATGATGAATTTTAGAAGCCACAAAGACTAAGGTGAGGAAAATTTTCTCAAAATGGGTATACCAAGTCTCATACTCTATAAGTGTGTGGTTAATGTACTAGACAACTTACTCCTTGTTTTGTTCATCATCATAAATGAGCATTACCCCTAAGGAATGCTCAGTGGTAGAAATATAGAGGTAGAATGGTTAGTCCTCTCTAGGAGGGATAGCAATTGGTGGAAAAAGGAATTATTCCTTAAGCAAATCAAAGTCTTATTGATAGTATTTAGTCAAATTAAAAGAAGTGTCTTTCTTGAGGAGATGGTGAAAGGGTTGACATCTATCAGACAATTGAGAGATGAAGCGACAAATGGATTGGAGCTTTCCCTATAGGTTGTAGAGTTGCTTAAGGTGGGTAGGAGGAGGCATATCTAAGATTTATCTAAATTTATCAAGGTCTACTTTGATTCCTCGAAGATAGACAATAAAGTCAAGATGCTTTCCCAATAAGACCCCAAAAGTGCATTTTTAGGGTTGAACCAAACATGAAAATAGATAAGGTAGTTGAAGATGATTGTGAGACCATATAGGTGATACGTGTGGTGTTTGGATTTACCAAGGATGTCATCTACATATTACTTGATGATTTTAAAGATGAGGTCATGAAAGATATAAGTCATGGCATGATGATAGGTTGATCTCACATTTTTTAGACCAAAAGGCATGACCCTGTAGTAGAAGGTTTCTTATGAGGTGATGAAAGAGGTTTTATGCTTATCTTTGGGAGAAATCAAAATCTTATTCTATCCCAAAAAACCATACATGAGAGATAACATCTCATGGCCAATTGTAAGATCAACAAGTTGGTCAATGTTTGGTAAAGGAAAGTCATCCTTTGGACAAACGAGGTTAAGGTCATGAAAGTCTATATAGAGGTGAAGTCCCCATGTGGGTTTGGTTATGGGAATGATGTTAGAAACCCATTATAGATAGTTGATGGGTTGGATGAAATAGATAGATAAGAGGCATTGAAGCTCTTATTTGACTAGAAGGGCTATGCGAGGGTGCATCTTATAAAGTTTTTGCCGAATGGGCTTAACCTTAGGACAGTTGAAAATGTTGTGGAGGGTAATAAAAGGATTGGTTCTAGGCATATCCTGATATGACCAAGTAAATTCTATGCTATGATCTGAAAAGAAAGAAGGGTAATCTTATTGATCCATAAAATTTAAGGATTGGCCAATCTTGATAATATGAGGGTTATCCTGAGTACCCAAGTTGACATTGATAGTGGATTCATTCAATATGGTTTGGTTATCAGAAGGGAGAGATTTGTGGATATAAGAATCCCCTACATCAAGGTAGGTGAGAATGGAATCATCATCTTGATGTTGGATGGGGTTGATGGTAGGAGAGTCTCTCTCTATCATTTCAGGATGGATAAGAGAAAGGATTTTAGTTTGGCCATTATTTTGATAAGTGAGATGGCCTAAAGTAAAAATAATGACTAAAAAAAATTTAGGAGGATTGATGTAAAAATCATTAGAATTTGGAGGAGGTTGGACTGGTGAGGAAGGAATGTCTTCTTCAATGATGGTAATGGGTTTGGGTGAATCGATGGGTTCTTTAGGTGGTACAAACCCAAGGACAAATAACTCATGAGGTTTATGGGTTTTGATAATGGATAAATCATGAGGTCCATGTTCATAGTGGCCAAGGCCAAACCCATTCCAAGCACACCTATGGAGGTATAATTTTTTAAAGGTGGGTTTGTTTAGGTAGGAAAAATCATTGGTAAATGGTCGAATGAAAGAGGTAATAGCAGAAGCAAGAAGTTGTTGATAAATTCCCCCATAGATAAAGTTTGTTTGATGGTTGGGGAACCCAAAAGGAACAATGGTTCTAATGTTAGGATCATAGGTAAGGTTATGCTTGAAGTTCCCATACTCTTGAGGAGTAGGGAAAGCATCCAAGGCTAAAAGATGATATTCCCCAAGTGAGAGATGTTAGAACATTAATAATTTCATTAACTACAATAATTTAGGGCTAAAATAATGATGCTTTTTGTCTTACTTATTATGTGGCTAACTGTAGTTAACTCTCTAATAACTATTATTTTCTGGTAGAAAGTGCATGCATAATCCAAATGATGATGAGAAATCCTCTTTATCTTGGAAGGATTAACCTATAGATAAATAAGCATGTGCACTAATTAAGGCACTAAAGAAATTATTGCACTATATTCTTAGGAATAAAGTGCATGTTATCCTAGCTAACCCTACCACAAAGCTCATGATTAGCTAAAATAAGCTAGGATAAAGGAGAGGTAAGTGGATGTCTATCTTGTACGAATATGACATAGAGATGAAATTTGAAAAATTGGTAAGGTGCTAAGGTTTGCTTCAAATGATTTCCAATGCTAGCCCCAAGTTAAGTGTCATGCAAGTAGATCAACAAAGATTTTAAACTAATGACTGGTATGATCCTATCATTCTTTATTGATTAATGGTACTTGTCCAGCAAAACTAACTAAGGAGTAGAAGAAATCTCTATGACTCAAAGCAACCCATTACCTGATCAAGAATGGAGTGTTATACTAAAAAAACTTTGAAGATGTCTACCGAAGATGTATTTCAAAAGAATAAGTTGTTGAAATTATGAACACTTTTCATGAGAGGCTGGGAAGTAGGAACCCTTCTAGAAGAACCATAGCTCACAAAATCCTTAGAGCTAGTAATTATTGGCCCACCATCTTCAAGGATGCTCACAAGCATGTAAGAGAATGTCACTCATGCTAAATCTTTAGCACCAAGGATCCAAAGACAGTAATGCCATTATAACAATTAATGGTTGATAAACCATTTGCATAATGGGGATAGGATTTCATAGGGGTGATCAACCCCAATCATCATAAGGTCACAAGTACATTCTAACTACCACTGATTATTGCACGAGTTGGATTGAAGTAGTAGCCACCAAGGAGTGTAAAATTGAAGAAGTGATCATTTTTTTAGAGGAGAATATATGCACAGGTTTGGGTCTCCTATCTCCCTAATATGTGACAATAGATCTACATTCATATCCATTGAAATGACCAAATGGGCATATGACAATAGTATCAATCAAGTTCTCATACAACCATTACCCTCAAGGTAATGGAATATTTTAATCTACCAATAAGAACTTGATGAAAGAAATCAAGAAGTTTGTTATAGACAAGCCCATGATGTGGCACAAGATTCTCAAATATGCCCTTTGGGAAGATAGGATAAGAATCAAGTAGGCTTTGAAAGCATCACCATTCTTATTGGTGTATGGCCAAGAACCCATCTTCCCTATCACCCTCAAGTTACCTACATATAAGTTCATGCAATAATATATGAAGGAAAACTAAACGCTTGTAAATTCAATACTGCTAGACATTATCCAAATAGAGGATGCATGAGAAGAAGCTTTTGCTAATTTTAGAAGACACTAGACAACGGTGAAGAGGTGGTTCGATAAGAGATCAAAGATAAAGGTGTTTGGGAAAGGAGACTTAGTTCTTATTTAGGACAAGGCATCTGAGCCCAAGGACAAACATGGGGAGTTCACACCTTTGTGGATAGGTCCCAACCAGATTGTTGAGACACTTGGAAATAACACTTTCAGGGAGTAGGAAGTATGTACGTGCATTTATAAGACCAAAACACATCACCTTCCACTAAAAATGGCCAAAGGTATTAGAACCAACAAAGATAATGGAATGATACTGATCAGTTTACAAGCATACCAAACAATACAATGAAAATCTTATTATATAGCCATAAAAGAGACACCTAAAAAACATAAAGGTGGGTGGAAATAAAAGCAATGGGTAGCATAAAATAACTATACCCAAGGAACCTACTTACCTAAGTGGTTAAAACCACTATAATAATAATATACCTTAAAAAATAGTCTAAGGTGATATTAATATTCTAATACCCTCCCTTAAAGATGAAACCAAACACAAGACCAAGTTTATCCCTGAATTTTATGAACTTGTCTGAACCAAGTGGTTTGGTCATTATATCAGTTGGATGCTCTATAGTGGGGAAATAAAAGAGATTGATGTCTTCATTCATAACTAACTATCAGATGTAATTATGGTGAAACTCAATGTATTTGGTTATGGAATGGAATACTAGATTCTTCACCATCTTCAGAACATTCTGATTGCCACAAAAAATTAGAGTAGGCTTTGATGACTCAAACTAAAAATCCTCCAAGATTTTATTTATCCACATAGTTTCACAACCTACACTGACCATAGCTTTATACTCTAATTCTATTAAAGATAATGCAATTTTAGTTTGTAGTTTACTCTACCATTAGAAAATTCTTGAACCAAGAGTGAATACATATCCTGTTGTAGATTTTCTTAAATCTATTGATCCTACCCAATCAGAGTCAGAATATTTTGAAACCTCAAAATCTACAAACTTCTTACACATTATGCCAAAGTCAAGAGTACCTTTGACATATCTCAATACCCATTTTGTAGCTAACTAATGTACTTCTTATGGTTTAGACATGAAGAGAGCTAGAAAAATCACTACAAAATAAATATCCGATCTAGTGGTAGTGAGGTAAATGAGACTACCCACTAACTACCGATACACTATTTCATTGACCAGAGGTGAATTAGTGTCAGTTGAAATTTTAGCTCCAACTTTTATAGGTGTGTGAGTTGAATTACAATCCATCATTATAAACCTTTCTAGTAAAGATTTGACATGCTTATTCTGTGACATGAATACAACATAATCACCTTTCCAAAACTCAACACCTAAACATGATTTTAGTACTCCTAAGTCTATCATGTCAAAAGTACAAAAAATATTAGACTTTATTTATTAAATGAGACTATCACTACTCCCAATGATGGCCATATCATCAAAATATACAATGAGAATCAAGATATTATCACTAGACACCTTTACATAGAGAGTTGGTTCAAAATTACACCTTTTGAAACCACTCCCTAAGATATGAATATATTTTAATATACCAAGCTCGAGGAGCCTATTTAAGCCCATACAAGGACTTGATCAACTTAAAAATAAGATGTTCCTTACCAGGAACATGACAACACTATGGCTAAACCATGTAGACTTCCTCCTCTAGATCTCCATTTAAGAAAGCACTCTTGACATCCATTTGGTGCACCTGCCATCCAAACTAAGTATCAATAGTAAAAATCAAATTAAAAGTTTCCATCTTTGTAATAAGAGCAAAAGTCTCTTAATAATCAACCTCTTCCTCTTATGCATAACCTTTTTCAATAAGTTTGACTTTGTATTTATCCAAGTAACCATCTGCTTGCATTTTACCTTATAAATCCATTTACAACTAATGGATTTATTTTTTAGTGGTAGTTCTATGAGCTTCCAAGTCTTATTTTTCATAAAGGAATAATATTCCAATTACATGGATAATTCCCACTCATGATTCCCTTTGGCCTCTAAAAAATAATTAGGATCAAATACATATGAAACAATAGTTGTTAGTATAAAATTATCATGTTCACCTTTATTACCAAATTACTTTTTTGATCTCAATCTTCTTCCTTCCACACCTTGTGGCAAGTCTCCCTTCTTTAGTGCTTCTATTGTGGCAAAATACTACTTTGGCTTCTTTGATTATTATAATGGAACCTCATAATGACCTAAAATAATTCCCTCCCTATAATGTGATTCCACTGATGAGCTAGAATCTTGCTCAACTTTCACTTCAAAACTTATAATATAATCATTACTAGGAAATAATGACTCAATATCTGAAACTGTACCAGTTGGTATGAAGTATGATATCTATTTATTTACTGTGACATCTCTATTTACCATAACTTTGTTATTAGAAACATGAAGTAACTTTTAGGCATTTGACTGCTTACTATACCCAACAAACATGTATGCTTTGCTTTTTGCATCCAAGTTAATTCTCTTTTGACTAGGAATAACTATAAAAGCTACACAACCAAAAATTCTAAAAGCACTTATATATGGAGTTTGACTTGAACAAGCTTCCTATGGAGTCATATTCTCCAATGCTTTTGTAGGATTTTTGTTGAGAATGTACACTGTCATATTCACTAATTTTTTCCAATATGTATATGGGACATTTATGTTTTAGACCATACATCGAGCTATTTCCATCACCATCCTATTTCACCTTTACACAACTCCATTTTACTGTGAGGTGTAAGGGGTAGTGTACTACCTGTGTATGCCTTTAGTTGCACAAAAATCCTTGAACTATTTTCCCCTCATGACACTCCATAGGAAAATAATGATTTTTTTCCCTCTCACAACACTCTATCGGGCACTCATGCTCCTCCTTGATAATTCCATCCTCTCTTGCTTCACAAGCTTCCTCCCAAGATTCTTAAACTACAAGCTCTAATTACCATATTAGAACTAATAAAGAGAATGAAATTATATTTATCAGCTTCTTAGTATACCAAATAATACAATGAAAATCCTATTATATAGGCACAAAAGAGACATTAAAAAAATATGGAGGTGGGTGGAACCAAAAGCAATGATTAGCATAAAATAGCTATACCCGTGGAACCTACTTACCAAGGTGGTTAAAACCACTATAACAATAATATAACTTAGAAAACATCCTAAGA
Source organism: Torreya grandis (assembly GCA_037957365.1). Taxonomy (NCBI): domain Eukaryota; kingdom Viridiplantae; phylum Streptophyta; class Pinopsida; order Cupressales; family Taxaceae; genus Torreya; species Torreya grandis. The sequence goes on from JARHVA010000316.1 coordinate 4,059,821, forward strand.
TAATAATAATATGCTAATAAAAGGGACAACTGAATGTTATTTTTGGTCGACCTTCTTCTTTTACCCTTATCTGATCAAATCCTAATTTGCAATCAAACTGAGAAAAATATTTACAATTTATAACTTTATAAAATAAATAATACTTATTAAGGATAGAATACGATATGGTAGAGTAATGGCATTTAATGGTTTATAATTTATTACCATTCTCTTTTTACCTCTCTTTTGCAATGAATGTTTATTAACCATAAATGTATAACAACAATAGGGAGATGTGCAAGGCTCAATCAAACCAACATCTAGTAGTTCTTTAATAGCCTTTTCCATATCTTGATAGTCTTGTACAAGGATAGGAATATTATTTCCTATCTTCATCCACTTTCCTTGTACCAGGGTAATTTCCATGATAGGCATTAATTTCTTCCAAAACTTTTTAGGGTCATTGAAATACATATCTTCTTTTATTTTTTGTCCTATTTTCTCAATTTTATCTGAGGACAAGATTGTGTGGTGCTTGGCTCAAAATTGTATTAATAAAATATTTATCTATAGTATAGACTAATCTAGAAGCTCTGATTATTTTTCCATTGATAGTAAACAAAAAACTTTTAGGTGTGCTACCATATGGTGAATAATGGTCTATAAATGCTCCTCCTAGTAGACAATCTACTAGAAATTCATCATGAGCAAATAAATCATAATAAAAAGTCCTATCCTATATGATTATGGGTTCTTGATGCATATACTTATTATAGGTAAGCAAATTTCATTCAATGTTTAAGGACTTATCGTTATGTTTCTCATCTAATTCTTCATAATCATGTTATATATCTAATTTACAAAATGAAAGAGAAGCATCAGTGTCAACTTGAGCATCAATTTGTTTATTAATTATCTGAATTGAAACAAATTATGCATACCTACTATTTATCAACTAAGCTATGTATGCAGACTTTGGTTCTATTAGTATAGCTGTTACTGAACATTGGTTCTATTAGTACAGGTGTTATTGAACATACAAATCTATATTTATCTGGATCTAAACATGCTAGACATTGTCTTGTAGGGTAAAGACCTTTCTCCCAATCTGAGTCTTCTCTCTATATCGTTATGTACTAGGCAGGTTCCCAATCAATGGCTTGAACTTCTGCATCATTAATTTATTCTTCTCTTACCTCTTCTATATAAGGATCTTCATAAATAAGGATATCCTCATACCATTTAGGTGTATATCTTACTATCACAACTTCATTAGGGAGTAATAAATTGAACTTATATTTCATCAAATAATCACTATCTCTAATTTTTTTGGGAAAAACTAGTGGTAATGGACTTGAAGGATGAACTATAGGAGGTCTACTAAAATATGAAGGTCATTGACCTCTACTTGGATAATGATTTTTTATTTCTCTCTATTGTGATATAAGAAGTGTGCAAGGACATCTTCCTCTTCCTCAAGGGTTTATAAAACTTCCTTCATCATAAAGATTCAAGGGTCTCCACATAAAAGAATGACAATCATTTTATAAGTCATCAGCCAAAGCATCTAATTCATCAAGTTGATATTCTTGTTCATCATATTCATCTTATTCCTCAAATTTCTTGATTATAGGCTCATAAATTTCATCCTAGTCATATAAATCTTCACTTTCATCAACCACATCCCATCACACTATTACGTGAAGAGTAGATATATTTGACAGTAGGATTTTTGCATTTACAATTAGGGGTTTTGTGGCCAGGTTGGTTATAAATATAAAAAATAATTTTATTGGAATATGATACTAATTAGTATCAGATTCATAACTCATAGCATGTAGAATAATATCTAACCTAATTTAGAATTCTGAACTCATTTAATAAATATATAATTTGTCTATTGCCTTGTTGTTTGATTCCTATTTGAGATCACACAATCCATTATTTTGATATTTTGTGATAAGGTATTATTCTAATCATTAGTATTTAGATACATAGACACACTCATAATCCCATCAAATTATTTCTAAAAAATGGTGAAATTATCTCATGTTGCAGATGAACAAGTATTCAAGATCTTTAATGAGGTAAAAGTAGAAGGATATTTTAGTCTGGATTCTTAGGACCCCAGTGAAGTGGTATTTGAAGTTGAAAATTATGAAGTTCCATCTATAAATATTGTTGAAGTTAGTAGTTTATGTACTCTTGTTAATTTTAAGCCTTCTGATATTAAGCCATCCAGTGTATATAAGAAGTCTTAGATTCTAAGGGCAAACATTTATTGGGTAAAGTCCTATATAAAAGTATATATATGTCTTTTGTGAAACCTCGTGTTATTTTTTTTGAAATTGCCCTAGAATACAAGCCAAAGAAGAACTACCAAATAAATATAATTCTTATCCTTCCTAGTTCTGAAATCAAATATATCAAGAGTCATGAAGATGTAGAGTTTGTCCATTTTGGCATGATATGTGTCAATATCAAACCCTTATTTCTAGCTAATATTAAGTCCATTCATTATCTTGAGATTTGTGATAGACATCAAATAGTTTTTGTCTTTCCTTTCAGTTATCCAATCTTTCATAGTTAAATTATGGACATGTTTGTTATGATTTTTTTTCTAGATTTATCTATTAGTAAAAGAGACAAAGGGTGTATAGAATTAAAAGCTGAAAGTTTAGATTGTTGGGGTTTATTTTCTTATGTTTATGGTCTTGAAATGTTTAGTCTATCTTAGTAAGCTAGCTTTAATGTTCAAGATTTGTATTCCATGACAAACACAAGCCACCCTAAAATTATAGAAAGTCTTCTGTATGCTCATAGACTAAGTGGTATAACTCAATTGTAGAAAGGTTTGATTAACTCTATTCCTATATCCATATAATGAAAACTTGATTGGTTAAAGTATACCATGCATAAAGACAAACATAATAATAAAATTATTCACTATGTTCATGTAAATAAGATTCACATCTTACCGAGGATATTATCTCATAAAATTTCTTCCAAGCATAAGGAATCTCCTAGATAGTTTTTCTAGCTAGTCTAGCAAAAGTACCAGAAAAGGAAATTTAATTGTTGAGATAGAAGATGGATAGATTAATCAAGGATATGACAATTTCCAATATTTATCCATGTCTTCATTACCTAGGGATCAAACCCTTGAGTTTTATTAGGAGTATAATCTTACTTTCTATAAAAGTGGTAGATGGCCTCCACTTAAAGGATATCACAAATATGAAGAAGGAACAACATATTACTTTTCTTGTGCTTTTCAGCCCAATAAAGCTAAAGATAAGGTGCCATAAAATGAATATAAACAAAGGAATTATGTTTCCAGATTTAATTCTCATTTCTAGGAGAATTTTGATGATATCTGTCATGATGTACAAAGAATTAAAACATCCATGGAAACTATTCATAATGTTAGTAACTCTAGGTCATATCTTAGAAATCCTGTACAAGCTATATATGATCATGAAGATGAATGCTTAAATACTTTTCACTCCTCTACCGATAAGATATATGACATTCAAGGATCTATAAATAATATGTCAAGGATTATACATAATATTGATAGTCAATTTGAGCAGCTTGTTCAAATTATTTCTTGGTTAGAAAAGGAAGAAAAATGAAAACAAGATACACCATTGGCATTGCCTTCAACCTCTGATAGTGGATTGAATAAAACACATTTTGATCCTAGATTACATGCTACCATGGTTGAAAAACACCAAGATAAACCTAGTAAATTAGTAGAAAAGAAAGATGAACAATCCAAATCCCTTATGCAAAGAGGTTATGTTCCTACTCAACCATGGTACTTGAATATTGATGACCTTCTTGATCCATACCATGAAATTAATAGTTGGTGTAATTGTTTTGAGCTCATAGCTGCTATCGATGGAATGGATGAAGCTATTGCTACTGGTCTTGATAAAAAAAAATTGGGTGTTGTTGGATCCTAGTGGGATTGATTAGGAGAAACATTGCAAAATACCCAGGTATTTATTCAAGCTAAACCTATGAAATATTTTCATGATTTACTTCTTACTAATTTTTTTTCTCTACGTCCAAATAAGAATACTAAAGAAGCTAAATGGCTAATGAGAATGAAAATCTTTAACTTATCATAGTTTGAAAATCTTGTTATTGATACCTGTGCTTTGGCTGATATTATTGATTTTGCATGTAGCCATATCTTAGCTCTTATATATGATACTAAAGCCATTACAAAAATTGGCAAACACCAAACTAGTCACTTAGCACCCAAATTTATAGAAATTTCTCCATGTGGATGTAAGTAATATCTCCATAATACTAAACACCAACTAAAGTGCAAACATCTTACTTTATATAAATGATATTTTCCTCGTTGCCACATCCCCGCACCTCAACATACCTATTTGTATCACCATAAATTTATTGATTTTAGACCAATAAAATTATCTACTATATTTGTCACCAACCTAGCCATAAAGCACCTAACAGTAAATCCAAAAATACTTTTTTCAAACATATCTACTCCTCTTATGCATCAATGTGGTGGGATGTAGTTGATGAAAATGAATATTTATATGACTATGATGAAATTTAAGAGCCTATAATCAAGGAAGTTAAGGAAGAAGATGAAGATGATGAATAATAATATCAAACTAATGAATTATATGTTTTGGTTGATGACTTATAAAATGATTGTCCTACTTTTATGTAGAGACCCTAGACTTTTTCTAGTGAAGGAAGTTCTATAAATCCTTGAGGAAGGGGAAGAAGTCATTACAGACCTCCTATATTAGAAAAAAGAGATGAAAAATCATTATTTAGGTAGAGTTCAACAACCTTCACATTTAAGTATACCTCTTATAGTTCATCTTCCAAGTCCATTACCATTGGCTGTTTGAAAACAGTTTAGAGCTAGTGATAAGTGGATGAAAGATAAGTTTAGTTTCTTACTCCCTAATGAAGCTATGATAGTAAGATCTACACCAAAATGGGATGAGGATATATTTATCTATGAATATACTAATATATAAGAGGTAAGAGAAGATTAAATTTATGATGCAAAAGTTGAAGCTACTAATTGGGAACCTATCCAATACAGAATGAGATGGGGAGAAGAGTCAGATTGGGAGGATGATCTTTACCCTACCAAATTATTACTAGCATGTTTAGATACAACTAAATATAGATTGGTATGTTCAAAAACACCTGTACCAATAGAACCAAAGCTTGCATACATAGCTTAGTTGATAAATGGTAGGTATGCACAATTTGTCTCAATTTAGATAAATAATAAACAAATTGATTATCAAGTTTTAGATTAAGATAAAAGCAGGTTTTGAAGGGACCCTGAAACCCTTTAATAGAGAAAGAAAGATGAAGCAATAACGCCCAATAGGAAGAGCATTCCTAAAAATTACTGAAAAATAGCATCAAAATCAAGTTTTACAGGGACCTGAAACCATAGACCAAAACCATAAAAAGATCACAGGTTTTACAGAGACCTGGAAACTCAAAATAAGTATTAAAACTAAGAACCAAATTTCAGAACCAGTTATAACATCCAGTAGAAAGGACCAAAACAAAAACAATAGCAACAAAGAAGACCCTAGTCTTCTAATTCCAGGATCATCTTCATGGCCTCATTTCCAATCATTGCAGTATCTTGTATGGATATTGCAGCCGAAGTAGCAGCTTATTATAGGGATTTTTTCCTTGAGCTCTACCTGGTCCTCTTACTTGGCCCCTCCAAATATTTGATTTCTTCTTTAGCTCATTTTCCAAGGTTAGCTGCAGCCACACATATGCTTGAAGTAACCTCCTCCATTTTTGTTCTACTTTATTTGATGAGCCTTCTCAGATTATTCTCATAATCCTTAAGTTTAATTGGAATATCTCTCATTTGCATCTCCAAATTATTTATTTTGATCCTATCAGCTTCTTGGTTATGTTGCATTATTTCTACTTTCTTCTTCAGCTCCATTATTTCCTTATACATCCATGAATCAACTTGGAAAATAGCATCATCTTTGAGTTTGGCCAAATTCATGAATGAAAGCTTAGTGTCCCTCTGCCAAGCATCACAACTGTCATCTGTATTCTCCTATGGAGAGGACTCATCCTTTTTAATTTTGTTCTCCCTTTCCATCATTTTCTCCTCTTTTGTCTCTGTAGGGTCTTCATACTGGACATGATCATCCTTTTCTTGTTCCCTAATCTCCATAGCATGATTAGAAACTAGGACCATATGTTCCTTTTCTCTTATCGAAGCTAGATCATCAAGTAAAATATTTGTGTCTTTAACACTTCCCCCAACACATTTTGATTATCTTCATGATTAGAATTATTCTGTTCTATATTGCCCTCAGTTTTATCCCCTTCATTTTCTTTCTCACTTTTTTCTTCATTTTCCTGATAACCTTCCAGATTTGAACTAAAATCCCCAATATCCATCCCTTCCTCTTCCTCCAAAACATTCTTCTCAAAACTTTCTGTACTTTCCAACTCAAATTCCTCTTCAAAATTTTGTTTTTTACAACTGGAGGGTTTAGGTTTTACTTTTTCTTTCCCCTTAACTTTTCCATTCTTTTTACACTGTGAATCCTTATTTTTGTCAGAATAAGGAGTCGAAGCTATGGCATTGTTTTTGCAAAACCCCTCTATGATAAGAATCAATCCTTCATGTAAAATAGGGCGAGATTCCTTCTTTCTATGGGAAAACAGACTTTGAAGCAATGAAAAATGCAAATAGAAAGGGAAGGAAATTATATTTTTATGCCTAAAATGATTAAGAAAGACAAAATGAAATTTATGAACTCTTTTGCTCCTATCATCTAGGATAAAATACTCACAAATGCAGCATAGTACATCTCTCTAAATTCCTTTTATCTGGTCCAAATTGAAGAAATCTCCATTCTTTTCCAGCTGCTTCTCCTCTGCATTCGTCTTCATAAATTTTTGGTAGGCCGCATTGGAGATACTGGTCTACTTAGAGAATTTAATACCACTCATGGGAAGTCCTGTAACCTCAGTAATGAAATCCTCAGTAAGCTTCACAATAACACCATGGAGAGTTACTTTGTCATCAACCTAATTTTTGAATAATGTCATCGTAATGTGGGGTTTAGATCCATGCAATCACTCCAAATAACTTACCACTTTCCCTTTCTAAAGAATCTTCCAAACATCCTGTCTATCCTTCCAGTCTTCACAACTTTTTGGCTCTTGCTTCCGTGGTTCACCCTTCATATTGCAAAACAAACAATATTCCAACAACACCCAGACACTCAAGGCAAAAAAATGGACCCAGTTGTTCTTTACATGAAATGGAACTTGACTATATGCTGACACATGCGAAGTCCACATTACATTCTCATGAATGTACCTATTCAATGAAGGTAATCTGTCCACCGTAAGGCCACTCCACCGAATCATTAAATTACTAATCCAAGCAGATCTTTCTCTTTTTATAATGAATGGCATCATAATTAATAAGCACTTTGAGATCAATGTGCTTATTTAATGCATCATGCCATCTCACTTTATGCCCTATTTGAACAACATGATTAGCTATCCAGTCAGCAACCCCATTGGCTTCTCGATATGTATGGGATATGGTCACTTTTTCAAGCTTTAGAATTAAAGCTTTAATTTCCATCACCGTAGCCTCAATCGACCATGAAATTGAGTTTTTGTTATTTAGGATGTTTACAATATTCAAAGAATCACCTTTCAACCATAATTTGAAAAATCCCAACTCAACAACTAGTTTAATGGTGTAGAGGGCTACAGTAGCTTCAGCAATATGACTATTCAACTTACCAATTGGGATAACAATAGCATCAACTACATTTCCCACATGATCTCTCAGTACTCCTCCACATCCCACTCTTCCCGGATTCCCTTTAGCTACTCCATCAAAATTTCTTTTGATCCATCCATTAAGAGGGACATTCCATTTTACAATCAATCTTGGAATATCAATTTTCAAATTAGGCCTTTCAGATTATAAGGGGTTATCAAATTGAAAGGTTTGATCAGGATCCCTTTGTGATTTAAAATTCTCCTTAATAGCTCTAATAATATTCTGACCAAGCACCCATCCAGGAAGTTCTGTATTTTTGAATATTCTATTGTTTCTTTCTTTCCATATACCCCACCATATATGAGGAAGTGTTAGTTTCTAGAAAAAATGAACATCAGGATTCTTAGAGAGACAACACCAGCTTTTAAAGGATAGATCCACACTTTTTTGATGTACCCATGTTATACCCCAAAAATTAAGGATCTCAGTCCAAACTTGCTGAGTGTAGGAATAGTTCAAAAACATATGGTCTCTATCTTCAAATCCATTTTTGCATAAAATACACTTGTTAACCACATTTATTCCTCTTTTCTGCAAATTGTCTAGGGTCAGGATCTTATTTTGAAGCAGAGTCTAGAAGAAGATATTAATTTTAGGGGTGAGCCCCTTCATCCAGGCTTTAGACCACAAAGGTTGATTACCCTTTTCCTTTGAAGTAAAGATAGTAGAGACTTTAAATTGTCCACTAGGATAAATTGATTCTCAAGTTGACACTGGTGCTTCTATTTCATTTTTTAAATCAGATATATTAAATGACTTACAAAAATTATTTGAGAAACATAACTATAAGTTCTTATACATTCAAGGAAATGAGTTTAATTGTAATAAGTACAAGCATCAAGAACCCATGATCATACATGGTATGACTTTTTATTGACTTCTTTTCTCATGACCAATTACTAGTAAATTGTCTATTAAGAGGAGTATTTATAGATCACTATTCACATATGGTAGCACACACAAAAAGTGTTTTGTTTACTATCAATGGAGAAAGAATCAAAGTTCATATATTAGTCTATGCTACACAACAATATTCTAGTAATACATTTTAAATCCAAACACCACACAATCTTGTCCTAGATGAAATTGAGAAAATATGACATAAAATAAAACAAGATATATGTTCCAATGAACCTCAAAAGTTTTAAAACAAATTAATGCCTACCATGGAAATTAACCTGGTATAAGGGAAGTAGATGAAGATAGGAAATAATATTCCTATCATTGCACAAGACTATCAAGATATGGAAAAAGCTATCAAAGAACTATTAGATGCTAGTTTGATTGAGCCTATCACATCTCCCTATTGTCGCTATACATTTATGGTTAATAAACAATCAAAGAAAAAGAGGGGTGAAAATATAATGGTAATAAATTATAAACCATTAAATGCCATTACTCTGCCATATTCATATCCTATCCTTGATAAGTCTTATTTACTTCAAAAATTTGCAAATTGTAAATATTTTTCTCAGTTTGATTGTAATTTTCTACTAGATAAAGGTAAATGAAAAATATTGTTAAAAAACAACATTCAGTTGTCCCTTTGGCCATTTTTAGTGCAAGGTGATGCCTTTTGATCTTATGAATGCACTTGCATACTTCCAAAGTTTTATGGACAAAATATTTATAGGTATGATAGATTTTATCTATGTATATATTGATGATATCTTGATTTTAAGTTAATCACTTGAAGATCATTTACAATATTTGAATAAATTCTATGACATTACTGTATATGCTAGAATTGTGCCTTTCAAAATTAAAATACATTTGTGTCAAAATGATTGCAAATTCATTGATATAAAAGTAAAAAATAGTAAACTCAAAGTACAGAGTCATATTCAATATAAGATTATTGACTTCCCAGATTAATTAGATAAAAAATAGTTACAAGCATTTTTGAGAATTCTCAATTATGTAAATAGTTTTTATGTAGATAGTGGTATTGATAGACATTGTTTACAATATATATTAAAGAAGAACCATAGGTATAATTGGATTAATGAACATATAAGAGTAGTCTAAATAATTAAAAAATATATATCTAATCTTCTAGAACCTAATGTTCCTAAAACATAAAAGTATGTGTTATATATTGATGCTTTAGATGTTTCTTGGGAGGAATCCTTTCTTGCATAGAAACTAGAAAAGAACATGTCTATGAATATCTCTGTGGAGTGTTTTCAGATGATGTGATAAAATGGATTTCTTCTAATAAGGAAATTTATGAAGTAAAAAAATGCTTGGAAAATTTTGCTTTAAAATTGATGCATGTACCTAATTTTGTGATAAAAAATAAACGCACCATATTTATGACATTCAAAGAGAAAGATCATGGTAGAAAAGATTGTCATGAAAAATATGTTCGTTGGTAAGAGTATTTCAATCATCTCAATTATATTGATCATTATATTTTTGAACAAGAAAATATTATTACAGATTTGCTAAATATAAATCCTTCTCTATCTTACATGGATCGACCATAAGGTCCTCAAAGACATTAGTTTACTATTAAGAAGGTAAAATGTATCAGGTTTGATGCTCCTTCTCTTCCTATCAAAACATAAATATTTAGGTATGGATTAATATAGCTATATCATATAATATCTAGGCATATAACACAATAATATATATCTTTTGAAGCATGTAGTATGGAATATTTTGGCTTGCATAATCATTTAAAAATTAGAAGGTTAAATTATAAATTATTGTGTCAAAAGCTTGTAGACCTAATTTATAGGCCTAATTATCAATGGAGTATCATAATTGAATAACAACTGAATGATCATCTGATTAAATTTGTAATATTAATTAGACCTCTCATACTTAGATGATATGGTCCACATTCACCTAAAAGATTGATTGTATCTACTGTAATTAGGAGAATATTAACATGGGATTTAGAAATGAAAATGTGTATGAATTCCCATAGTACTATCTTTACACCATTTTGGAAATTACTATTCTTCTTCTAAATTACATGTAATTTTAGGCCAATAATGATAGAAGACATCATGCAATATGCAAAAATTTTCTTTTTTGAAGGACAAGGGTCAAATTAGTGGGAACCTAGAAGTTCATCTTCATCTGATGATGATTGGAGACCGATACTTAGCCATCAACATATTTATATTATCTCTTCAACATTGACATATTCATAATGCACATCATCTTTATCAAGTGTGCCTTACTTTATGCCCATATCTTGTATATTATGTCTAGAATAGTCGGTCATATTACAACTATAAAGCTAAGGATGTGATAGACAATGTCACCATAGATTCTGATAATCCTCACTCCTTATGCTATAAATAAATGGTTGAGGAAGCATAATGGGCATCAAGAGATATTAGGTGTTTTAGTAATCTCTATCCTTAGGAAGTCTAGTGTAAATAAAGAGTATGCTCTTCACTTGCCTTTGGGATCCTATGAATTATAAATTTATTCTATTGTAAAGAAAGCCTTGTAAAATCTAAAATTTATTAAATAATTTGAAAACATAACCATTCAGCCATTAGCCTCCATTTTTTTAATTATACATCAACCAAGATTCTAATGAAGCCTATCTAATTGGTATTAGAGCCATAATTCATAACACTTAGAAGAAGATCTAACTTGATTCAGAATTTTGAATTCTTTTTATAAGCATATAATTTGTTTGCTACCTTGTTGTTGTATGATTTTTATCTGAGAGCACACAAGCTATTATTTTGATATTTTATGATAAGGCATTATTCTTCTCATTAATCTTTGGATACCTAGACACACTCACAGTCTTAGAAAATTATTGCTGAAAATTCATAGAATTCCATCATGCTGCAGATGAACAAGGATTCAAGATCCTTAATGAGGCATAAACAGAAGGATATTTCAGTCTAGATTCTTAGAAGCCCAGTGAAGTGGTATTTGAAGCTATAAATTATGAAGTTCGATATATAAATATTTTTGACGATAGTTTTCTAGGTACACCTGTTAATTTCAAGCCTTTTGATATTAAGCCATCTAATGTATACAAGAAGTCTCAGTTAGATTCTAAGGGCAAACATATATTTGGTAAAGTCCTATATAAAAGTACATATAAGTATTTTGTGAAACCTTATTAAAAAACTCTTGAGATTGACTTATAATACAAGATCAAGAAGAATTATCAAATATATCTAATTTCTATCCTTCCTAGTTCTAAAATTGAATATAACAGGAGTCATGAAGATGTACAATTTATCCATTTTGGCTTGATATGTGTTAATATTAAACCTTATTTCCAGATAATATTAGGCCTATCCATTATCGATTTATGATAGACATCAAATAATTTTTTCTCATGCCTATTAATTATCCAGTCTTTCACAGTTAAATGATGGACATGTATGTTATGAATTTTATCCAAATCTGTATAGAAGTCAAAGATGGAAGTTTAGATTCTTGGGATTTATTTTCTTCTATTTATGGTCTTAAAATGTTTGGTCCATTTTAGTATGATATCCTTAATATTCAGGATCTATATTCCATGATAAACATAAGCCAGCCTACAAGTCAAGAAAGTCTTCCATATGCTCACAAGCTAAGTGGTATAGTGCAGTTGTCAAAAGGTCTGATTAACTCTATTCAAGTACCCATAGAATGGAAAATTGATTGGTTAAAATATTCCATGCCTAAGGATAAACATCATAATACATTTATTCATTTTATTGATGGAAATAAGATTCACATCTTGCCCAGAAGCTTATTTCATAATATTTATTCCAAGCATAAGGAATCTCCTGACATATTTGTTCTAGCCAGTCTAACATAAGTACCATAAAAATAAATTTATTTTTTGAGCTAGAAGATGAATAGATTAACCAAGGAGATGAAAAGTTCCCATTTTTATCCATGTTTGCATTGCCTAGGGATCAAACCCTTGAATTTTTGTAGGAGGATAATCTTACCTTATATAAAGGTGGTATATGAACTCCACTCAAAGGATATAAAAAATATAAAGGAAAAATATATTACTTTTCTTATGTTTTTCATCCCAATAGAGATGAAGACAAGGAACCATCAAATGAATTCAAACATATAAATTATGTTACCAAATTTAATTCTCACTTCCAGAGGAATTTTGATGATCTCTATCATGATGTACATACAATTAGAACATCCATATAAATTGTTCATAATGTTAATAACTCTATGTCATATATTAGAAATTTAGTCCACATTGTATATGATCATGTAGATAAATGCTTAAATATTTTTCAATCCTCTATTAATAAGATAGATGGTATTCCAAGATCTATAAATAATATGTTAAGGATTGTACATAATATTGATACTCAGTTTAACCAACTTGTTTACAGTATTTCTTGGTTAGAAAAGGAATAAAAATGAAAATAAGATACACCATTGGCCTTGCCTTCAACCTCTAATAGTGGATTGAAAAAATTATATTTTAGTCCTAGATTACATGCTGCCTTGGTTGAAAAACACCAAGATAAACCTAGTAAATATGTAGAAAAGAAATATGAACAATCCAAATCCCTTATGTAAAGAGGTTATGTTCCTATCCAGCCATGGTGCTTGAATATTGATAACCTTCGTGATCCATACCATGTAATTACTAGTTGGTGTAAATGTTTTGAGTCCATAATTGCTGTTAATGGAATGGATGAAGCTGCTACTACTAGTTTTTCTAAAAATATATTTTTGGGGCATTATTGGATCTTGGTGGGATCGATTAAGAGAAAAATTGCAAAATACCTAGGTATTTATTCAAGATTAACCTATGAAAGCTTTATATGGCTTAATTCTTGCTGAATTTGTTCTTGTACATCCAAATAAGAATACTAAAGAAGCTAAATGGATAATGAGAATGAAACTCTGTGACTTATCACAATTTGAAGATTATGCTAAATAGTTTCAAAAGTTTTCTTGTTCCTCTAAATGTGCCCATTCTAATGTTGTAAAAATTAAATTATTAAATTCTTTGCATTATAATATTGATCATAAGGTATTTGCTTATCAATAACTTAAAAATCTTGCTATTGATACAAGTGCTTTAACCAATATTATTGAGTTTACCTGTAGCCAAGTCTTAGCTCTTATATCTGATACTAAAGCCATTAAAAAACTTGGAAAACACCAAGCTAGTCACCTATCACCCAAATTTATAGAAATTTCTCCATAAAGATGTAATCAATATGTCAATAAGCCTCAATGTAAACTAAAGAGCAAACACCTTACTTTTTGTAAATGATATTTTCCTTGCCAATGCATGTTTTCACCTCAAGATACCTATTTACATCACCAAAAATTTCCTTATCCTCAGACCAATATATTTATCATCAACCTGGCCACAAATCCCCTGATTGTAAATGCAAAATTCCTTCTATCAAAACTATCTACTCCTCTTGTGCAATAATGTGGTCAAATGTAGTTGATGAAAATCAAGATTTATATGACCAGGATGAAATTTATGAGCCTATAATCAAGGAATTTGAGGAAGAATATGAAGATTATGAACACGTATATTAGCCTATGAACTATATTCTTTGGTTGATGACTTAGAAAATGATTGTCCTGATTTTATGCAGAGACCCTAGACTCCTAGTGAAGGAAGTTCTAGAAATCATCAAGGAAGAAAAAAAAGTCCTTTAAGATTGTTAGGAACCTATGCCTTACCCTTCTCTTTGCAGTATTAGTGTAATAATTACTATGGATGCATATGCTTTGTAAGTCGTCCCTTAGAGCATATTTGAATTATCCCACATACAAGGGAAGTAGTTGTTGTTAGAATAGAGTTAGTATATAAGTAAGTGTTGAGGCCAATGAAGGCATTCACAAATTTATTATATTGAGCTTACTCAATGGAGGTTGCCCCCTCGAAGTGGCCTGCAATCAATATAAGTTTTTTGTGTTTCTACTATTCATAAGAGTTATTTTATTTTTGCATATTTAGATTAAATCTATTGTAGGAGGTAATCTGTTATAGGAGGTTCTTCACATCTGGTATCAGATCACTTTCTTGGCTTTGTGGGTAGATTTGGAGCAATTTTTTTTCTTTTGAAGCAGGGCTTTCTAAGAGCTGTGCCAGTTTTGGCAAGAATTTTTTTCATTGCAGGTTCTGTCATTTCAGATTGGGTAAATACCCATCCACTTAATTATGGGAAGTGCTTGGGCATAAGCCCTAAAACTCATTATGAGGAGTGCCACAGGAACCTTGAAGTAGTTGGCCCATTGAGAGGACCTGCTAGTGAAAAGGGCAACGACCCCATCCCAATTGACTAGTTCCCACCCGTGAGGTAAACCAAAAGTTGTCGTTAAGGGGTAAAATTGCAACCAAATTTTTTTGGAGAGTGGTACTCAATCAAAAATCTTTGGTGGCTAGAAAGAATTTAAAAAAAAAATCCTTTAGGCAGCCAAACAAACTTGGGGTCCATATCTAACTTATCAGGTTCAGAGAGCAAATAACAGCGTATCCACAGTCGAGGATATTTACAACTACATAGTTGCAGACAATCCATTCTTAAAATAGCAAAAAAACCAACAGCAACAAAAAAGAAAAAAAAAGTGACAAAAAAAACCAGCAGCAAAAAAAAACAATGACAAAAAAGAAAAAATAGAGCCTCCAAAGTTTTTTTTGGGGTGTTGCCCCAAACCCCACAACATGAAGGATCCCCAAGTATTAAAAATTGGTTATGGTCACCACGTGTACAGGGACAAAAATCATAGAAGAAGAAATTGCCACATTGAAATCTCAGGTTACAGAGTTAATCGATATGATGCATGGCTTGAATCAATAGAATAACATCTTGCTCAATAGAGTGCAGAAGGAGGAGTCTTCTTCAGAGCATTGCTCCTTTGTTTCTAACTTTTCATGTGGACCTAAGTTAGACTTTCCATGGTTCAATGGTATAGATCCTACAGGATGGATATATCGAGCTGAACAATTCTTCAACCTCCACAATACTTATTTTGCAAACAAAGTCCTAATTACTTCCTTTCATTTGGAACAAGAAGTACTTCAGTGGTACCATTGGTCTCTCAAGACAAATGATGAACCCAATTGGTTATATTTTACATCCTTAATTCTGGGTAGGTTTGGTCCCTCAGCATTCAAGGATTTCATAGGAGCTCTCACCAAACTCCATCAAATAGGTATTGTTCGTGAATATAAAATTGAATTTGAAAAACTCGCTAATCACACTGAAGGGTTGTCAGATGACTTCTTCAAAAGCTACTTTGTTAGTGGCCTTAGAGAGCTGATTCACTCAGAGGTAAAAAATTTTTGACCTAAAAATATGATGGATGCTTTGGGTCTGGCTAAGTTATCAGAAGATAAACTCTCCACATAGCGTCGACCTACCACCTTTTCACTAGTGAAGAACATAGTGAATCAGTGGACAACCATAAACACACCAATAAAATGCCTGACTGAGGTAGAGATGTGGGCTCACAAAGAGAAAGGATTATATTACAATTGTGATGACAAATGGGTTAAAGGTCACAGGTGCATCCAATAAAAACTTTACTTGCTAGATGTGGAGTCACCACTAGAGCAGGATAGCGAGCTTGATATTCTAGAATTTGAAGATGCTCAAGAAGAACCTAGCACTGAAGAGGACCCAGTAGTTCAAGAGACTCAACCTAAGATCACAGTGCATGTAGTAGTAGGTGTCACCACTCCCCAAATCATGAAGGTCAAAGGGTGCTTTAAAAATTTCCCTCTCACAATCGTCATTGACTTAGGCAGTACTCACAATTTCATCGATCCTCGCATTACTAAGGCGGCAAACTACTTTATATACCCTTGTTCTAGCTTTAAAGTCATGATTGCTAATGAGGGCACATTGCCATGTAAAGGGAAGTGTCAAAATGTGCATATTATAATGGGTGATTATAATTTTTGCTCTGATATGTTTTCCCTACCTTTAGGAGGGTGTGATGTGGTTTTAGGGGCATAATGGCTTCACACATTAGGACCTATTTTATGGGACTTCTCTGAGCTTTGGATGTAGTTCATAGATAATGGTTAGAAGCACACCTTAAAAGGGTTATTACCAAAATCTACTAGCATCATCAATTCTCATCGCATGGAAAAACTTTTAAATAAAGGCTCACATGGGGTCATTGCATAGCTGCATTCCATTCAACTCTAGCCCCATGCTGGTACTAACCACCCTACAAATTTACAAGCCATACTTGACAAGCATGAAACCATTTTTTTAAAACCAGTAGGTTTTTCCCCTTCATGCCCTAAAGATCACCACATTCCTCTCCTTTCAGGAATCATCCCACCCAACATCTGACCATACCATTAACCCCATCTGTAAAAGACTGAAATTGAAAACTTAGTCCAGGAACTCCTCAAGTCTAGAGTTATTCACCACAACACCAGCCCATATTCCTCCCCAGTGCTTCTTGTCCACAAAAAATATGGGTCATGGTACCTTTACATTGACTTCTGAGCCCTTAACCACCTCACTATCAAGGATAAATTCCCAATTCTTGTCATCGATGAGCTTCTTGATAAGCTCCATGGGGCCAAATTTTTCTCCAAGTTGGATCTGCATTCTGGCTATCATCAAATTTGAGTGCATCTTAATGACATTCCCAAGATAGCCTTCTGTATGCATGAAGGTCACTATGAGTTCCTTGTCATGCCATTTGGCCTTACAAATTCCCCTTCCACTTTTCAAGCACTCATGAATAAAATCTTTTGGCCTTTTCTTTGTCAATTTATTTTAGTTTTCTTTAATGATATTTTGATCTACTGCCACACATGGGCTGAGCATCTACAATATATTGACAAGGCATTACAACTATTAGCAGATAATCAATTATGTGCCAAGCAATCCAAGTGTTCATTCAGTCAAGAGGAAATCGACTATCTTGGGCACATTATTTCAACTAATGGGGTTCGCATAGACCCATAAAAAATTAGTGCTATGCAGAATTGACCTTGACCAACCACCCTCAAGATCCTTCATAGTTTCTTAGGCCAAATGGGATACTATCACAAGTTCATCAAAGATTATGGAAAGATCACGACTCCTTTGACTTCCTTATTAAAGAAGGATGCTTTCACCTGGGGTGTAATAACTGATCAGGTATTCATCAAACTCAAATAGGCTATGTGTAGCACACCAATTTTGGCACTGTCAAACTTCACCAAAACATTCACCATCAAAAGTGATACCAATGGCATTAGCTTGGGTGCTATTCTTCTCCAAGAGGGCTAACCAATTGCCTCGACTAGCAAAGCCCTTTCTAGCTGCAATTTAACTTTGTCTACACATGAAAAGGAAATGATGGCAATTTTACATGCAATATAAAAATAGAAACCCTACTTAATGGGAAATCATTTTTACATCAAAACTAATCATCAGAGTTTGAAATATTTCTTGGAACAATGGGTCTCATCCGCAGCTCAGTAGAAATGGGTCAGGAAACTCATGGGTTATGATTATGAGATCACCTATAAGAAGGGAAAATACAATGTTGTGGCTGATGCTCTCTTAAGAACCTTCGAGGACCAGCCTTCCCTCTCTGCTATCTCCATGCCCATTCTAAAATGGATGGAATCTATCCAATAGGGGTATGTAAATGATCCCTCCTTATGCCACCTCATTCATCAATTGGCCACTAACCCCTCTGTAGTATTGCATTATTCATGGGATGGTTCTTCTCTACGATACAAGGGTTGTCTGGTGATTTCCCAAAGTCTAGACCTACATCAAGTTGTCTTCTATGAAATCCATGCTTCCCCCTCAGCAGGGCACTTAGGATTTCTCAAAACCTATGAGCGGGCACATCGACACTTCTTTTGAAAAGGCATGAAAGCCAAAATTAAACAGATGGTGGCTAAATGTGATACCTGCCAATGAAACAAAGGTGAAACCACATTGACTCCTAGTTTGCTCAAGCCTTTACCCACTCATACTAGGATCAAGATAGATATTTCTATGGATTTCATTGAGGGCCTCCCTAAATCTGGGGGAAAGACAATGATCCTAGTCGTAGTTGACCACCTCTCCAAATATAGTCATTTTTGTGTACTCAGCCACCCATACATAGCCTCCACAGTCACACAAGTTTTCTTGGATCATATTTTCCATTTTCATGGCATTCCTTCTTCAATTATCTCAGATCGTGATGCCACTTTCACCAGCCATTTTTAGATAGAATTATTTCATTGCACAGGCACACAGTTGAGAATGAGCTCTGGGTACCACCCACAAACAAATGGCCAGACATAAATAGTCAACAAATGCCTGGAGATCTTCCTTCATTACTTTGCTTTATAACAACAACATCAATGGGCCAAGTGGCTTCCCCTAGCTGAATGGTGGTACAATACCTCATACCACACTTCCACCAAAATGACTCCCTATGAAGCAGTTTATGGTCAAGCACCACCAACACTTCTTCCATATAATCCTGGTAGCTCACCAGTTTAGGTAGTTGACACTACTCTCTAAAAATGGGATCAAATTCTCTGTACCTTACAAGACAATCTCCACATGGCATAGAATTGAATGAAGTAGCAGGCTAATCAGCACTGCTTTGAGCGTACCTTTCAACCTGGTGATATGGTCTTTCTTCATTTGCAGCCATACAAGCGATCATCACTGAAACTAAAAGGGTGCTAAAAGCTTGCTCCAAATTTTTATGGGCCATATAAGGTTCTCTAGAAGATTGGGTCAGTTGCTTACAAGTTAGAGCTTCCACCTTCCTCCCAAGTTCATCCCATCTTTCATGTCTCCTGTTTAAAGAAAGTTCTTGGATCTAACATTCGAGTGTAGATAGTTTTACCAGCACTTGATAATGAAGGCTCCATCTTTCTTGAGCTAGAAGAAATCTTGGATAAGCACACCTACCAACTTTGATTCCACTCCATCACAGAGGTCTTAATTCAATGGCACGGCATGCAACCAAAAGATGCAACATGGGAACCCCTCTTCCAGTTTCAATAACAATTCCCACATCTAAAGCTTTGAGGGCAAAGCTTTTTCTAAGGGGGAGGGGATGTTAGGAACCCATGCCTTACCCTTCTCTTTGTATTATTAGTGTAATAATTGCTACAGATGCATATGCTTTATAAGTCATCCCTTAGAGCATATTTGAATTATCCCACATACAAGGGAAGTAGTAGTTGCTAGAATAGAGTTAGTATATAAGTAAGTGTTGAGGCCAATGAAGGCATCCACAAATTTATTGTATTGAGCTTGCTCAAAGGAGGTTACCCCCTCAAAGTGGCCTGTGATCAATATAAGCTTTTTGTGTTTCTGTTATTCATAAGAGTTATTTTATTTTCACATATTTTGATTAAATCTGTTGTAGGAGGTAATCTGCTGCAGGAGGTTCTTCACAGAGACTTCTTGTATTAAAATAGAGAGACAAAAAATCATTATCCAAGTAGAGGTAAACAACCTTAAAATTTAACTAGACCTCATAAAGTCCATCCTCCAAGTCCGTTACCATTAGATTTTTGAAAAAGCTTTAGAGCTAGAGATAAGTGGATGAAAGATAGGTTCAGTTTATTACTCCCTAATGAAGTTGTGATAGTAAGATGTGTACCTAAATGGGATGAGGATCTCTTTAGATATGAATATCCTTAAATATAAGAGAAGATAAGAATAAATTTATGATGCACAAGTTGAAGTTACTATAGGGAACCTATCTAGTACAAAATGAGATGAGAAGAAGAGTTAGATTAGTATGAAGGTCTTCACCCTGCTAGATAATGTCTAGCATGTTAAGATATAACTAAATGTAGATTGGTGTGTTTAGAAACATGTGTACCAAAATGACCAAACCCTGCATATGTAGCTCATTTGATAAATTGAAAGTATGCACAATTTGTCTCAATTCAGATAAATAATAAACAAATTGATGCTCAAGTTGACACCGATGCTTCTCTTTCATTTTGTAAATCATTTGTATTAAATGATTTACAAAAATTAGATGAGAAATATAACTATAATTACTTATACATTCAATAAAATGGGTTTTCTTTTAATAATTATAAGCATTAATAACCCATGATCATAGAAGGTAGGACTTTTTATTGTGACTTCTTTGCTCATGACCAATTACCAATAGATTGTCTACTAGGAGGAGCATTTATAAGTCAATATTCACCATATGGTAGCATACATAATTTTTTTTTTACTATCAATGGATAAATAATAAAATATCTAAGATTGGTATATGCTACACAAAAATATTCTAGTAATACAACTTTAAGCCAAACACCAAACAATCTTGTCCTAGATAAAATTGAGAAAATAAGACATAAAATCAAAGAAGATATATGTTCCAATGACCCTCAAAAGTTTTGAAAAAAATTAATTCCTACCATGGAAATTAAATTATATGCTAGTTTGATTGATTCTAGCACATCTCCCTATTGTTGTTATGTATTTATGGTTAATAAATATTCAAAGCAAAAGAGGAGTAAAAAGAGAATGGTAATAAATTATAAACCATTAAATTCCATTACTCTGCCATATCTATATCCTATCCATGATAATTCTTATTTATTTTAGAAAGTTAAAAATTGTAAATATTTTTCTTAGTTTTATTACAAATTGGGATTCTACTAGATAAGGGTTAAAGAAGAAGATCGACCAAAAACACCATTCAGTTGTCCCTTTGGCCATTTTCAATGCAAGGTGATGCCTTTTGGTCTTATGAATGCACCTGCGTGCTTCCAAAGTTTATGGAAAAAATATTTATAGGTATGATAGATTTTATCTATGTATATATTGATGATATCTTGATTTTCAGTTAATCACTTGAAGATCATTTACAATATTTGAAGAAATTCTATGACATTACATTAAATGCTAGAATTGTGCCTTTTGAAATTAAAATACATTTGTGTCAAAATGATTACAAATTCATTAATATAGAAGTAAAAAATAGTAAAATCAAACTGAAAATTCATATTCAAGATAAGATACTTGACTTCCCAGATTAATTAGATAAAAAATAGTTACAAGCATTCTTGAAAATTCTCAATTATGTAAATAGTTTTTACGTAGATAGTGGTATTGATAGACATTGTTTACAATCGATATTAAAGAATAAACATGGGTATAATTGTATTGATAAACATATAAGAGTATTTTAAATAATTAAACAAAAGATAGCTAATCTTCTAGAACTTCATGTTCCTAAAACATAAAATTATGTATTATATATTGATATTTTAGATGTTTCTTGGGAATGAATCCTTTGTTGCATACAAAATGGAAAAGAACATGTCTATGAATATGCAAGTGGAGTTTTTTCATATGATGTGAAAAAATAAATTTCTTCTGATAAGGAAACTTACGAAGTGAAAAAATGCTTGGTAAAGTTTTCTTTAAAATTGATGCATGTATTAAATTTTGTGATAAAAACTGACCACGCCAGATTTTAACATTTAAAGAAAAAGATCATGGTAGAAAATATGGTCATGGAAATTATGTTCATTTTTAAGAGTATCTAAATCATTTCAATTATACTGCTCAACATATTTTTAAACAAGAAAATATTATTGTAGATTGGTTTAGCAAAAATCCTTCTATATCTTTCATGGATCAACCACAAGGTCCTTAAAGACCTCAGTTTACTATTGAAAAGGTAAAATGTACCAATTTTGATGCTCTCTCTTCATATCCAATTATAAATATTTAGGTATGGAGTAATAGAATGATATCACAAAATATCCAGGCATATAACATAAGAATTTATATCTTTTGAAGCATGTAGTATAGAATATTTTGGCTTGCATAATCATTTAATAATTAGAATGTTGAATTCTGAATTATTGTGTCAAAAATTTGTATATCTAATTATCAATGGAGTATAATAATTAAATAAAAACTAAATGATCATCTGATTAAATTTATAATATTATTCAGACATCCCATACTCAAATAATATGGTCCACATCCACCTAAAAGATTGATTTCATCTACTATAATAAGGATAATATTAACATGGGATTTAGAAATGCAAATGTGTATGAATTCTCATAGTACTCTTTATACACCATTTTGGGAACTACAATTCTTCTTCCAAATTACATGCAATTTTAGGCCAATAATGACATAAGACATTATGTACTATGTAAAAAGATTTGTGTTTTAAGGACAAGGGTCAAAATAGTGGGATGCTATAAATTCATCTTCATCCAATGATGATCAAAGACTGACACTTGGCCCTAAACATATATATCTTATCTCTTCATCATTGGCATCTTCGTAGTGCACATATTTTTTATCAAGTGCACCTTACTTTATGTCTATATCTTGTACATTATGTCTAGAATAATTGGTCTCTTTACAACTATAAAGTTAAGGATGTGGTAGGCAATGTCAACATAGATTCTGATAATCCTCACTAATGCTATAAATAAATGGTTTAGGAAGCATAGTGGGTATCGATAAATATCAAGAGTTTTAGTAATCTCTACCCTCAAGAAGTCCAGTATAAGTAAAGAGTATGCTCTTCACTTGCCTTCAGGGTTTTATGAGTTATAAAATTCTTCTATTGTAAAGAAATCCTTGTAAAATCTAAAATTTATTAAGTAATTTGAAGTTGTAACCACACAACCATCATTCTCCACCACTTTTTTATTATACATAGACCAAAATCATAACATAGTCTATTCAGTGGATCACCTAACTATTCATGATACTAACAACTATGAATCACCCAACACTACCTGTTAAAATTTAAAAAATTGACATGATATTTTTTTTTACTTTTATTTTTGATATTAAAATACTATATATTATTATTAACACTAAGTCATTTAAAATGGATCTAAACACTTTAATACTTGAGGATAATATTTTAAAAATATATAAACCCCATGACTAAACAAAATGTTATTAACTACTTACTAATTTTATTATCGACAATTTTTTAACTAATGACAAACATCAAAATTTACTATTAGAACACTTCAGGATATCATATACTATGAAAAAAATAACAATAATACATGAAGGTTACATACAAAAAAATGTGGTTGGTATGCATGGCTTAAATTCCATGCCAAAGGACAAGCACAACTCATAACATCAGAAAAAAATAGGGAACAAAAAAATAAGGTTGAACAAAGCATGATACTTTAAAAAAAAACCACATCACATAAATTAAGCATAAACCATAACACTTGAGGGAGGAGGTAGAGGATCATCCTTGGGTGGAATATTTTCCCAAGTAGAATGCTTTATAGTAGGAGGATCTAGTGATACCTAGCCATCTAGAGGGTCTATGACCATATAAATAATACATACATCAACAAACTACATTTTAGTAATAGTTCCAACAAAAGATCCCCTTAGAGAATGAGTTGTGTCATATTTACCACACGGTGGTGATGAACCCCATCACCCCATATGAAAATTATGGGAGAAGTAGCCACCATTGCACGAAATTTTTTTGCATCTCTTGAGAGGCAACAACGGAGGCCCCTTGTAGGTGGACATATCGAATTGAAATACTCTCTAAGATTGACATCTTGATATATCATTTTCCCATGTTAATAATAGCTAAATCAACTTGGATCTAAACTACTATTTAGATGAAGTCTCATAAAAATTAGATTGAATTTTCATGCCATATTCTAGTGACACCCTTTCTTAGAGTGTTCCATCTAGCGACACATGACTCATAATGCTGGGGGCACTCCCCTAGTGGTTTAATAGCTCTTAAGGATGGTATAATTCTATTGCAACCTTGTTTGTTTGGCTTGAATCTATATGTAGGTCAAAATATAACATCTATGTTTGCTACTGTTGGAGGTCTTCATTCACTATTTCCTTGAAAATGTCAGATTTCTCAGTGTTGTCTACCATTTGAGGTCATTTGAAGCGAATAGGTGGATAGTTTGGAAGCTCTGTTATTTTCCACCCAAGCTTTTTGTAGCCTGAACTCATCCTCAGGATCATACACTCTCAAGACAAACCAATCTGATACCATTAATCCAAAAGTTAGAAGCTTCGGTTGAAAGATAATTCAAGAAACAAGAACACAATTATAATAATGTTATCTCTGAGAAGAGATGTTTTATTTATCCAATTTACAAATGCAAACATATGCCTATCTCTAAGAAGAGATGTCTAATTTCTATTTCAGGTTACATCTTCATTTATACATATTTTAAAGGTAGGATGAGGATGTGGAATGTCACAAATCTTGAGGGAAATTAAGTGGTTCGACTTCCATGATTTACAACAATATAGAATTCAAGGAATTACTATTTTTAGAAACTTACTATTTTTAGACTGCACCACTAAAATTGAAATTTAGGGCACTTCTATTTAGTTTTTAGGGGTCAAAACCCATTGAGTGGAGCTCAGTACCATCCAATGGTTCAAATGGGGAGTCAAACAGAGCTATGGTACAAAAGTTATGGCTTACAGAATTTCTATAACTAATTGGGGTAGAACCATCCCTAAATTATTACCTAAAATATTGCTTGGATCATTCCTCCCCCCTTGAGAAGCAATGGTCCCCATTGCATAAAGATTTATCATTAAGTGTGGTAGTTGTATTTTTATTTGATTCCTGATGCATACTTAGAATGGATTATGTTTTGTGAATTTGTGCTTTGTGGAGCTGTGCAACACCTGATTATTCACCATTTCTATTTAACCATTAGTTTGTGGATGGAAGGCCATAAATTTCTTCATCTTGGTACCTATTTTCTTCTATTATTATGTTATTTTGTAGTGAGGGTTGCAACATTAGCCTTTTTGGATTCCTATGGCTTGACCACCATGAGAATAAATTTCTTGGCACTAATAAGGGAGATAGATGTAGAAGGTGGTACCTCTTGTACCCTATATCATCATGTTTCAAGAGTGAGGGTGATCTTTCAAGTTCTTGATTCATAGATGCCATGTTAATCATACATGAATGGCTGACCAAAGAGTACATCACAAACATCCAGAATGACCATAACACATAAGACCTCATCTTGGTGTTAAGTTGTGGAGCTAAAAGCTTCACTGGTATGCAAATGTGGAGGTTACTAGGTTACATAGTAATCGATGTCAATCATCCCCTACCAACATCGGTCAGGGGTAGACCAGAAGCTGCCAACATCAGTTATGCATCAATCGACATCGGTTATCTCCAGACAGATAAGAATTGACATTGGTCACCTATGCATTCCAAAACTATTCTAATTTTAGATGAACAGTTAGTTTGCATGTAAAGACTAATTTTAGTCTTGAGTCTACATTTCTAATTATTGTTTGGTTTGGGATCTATTTAAGAGACCCAAGGAGCTGTATTGTAATTAAGGGAATAACAACTCGGTTATTGAGTTGATTGTAATTGATTGAGAGAGAGAGAACTCTTGAGAGATAAATATTGTACACCCAAGAGGTGTGGCAAGAGTGAGATTTCTTCATTGTATTCTGGAAGAGTTTAATGCAAGATTGGTTATTTCTTGTATCTCCTATTATTTGTTGTTTCTGATTTCTAGTTACTTATTACTTCTGGTTCAATTCTGTGTTTAATTGCTTATATAAAAGTAATCAATTGTACTCCAAGTTCCTAACAAGTGGTATCAGAGTGGGTTAGTGTTTTGTTGATTACAAGATTCACTCACAGGGGTTTCTGATTGAGTGGGAGCAAAGCAATGGCAGAAGAAAGTAAACTAAGAATAGAGAAATTCAATGGTAAGAATTATCAATTATGGAGGATGTAGATAGAGGATTATCTGTATCAGAAAGATCTATTTTTACCATTAGGTGGGGTTTCAAGTAAGCCCATAGCTATGCAAGATGAAGAATGGAATGTTCTTGATAGAAAGGCTCTTGGATCTATAAGGTTGAGCCTGGCATCTTCTGTGATTTCTAACTTATCACAGGCAAAGACAACGGTAGAGTTAATGGATACTCTGGCAAATTTATATGAAAAACCCTCAGCTTTGAATAAGGTATATCTTATGAAGAAATTATTTAGTTTGCAAATGCAGGAAGGTGGATCTGTATATAGTCATCTTAATGATTTCCATGAAATTATAAATCAGTTAAATTCAGTCAAAATAGTTTTTGATGATGAAATTAAGGCTCTCTTAATCTTATGCTCTTTACCTGAAAGCTGGCACAACTTGGTAATGGCAGTAAGTAATACTGCATCTGCTTCAAATATCTTGAAAGTTGATGATGTTGTTAGTGTAATCTTGAATGAAGAAATTCATAGAAAAAGCATAGGGGAAACATCAGGGAATGTTTTAAGTATTGAAAGCAGGGGAAGGCAAAGAGAGAAGGGCAAGCAAGGGAAATCAAGGTCAAAGATGGGAAGGAGATCCAAATCCAAAAATGAAAAAATAATCTACTAGAATTGTGGAAAGAAAGGGCATGCAAAGAAATATTGTTGGTTGAAAGATAACAAAGAAAATCAGCATGAAGGTAATAAAGAAGCAAATGTTGTAGGTATTGTTGCACAGGATGCTCTTATATTTTCTTTGGATAGTCAAGTAGAATCATGGATTTTAGATTATGGTGTTTCTTTCCATGAAACTCCAAATAAAGAATTTTTCAATGATTATGTCCTTGGAGATTTTGAAAAATTTTATTTAGGGGATGGTGAGCCTTGTCAAATTGTTGGCAAAGGAAAAGTGCAGCTGAAATTGCAGAATGGCAACACATGGGTGTTGAAAGATGTCATGCATGTACCCATCTTGAAGAGGAATCTAATTTCTACAGGAAATTTGGGTGATGAGGGTTGCACAGTAACTCTCACAACTAAATCTTGGAAAGTTTTCAAGGGTGCACTTGTATTATCAAGAGGTAAGAGAGTAGGTACACTTTATCTATGTACTTGTGTTACTGATTATTCTCCTTCTATTTTATCTACTTCAGATGTAGATGCAAAGATGCGGCACTATAGACTTGGTCACATGAGTGAGAAGGGAATGCATGTTCTTAAGTCAAAAGGTAATCTTTCAGATATGAAAAGCATAGATCTAGATTTCTGTGAGCATTGTATTTTTGGAAAATAAAAGAAAGTAAGGTTTCTCAAAACTGAGTCAACAAAGAAGAAGCACAAGTTGGAGCTTGTTCACACAGATGTGTGGGGACCAGCTCAGGTAGCTTCTATTGGAGGATCACAATATTATGTTTCTTTCATTGATGATGCTACAAGAAAGGTATGGGTTTATTACATAAAAAGAAAATATGATGTTTTTGACACATTTAAGAAATGGAAAGCTTTGGTTGAGAATGAAATAGGTTTGAGATTGAAGTGCCTTAGATCTGATAATGGTGGTGAGTATTGCAGTAATAAATTCAACAGTTACTGTTCTATGAGTGGAATACGCAGGGAAAGGATGGTTCCAAGGACACCTCAGCAAAATGGAGTTGTTGAAAGGATGAATAGAACAATAATGGAGCATGCACGGAGTATGAGGTTGCATGCTAATTTGCCCTTAAAGTTTTGGGCAAAAGCTGTAGATACTGTGGTTTACCTGATTAACAGAGGACCTTCTACTGCTCTGGATGGTGGAATTTGAGAAGAGGCTTAGATAGGTAAAAAGGTAGATCTTTCATTTCTCAGATTTTTTGGTTATAAAGCTTTTGTGCACATTGATAAAGAAAATAGAAAGAAGTTGGATGCTAAATCTATGCGGTGCACTTTCATTGGTTATGGCTTTGGAGATTTCAAATTCTGGTTGTGGAATTTAGAAACTAACAAAATTATTAGAAGCTGTGATATAGTTTTTAATGAGAAGGTGATGTACAGTGATCAGCTCAAGATACTGAATAATTCTAAGCAGGGCAATCTTGATTTGGATGAGGTTATGATCCAAAATGAGCTCGTGAGTAAAAATCATCACTCATAGGAAAACACAAGAATCGACATCAGTCAGATGGAAACCAACATCAGTCAGGTCAGTCAGGCAGGAACTGACGTCGGTCAGACAGAGATCGACGTCAGTCAGATAGAATCAACATCGGTCGGGTGCAGACTGAGAGATGATCGAGATCAGTCACTGTTAGAATAAAATTTAGGCAGACAACAAGCTATGAATGAGTCTCAAATGCCCATAAGGAGGACTGTAAGGGTAAGTAAACTTCCAATTCATTATTCCCCTTCTTTATACTACGTGTTGCTCACTGATGGTGGGGAACCAAAAAGTTTTGATGAGGCAATACAAGTAGAATCTAGGAAACAGTGGGAGCATGGCATGAATAAGGAAATTGATTCCTTGGAAGAGAACCAAATGTGGGATTTGGTTGAGTTGCCAGTTAGAAAGAAAGCACTGAAAAACAAATGGGTATATAGGTTAATGGAAAGAGAGAATGGACAAATGAGACATAAGACTAGGTTGGTAGTAAAGGGATTTACACAGAAACTAGGTATTGATTTTGGTGAAATTTTTTCTCCTATAGTAAAAATGACTTCTATTCAGATTGTATTGTCTTTAGTTTCTATTGAGGATTTGCATCTTGAGCAGCTTGATGTTAAGACAACATTTATTCATGGAGATTTGGATGAAGATATATGTATGGATTAGTCGGAAGGTTTTGAGGTTAAAGGTAAGGAGAAACTTGTGTGCAGGTTGAAAAAAAGCTTATATGGTCTTAAGTAAGCTCCAAGACAATGGTATTTAAGGTTTGACAGGTTTATGATAGAGCATGGCTTTAGTAAATGTCAATCTAACCATTGTGTTTATTTTACCATATTGGATAATGGTAATTATATTATCTTGTTACTATATGTAGATGATATGCTTGTTGAAAGTTCACACATGCAATAAATTACTAAGCTAAAGGTAAAATTATCTCACACATTTGCCATGAAGGATTTAGGAGCAGCAAAAAAAATCATTGGCATGAGTATTAAGAGAGACAGGAAAAATCATAGTTTTATTTTGTCTCAAGAGGATTATGTGAATAAGGTGTTGGAGAGGTTCTATATGCAGGATGCAAAACCGGTAAGCACACCTATGGCTGGACACTTCAAGATGAGCAAAGAATAGTGTCCTCAATCACATGATGAGGTTGAGTACATTAGTAGAGTTCCATATGCTTCAACAGTTGGGAGCTTGATGTATGCAATGGTATGTACTAGACCTGATATTGCCCAAGCAGTGGGAGTTGTCAGCAAGTTTATGGCCAATCCAAGAAAAGAGCACTGAAAAGCAGTTCAATGGATTCTCAGATATCTGAGAGGGACTAGTAGTAGGCATTTATGCTATGGAGGGTCAAACACTTCTCTACATGGGTATGTAGATTTGGATATGGCAGGTGACTTGGATGGCAAGAGAAACACCACAATATATGTGTTCATTGTTGGTGGAACGGTGGTTAGCTAGATTTCAAAGTTGAAGAAGGTTATTTCCCTATCTACTACAGAGGCAGAATACATTGCAGTCATAGAGGCTAGCAAGGAAATGATATGGATGACTCGGTTCATGAAAGAGTTGGGAAAGGAGCAAGAGAGTTGCAGATTGTACAGTGATAGTCAAATTGCAATTCATTTGGCAAAGAATTCAGCCTTTCATTTAAGAACCAAACATATACAGCTTAGGTACCACTTCATTAGACAGGTATTGGAGGATGGTCAGTTGAAGCTGTAAAAGATCCATATGGATAAGAACCATGCTGATATGTTGACAAAGCCGGTAACAAAGGAGAAGTTGAATCTTCATTCAACTTTTGTTGGTCTTCAAGATTGAACTTGAAGATGGGGATACAAGCTAGAAATAAATTAGAGGATGTTGTTGTATAGGTACAGGTATAGGTGAAACTATTTATCTCCAAGTGGGATATTGTTAAGTTGTGGAGCTAAAAGCTTCACTAGTATGCAAATGTGGAGGTTGTTGGGTCACACAGTAACCAATGTCAGTTATACCCTACCGATATCGATTAGGGGTAGACTAGAAGCTGTCGACATCGATTATGCATCGGCTGACGTCGGTCATCTCCAGACAGATAGGAATCGACATCGATCACCTGTGCATTCTAGAACTGTTTTAATTTTAGACAAATAGTTAGTTTTCATGTAAATACTAATTTTAGTCTTGAGTCTGCATTTCTAATTATTGTTTGGTTTAGGATCGATTTAAGAGACCCATGGAGATGTATTGTAATTAAGGGAATAACAACTCGGTTATTAAGTTGATTTTTATTGATTGAGAGAGAGAGAGAACTCTTGATAGAGAAATACTGTACACCCAAGAGGTGTGGAAAGAGTGAGATTTATTCATTGTATTCTGGAAGAGTTTAATGCAAGATTGGTTGTTTCTTGTATCTCTTATTATTTGTTGTTTTTAATTTCTAGTTACTTATTACTTCTAATTCAATTCCGTGTTTAGTTGCTTATACAAAATTAATCAATTGTACTCCAAGTTCCTAACACTTGGAAAGGTTTTATTGCATATGAGAGAAGACATTAGTAGGTGACATAGAAGTTTCTCCTTGGACTCAACCATCTAATATTGTATTAATTTGGGTGAGGATTCATGGATAAATTTATGATTTTCACAACATTAATAGTGATTAAATTCTTTTGGCTTCCACTATCAAGAATGAAATGAAGAGGCTTACTTTTTACCCATAACTTAGAGTGAAACAACCTCTCCTTGTCATCTAGCCTCTCCTCATGGGTCCATGATGAAAAAATGATGGCATCAGGCTCAACATCTACAATCTCTTCTTCATCCTCTTCGACTACAGGGTGTGTATGAGGTAGAGTAGTAGATGTTGAGGATTGTGACTCAAAAATCAGGGACTTGATGGTTTGACATTATTCTTTGGAGTGCATTCCAAATTTGTGATAATCATACCATTTCCCAGTCTTCCCTTCCTTTTGCTTCCAATTTTGGCCTCGTGTTTGACTTTATTTGTCATTTTTTCATTTTGTAGGATGACTCTTTGTATTCATTCTTCCATGCTTCTGCTCAATATTCACCATTAACTTGTATGCCTCACTGAGGGTTTCTAAATTGAAGAGTTCCATCTCCCCTTGTATATACCATTGTAGTCCACCATGATATTTGAGAATATTTTATTTTTGACTTTCCTAGATGCCCAATCTCATAAATAGAGAATGAAAAATGTCGGTGTAATTTTGAATAGACTATTCCTTAACTTGGTGAAGTTGTTGCCACTCTATATATAGATCATCATATGCTCCAATGGGGTAGTATTCTTCCTTTACAACTCTATGAAATCATCCCACGTAGGTTCTACCTCAAGGCCAGTATCATCCATATTAAATCTCTTCTTGTACACTTCCCACCAATTTTTGATAGGCAATAATGCTTTCAAAATAGCAAAAGTGATCTTCTCTTTATTGGTGAATTTATTTATAGAAAAATAGGAAGATAATTGATCCAACCAATTTTCTACTACATCAACATTGATTTTGCCTTCAAATGTAGGGATATCAAAATTCACCTAAACCTTGAAGGGTGTTGGGGCACTAAAAGGATGTGCGGGTGTAGATGAGGAGCTAGAGTTTACCATCAAGATTTTTTAGATAATATTGGTGAATTATTGTAGCATCTATGCTTGCTACTATTGGAGGGATTAATTCACCATTTCTTTGAAAGGATCAGATGTCTTGATGTTGTCCACCATTTGAGGTCTTTTGGAGTGAATAGATGGATAGTTTGGAAACTCTATTATTTTCCACCCAAGCTTCTTGTAGCCTAACCTCATACTTGATATCATACACTCTCAAGAAAAATTGCTTTGATACCACTAATATAAAACTTAGAAGTTTTGGTTGAAAGATAATTCAATAAATAAGAATAACATAATTGTAATAATTCTATCTCTGAGAAGAGATGTTTTATTGATCAAATTTGTAGACTCAAACATATACGTATCTCTAAGAAGATATGTATAATTTTTTTTTTGGGTTACATATTAATTTATACACATTTTAAAGGTAGGAGGAGGATGTGGAAGGTCACCAATCTTGAGGGAGATTAAGTGGTTCAACTCCATGATTTACAACAATATAAAATTCAAGAAATTATTAATTTTAGAAACTTACTATTTTTAGACTACACTACTAAAATTGAAATTTAGGGAACTTTAATTTGGTTTTTGAGGGTCAAAACTCACTAAGTGTAGCTTAGTTCCATCTCATGGTGTTCCCCTCATTCTTAGATTTCCAATGGTTTAAATAGGGAGTTAAACAAAGCTATGGTGCAAACGTTATGGCTCCCAGAAGTTCTACCACCAATTGGGGTAGAACCATTGCCTGAATTATCACCTAAAATATTTCATAGATCATTCCACCCTCCTTAAGAACAAATGGTCCCCATTTCATCAATATTTTTTATCAAGTGTGGTAGTTGTATTTTGATTTGATTCTTGATGCATACTTGGAATGAACTATGTTTTTTGGAGCTATACAGGCCTTGATTATTCACCATTTCTATCTAACCATTAGTCTATGGATGGAAGGTTGTGAACTTATTTATCTTGGTATCTATTTTCTTCTATTGTTGTGTTTTTTGTGTAGTTAGGGTTGTAACATCGACCCTGGATTCATGTGGCTTGACCACCATGAGAATAAGTTTCTTGGCACTAATCAAGGAGACAGATGTAGAAGGTGGTACCCTATAGTGTTGTGTTCCAAGAGTGAGGGTGATCCTTTGAGTTATTTATTCATATATACCATATTGATCATATATAAATGGCTGACCAAAGAGTACATCATAAATATCTAGATTGACCACATCACATAAGACCTCATCTTGAAAAGGTTTCATTGCATATGAGAGAAGACATTGGTGGGTGACACAGATGTTTCTCCCTAGACTCAACCATCCAATACTGTATGGCTTTGGGTGAGGCTTCATGGACAAATTTAGTCTTTTCACAACATTAGCAAAGATTAAATACTTTTGGCTCTCACTATCAAGAATTAAATGAAAAGGCTTACCTTTCACCCATAACTTAGAGTGAAAAAAACTCTCCTTGTCATCTAGCCTCTCCTTGTGGGTCCATAATGAAGCAATGATGACATCGAGCTCATAATCTACAATATTTTCTTCATCCTCTTTGATTACAAGGTGTGTATGAGGCAGAGCAGTAGATGTTGAGGATTGTGACTCAAAAAATAGGGACTTGATGGCTCAACATTATTCGTTGGAGTGTATTCTAAAATTGTGATAATCACACCATTTTATAGTATTCCCTTCTTTTTACTTCTAATTTTGGCCTCGTTTTTGACCTTCTTTGTCACTTTTCCATTTTGTAACTTGACTCTTTATATTCATTCTTCTATGCTTCTACTCAATATTCATCATGAACTTGTATGCTTCATCGAGGGTTTCCAAATTAAAGAATTCCATCTCCCACCATATATACCATTGTAGTCCACCATGATATTTGAGAACCTTATGTTTCTCACTTTATTAGAAGCCCAATCTCACAAATAGAGAATGAAAAATGTCAATGTAATCTTGAACAGACTATTCCTTAACTTGGCAAAGTTATTACCACTCTATATACATATCATCATATGTTTCAATGGGTTAGTATTCTTCCTTTATAGCTTCTATGAAATCATCCTAGGTAGGTTTTGATTTAAGGCCAATATCATTCATACTGAATCTCTTCTTGTATACTTCCCACCAATTTTTGACAAGCAATAATGCTTTCAAAAGAGCAAAAGTGATCTTCTCTTTATTGGTGAATTTATTTATAGAAATATAGGAAGACAATTGATCCAACCAATTTTCTACTGAATCAACATTGATTTTGCCTTCAATTGTAGGGATATCAAAATTCACCTAAACCTTAAAGGGTGTTGGGGAACTGAAAGAATGTGGGGATGCATATGAGGAGCTAAAATTTTCCATTGAGATTTGTTGGAGAATTTGGGCACATTATTGTAGCATCTGCACTTGTTACTATTGGAGGGATTCATTCACCATTTTCTTGAAAGGATCAGATGTCTCAGTGTTGTCCACCATTTGAGGTCATTTGGAGTGAATAGGTGGATAGTTTGGAAGCTCTTTTGTTTTCCACTCAAGCTTCTTATAGCCTAACCTCATCCTTAGAATCATACACTCTCAAGATAAACCAATTTGATACCACTGATCCAAAACTTAGATGATTTGGTTGAAATATAATTTAATAAACAAGAACAACACAATTATAATAATGCTATCTCTGAGAACAGATGTTTTATTGATCAAATTTGCAAATCCAAACATATACCTATCGCTGAAAAGAGATGTCTAATTTTTATTTTAGGTTGAATATTAATTTATACATATTTTTAAGGTAGGAGGAAGATGTGGGAAGTCACCAATATCAAGGGAGATTAAGTGATTCAACTTCTATGATTTACAATAATACAAAATTTGAAGAATTACTATTTTTAGACTACACTACTAAAATTAAAATTTAGGGCACTTCCATTTGGTTTTTTGGGGAAAAAAACCATCAAGTAGAACTCAGTGCCATATCACAGTGTTCCCCTCATTATTAGCTTCCCAATGGTTAAAATGGGGAGTCAAATAGAGCTATGATGCAAAAGTTATGGCTCCCAAAAGTTCTGCCACCAATTGATGTAGAACCATCACCTGAATTGTTGCCTGAAATATTGCTCAGATCATTCCACCATCCTTTAGAAGCAATGATCTCCATTGCATCAAGATTTGTCATCAAGTATGACAATTTTATTTTTATTTGATTCCCAATGCATACTTAGAATGGATTGTGTTTTGTGGAGCTGTGCTTTGTGGAACTGTGCAGGCCCTGATTGTTCACCATTTCTATCTGACCATTAGTCTGTGGATGGAAGGCTGTGAACTTATTCATCTTGGTATATATTTTCTTATGTTTTTGTGTTGTTTATGTAGTCAAGGTTGCAACATCATAAATTTTAGATTCATGTGGCTTGACCACCATGAGAATGAATTTATTGGCACTAATCAGGGAGATAGATGTAGAAAGTGGTACCTATGGTACCCTGTAGTGTTGTGTTCCAAGAGTGAGGGTGATCCTTTGAATTTTTGATTCATAGATGCCATGTCAATCATACATGGATGGCTAACTAAAGAGTACATCAAAGACATCCATATTGACCACATCACATAAGTAGTCATCTTGGAAAGGTTTTATTGCATATGAGAGAAGAATTTGGTGGGTGACAAAGAGGTTTTTCATTGAACTTAACCATCCAATACTATATGGTTTTGGGTGAGACTTCATGGAAAAATTTAGGGTTTTCAAAACATTAGTAAAGATTAAATTCTTTTGATGCCCACTATCAAGAATAAAATGTAGAGGCTTACCTTTCACCCATAACTTAGAGTGAAATAACCTCTTCTTGTCATCTGGCCTCTCCTCGTGGGTCCATGATGAAGAAATAATGGCATCAAGATTAACATCTACAATCTCTTCTTCATCCTCTTTGACTGTAGGGTGTGTATACGATAAAGCAATAGATGTTGAGGATTGTGACTCAAAAAGTAGGGACTTGATGGCTCGACATTCTTCTTTGGAGTGAATTTTAGATTTGTGATAATCACACCATTTCCCAGTCTTCCCTTCTTTTTGCTTCCAATTGTGGCCTCGTGTTTTCCCTTCTTTGTCACTTTTCCATTTTTTACGTTGACTCTTTGTATTCATTCTTCCATGCTTTTGCTTAATCTTCACTGTGAACTTGTACGCCTCATCAAGGGTTTCCAAATTGAAGAGTTTCATCTCCCCACATATATACCATTGTAGTCTATCATGATATTTGAGAACCTTGTGTTTCTCAGTTTCTTAGATGCCTAATCTCATAGATAGATAATGAAAAATGTTAGTGTAATCTTGAACAAATTATTCCTTAACATGGTGAAATTTTTACCACTCTATATACAGTTCATTATATGCTCCAATAGGGTAGTATTCTTCCTCTATAGCTTCTATGAAATCATTCTAGGTAGATTCTACCTCAAGGCCAATATCATCTATACTTAATCTCTTCTTATACACTTCCCACCTATTTTTGACAGGGAATGATGTTTTCAAAAGAGCAAAAGTGATCTTTTCTTTATTGGTGAATTTATTTATAGAAAAATAGGAAGAAAATTGATCCAACCAATTTTATACTACATCAACATTGATTTTTCCTTCAAATGTAGGGAAATCAAAATTCACTTAAACCTTGAATGATGTTGGGGCACTAAAAGGATGTGGGGGTGTAGATGAGGAGCTAGAATTTCCATCAAAATTTGATGGAGAATTTGAGCAAATTATTGTAGCATTTTCACTTGCTACTGTTAGAGGGCTTCATTCACCATTTCCTTGAAAGGATCAGATGTCTCGATGTTGTCCCCCATTTTAGGTCATTTAGAGTTAATAGATGGATAGTTTGGAAGCTCTATTGTTTTCCACTTAAGCTTCTTGTAGCCTGACCTCATCTTAGAAATAACACACTCTCAAGACAAAATTATTTGATACCACTAATCCAAAACCTATAATCTTTGGTTGAAATATAATTCAAGAAACAAGAACAACATAATTTAATAATGGTATCTATGACAAGAGATGTTTTATTGATCAAATTTGTAGACCTAAACATATGCCTATATCTGAGAAGAGATGTCTGATTTCTATTTTGGGTTACATCTTCATTTATACACATTTTGAAGGTATGAGGAGGATGTGGAAGGTCACCAATCTTGAGGGATATTAAGTGGTTCAACTTCCATGATTTACAATAATACAAAATTTGAGGAATTATTATTTTTAGATTTCACCACTAAAATTAAAATTTGGGGCCCTTTAATTTGGTTTTCAAGGGTTAAAATACACTGAGTGGAGCTCAATGCCATCTCACAGTGGTCCCCTCATTCTTAGTGTTCTAATGGTTCAAATGGGGAGTCAAATGGAGCTATGGTGCAAAAGTTATGGCTCCTGAAAGTTCTACCACCAATTGAAGTAGAATCGTCACCTAAATTATCACCTGAAATATTGCTCAGATCATTCCTCCCTCCTTGAAAATAAATGGTCCCCATTACATTAATATTTGTCATCAAGTGTGACAGTTGTATTTTGATTTGATTCTCAATGCATACTTGGAATAGATTGTGTCTTATGGAGTTGTGTTTTATGGAACTGTACAAGGCCTGATTGTTCACCATCTATATTTGACCATCAGTCTATGCATGGAAGGCCATGAAATTATTTAGATTGTTATCTATTTTCTTCTATTGTTGTGTTGTTTGTGTAGTCAAGGTTAAAACATCAGTCTTTTTGGATTCCTGTGGCTTGACCACCATGAGAATGAATTTTTGAGCACTAATCAGGGAGATAGATGTAGAAGGTGGTACCTCTGGTACCTGATAGCACTATGTTCCAAGAGTGAGGGTGATCTTTCAAGTTCTTGATTCATATATGCCATATCGATTATACCTAAATGGTTGACCAAAGAGTACATCACAAACATCTAGATTGACCACAACATATAAGACCTCATCTTGGAAAGGTTTTATTTCATATGAGAGAAGACATTGGTGGGTGACATAGAGGTTTCTCCCTAGACTCAATCATCCAATACTATATGGCTTTGGGTGAGGCTTCATAGACAAATTTAGACTTTTTTTAGAATATTAGTAGAGATTAAATTCTTTTGGCTCCCACTCTCAAGAATAAAATGTAGAGGCTTACCTTTCAACCATAACTTAGAGTGAAACAACCTCTCCTTGTCATCTAACCTCTTCTCATGGGTCTGTGATGATGTAATGATGGCATCAGGCTCAACATATACAACTTCTTCTTCATCCTCTTCGTCTGTAGGGTGTGTATGAGGTAGAGCAATAAATGTTGAGGATTGTGACTTAGAAAGCAGGGACTTGATGGCTCGACATTCTTCTTTAGAGTGTATTCTATATTTTTAATAATCATACCATTTCTTAGTCTTCCCTTCCTTTTGCTTCCAATTTTGGCCTTGTGTTTGACCTTGTTTATCACTTTTCTATTTTGTAGGCTGACTCTTTATATTCATTCTTCCATGCTTCTGCTCAATCTAGAAAATAATAGTTTGGAAGATCTATTATTTTCCACCCAAGCTTATTATAGCTTGACCTCATCCTCAGGATCATACACTCTCAAGACAAAGTGCTTTGATATCACTGATCCAAAACTTATGAGCTTTGGTTGAAATATAATTCAAGAAACAAGAACAAAATAATTGTAATAATGCTATCTCTAAGAAGAGATGTTTTATTGATCAAATTTGTAGACCCAAACATATGCCTATCTTTGAGAAGAGATGTCTAATTTCTATTTTAGGTTACATCTTTATTTATACACATTTTTAAGGTAGGATGAGGATGTTAAAGGTCACCAATCTCAAGGGAGATTAAGTGGTTCGACTTCCATGATTTGCAACAATACAAAATTTGAGGAATTACTATTTTTAGATTGCACTACTAAAATTTAAATTTAGGGTACTTCTATTTGGTTTTTAGGGGTCAAAACCCATTAAGTGGAGCTCAGTACCATCACAAGGTGTTCTCCTCATTCTTATATTTTCAACGGTTCAAATGTGGAGTCAAATGAATCTATGGTGCAAAAGTTATGGCTCCTAGAAGTTATGCCACCAATTGGGGTAGAAACGTCACCTAAAATATTTCTCAGATCAATATCATAGGAAAATATGAAAAAACTAAAAAGTGTCACTAAATCATTGTTTGACTTCATCATTAGCGGCTGATGAGAGTATAATCAACCACTGAAAGTCTTTGATCCATTACCTAAATCTTCTTATTTCAACTACTAAGTTAGGTCTTTATGCTCAATTATTTTAACCCCCCAATAAAACTATTCATGATACTGACAACTATGAATCACCTAATACTACCTATTAAAATAAAAAAGACTGACATGATATTTTTTTTGACTTTTATTTTTTCTATTAAAATACTATATATTATTATTAACACTAAGTCATTTAAAATGGATCTAAACACTTTAATACTTGAGGACAATATTTTAAAAAACTATAAACCCCATGACTAAAAAAAATGTTGTTAACTTCTTACTAATTTTCTTATTGATGATTTTTTAACTAATGACAAACATCAAAATTTACTATTAGAACACATCAAGATATCATATACTATGCAAAAAATAATAAGAATACATGAAGGTTAAATTTAAAAAAATGTGGTTGGTATGCATGGCTTAAATTTGATGCCAAAGGACAAGTTTAGCTCATAACATGGGTGAAAAATAGGGAACAAAAAAATAAGGCTGAACAAAGCATGATACTTTTAAAAAAAACTACGTCACATAAATTAAGCATAAACCACAACACTCGAGGTCAAAGGTAGAGGATCATCCTTGGGTGGAAGAGTTTCCCAAGTAGAATGCTTTATAGTAGGAGGATCTAGTGCTACCTACTAGAGGGTCTATGACCATATAAATAATACATCCATCAACAAGCTACATTTGAGTAATAGTGCCAACAAAAGAGCCCCTTAGAGAATGAGTTGTGTCATATTTACCACGTGGTGGTGATGAACCCCATCCCCCCATATGAAAATGATGGGAGAAGTGACCACCATTGCATGGCCAACTTTTGCATATCTTGAGAGGTAATAATGGAGGCCCCTTGTAGGTGGACCTATCGAATTGAATTACTCTCTAAGATTGACATCTTGATATATCATTTTCCCATAATAATAATAACTAAATCAAGTTTAATCTAAACTAATATTTAGATTAAGTCTCACAAAAATTAGATTGACTTTTCATGCCATATTCTAGTGACGCCTTTTCCTAGAGTGGTCCATCTAGTGACACATGACTCACAATGCTAGGGGTAATCCCCTAGTGGTTGAGCAGCTCTTAAAGATGGTATAATTCTATTTTAACCTTATCTATTTGGATTGAATCTATATTTAGGTCAAAATATTAAAAAAACCTTGTTTTTAATGGGAAAAATACAATAGAATTCATCATTATTGAATGTAACATTATTTATAGGCTTTCATAGCTGGAAAATAATAATGGATCTAAAAAAATTACACTAATATTAAATAGAAGTTGGCCAATTGGTCAAGTCCCCCAGAAGAGTAAGCCACCAAAAGAAAGGCTTCGGGTGATAAAATTGGAATAAACTATGCATCTATTTCCATGCAGATTGGGCTCATGGATAAAACCAAAAAAGGTGCTGTAAGGATTCATGATGATTATTTTAATGACACTTGGGTGGATC
The DNA here is from genome assembly GCA_037957365.1 of Torreya grandis. Classification (NCBI taxonomy): domain Eukaryota; kingdom Viridiplantae; phylum Streptophyta; class Pinopsida; order Cupressales; family Taxaceae; genus Torreya; species Torreya grandis. The sequence continues at coordinate 4,100,853 of JARHVA010000316.1, forward strand.
AATACTCATATGAGAGAGCCACTCCTTGAGTGGGAGGCCTTGATAGACTAGGCACCATAAAAAGTGGGCTAGCTTGGGTTCCAGACTAGCTTCCCAAATTCTATCAAGTTTGGCAAGCCAAGTTTTTGGAGAGGAATTAAAACCCCAATTCTTATTGAGATTATAAAGAGTAGGGGAGAAGGGACTCATAAATTTACAAAGAAGGATTGGATAATAATTTTTAAAGTGGGTATCACAATTCCACTACCAATCCTTCCACAATGCCCAAGGTGGTTACAACCCCAACTTATGAAGCGTAATATCTGGTAGAAGTTATTGAATGAAAAGAACATATGGTAAGTTTGTATTCTTTAATCTATATTTTTATTTTAAATTTGGGAAAGGAATTTAGTCCTTAACATCAATCAAGTCTTGAATGGTATGTATACCTTTTTGAAAGAGCTAGAGGGCATTGATTCTTTACAATTCAGCTGACAAAACATTAGTGCATGTCATAATAGGAGACCACCATATGCTAGGATCATTAAAAGATAATCATGTATGAAAACCATCACCAATCCAATCATGTATGACTTGAAAACTTCAAAGGCCTTCCATATACTTTTAGCAACAAATGAGCCTTCAATTTTGATAGGATTTGTAATTATGAGAAGGAAGTGGGAGCCTATATTATTCCAATTGGATTTACCATTAGGTGACCCAAAATAAATAAAATGCCTTAGAAATATTTTACAGGCCTTATCACTTTCAATGGCTCGAACCACCCATTTGACACATAAAGCTTTACTATGTCTATAGAGGTAAAAAATTCCCATACCTCATTCATCTTGAGGAAGGCAACAAATATCCTAGGAAACACGATTGAATCCTCTCATATAATTGGAATTACAACAAAGAAAGTCTCTAAGAATTTTAGCTAAATTGTCATAAGATGCATTAGAGGAATCCCAATAGGGGAAATGATAAACATGAGTAGTAACGATTATTTTAATGCACATTTAGAATTTACCTGCTAAGGATAATGGCTTGGTAATCTAATATTCAACCTTCTTCTCCACTGTATTGATGATGTACTACCAAAAATAATTCAAAGAACTATCAATGGAAAAAGGAATGCCAATAAATTTGAATTTCTCTCCTTTCATAATCTATTTCCATTTAAATTAGAGACGCCACTAAGGCATATGCATCATGATTTTTCTGAAACACTACGTATTACTCCATTCAAAAATAGATCTAGAGGCCAAACAAAAGATATAAAGACACTTCATAGCTTCTAATAAGGATCATTATTACTCTTTGTGTGTAAGGAAGGTATCATCTAAAAAGTTCTCATTAATGATTTGGGATGAGCGGGAAGGTAGAAAAATACCCCAAACCAGACCATGTTCAGCTTAAGAGGTAAGAAGATATCCTAAAGCATTTGTAGAGAGGACATACAATGCCATAATAAGAGGGAAAGCTTGTCGAATGGAGCATTGAAGGCATATGCTATAATAATTGAAGCCATTAATGGTGAGGCAAGTTGATGCATATGAAAGTAATGTTTGTACTATGAAAATAAAGTACTGGGTGAAACCAAGAGCATTTAACATAACTAAGATAAAAGGCCATTCATTTATATCATAGGCTTTTTAAAATTCTAATTTTAGAAATATGGTTCTTTAACAAGAAACTCTTTCCCATTCCATGCCTTCCTAAAAAACAATTAGGTTATCAAGTATATACTGCACTCTAATAAATTTAGTTTGCTCTAGTCTAACAGTTGTATGAGGAATAAAATGGATCTGATTGGCAAGAACTTTCATGTGGATTTTTTAGGTGACATTCAACAAGGTGATATGAAACTAGCTAGTAATGAGATCTAAATCTCCCACTTTAGGAATAAACTTAATATTATCTTGGTTGATTAAAGCTCCTAAAAAAAGGTTTTTTAGGGTTTATTCATAGACTAGAAGCAAGTCTGACCCAACAAACTCCCATGTGGATTTAGATAATTTACATGAAAAAATGTCAAAGCAAGGGGATTTATCATTACTCATGTATTAGAGAGCCTCTGTGGGTTTTTGGAGGGTGAATGATGAGTCATAGAGCCATTGGTTAGCACATAAAAATTTTAAGGAACCACATTAAAGCATTCTTGCAAACCCCAATATATTTATTCCATTTCCTCTTGGGCTTAGAACACTAGCTTGTAGTGGTTTAGGAAGATTGAGGAGATGTCAGGGAGGGAGGTGAGCCTGGTTTGGGATGAATTAATGGCATTGATTTGGACATGAGCATTCTTAGCCCTAAATGATTTTAAAAATTATTTAGAAGCTTTATCCCTGACCTTGAGCCAATGTATTCAAACACGCAATTGCACCCCTCTGGCCATGTGGCCTTTCATCACCTTGATGTAGTGTTTAAGAGAGATAATGAAATTATAAAAATGAGTATAAAAAGGATTAAAATCAAGAAGTGAAGAAACCCTATGAAATTACTTGATCATAACATCCTCACAATGTTTCCTAACCCAAACAACTTGATTCCCATAATGGTAGAGGAAGATAGTGGTGTGTAAAATGCCCTCATTCCACCACTTAATCTAGTTGGTATCATAAGGAGGGTGGGGATCCAACTTCTAGATTCAGGTTATCATATTGATGATGTAAGTAGGCACATAATTAATATATTTATTTCATTTAGTAATTTTCTTGTGTTTGTGAAAGTGGGCTTATTAATTTTGGTTCAAATTTTATAATCTAAACACTCAATCAACTTTTAAAAAATTCAATTAATAATAATATTTTTTTTGTCTAATTCATTTGGGACATCTTATTCTTGAACAAGGATTAAAATATATAGTGTATTATTCTCCTATAAAGGATTCAACACCAATCCAAAATTCCACAAATCTCTCCTAAGATTTCTCTTATCCCGAAAGACTTTTCCATAATCCTATCTGATAGTGAGTTGTTATAGCTCATGTACAACCCACATTATTCTCACATAATTACATAATTTTTACTACCCATACAAATATATAATGTGAGCACTAAATTATTATATTACTAACATTCCTCCCTTAGTGCAAACATGATAGAAAACATCTCGTTTTGTAATTACAACATGCTACCTTTGATTGTTCATCATCTTGATCTACATGCTCTATTTTACAACTCTCCAAAACTATATTCTCACAAGTGGCTTTCATGGACATATATAACAACCACTGAGGTATGAATAGGGACCTACACTTCTATTCATCCTCCACACCTATACACTGATGGTTTTACATAGGGTCCAATCAACAATCCAAACATCTATAAGATTTTATAGGACAACCAATAACCTATAGAGACAACCAATAACTTAAAAAGACAACCAACAACCTATAAAGATAGTTTTGTAGGTTAACCAATAACCTCAATACAAGTATCATGATTGCTACAATAATTTATGATAGGTAATCCACAACATTTTTACATCAAAGGATGACATTTGGAATTGATCACTTATTATATCATAGGAAAATATGAAAAAATAAAAAAATGCCACTAAATCATTGTGTGACATTATCTTTAGCAGTTGATGAGAGGATGATCAACCACTTAAAGTATTTCATACATTACATACATCCTATTATTTCATCTATTAAGATAGGTCTTGAATCTCAATTATGTTAACCTCCACCCCCATGATTCAGACATCAGGTTCTACCAAAAATACATCTGTCAGGCAATTTTTTAAAATTTTTAATACTTTACAAAATTACTCTTGATACTAATAACTATGAATGACCTAACACTACCTATTAAAATTAAAAAAATTGACATGACAATTTTTTGACTTTTATTTTTGCTATAAAAAGATTATATATGATTACTAACACCAAGTCATTTAAAATGACTCTAAACACTTTAATAATTGAGGATAATGTTTTAAAAAACTATAAACCCTTAGAATAAAAAAAATGTTATTAACTACTTACTAATTTTCTTATTAACACATTTTTGACTAATGATAAACATCAAACTTTGCTATTATAACGCTTCAAGATATTATATACTATATAAATATTAATAATAATACATGAAGGTTACATAGCAAAATAGGTAGTTAGTATGCATGAGTCAAATTCCACACCAAAGGACAAGCTCAACTCAAAACACAGGCGAAAAATAGGGAACAAAAAATAAGGATGAATAAAGCATGACACTTAAAAAAAACTACATCACATAAATTAAGCACAAGCTATAAAACCTGAGGGAGGAGGTAAAGGATCATCCTTTGGTGGTAGACTCACCCAATTAGAAGGATTTACTATAGGAGAATCTGGTGTTGCCCAATCATTTAGAGGGTCTATAACCATATCAATAGTCCATCCATAAAATATCTACATTTGAGTAACAATGCCAATAAGAGAGCCCCTTCAAGAATAAGTTGTGTCATATTTACCACATAGTGTTGATGAACCCCATCCCCCAAAATGAAAATTATGGGAGAAGAGGCCACCATTGTGTGACCAAATTATGAATCTCCTGAGAGGTGGCAGTGGAGGCCCATTGTAGGTGGATGTATCAAATTGAAATACTCTATAGGTTTTACATCTTAATACATCAATTTACCATGATAATAATCACTAAATTGACTTGAATCTAAACTATGATTCAAATGAAGTCTCACAAAAATTGTATTGAATTTTCATGACATATTCTAGCAACACCCTTTCCTAGAGTGGTCCATCTAGCGACACATGACTCACAATGCAGGGGGAAATCCCCTAGTGGTTCAATATCTCATGGAGATGGTAGAATTCCATCATAACCTTGCCTATTTGGGCTTGGATATGCATGTAGGTTGAAGATATAATAAAAACATTATCATTAATGGAAAAAATATAATAGAATTCATCATTAATGAATATAACATTATTTATAGCCGTACATAATTGGAAAAGAATAATGGATATGAAAAAATTCAACTGAAAAGTAATAGAATCTGACCAATTAGTTGAGTCCCCTAGAAGAGTAAGCCACCAAGAGAATGTCTCACTATAATATGGTTGGAATAAACTATGGATCCATTTCCATATAGAATGAGCTCATGGACAAAACTAGAAGAGGTGCTTGAAGGATTCAGGATGCTTGTAGGCATGACACTTGGGTGGGGAAATTATCATATGAGAGATCCGTTCCTTGAGTGGGATTCCTTGATAGACTAGACACCATAGGAAGTGGGCTAGCTTGGGTTCTAGACTAGCTTCCCAAATTCTATCAAGTTTGGCAGGCCAAGTTTTGGGGGAGGAATTAAGACTAGGCAATAGCTATTGATATTATATAGATTAGGGGAGAAGGGAATCATAACTTGATAAAGAAGGCTTGGAGAATAATTTTTAAATTGGGTGTCACAATTCCACCACCAATCCATCCACAATGCCCTCTGTATTTACAACCCCAGCTTATGAAGCATAATATTTGGTAATAGTTCTTGAATGCAAATAACAGAAGGTAAGTCTGTATTATTTAATTGATATTTTTATTTTAAAATTTGACCAAGGAATTTAGTCCCTATCATTAATCAAGTACTAAATTGTATGGATACCTTTCTAAAAGAGCCTAAGGGCTTTGATTCTTAACAATTTAGCTAATAAAACATTAGTGCATGTCATAATAGGAGACCACCATATGCTAGGATCATTAAAAGATAATCTTGTGCAAAAATCATCACCAATCCATTTCATGTACAACTTGACAACTTCAAAGGCCTTTCATATACTTTTGGCAACAAAAGAGCCTTCAATTTTGAAAGGAACTGTAATGATGAGAAGGGAGTGAGAGCCTATATTCTTCCAATTAGCTTTACCATTAGGCAACATAGAAGAAATACAATACCTTAGTAGGATTTTTCAGGCCTTATTACATTCAATGGCTCAAACCACCCATTAGGAGCACAAGGCTACACTCTATTTATAGAGGTTAATAATTCTCATACCTCATTTATCTAGAGGAAGGCAATAAATATCCCAAGTGACATGATTAAATCCCCTCATCTGCTTGGAATTAGAACCAAAGAAAGTCCCTAAGAATTTTATATAAACTATCATAAGACACCTTAGATGGAGCCCAATAGGAGGAATAATAAACATTAGTAGCAATGATTATTTTAGTGTAAATTTAGAATTTCCCTTCTAAAGATAACTTCTTGGTAATCTAGTATTTGACCTTCTTCTCCACTTTATTGATGACATAATACCACAACTTAGTCGAAAAAATATCAAAGGCAAAAGGAATGCTAAGAAATTTGAATTTCTCTCCTTATGCAATCCATTTCCATTTAAATTGGAGAAGCTCACTAAGGCAATCCATTTGCATCATGCTTTAGTCGTAACACTATGTATTACTCCATTGCAAACTAGACTTAGAGGCCAAACAAAAGATGTTAAGACACTTCATAGATTCTAATAAGGATCATTTTTTCTCTTTGATTGTAAAGAAGATGTCATCCAAAAACTGCTCATTAATGATTTAGGATGAAAGAGAAGGTATAAAAAAACCCCAAACTAGACCCTATTTAGTTTGAGAGGCAAGAAGATATCCTAAAGCTTCTACGAAGAGGACATACAATGATGGAACAAGAGAGAAATCTTACCAAATGGAGCACTGAAGGCATATGCTATCAGAATTGAAGCCATTAATGGTGAGGCAACATGAGGCATCTAAAATTAATGTTTGTACTACCAAAACAAAGTATCGGCCGAAACTAAGAGCATTTAACATAACTAAGATAAAAGGCCATTCATTTATATCTTAGGATTTTTAAAAGTCTAGTTTGAGAAAGATGGTTCTCTAATGAAAAAAATTATCCCATTCCATGCCTTCCCAAAAAATAATCAGATTATCAAATATATATCACTCTCTAATAAATTTGGTTTGCTCTAGCCTAACAATTATAGGGACAATGAAATAGAATTGATTGGTAAGAGCCTTCATGAGGGTTTTGTAGGAAACATTCAACAAGGTGATAGGCTACCAACTAATAATGAGATCTGGATCTCCCACTTTAGGAATAAACTTAATATTACCTTGGTTTATTAAAGCTCCTAGAAAATGGTTTTGTAGGGTTTCTTCATAGACCTGAAGCAAGTCTGACCCAATAAGATCCCATGTGGCTTATAGAATTTACATGAAAAACCACCAAATCAAGAGGCTTTATTGTTACTCATGCGTTGGAGAGATTCTATGAGTTTTTGGAGGGTAAACGATGAGTTACAGAGTCATTGGTTAAAACATATAATTTGTGAGGAACCACATCGAGGCATCCCTATAAAGCCTGAGATCTTTCTTCCATTTCCTTTTGGGCTTATAATACTAGCTTGTAGTGGTTTAGGAAGGTTAAGGAGATGTCAGAGAGGGAGTTGACCCTAGTTTGGGCTGACTTGATGGCCTTGATATGGTCACAAGCTTGCTTGCCTCTAAGGAATTTAAAAAATTCTTTGGAAGCTTTATCCCTGACCTTGAGCTAATGTAGTCAAGCACGCAATTCACCCCTATGGCCATGTGGCCATCCATCACCTTGATGTGGTGTTTTAGCGAGGTAACGAGATTCTACAGATGAATATCAAAAGGATTAAGCTCAAGAAGGGAAGAAACCCTCTGAAATTACTTGAGTGTAGCATCCTCATAACACTTCCTAACCCAAGCAACTTAATTCCCATAATGGTAGAGGAATATGGCGCTGTGCAAAATGGCCTCATTCTAGGTACTTAATCCAATTGGTAGCATAAAGAGGGTGTGGAGCCATGTTTTTGATTCAGGCTATCAGATAGATGGTGCTAGCATGGGCTAAGAGAGAGGTATTGAGGATGAACTAATTAAGTGGTACCTTGTATTGTCTCATGACCCATTCGACTATGTAGGAGATATAAGCATGATCAGAGAGAACCAAGTCTGAATGGATAGTAAGAGACTCACCATCATTATTGGAGAAGTAAAAAAAAAAATTCAAACAACATATAATGGTCGAGCCTTTTGAGTGGATGGTTATCCCCAACATGACAATTAGACCATGTAAACCAAGGCATGGTATTAAATGAGTGTCACCACAGGACAAGGTTGACAAGGCCCCATTTATTCTTAAAGTAATACCACGCTTCATGTTCTTTGATACAACACCTTATAGGAAAGGCACTAAATTTATGCTTAGAATTCTCAATCATATTAACATCCTCACAAACTAGCCATGTGACAATGGAAGGTTATCAGATAAGGATTACCAAAATAAAGATCTATCAAGATCATCATTAGGGATGTAAATGTTAAGAATACCTAATGAATGGACATCAATATCCAAAAGCATCCAAATACTATGGTTGATGGGTCTTCCCCCATGGCAATAATGAAGGGGAAATTTTAGGCAAAACTAAAATACTGGCACTATGACATCCACCTTCATGTAGAGTGAAAAATTGGGTGGCATCACATCGAATACATCTCAGAGAAGTATACAGAATAAATCATGAAATTTTAAATTCTTGTAGGCAAAAAAGATCTAGAGATCCTATATATGGATAGGCAACATGCACAAAGTATTTTTGAGAGGAGTTTATAAGACCTCAAACCTTTTAGGATAAAATATTCATTAGGATATCATCCATGTGGAGCTCCCCCTTTCTATCCTCAAAATATACTAAAATTGAAAAACTATTATGCTGGTTTGGTTGAGAAACTATTCTCAACATAATAGAGTGACATTTAGCACCATGTTCATCTTGGGAGGAGTGCCCACCACCATGGGGTGGGCCACATGATTTCCTAGAGAAGAAGTTGTTAGTTAAGGATATCCCAGCGATAAGAACCATGACATCTTGGGAACTATTATAAAATAAAATCTGTAGGACTTGGGGGACTGGAACAACAAGGCGAGGTAGGGTGGGTATCTCTTGATAAGGATCATTTACTGGAGAAGAAGCTGCTAGAGAGGAGGGTTTCATCCCTGGTCATAGTTTCTTAGAGGTAACCATAGTCCAACCATCCCTTTTGTCCACCAACTTGGGATTCTCAGTTTACAGAGGGGCCGAGAAAAGATTTGATCATCTCATAATGGGATAATCTTTGATATAATGGTTGAATCCCTGATAATGAAATCAAGTGTTAGGCAAGTTGAACTTTACAACTTCCCATGACTAGTGGAAATCAATAACCTAGATATCAATGAACTCCTTTAGGTCCTTGGATAAGTCCACCTTGATACAAACCCATTTGTTAGGGCAATAGGATTACCACTTCAATGGTTCATGGAAAACAATGTGTCCAATGGGTGAAACAATTTGTTTCATAAAGGACCATAGCTACACTAGTAGGCCAAGAAGCTCAACTTAGACTATAACCCTAAGGGAGGCCTAGTTTGTGGCCTTAAAATATTGAGACCAGCTGGAAAGAATCAAGAGTGTGTTTCAAAAAAAACAACTTGATTTGGAAAAAAGGGCTTGAATTTTAGATGGCTCTTTATAGGTAAATAGGAAAAACCCTTTGGTTAGGTTTCTGACACCAACCACATGAATGCCCTTGGGCTCCCAATGGTGGCAAAACTAGGTTTGGAGAGACTCCTTCAAGGGGACTCGACCGACAAAATAAGAAACAAACAAGTAATTTTCATACCAACTACATGCATTTTCAATAGAATCACCACCAAAACATACCTCTTGCTGGGAGGGAAGTGCAAAAGGAGTACCTAGTCAAAGACTGTTGGGACAAACTTCTGTACTCATTTGTGTGCTTTCCTCTTATCTCCTACAATAATAGTTGTAATCGAAATTCGATAAGCCATTATATAAGGTTAACCCAAAAAATAGAACACCGAATATAATTAATGTCCGAGAACCCTAAAAACTCTTGCACAAACAATATAAAAAACCAACAAAAAAATGCACAGAAAAAAGTAAGTTAACCATGAAAAACCCTAACAAAACTTGTTTCACCTTAATCACAAACATAAAACTCTAACAATACAAAGAATTTTAAGAACAAACTTGACTATACTTTTGGAAAAAAATTAGACATTAAAAAAAAATGTATCACCAACACAAAACTAAACTATTATGAACATAACACTAAATAATATAAAAAATATGTGAAACTTAATCGACTCTTTAATCGATCACGATCTAAGATATTGACTTTGTAAAATAAACTTATAGATTGTTCGATGCCATTCAAGAGAATGAGAGAGTAACGACATGGAAGTGGATTGCATGGATCTGCACACAATGCATACGGTGATACCAGGCTGTCGTGGCTGAAACGAATATACGATACATGATGCAAGGCACAAATATGCACATAGTCCAGAAGCAGTTTGTCAGATTCACGTTGGCAGAAATTTTGTGGGACTGCCAACGAAATTGATAATCAAATAGACTTTCTTTAACACTGCAGTGCTATCAATTTTCAAGCACCTCTCAAGAGTACATAAGCCTGATATAGAATTAGCACTTGCAAGTAGATCTTTAGGTCCACCCGAGACATATCATTCTTCTAGCAGATAAGCAACGAAGCAACGTACAGACTTCTGGTAATATACGTTTGACAGGGACGATGGAAGATGGTTCCAACGGCTCAAAATGTCTGAGTAAGAATTTTACATTTTCTTGGAGGATGCAATAACAGGCTAGTTTGCACGATGAGAACAACCGTGGAAATTGACGTGTTTCGTTCAATGCCTCGATTTGAAATACTTAGGTAAATGCTGAACGTTGATGCTGAACTTTGATAATCCTGTCAGCAGCTTTAATAATCCTTCCAAAACGTTTTTATGTCTGGACGCTTCTTTCTCAATGTTCAATACATTTTCAAGAAACAAGGTTTCCATTCTTGGTTTTGCATTCAAGCATGATATCTTTGATACTCGATAGACTGGTGCAATTCAAGTATGCTCGAGGATGATTTCTGAATGATTTCAACAGATTGGATTATAGGAATATCTTTGATAATATGTAAAACCATGCACTGATTTTTAATGGGCGGAACGTAATACACATGCATAAGCTTATGGGGATTGGTTCCATTGTTTCCTCAATTGTTATACCTATAGATCCATGGGTGAAAGAGCTTAGAAAATTCAATCTGTCTCTCTTAGAAGGTTGTAGTTATACTTCATATTAAGAAATCATGGCAGTGAATTTTAATTTTAACATTAAGCGGAAGGTATTCTATATTATTTATTACTCGTAAGAGAACCAATTTCATTTCAAATGCCAATGAAAAATTGCTAATACCTTCAACACACATTTTCTAAAAGAAGCGTTGCATATTACTCGTACGAGTTCTATTTATGAAGCTTTTAGTATCTTAATCGAAATAAATAGAAACCTCGAAAGAAGATACTAACCAAGATTTTCATTTTATCTAGTTGGGGACGAGTTTCTGGTTGATGAGTTTCCAAGTATGGTGGAGTTTGAAACCATCATCCCTATTACGATTTGAAGTTCGCTTCTCGATCTCCATTGCTTTCCTATATCTATTGTTTCTCTGAATTTGCTATCTTCTCACCATCCCTCCAGGACTAAGATCCTAAAATCACCAATAAGCACATCATTATTGGTCTTGCACTTATGTTTTGTCAATGCAAATATCTTAATGTTACTATATAAATCTTGGGCATGTTCCTTGAACCTAGTTGAAAATGATCTCTCTGTCTCATCGATATAGGGCATGTCACATGAGCATAAGATTTTATAAAAACTTTTTTTAAGTTTAACTTATTGAAAATATTTTGTACTTATGAGGCAATTTCTGATTGTCTTCACAAATTTAAAGTAGTTTTTGATACCATTCCTTATAAGAATTCTTGCTAGTTTTTTAGTGGTGCCCCGAACATATGTTAAGTAGGCTTTCTAGGCTTCTAAGCTTACGTTTGGTTTCAGACAATCTTGACATCCTCTGACATTGTATAATGTTTTCTCAATTTGCCAATCTTGATATCCAGTCTTTCTTAGCACCCTTATGGAAGTGCTTCTATTTGTTCTTAAAGTATTCTGGTTTTGAGACTCTGAAAGCCCTTCTATACAATGTATTCATAACTCCATCTTTTTGGGATGGATGCTGGTGAGAGTGTGCTTTAATATAAATATATGTACACATTTAATATGGTCATTTAGTTATGAATGTAAACATGATCATGCACTTGATAGTCATGAATTAGAATGTGTAGAAACAAAAAAAACATGGAAAGTGAAAGTCACGGGTGAAGGTATAAAAGCATATTGGGATAAGATTAAAAAAAAAAAAAGCGCGAACGAGGAATGGTCTTGGCCAAAGAAACTCACTCTAGTTATTGTGTATATAATTTATTTTATAAAACTCTTCTTGTTTTAAGGGTGCAGCATCCTTGGTTTTTCATTATAGTTTTTATATATGCTGTGTTTTATTATTATTATTATTATTATTATTATTATTATTATTATTATTATTATTATTATTATTATTATTATTATTATTATTTTTAATATCAAATAAATGGACAATTTACATAATTAATTATAATAAAATCATAATCAATTGTACATGCTAAGGGATGTAATTACAAAGAAAAGTATATGAGTAAGAAGATGTTATAAACCAAGACTTCATGAAAGTGACTTTTAAACTAGCACACCAATCACAAAGAGAAGCATAATAACAATGATCAACAAAGTCGAGTTCATTTTGTATCGTTGATGGTGTAATATGAAAGTGTATACTTTTCATATACTTTTACAACTTTGTTAAGATTCTCCAAGCATGAGGAATTTATTTATGTCGATATTTAATATCCTTTGGAGAAATTGGAAGAGGGTCAACATATAGTTTATGGTAAAATATGTATTTTTTATTAATATATTTTTTAATGAGTACAAGAGTGCACAAGATAGTAGGGTAGGATACACACACACACACACACAACAATCTAGTTTCTTTATACCTTCTGGTGGAAAATTATTTGCTTTAGTTTCATGAAATGTTTTCATATACCCTAGATTGAATGATATATTCAATAGGATGTACCAATGAGTTAGAGAAAGAATAATCACTTCATGTCTTCATATTTATACCAAGAATAATTTCAAATCCTTGTAGATTGACCTCACTAATTGTATTACCATGATTCTAATATTTATGTATGTGATTAGCTCCCCACAATGATATATTATAATATTGCAAGTTATGTACTTGAAAAGAACTTTACACCCCTTTGCATGATGGTAGTATTATAGATGGAATTGGAACCCTTTCCAAATATTAATTACCATGTTGCATGTGTAGACAGATAACATGGAATAAAGTAGAAGAATAATCCATCATACTTATACAAAAATAAGGAAAGGTATCCCTAGCCCAACCCATAATGCTTGGGTGTTCCATCAAATCTAATTTTGCTAAAGTGATGGACACATCCAATGTGAAAATACTTAAATGTATTAGGACCCACTTGTGAAACATAATATTCTATGTACTTTTGCGTAATATTGTTAATCATTGTAAATGTGTTAGAAAAATATTTTGTCACATAACAAAATATGAGATTTTACAACAATGATAGAACAAATTCCCTTCTCTATTAGGAGGGGAGGTTCCCTTTACTAAAAATAATGCAAAAATTCTTAAAGGAAATATTTACAAATATACATGCAAATTTGCCTGTTGGGTGTTACATATTGCATTCAACATATAAAAAAAGAAAGGGAAAATGCAACATTTAGACACATTTTCTTTGAAACAGACATGAAAAAAGAGACAAAGTCAAAATAAATCTCATGACACAAATTCCAAGAAAACATGTTGTATTTCTCTCTAAAAATGAGTACATATCTTCACACTCTAATCTATCTCTATCAAAATTGCACTGAGTGTTAAAATTTCCTTTACGATTGCTTGGGTTTTTATAATTTATAACCCATAGGAAATAAATAACTACCAATTAATGATTTTTAAGTCATTTAGAAAAGTGATATGTATAATATTAAAAAATATTACAATTAATACTAATATTAAAAATATGAATATTAAAAGATTAAGAAACCATAGCTAACCCCTCTATCAAGTGGATTTATTAATTGATGAGTCATCTGTTGGAGTGGGTAATTGGTCAACATTGATCAACACAATAGGATTCTTATTTTGAGCATCCTATCTTAAATTATAAGTTGTAAACTTTATTTACTATTTTAGTCATCTTGGCTTCATTTTATGTTTCTATATACTTCACTCTAGTGGCCCTAGTTCCTTCAATTCAATATTCTTATTATAAAACTTTACCAATTATACCTAGGATTTCCTTACTTCATCGAGTAAATTATGTATCATAATTAACTTATTCATTGTGTTGATGTTAAAGACACTTGCCATGATTAGTTCTTCCTTGATTGGTTTTTTCAAATTATCCTTGATTTCACTTATAAGCCTTACAACACCCATGCCATTGGAGAATTCACATTGAAACACATAAACAAATGTTTGTATTTCATATAAAGTATTTTTTGTTCTTTATCTGAATATCAAGGAATGATTTTAAAGTTACATTTAACTTCTCAATACTCCATTCGACCAAATCATACCATTCATATGAATCATCATCATTAGATTATCAAAAACCTTCTTTGAAATGATAAAATTAACATCTACCACAAATATCATGTAATGGTTCTAAAGTTGTATTTAACATCTCAATTTTCCATTTGACTAACTCATACCACTCATATGAATCATCATCATTAGATTTATTAAAAATCTTATTTGAAATGACAAAATTAACATCTACCACAAAGATTAAATTCTAACCTTTAATCATACTTTCCTATATTATTAAATCTTCTTTATTATTTGAACTTCCTAATCTACCTTGGCATATTAAACATTGACTTTTCCATGAATCTTTAGTGCTTTGCCAACATCATTCAATCCTTGAATAAATATTTGTTAAACCCATGCTTTATTGGTTTTGCCAAAAAATCCCAATTCACTAGTCATTGGGATGACATCTTTGTCTACTCCTAGAATTTTAACTAAAGGAGGAATCAAAATGATCAGAGTATCAATTACACTTTATCATGTGATGAATGTATAATGAAAATTCATAGATAGTTTCCTTCAACTCATACTTAGATTCCCCATCCTCTTCTATTATTTTAATTTTTTCCTCCATTACTATTCTCAAGTTACTAATATATCTTCCTTGAGTAAACTTCCCCATTGGTAGTCTTTGGAGTTAATAGTCATCAGCTTTCATCTTTTCCTTATTCTTATATCTAATTGGGGTATTCAAATAGAGGAATTGCGATCCTTGTGCATCAGTGGTGATCTTTGAGGTAGTCTTTGTAATGTTAGGTGGAAGTGATTGTAGCAAATTACAACTTCATAAAAATTGAGAAGAATATATTTAACCATCCTTTCCTCTTCTTCAATTTGGATTTGATCCATTCAAATAATCTACCACTATCCCCAATGGAAAGTTGAGTTTGATATTCAAAAGAAGTTTCAGTTTGTTGAGGAGAGGGTATAAATGTTGGCACATGCTAGGAAGATGGTGGCAAATGTATACCTTGAGTGGCTACACTAATAGGAGGAGGTGGTAAGGGTGTTTGATGGGAAACAATAATAGACTTAGGAGGTGTGGAAGCAAAGGTCACATAACATTGAATATGGTCAGAAGTGATAAATATTTGTGCAATATTTTCAATTAGAACTAAAATAGCAAGAGGAGTAGGAGATGGAGGGAGAGTAAATACCATGGGTACTTGAATAGGTGTTTTCTACTAATCTTATAGTCATTTTATATTTATATTGAGTGGCTTCATGGGTTATTTAGTTTCACATGTATTTTTAGGTAGTTTATCCTTATTAGTATCTCCTCCATCCCCAACACCATCAATAAGAACCAATAAATTGATATTCATAATTGAACATTAACAACAACAAAGGAAGATTGTGTAGGAGTGATTATCCTTAGTTTGAAAGATGATTTAAATGTTTGACCTTGCTCTTTTGTACTACTTTTTTTTTGAAGTATCCTTCTTGCTTCATTATTTGATTTTTTTATTGACCATAATGAGCAACCAATCATAGTATTGGTGTGAGCTTACAATGAGGTAACTTTAGTATACAACCAATCGATCATTAGAAGATTATCAAGAAATATACAATTTTACAAATCTAAAGATGTCTAAAGGTCACTTTCATCATTTTTTACCCATTTTGATATAAATTTTATGTTGTATTATAAAATTTATTCCAAGGTGATGCGACTATAATCTCTTCGCTAGACTTCATAATCATCTTTACAGTCTACTCAATAATCCTCATAAAAAAGTATGATGATGAGTAGCCTAAATAAGTTATTAAATAAATCCTTTAATTCAAAAGTACCACCTTTTCTTATGTTGATAGTAAAAAGACATATTTTGGACACTCTATATTGAAGCAAAATTCTAAACAACTCATATTTTAGACCTTCTATATTGCAGTAAAATTTCTAAACAAGACATATTTTTGACCATCTATGTTGCAATAAAATTACTACAAGTGTAATGGCCAATGGTAATAAATTCGTGAATTATCATCTTGTGTTTTGAATAGATGGAAATGTGAACCTTGACTAATTTAGTATAAATGTTTTAGAGAATAAATTTTTTTCTATCATATTGAAGAATATGATTTGGCCACCCATTAAAGCTACCAATTATTATATATGTGAACTCAAGAAATTGGATGAATCAAAATTCCCATTTATCCACTTTGGTGATGTTTTCCCCTAAAATTATCTTCATAAAATATTCTTCTAGTGATGTAGACATAAATGAATAGGCCAAGTGAAGGGCTACCTTACTTCTCATAGAGTGTTACAGAGACACAAGAATTTAAATGGAAACCAAAATATTATCTTTATTGATGTTGAACTATGTTACTCACACACACACACACACACACACACACACACACACACACACACACACACACACACACACGATCTCTCCCTTCCCCCAATGACTATCAAGAAATATTCCTTAGTGCAATGATTGGGTTATATGAAAATATATCCACTCAACATGGTTTTATCTCAACTCTCTATATAACTTTATTTAAGTTTATATTAGTTTTATCACTCTCAAAAAAATATTATTCTTTGGATCTTAACCTTCTCTCCTCTTTTGCTTGATTTATTTATGTTTTACCATGGATGATTTTAAGTAACACTCCAACTCTCTTCTAAAACTCCATTCAAATCTTGGTAAAATGACATTGACATATTGAAACTCTCTTAAAAATCCTTTTGCCTTGGAAAATGGTCCACACATCATGAATTCTTGGTTTAGACAATACTTTACGTGTTTTCTCAATGTAGTAAAAACTATTAGTTGTTATAGACATATAGTTTTGTAACCCCTACCTACATTAAGTTGTGGTTTCATCATGATCCTAATAGAAAGTAATTATGACCAATGGGAGATGATTAACACCATCCTTATTTTACTTCCTTGCATTATATGACTCTTGATGATGTTATTTGGCTTAATGTTGATCTTCCTCCATTTGCACAATGTTGTCAATAGAGATGACAAGTTTCATAACACAAAAATAATTGCATATGTATGCACAAGAACCTAAACCCAAGTTTTTGGATGATGCAAGATAGTTTGTAAACTTTGATGCTCTTTCTTAAAATACCTAGGGTAAATGAAATAGTACATGAGCACCTGTTCATGAACCCTAAATGATATCTCAATGGTTTTCCATGTTTTAAAACTTTTGATACATCCATCTAAGTTGTGTCTTCAACTACTCTATCTTTCCAATTCACCAAGTAATCCAAGTGCTCTTTGCCTCTTGTCTTCATGCTAATCCCTATTTCTAATATGACCTCAACTTCCTCTTTTACCTTCCCATGAAATTGATTTTTCCAATCTACACTTGAAGAATCTAAACTCAATATTTCACCACTACCTTTTAACTTAAAGTTATGACCAAGGAATGCATAGAGGGGAGATTAGTATAGTGTTAGTAAGAAAATAAAATCAAACAAACACACTAATTAACTTACACCTCTAGCCTAGATACTTAAGGAACTAGAGAAATACACAAATAACTAACAAATGAAAGTAAAACAAGCAAGTTTACCTTCCGCTAGAGAATTTTTCATGAGTTGGAAATGAGTTGATGTGTTTGACCATGTGATCAATAATTCCTTATCAATGAAGCTCCATTGCTCCACCTCTCCTTGTCACCTTGGTAATGTTGGTGGTTTTGGATTGGCTTGGCTTATGAAATGGGCATGGTAATTGTTGTCACTTGAAATTTCACCCCTTGAGGAGATAAAAAGTCTCTCCTCATTAAAGTGGTGCAATGGAACCACCTCAGGGTTGTAGGTGAACCAAATATGAGGTGGATCTCTAGATTTGGGGCTAGTTCCTCTTGATGTAGCACTTTGATCAAACTACTATTAACTCTTGGGGGATGAAAAGGGAGAAGGATAATTTAAATTAAATATACTCTATGGGAGGTGATACACCAAATAAGCTATCTATTCACACCTTTAACATGCACTTGAAACCAATAAAAAGTCTGCACATACACTTCATCTAATGATAATCTTCCCTCTCACATCAATGTTTCAAGCATGGGGTCTTGAAGAGAGCCTAGGTTAGGAGGACTTAGATAATAGGCATTCTAAGAAACACTATTGAATAGAATACTCACTATATATGTAATCCAAATTAGACACTTCTTGCTGACCTAGATAAGAGAGATTCTAAAACACACAAGGCACTAGGAAGAGTAACATGTGACGGTAAGCAAAATACACTTACACAAGACCAAAAAATATTGTATGCACTTAGTGAAATATTGAATGAGGTAAGAAAAAAATATGTTTATTATCTCAAGCCAAAATATTTTTAAATATTAACCATACCAAGGTGGAGATATCCATACAACAATAAAAGGCTAGAATTTATAGTAATTATGAGAGGAGAGAGAGAGAAAGGGAAGCTCAAGAGTCACTAAGACACTTGAAAAGTAATTTTAAGGAGTTAAATTAGCATATAATCTGGAATTAGATATGTCCTAAAATGAAATCAAGGACAAATGTCTCTCAAACATGTTTAACTCCTCCACAAGTGGCATAGATTACCTTATGCTTGCATAAGAAACTACCATCATCATTTGCCTTCAAAAAATTACCTCATCATTGAATAGGGTCAGGTATAATTATGTATATAAGTGGGAGGGGTTACAAACAAGCCCTCACATGCATTATATCAGTTTATAATCATCCATCTTCTTCTGGCCATGCACAATCATCCTTGATAGTTCCAAATGACTCATTTTCATGCACCTCTCACACTTGGTACCCAAAACCTTTCCAATTATAAAATATGATCCATTAGCAAGGAGGGATGAAACTTTTTAAGAGTTTATAAGTCATCAGGTTCATCAAAAAATTCTTAAAAGGCTTCCCAATTGGAGTTTTTCCATTTTTTCTAAGTGTTCACTACCCATTCACTATGACTGATTGAGATGAGGAAGATGGTAGGAATAATTAGGATATTATATAACTCATAAAATTGATATGAATAATTATAAAAAGTCTCAAACTATCTCCCAAAATTAATTTCACCTTCTAAAACCATCTCACACCTACAAAACACATAAATTAGTCAAAAAGAGCCCTATTTTACACCATCCATAAAAGTGTAGTACACCTCAATCACATTAAAGGGAGACTTGGAGAGTATTATATCATCCCAAATGATTTTCATGGCCTTTCTGCTCCATCTTGATACTCCATTTACAACATCTTCCCCATTGGGTCCTTAAAGAGGGTTTGGAGCTGTTTCAAGTCTTAAACTTTGCTCATAAAGACTACATGTTGAAAATATCTCCTAATGCCACTGAGTGATTATTAATGACCCTAGATAATGTATTTAAATATATTTAGGTCCCATTCAAATATTCATTAAAGTTATAATCATTTTAGAATGACCACTTGAGTTTTTTTAACATTATGCATAGGCCTATGTGCATTTCAAGCCAAGAAATGGATTCATGATGAGTTTGTATACATAAAAAGGCTCTAAAACCTTTATATATTCCTAAATAAATTTATCCAATATGTATCAATATTTTTCTAACTAAAATTATGATATGGTTCCTTTCTAGGCATTAGACCTCACATTAGGTCTAGTAGGCTTTACCTGCAACTTGTGATTTAAACCTCTTTATTGACCCTCTAGACCTCTAAGATAGCTCAAAAAAATCATATATACCTCTGTGAACATGTTCCAAATAAATTTAATTCTTTTCAAAGGTTTAAATTTGAAATTTTATCTTAATTGAGATTAGGCTTTTACCTTATCTAGCTACCCTACATGGAAACCTTGTTGTTTAGATCACTCTGTTTGCCTTCAAACCTCATAAACTAGTTTCCCATGTTTGTCTCCCAAATTCAAAAATCATATTAGAGGTATTTGCTTATTATGATCCATCTTATCATAATTTTCCTCTAATCTATAAGGTTTAAGTATGGAGAAAGTACACTACCTCTAAGACAAAATAGAGGCATATTGTCCTATTTGTACCACAAAACTAGCATTTAGAGGTTGTTCCATAAGTGCCAAGGGTAATTTTTAAAAACATTTAGCCTCTAACCCTAAGATTTTACCCTTTAAAAAGACATAAATCTCAATATTGAATTTGCATAGGCAAACTATATATGTAGGTAGGGTATGAGGACTGTGTTTGATGAAATTATGAGCTCTTGTTTTGCCATATGCTCATGTAAATGGACTATATATGTTTCATGATCATGGTTTAATGGATTCAAAAATCATTCTAATATCTTGGCCTCTATAAAATTTTCATTTAGATTATGGTTCATTATCCTTAGCATGTTTAAACTTTAACCTCATACTAATACACCCTTTTGCCATTAGGACTAGGTCCCTGCCTGTAAGATTGAGAGACATTTTTAGGGGTCTATTGTACCTTTAATTATAGGTGATCCTAGGTTGAAAATCAATCATCTTTACTCATGAAGAGGCTTGAGACCTTAATATAGTTTCTAATCATCCTTTCTTAGCATGAACATAACTTAACCTCCATCTATGCAAGAAGAAGACTCTTTCAAGCTTGAAAATTTAACTTGGTTGTAGATGCATTTTCTAAGACAATGTATAGATAGGGCATGTGAATGTGGAGGGAAAAAATAGTACTATCATCTTATCCTTAATGATCTTTACATCCAAACAATTCCAAAAACTATTTGTAAGCACCTTAATCATGGTGACATAGTATAGATTTTGACTTTGGTGGAGATTTTTTTTTTCTTAGACTTGTAGATAATGCTAAATAGATTCAGTGCTTTCATGGCACCTTTGGAACCTTAAAAAAACCTTCCCCCTTTTGTCAACTGCCCTTCTTACTTGGCAAGGGGCTTGTCCATGGTAGAGGCTATAAATCCAAATAATTAAGAGCACTGAAATGTCTTTGAAACAATGAAATATGTTAATCCCAAAATGATTCTAGTCTTTTGTTTAGTGTTTACTAGGCAGACATGCCTGAAATCATATTTAACACTCTTGGAGGTGTTTCTAATTTGCAAATAGCTCTATTTCATCTTGGATGGGTTTATCAAGTACCATTTCATTAATTAATAGTTATAAGTGAGGTCCAATCTCAATTTCACATTCAAATGACTCTCTCATACTCATGTTTAGGCCACCTATAGGTGGTTACATGATGTACCATAGTGAGCTATACTATGAATAACATGGAGACTCCTCATGAACATGAATCTTGATACTTTCATCTAACCTCTTAACACATTTATAGAAAAATCAAGAGATTTAAATGCACATTCACCCTTTCATACACCATTATGATATCAACAATGGTCCTATAGATGCAAATTCTAGGTTATAAGATAGTGAGAGTAATCAATAAACAAAAACAAGCCTAGGAGAGGCTTTCTTGGGCATTTGATCACTTCCAAATCTAAGAGAACAATGAAGAAACCTATAGAGGGGCCTTTAAGAACACTTGAAATAATCAAAACATCAAACCAAAGCAAAGAAGTCTAAAACTAGCTCAAAAGGAGGCCCCTCATGGATGTGAGTGCATAAAAAACTATTTGGGGTCTTAGTGATGGTTCATAAAGGAGAATCTATGAGATTCAAACTTTTTTACATGGAAATGAAGTATACTTAGATTGCTTTCCACTCCCAAAAGTATTCTTCCCAATTCCAATTGTGCGGTCTGTACTATGCATCCTAAGTTTACTCTCCTTAGCTTGCAAGGGTAAGAAAGGAGTAGAACTAAAACTTTAAAATTTTGACCTTTTCTAAGCACACTAGGTATGTAAATGACTTTAGGGAGCTGAAGAGACACCATCCCACTTTTTTTGTTGAAAGAGGACTTTGCAAGTCTATACAAGTGCCATTAATGGCCTATTTTCAAGGGAAAACTGCCTTCTTCTACATATAAATTCTTATTGGGTTGAGATCTAACTTCTCCTAACATTTTTTGTCCTTATCCACATTGAAAACAAACTTGGTGACAAAATTCTTGCTTGGAAAGTCTGTACAAGTTATTAATTAGGCTAGAAATATGACCAATAATCCATTTTTGCATATGAGACATAATAAAATGTAAATTAATGACTTGTGAACATATTAAAACATATGAAATACCATACTAGGACATATTAAAAATAATTTTTAACTTTGATCATGTTTGACTAGAGTTGACTAGGAAATTACAAGGGAGGTAGGCTTCAACAAGGACCAAGAGAAGGAAAGATAAGAGGTTTAGACCAACAGGAGACCCTATTAGGCATATGGAAACATTTATAAAAGTTTATATATTTAGGGGTTGACCCAATTTGACTAAAACTCAAATTAGGTAACACTTTTGGTAATTCTTAGGGGTAACATGCTTGCCTATGTTAAGGACTAGTATCCTTATCCTATCCATTGCGTAAAGGGAGTCAGATGCAATTTGAAACAATAGGATCAGAAATTTATTTGACTAACAAGATATATGATTGAACTCAAAACACAAAAAGGAAAGACAACTCACAAAAAAACCAAAACAAACACACAAAACAAAGGAACACTTGTGCTACTAAGTACTTAGGGAACACAAGACAACAACAAGTAAACTAATCATGTACATTAAAATTAAACGTACCTCCCTTCTTGGATCAATAGGGAAGTACCTTTAATTTCCTTCCTTAGTAGATGAAGGAGGATGCCAAGCATGCATCCTTTTGGATGTGGTGCTAGATGACTCATATTTCCTTTTTGATCCTTAGCTTGGCATGTCATTTAATGGAGTCACCTTCCATTAGTTTCTAAGGTAGATGAAGTCTTCTTGACCTTTCAAACATGCCTCATATTTATATATTTTTTTCTCATTATGGTATATTTGTATATCTATGTAGGAGACAACATCTTGTAAGTCTGTACCTTCTTGAAAGACCTCATTGCTCTTCTCATTTACTACAATATCTTCAAAGCCTTCAAGAAGTGTTCTGTCAGTTATTTAGAAATATTTCTTGTTCAAATCCTTGTTGATGTTTGTAAGAGTAGCTTCACATGTGGTTTTAGGATCAATCTTCAAGTCATCTTCAAAATCTTCATAAGCATCATAAATTGCTCTATCATGGTTTGTAATCTCTTGATGGTGATGCCTTTCAACACATGTTTGCTCCTCAATAGCTTGGGTTTGTCCTCTTATGATTCTTGTCCTCTCATTATCTTCACATTATTTGAACATTTACATGTATGTGTGGCACATGTATTCTTTTTGAGACACAAAATCTTGCTTGCCATGGCTTTTAGTCAACTCCAAAGGACTTGTAAACACCTTGGGGCTTTCAAAATCATTGCAAATATCCTCAAATTTCTGCCACAAGTCATCACCCTTCTCTTGATCAGCATTATGAAGTGTAACAAAAAGAGAAACCTCTTCTTCTTCTTTGAAATCCAAAATAACTCCTTCCAAGGCATCTTTTTACACACAAGGAACTCCATCTTCACAAGGAGTCAGATCTTCCTCATCATTAATCCAATGTGAAATCTCTATCTCCTCCTCCCTTTTAGTGATGTCAATACTAGGCATCTCAAAAACAAGAAGTTGAGCCAAAGAAGGTTACAAAGGATAAATGCAATCCTAAACATTAGAAGTCCAAAATGTATCAGCTAGAGGAGTTTGAAATGTGGGTTTAATGGCTTATTTAGGATGGGTGGGAGGTATTTGAGTAGTTTCAAGTTTCTCTCCACTTTCAACTTCTCCACTTAAACATCTATTGTTCTTCTTTTCACAAGTTGTGACTACCTCTTCGAAAGATCTTGCCAATTATCTCTCTCTATAGGCATCCATTCTTCCTTGACTTGATCCAAAGCATTTCTCACACTTTTGATACAATTACTAGGGATGACTTGACCAGAACCATTTTTAGTATCAAGGTCTAACATGTAATATTTTTAGATAATGAGAGTCTTCTTGAAAATTGTAATGGAATGACTTGGAGAGGAAATAGGTGGGCTAGGTAGAGCATAAACTTGATAGGGCTTATTATAGGCAACATAGGATTGATAGGGATCATGACAAGATTGGACAAGGACTTGTTCATATTGAGAGGGAAAAGGCAAAGATGGATATGTTTTCCCAACTTGTGTTAAGAGAAACTCAACCTCAGAATTATCTATGAATCATTCAAGAGAATACCATAGAACAAGAAAACAAATTCAATTATAGTACCTAGTCTACTTAACCAGTAGATTCATGCTTGGAGTCACCTTTAATGCTTAGTGAAATTGCCTCCAAAGGTTGATAATAAGGAGATCACAAAAACTCCAAAAATTCTTAGAACAAATGTCCCACTGGGTATGCCAAAAAATTTGTCACTTGAACTTACACCCCTTAAAGAGATAAAAAGTCTATCCTCATTCAAGTGGCATAATGGAACCACCTCAGGGTTTTGGGTGAATAAAATGTGAGGTGGATCTCTAGATTTGGGGCTAGTTCACCTTGATGTACCACTTTGATCAAACTACTACTAACTCTTCAGGGGATGAAAAGGGAGCAAGATAACTAAAAGTAAATATACTCTAGGGGAGGGGATACACCAAATAAGTTGTCTATTCACAACCTTAACATGCACTTGGAACCAAGAAGTATACACATACACTTCATCTAATGATAATCTTCTCTCTCACATCAATGTTTCAAGCATGGGTTCTTGAAGAGAGCCTAGGTTAGGAGGACTTAGACAATATGCATTCTAAGAAACAATACTAAATATAATACTCACTATACCTTCAATCTACATTAAACACGTCTTGCTGACCTACAAAAGAGAGATTCCAAAACACACAAAGCACGAGGAAAAGTGACATGTGAAGGTAAGCCAAAATACACTTGCACAAGACCAAAATCCATTTTATGCACTTAGTGAAATCTTGAATGAGGTAAACACAACTATATTTATTAGCTCAAGGTAAAAAAAATTTAAGGCTTCACCATACCAAGGTGGAGAGATCTATACAACAGCCAAAAAGGCTAGAATTTATAGTAATTGTGAGAGGAGAGAGAGAGAAAGGGAAGCTCAAGAGTCACTAAGACACTTGTCAAGAATACGGAGTTACATTAGCATGGAATCTATAATGAGATAGGTCTTGAAAGGAAATAAAGGACAAA
Organism: Torreya grandis; assembly: GCA_037957365.1. NCBI lineage: Eukaryota > Viridiplantae > Streptophyta > Pinopsida > Cupressales > Taxaceae > Torreya > Torreya grandis. The sequence continues at coordinate 4,126,565 of JARHVA010000316.1, forward strand.
TGTCCCCCAAACATGTTTAACTCATCCACATCTAGTGTAGATTCCCTTGTGATTTCATAAGAAACTGCCATCATTATTTACCTTTACAAAACTACCTCATCACTGTGTAGGGTCAAGTCTAAATATAGGCCTAAGTGGGAGGGTTATAAACAAGCCCTCACATGTATTTTATCAGTTTCCAATCATCAATCTTCTTCTATCCATGCACAATCATCCTTGATAGTTATAAATGAATCATTTCCATGCACCTCTTACACTTGGCACCTAAAACCTTTCCAATTATAAAATATTATCCATGCATAAGGAGGGATGACACTTTTTAAGAGTGTCCAAGTCACCAGGTTCATCAAAAAATCATTAAAAAGCTTCCTAATTAGAGTTTCACCATTTTTTCTAAGTGTTCACTGCCCATTCACTATGACTAGATGATATGAGGAAGATGGTAGGCACAATTAGGAGACTAGATAACTCATAAAATGGACATGGAAACTTATAACAAGTCTAAAAATATCTCCCACAAGTGATTGCACCTTTTGAAACCTTCTCACACCTACAAAAAACATAAATTAGTCAAAAATAACCCTATCTTGCACCATTTGTATAAGTGTAGTACACCTCAGTCACATGGAGGGGATCCTTGTAGAGTCTTATATCATCCCAAATAAGTTTCATGGATTTTCCACTCCATCTACAACATCTTCCCCATCAGGTCCTTAAGGAGGGTTTGGAGCAGTTTCAGGGCTTAGCCTTTGTTCATAAAGGCTACATGTTGAAAATATTTAACAATTCCACTAAGGGATTAATAAGGACCCTAAGTAATATCTATGAATAGCTCAAGGTCCCATGAAAAGAGTCATGAAATTTCTAATCATTTTAGACTTACCACTCGAGCTCTTTTAGCATTTTCATAGGCCTATGTGCATTTCAAGCCAAGAAATGGCTTCCTAATGAGTTTCTCTACAAAAAAAATGCTCTAAAACCTATATATATATGCCTCAATAAAGTAATCCAATAGGTATCAATAGTTATCTAACTACAAAAGTGATATGACTCCTTTCTAGGCATTTGACCTCACATTAGGTCTAGTAGGATTTACCTGCAACTTCTGATTTAGACATCTTTATTGACCCTCCAGACCTATGAGATATCTCAAACACATCATATATACCTCTATTAATACGCTCCATATCATTGGAATTCTTAGAAAAGGTTAAAATTTTAAATGGTCTCTCAATTGAGATTAGGCTTGTACCTTGCCTAGCTACCCTTCCTGCAAACCCTATTGCTTAGATCAATTTGTTTTCCTTCAAACATCCTAGACTAGTTTCCAATGTTTTATTATATTTCTCCCAGCTTAAAAAATAATATTAGAGGATATTTTCTTATTCTGACCCATCTTCTCATCATTTCCTCTAATCTGCAGGGGTTTAAGCATGGAAAAAGTACACTACCTCTAAGACAAAACATAGGCATATTATTCTATTTGTACCAAAAAATAAAACATTGGAGGTTGTTCCAAAAGTTCTAAGGATAATTTTCATAAAAATTCAGCCTCTAACTCTAATTTTTGACCCTTCAAAATAGACAAAACTCAAGATTGAGTTTGCATAGGCAGACTGCATATGTAGGTAGGGTATGAGGATTGTGTTTGATGAAATTGGGAGCTCTTGTTTTGCCATATTCTCATGTAAATGGTATATATATGTTTCATGATCATGTTTTAATGTATTCAAACATTATTCTAATCTTTTGGTCTCTCAAACACCTTCTATGTTCTTGCAAACACAAGATTGGTCTATAAGCTGTCTAGATTGAGACAACCCTATTTGGGTTTGTTGTAGGTGTATTTGGGATAGTGAGAATAAAATCAAGGTGAAAAAATCATGGTTTTTATGTTTAGGTATCATTCATAACTTTGAATATCCATAAAACTTTCTCTTATGTACCCTAAATTTACAAAATGGGTCTTTTTTTACTTGACTGACTGTCTTTCTCATTTAGAGACCCCTACTATAGGACTGTCTACTTCTTTGGGAAGGTTTCATGGCCTATATAACATGTTAATTTAGATGATGGTTCATATTAATTATCATTATTAAGCTTCAAACTCATACTAATACACCCTTTTACCATTAGGACTAGGTCTCTGCCTATAGGATTGAGACACATTTGTAGGGGTCTGTTGTACCTTTACCTGTAGGTGCTCCTAGGTTGAAAATCAAAAATATCTATTCATGAATAGACTTGTGAACTTGATATATATTATAATCATCCTTTCTTATTAAGAACACAACTTAACGTCCATCTATACAAGAAGAAGCCTTTTTCAAGCTTGAAACTCTACCTTGGCTATAAATGCATTTTTTGAGATAATGTATAGATAGGGCATGTGAGTGTGGAGGGAAAAAATAGTAATATCATCTTCTCCTTGATGATATTCAAATCCAAAAAATTTCAAAAACTATTTGTAATCACATTAATCATGGTGGCATAGTATAGATTTTAACTTTGGTGGAGAAAACACTTTTTATTTTTAGACTTGTAGATAACACTAAATAGATTTAGTGCTTTCATGGCACCATTGGAGCCTTAGAAAAACCTTCTCCCTTTTGTCAACTGCCCTTCTCACTTGGAAATGGGTTATAAATCTAAATAACTACGAACATTGAAAATTCTTTGAAACTATGAAATATGTTAATCCTAAAATGCTTCTAGTCCTTTGTTTATTGTTTTTTGGGCAAACAAGCCTGAAATCATAGTTAACACTCTTGGAGGTGTTTCTAAATTGCCAATATCCCTATTTCACCTTGGATGGGTTTATCAAGTACCATTTCATCAAGCAATGGTTCCAAGTGAGGTCCAATCTGACTTTCACATTCAAGTGACTCACTCAAACTCTTGTTTAGGCCACCTATAAGTGGTTACATGATGTACCACAATGAGCTATAATATGAATAACATGGAGACTCCTCATAAACATGAATCTTGACAATTTCATCTAGCCTCTTAATGTATTTCTAGCAAAACCAAGAGATTTAAATGCACATTCACCCTTTCATACAACATTATGACCTCAACAATGGTACTTCATATGCAAATGCTAGGTTATAAGATAGTGAGAGCAATCAACAAACAAAAAACCCTGTGAGAGGATTTATTTGGAATTTAATCACTTCCAAAGCCAAGAGAACACTAAATAAACCTATGGAGGTGTTTTGAGGAACACTTGAGACAATCAAAACATCAAACTAAAGAAAAGAATTCTAAAACTAGCTCAAAAGGAGACCCCTCATGGATGTGAGTGTACAAAAAATTGCTTGATGTCTTAATGATGGTTCATAAAGGAGAAGCTATGAAATAAAAACTTCTTTCCATGTAAATTAATTAGACTCAGAGTAATTTCCACCCCCAAAAGCATTCCTACCAATTCCAACTATACGGTCTGTACCATGCATCCCAAGTTGACTCTCCTTAGCTTGCAAGGGCAAGAAAGAAGGAGTAGAATTAAAAATTGAAATTTTTGACCTTTTCTTAGCACACCAAGTGTGGAAACTACTTTAGGGAGTTTAAGAGACACCATCCCATGTTTTTTCTAGAGGACTTTCCAATTTTGTACAAGTGCTATTAATGGCCTATTTTCAAGGGAAAACTACCTTATTCTGCATATAACTACTTATTAGATTGAGATCTAACTAATCCTAAAATTTAATAACCTTATCCACATTGAAAACAAACTTGGTGACAAAATTCTTGCTTAGAAAGTTTGTACAAGTCATTAATTAGGCTAAAAATATGACCTATAGGCATTTTTTGCATAAGACATAGTGAAATATAAATTAATTAATTGTGAACATCTTAAAATATCTCAAATACCATATTAGGACATATTAAACACAATTTGGAACTTTGACCATGTTTGACTAGAGTTGACTTTGGTTGACTAGGTAAGTACAAGGGAGGTAGGCTTCAAGAAGGACAAGGATAGATAAGAGGTTTAGACTAACATGAGACCCTATTAGGCATATGTAAATATTTTTAAAAGTTTCAATATGTAGAGGTTGACCCAATTTAAGTACAAGTCAAATTAGGTCAACAATAACATTATACTACTCAAGCTTTTTCAAGGTACTTTGGCATAATAACATTGCACATAAAAAAATTAAAGATCAATAGATGAGGCCTTATATTTATAGCATCCAAATCTAACTCTAACCCAAGTGTAGCTAAGTTAGAGTTAATCATGATTAATTTCAAACAAACCCTAGTTGAATTAAGGCTAACCCTAGTTGAGTTAAAGAGTGGACATGTAATTAATATTTGAGATAGAGACGCCATAAATTAGGCATGGTTATTCATTTTTGAATTTATTGAATTTAGGAAGATATTTTCAATTCTTTGACTTTGAGGATCATGATGTCATCATGACCTCATTTTTATTGATTTTTTTTTACAAAATTTGTTTTCACTAATTACACATAGAAAATTTACTTAAGCATTTAATTTGGTTTGATTAGTTGATTCATTTTACTTAGCATTTTAGCACTTTAGGAATTGTTTGCATGCCCTACTTAATGGGTCTAAAGGCCAAACTATCACATTATTATGTCACAAGTTGACTAGAGATGAATATGTGTGAGGTTACTATTACATACATGATAATATCCCAAATAGGGATGCCCTAACATGATTCTTAACACTAATGCCTAATGCACAGATGAAATTGGGACATTAAGTGATTCCTAGGCTTAATTTGCACTATTTGGTGGAAATTAATTTGAAGTTTAGTTGGAAGCCAATTGTGTCTAGTATGGGGTGTCTACAATTTTCCCCTATTTGGGAAGGTGTTTTGAGCTTATAGGTATAGTAGCATCTTATCAAAGAATAAAAAATTTCTAATCCCTAATGTCCTAGACAGTAATGAATGAGCCATAGATGTCCCCTTGAGGGACTGAGCAACAAATAAGGTTAGTAAATATTCCTTTAAAATGAGGAAACAATGTGACCTATAAGTAAAAGGAGTGGAAAAGTCTGATTTAACCAAACGCAGTTATAATCAGTGGCATAGTTTAATGCCCTGATAAAGTAAATAAAAGGGATGATTTACCCAAAAATAGTTATAATCATCGGCATAGTGAGGTGAAAAATAATGATTTTCCTAAAGGTAGTTATAATCATTAGCATAATAAAAAATGCCCTAGGAGGGCAGATAGATATAATGATTTTTCCAAAGGCAATTATAATCATTGGCATTCAGGTAGATCAAAACATAATGATTTGTCCTAAGGTGGTTATAGTCATTGGCACTGCACTTTGGGATACTACGGAAAATTGAAAAATGCAAATTACATACTGAATCCATACTTATAAAGTAAGAGTAAATTGCAAAGTATAGGCATGAATTTCGGCTACTTGCTAGTATGGAGGTGCACATCCTAACTATGAGGGATTAAAATTCATTTGTGATCTAATTACTCTAAATTTGGGTAATGTTTGAATATGTTGGCTATTTTTTAGGTGAAAAAGGATAAGTATTTCCATACCATTGTTTGTAATATCAATCGAACTAATTTTTGTTGAAGCACGTGATGATATGCACCATAATATAAAGCACCATGATAACCTAGTTTTACCATATGTATAGACTAAATATCAATCTAATATTCAATTGAAAAAAATGCACCAATGATAAAAACCATGATGACAATGTTGACGTATGAATATGGATGCAATTAAGTATCATGCACAAGTAATCACCCAATAAACACATACATACGAAGTCAAGAAAAAATAATGAAAATAAATAAATAGGCAAACAAATGAACAAACAAAACAAAACACCAATAAATAAATAATGAACAAAACAATCAAAATAAAATCAAATAAAAATAAATAAAGATTAATCACAATATTAATGCACATAGAAAATAAATTATTCATGTATGTAAAATAGAGGTGTTACGCTTGATGATAGGGTGACCCCTAATCTAGAAAATAATGATGCAGGTATAAAAACATAGGAACAATTGGTAAAAGGTTTCCCTTAGGATATAGGGGGATGTTGACACAAATAAGATGACAAACATTTCCCCTAGGAAATATGAGACAATGAAATAAAACAAATAAAATAGGGGGAAATAAAAGAAAAGGAAGGGGTAGTTGAGCTGACTCTAGATCCATAACACAAGTGGACATTACCTACATAGTTTCATGGATGAAGGATCTAACATGAACTTAAATCCAAATGTATTTCTCTCAAGATATGGGATTGAATAAAAATGGATGATAATAAAACACAATTGACTTGTAGAGGAACATGGGAATGGTCTTGCAAAATGGTGAGAGCTTGAGATAAAAATAGAGGGATGAGGTTCATAATCATGAAAGCATCAACATAAATATAACATTAAAGCATGAAAGTATGGTTTAGGATAAAACCACACTAAAGTATAATAGACAAGCACTTGCACATCATAATGGTTACTACGTCTAAAGCTAAGAATGAGCTCATAAAATAGTGAGATTGTAAAATTAAGGTGCTAAAAAAATGAGTGTTCAAATAGAAAGGGATAATAAAATGGTGAAAGCATAAGATGAATTTAAGTGGTCATTAGTGTATCAAAGTCAAATACGTAATCTACACAACATGAACTTGTAAAATGGTGAGAGCGTACGACTAAGGCCAATAAGGATGGGTAAACTAAATAATAAGTGGTTACTCATGAAATAGCCAGGAGTCCTAGGATCTTTACGGCAAAGAAGTGGTCAAAAAAGAAAGGAAGGTGCAGTCGAGCTAACCTAAGATACGCCATATATCTAACTGCTACGGACATAGTCCACGCGAACCTCAGGTAGATGTAGTTCTCCCAAAAATGGGAGGAAAAATACCAAGGTGGTCTAGAAATAAACTAAATAAATAAGATGGACCAGCCCAAAATTTTTGACAGCTTTATATCTCAAATGGAAATTATAAGCCAATTTTTATGATTTTGTGATTTTTAGGGTTTTCTAAATCTTTTACCAATGATTTTAGAAATTTTTTAGCATCACAACTCGATTGAGAATAATGAGAGACTAAATGGTCTAACTCATAAAATCACAAGAGCATGGCTTAAATAATATTGTAAAATGGTGAGAGTGTGGCATACATTACTCATAAAATGGTGAGAGCATGAGAAAATAGTGACTGAGTTGACTTCAATGTAAATCAAGCACTACCTACATAGTCTTATAATGAGACCTCAAGTCACCATAGTTTTACCTTATAGTGGAAGAATCTAACTAGGTAGCGACAAGTTCATGAATTAGGAAAATGGCACAATATAACATAGGAATGGTAAAGTGATGCAACAAGGCATGGTATAGGTGTTTCTCCTAATTTTCCCATAGGTGGTTATAATTAGGAAGTAATTTCAAAGGTTAATGACACTAATTTTCCCAAAGGCAATTATAATTAGAAGCATCAAAATGGAATTATGACTTTGGTGATATTAGTGTGTAAATTAATGGGATAGGTGATGTTAAGTAATAATGACATTAGGGTGATGAAACATGGATGTCTACATTTTCCCCTATTTGAAAGGGTGTTGCGACGTGAATAAGTGGTAGTATTTTAAGAATGTAGAAGAAGAAAAAGAGGTGCAAGAAGATGTCACAAGTAGTGTATGATGAAAATTAGGGGATGTGATACCCCCTTAAGAAGGCATGTGAGAAGGAAAAACATGAATACACTTTCAAAATGAGAAGAAAAGCTAAAAAATGAAATAAAATAGGCATAGAATGGAGATATAAGGGCCAAAAGGGTGAAAATAAGGTTCAAATTAAAGAATGGGCAGGGGGAATGGAGGGGTAAGAGTGAATAAATAGTGAAGGGGGCAAGAATAGAGGGGTAGGAGTGAATAAATAATGGAGGGATGGGGGGGGCGGGCGGGGTGTGGGGGTTGAAAATAGCTCATTTTCACTCTAACCTTTTTAAAATAAAAGATCTAATTTTTTTGCAATAGTTTCTATGAAAATGGATCGTGTACCTTCCCACAAGCACCATAATGAGTATATGGGAACACTTTATTAGTAAGTGAAATTATCATATCATGATTATTTTAGCTCTTAAATAGAGTTACAAACATGTGTAAAGCATAGACACTACAAGGAAAATTTTCTTCATGGCATCTATGTACCTATAAATAGTGTTTGTGCTAGATTGAATGGCATATGTGCTAAAATTTTGATCTTTTTAGGGTTGTAGTATTTTCACTTTTTTGGTAGCATTTTTATGATAGTCATGTCATCTACACAATAATTTTTATTGTCTTATAACTATTAAGTTTTTGTTGATGTCATGAAATCTATGTAGATGCCACTGTGTTTATGCTAGGCATAGATTTTATGCTAAAAATATAAATCTGGAGCTGAAAATGATGAAAAATGACCAAGTATGCTTATTGTTTGGTGATTTTAGGAATGTCTACACTATTAAAACTCCACAGAATTGCTTTCACTCATCATTCACCCTTGTGGGTCCACAACATTCTCATTCACAAAATATAATTCAAGCTTGACTATTCAAGTCATGAGCTATTCCATATTTTCATGTCTACAAAACAAAGAAACATCACTAATAGATTTACCTCTTTTCTCCACCATAACCTCAGATGGTATCTTCTATCTATTAGCGTATTTTCCTCCATTTGCTTAACTTCTCTCTAAAATATTCAACTGCTCTTGTAGGAACAATAACTCCACCACCAAATCTTATTCATCACCATCACACACAGATACAACATCTCTTTGTACAACCTTTCTCATCATGTCTAGTCATTCTTGTAAGACTTTCAACATATCTATCAACTCATCCATCTCACATGTTCTTCTCTTGTGTGTTATCTCTCACCATGAATCAACATGCTCCTCTTTCATATAACTTGTAATGGACTCAAAATAGAGTCTCTCTCAAACTCCCTCACAATATTGTAGGACTTCACACACAATTAACACCACCTAAATTGTAATATCTATGTAGGCTTCTCGCTCAGCCTACAACACACATTGAGGAGTTTTCACATACAACACTTGCAAATATAAAACGTTTCTTTGATATCACTTAGTGAAAGCACAAGGAGGGGGATACCAATTAAGATCTGTGATTAACTCCCATGTTTCAAGGATTAATCACATTAAATAAACACAGGCATTTTGTCAAATAGTTGATGTACACATAATAGAGATTCAATTTCATAAATTAATACAATAAATTAAAATAAAAATTCTACCACTATTAAGCTTATTAAAATACATAAAAACACGGATGAAACATATACATGAAACTATAATCTCATATAGAACATTTTCATTCAAATTTATAAGTCGACATAATCAATTACAGACCAATAAGAATGGAAATAATACAATATGGTCCTATTATATAATTTTTAGCAGACCCCTACCCACGATTCTTAAAGATTTTCAACTCTTCTAACTCTTTCTTAGAACCAACCTCCCTCAACTTGGAGCTTTTCTTTGTTATGAACTCATTCCTCTGTAGCCTTTTCTCTACTGTATTCTTCTTTGACAAAATCTACTCTTCTCTAATGAAACTCTATTCTAACCATGTTTCACTTCATTTATTCCATTTATGGGCATGCAACATAAGGAATTTGAAGGGTTTTTGAAATGAGATAGTTATACATTTGTGACTATTCAAATTCTCTCCCATATCACTGTTTTGACCTCTTAGATGCCTGCCAATATGACCAAAAATGCCAAAAAGTCAATACAAGTTGCAACAAAAATATACACCTATAGAAGTTGCTATGGGATAGAATAGAAGTTATTATTAGTTATTTCTTGAAGTTATAAATTTTGAATATGAACTAAAAATAAGATGTTTTTAAAATTGCATAATTTTTTGGGTAGAATTTAAATATGTATGAAAATTTAGGTTTTGGGATGGTATTCATGCCAATTTTGTCACTTTTCCCAAACTGGTCTGGTTTACCCAAAAATACATACAGTTATTACATGTAAATTTTTAGACTGTATCAAGCTAAATTAACCCTACTATGTCCATGATACCAATTAAGAGTTTAGACACAAATGCTTCCCAAGAATAACTCCTCCATGGTAAAACCAAAACCAAATGATAGATAAATGAAATAAAACAGACAAACATACCACTTTATTTTTTGTGGATTCAAGATTGCTTAGGACTTTGGTGCTCCTGCATCAACTCCACACCCTAAAAATAATCTTAGTGAAGCTTTAAAAGTAGATATAAAAAAAACTTGATCTTTCGTATTTCACCATCAAGAATAAAAAATGAACTTGACTTTGCTGATCATTGTTATCATAATGACACAAAAGCATATGAGATTTAAAAATAAGGTCTATTGAAAAGTAAAATGGGTTTAAAATGCTAAGATCTTAAGGGTTCTTGAAAGCCTCAATCTGAAAGTTTTAACTTGGAAAATAACAGATGGATTCTAAATTTTTTTTGATTAATACATCCCTTTATTATCTCCTAGATCACAATAAAATTATTTTTACTTACTAAAACTAAATACTAATAAATGTGATTTGAAATTATTTATCTTCAAATAACTATTAGTACTGTTAAACCACAAGACAACCCACATCATACTAACACACCAAGTGCACAATCTATCAATCTCATTATAAATAATTTAGTTAATAATTTAACATTATGAGTACATTTAAAACTTGCTACATAAAAATCTTTAATGTGATAAGATGGATCTTCCTTTCTATTAAATAATTTAAATTTTTGAGCAATAAATCATTTTGAAATAAGTATGCATGAACTTTATGAGCCAAAGGGCTTAAAAGTTTTTCATTTAAAGTGACATTATTATTTTACCTTTGGGAACCTTGAGAAATGTTTTGGGTTTAATTTTCTAAGTCATACAATGCATGAGTCATTGTATTTATTTCCAAATTTGAAATGGAAGTAGAAATGTTTAAATGGAAGAAATTTTAAAAACAGAAGGATATGAAACATGAAATGAATTTTATTTAATATTAGAAGTAATTTCTTGTTGATAAATAGAAATAATTTTAACAATTTAAATATTTTTAGACATGTGAGAAAATATTAGAATTATTTTTGAGAAATTAGAAGAATTTGAGAAACAACAAAGAGATGTTGAAACATAGTACGAATTTGAGAAGTAAAAACATCATAATAAATTGAAAGTAGTTTAGATAAAATTGTATTTTGAGAAATGGAATGAACGATATAAGAGACATGAAGAGTAAAAAAAATATAAGTAAGATTATAAGAAATTCAAAAAATGATTCCATGAGAAGGTAAGTTATGTAACTTTTAAAAATATATTTGTAAGATTAAGTATTTTATCAAAATTTTCTATGATTCATATTTATTAATATTTTCAAATCTATCTTATCCTTTAAGTGAACCACTTAAATAAAATATTCTACATATTTTTTTGAATAATCTTATTGGAAGGTCTTAACATTCATATTAACATAATTAGCATTCAAAAAAGAGATATAACAACATAAACTTAAGTTAATATCATCTCATATAATTTCCATTAAGAGTTTCTCATTTTCTATTAAAAAATTAGTTGATGGGACAAAAAATAGAAAATGTATATTGACATTTAAAAAAGAGATATAACAACATAAACTTAAGTTAACACCATTTCATTTAATTTCTATTAGAAAGTTCTCATTTTCTATTAAAAAATTAATTGGTAGGAAAAAAAATAAATAAATAACAAATTATAATTATTATTATAATAAATTTAAAATTTAATAATACATTGTAAATAAAAATAAAAAAGAGCAGTTATCAAATATTATTCTATAGTTTTAATTGGAAATGTGCTTATTTGATAATAGTGGTGGCTAAGTAATATGGAGTAATGTGCTTATTTGAAAAGCGACAATACCAGTAATGTGCTTATTTGAAAAAGAGACGATATCACGACTTTTATTTAGTTAAAGAAGGCACAAACCATTACATTTTCAGCACTGTTCATTGCCGAAGCCAACCCTGTCGTTTACATTGTCGAAAGCCACTCGTAGCCCCTGTTGCTGAACATTCCCGATGATGTTGACAGAGTCCCTGTCAGACGGTAAAAAGGGAAAGCACACCCGATTTTCATCAATCTGAAGGAGAGTTCCTTTGAAACGAAGAAGAGTAACAATTGGAATTTTCACAGATTTTAACACCAGGTGCAAATGTCTTCATCTTTTGCTTAAAGGAATCTGTCAAAGCCTGGTAGACAGGCCTCACCAATCGGGTTGCCATCAGTGCAGTGTCTATGTATGTGATTGTTGGCAGAGCACCGGGAACCTGCATGCTTACCCTAAGGCGTTGCCCTCCAACGCTGATACCTTCCAATCCCAGAAGGTATGCACTTGAAAAGAAATCGGCAACCCTTTGCATGGGGGTGAAGCGTTTTACAGACGACGGAATGGAACCCTTCCCAAACCTCAGCGAGCCTGTTGCGCTCACAGACAGATAGTTGGGAAGACAGTAGGAGAACTGTCCACGGTATTTCTGTGAAGCCAGGGAAAGGGAGCCCCTGCCTAACCCCAAACGCCCGAATGTTCCATCCTGTCTGTCTTGGCTAAAGCCATAGGCGCATCCCATGTGGAAATCCTTGAACGTTTTGCGACCCAGACACAGGGTCTCTGTGATATAATCTCCTTCCGACCCTTGGGCAACACCATTAATGTCAGCATACGTGCAGACGCCCCAATTGTCACACTCCGAATGAAACTCCTTAGGATCTGAACCCAGGGGAGGACATTTTGAGGTCTTACAAAGTACTGACTTAAAAGAAGAGGATTGTTGGGGGACATACATGGGGAACTTCACTTTCGAACTGCAACCCTTACAAGGTTGGCACTCGATCCACGATAGGTACGTGAGTGTATCAATTCCCATCAATTGTTTGAGAGCAGATATCCCAATCCCAACTGTTACAGTATATTCTGGCCCCTTCGTTTCACTTCCAGACTTAACTGGAATATTGAAGGCAGCACTTCTTCGAGTAGAGCTGCCACTCTGATTCTTCCCTTCATTGCAAAGGATGCCATTAAGAAGATGCTTATCCCTCTCCAGCCCTTGCAGCAACCTATCCCTCCAACTGGAACCTGAGCTTGGGTTGAGATAAGAGATTGTCAGATCTGTGTCTCCTCTTCTTCCTTTCTCTTGGAGTGCCAAAACCTCAAGTGGACTCTTTGAGGCATTAAAATCCATTTCCTCTTCAATAAGGAATGTATCCATTCCAACTGTATAGTATCTTTCCTCTGAAGAACTGCAGTCGCTAGTGGTTAAGTGGAGCAAACAGTAAAGGAGAAAGCAAAGAGCAACAGCTAAAACTTGCTTATTCATCGCCATTGTTTCAAGCACAGACAGTTTTTGGATAGCTACTCGCCATTGAAGGATTTAAATAGGTTGGAGAGGGAACTAACCACCGGTAACGTCGCTATCTTGTTGAACGTTTCTCTTATTGCCACCAAATATCAATTACATCTATATTAATTTTTTTCCCTCAAATTAAATATAGGCTGCAATGCTTACACAACTTCCAACATTCTTGCAACTAAAAGTTAATGTTATATTAAATGGTTCGCTCAAATTAAATTTAAGCTGCAATGATTAAATACCTTCCAGCATTCTTGCAATTAAAATTTAATGTTTTTTTTAATAATTCCAAATTATTTTATTATTATCGAACACATTTGGTGTTTTTTTTTAACTTCAAAATTTATATCAATTATATATGTACAGAACAATTAAATTCAAATATCAAGATCAGTTATCTAAATTTATTTTATTTGGTATACGTTTAATAGAATTCAGTTATCTAAATTTACTTGGTCTATGCTTAATAAAATTTGTGTTAAATACTAAAGTAAATTGTGAACTCCACTCAAAATTAATGAAAGTTTGAGAGACAAATAATATATATTAAAATTGAATTTAGAAGAGTAATTATGATAGATTTATAAATAATTTTGTAAATAATGAATAGAGATTGTAGTAAAGTATTTAGTTTTTTATTGGAGTTATAACTGGTTTTGGGTATAAACGATCACATCTGGGTTATAAATACTCTCTGAGATTCAAACTTGGGTGGGGTTGGGTACAACCAAACCACTTCACCGATCTTTCTACATTTTATTGGCTTACTTTTGTTACTTTTTTTATTGAGAATTATTTATTGTCCTTTATTGAAAATTGTTTGTGAGTAATTTTGCATTTAAAATTATAATATGAGCTTGACTCAATAATTTGAATAATATATTGTATTTTATTTTTATTTCATTGAATTCAATATTTAAGCACGAGTGTGCAAATAGATGAAAAATATTTTTTAATAGTGACCTTTAACGAATATAAATAGCAACATTATTTTTTGATAACTATAAAATAATTTGTACTTGAAAATAAAATTTAATATTTTATAACTATTTGTTGAAATCTAAAATTAATTAACAATAGCTCTTTTACTATTTTAAAGGTTACATAATAGGTTTTTAAAGGTTGTGTAGTTGAGATTGCTAATAACATAATGTTAACATAAAATTTAAGCACTAGAAAATAGACTTAATGAAAAATATCAACTATATACTAAATAAAATAAAATGTATGCCTTAAGATAATAAATAAACCAAACTATACATGAATACCTCTAATAATAAGATATATGTACTGAGAAGACAAATGCACATAAATATGGAAGGATGCACATGAAAAACAAAGATTTCATAATGACTATTTTATGTTGGGTACTTCTAGATTTTTAATGGATTATTTAGAGTTGATTGAATGCAAAGAACTAAGAAGTATATGAGTTAGATGCATATGAGTTTTAAATTAAAATGAATGCATCATACATGTGAATGATTTTGATCACTAGTATGACACTGCGCATTAGTGGAGATCTGTACTACAAACAGATTACATATATCATGAAAATCATAGGTATGGTTGATTATCAGAGACGTATCAGAATCATACTCTTGATAGAAGAAAATAGATGGTAGATCAAAAGTTAGTATTATAAGATGAACCAATCAAAATATTCTTCAATTTAAAAAATATAAAAGACCCTATTACAAAAACTCTAATTTTCTATACTTTTTCAATTCGAACTAAAGAACTTGTATAAAAATTATATTGTTCTTATCTTCCAACTTAATGCACCAACATCATTCTTTGCTCTTTGGACCTCAAAGAGTGAATGTTGGACTATGTTTTCAATCTTCTGAAATTCATACATATCTAGAATCTTATTTCATATGTTATCATTTAAATTATGCATCATTTGAATGCATCATAGAGCTCAAGACATTTACATACACATCAAGATGATTGAGAGTCGAGACCTTTATCCCATCATTATAATAAAACCATTTAAATCTGTGGGAAAAATTATGCTAAATAAAGTTGAATTAAATTTATGCTCCAAAGATGATTTAGTTCTCCAAGAGTTAAATCTCTCACATGATGATAATTTCACTTCTTAATATAAGAATGGCTTATTTAAACAAAAAAAAAAATTCTTAAGGGTGTAAGGCTAAAACACCACCCTTGGAAAATATCATACTCAAAACACATGCCTCTACTAGCCAAGTGATGAGAGTAACATAAGATAATTGGTCAAACAATAACAATTTTAGCAATAACTTTTATGTCTTTTTGTACTTGGCTTCACAAAGGGAAAATGGTACTTTCGTTTTCCAGATCAATGGTGTTGGGGATTTTTCAACCTATGATTTCGAAGAAACAATGCAAGTTCCTCATAAACTACCACTCTAAACATTTATGTAATTAAATTTACATTTACATCATAATTTTATGAAATATGTAGAAATCATATTTGATAACATGTCTAATGATGAAGCTAAATTTGGAAAAAAATATGGTTCATTTTAAATGGAGTGCTAGTAGGTGCCTCAAAGTAGACATCTTCAAAGGAATTTTCATACAAATCTTCTCATCCTCCAGTAGCTTTCCACAACTAATAAGTTCTTGGTAAAATAATTTCATTGGCCAAAAAAACCCTCTCTTTCCCTCATCTAAAATAGATACTAAAACCTTGTCAACAAGGGAAATGAATCATTCCATACTGAACTATAAATGCAAGTGATCTACAGATAAAATTTTTAGTCTTAGTCTTCATTTGCATCCATAATTTAAAGTCATCACAATCCCAAATCTAATTATAAATAAACTTTTATGCATAATTGGATGAAAATATTCATGGATTTTTTGTGAGCAGTTATCTACCTAAGAAAAAGAAAGTTCAATGCAGCTAGCCTAAGAAAATTTTCTTATACTTAAATTCTATGAATCACACTAACCAATGAGATTTTTCAACTTGTTACAATTGAGAGTTTTAACATCTATAAGGAACACAATATAAACAGGTCTATGATCAGAAAACCTTGACTCATCCCGACATATGATAACTATTTTAATTAAATGAATTGATTATTTAGGGTAATTGGTTTTTATGTGTCAGATTTGTTGAGCTTTATTTGGAGATATTGGCATTCTTCTTTTTATAGTGAGAAGTTGCCACAACATTCATGGTTACTTTCTTCAAGAAAAATTTTAATTGGAAAATGATAAAACTATTAATTAGGATAGTGGTTACAGCCAGGTGTCATATCAAATAGACATGTTTTGTGCTTGTTCCTTTACAGTTAGGATTATCCTATGATTTTTGTCCCTATGTAAATCCAATTGTCATAATATTTAATGATCATACTTTATCCCTAGGTCATTTAGTGAATAATTAATATTATTATAGGATACGCATATTAATATTGTATTTAATTTAGAGGAATATGCCCAAATAATACTTATGGAATATTTTAAAATTAATGTCAAATTTTAGGTAAAAATGTATAATTGATAATGTAATATGTATTTTTTTAAAAAAATATTATTTGAAAGAAAAAGGGTAATTGAAAAATGAAAGTTATAATAACCTGGCATAGATGGGACGAATAAGAAATAAGATTGAAGGTTAAAAATTAAATTTACAAATTGAAAAGAAAATCTCAATAAAAAAGTGAATAGATGGTGAAAAGTCTAAAATGATGAATATTGTTCTTCTACACTATTAAAAATAATTAAAAATGTCTATGTAAAAATTAAAGCTTTAATTTTACATCTATTCACATGAATAAAAATGTCAATCAATTATTAAATATACATTTATGAAGTCTCATAAAAATTTTAAATTATAATAAAAAAAGTAGTTTATACTAAAATTAATTTCAGAGTAGTTAAAATTTTAAAATAAGAGAGACACAAATTCAAAGAATTACACATTGGATAAAATTTTCCAATATGAGAATCGTAAAACACTACATGCCTAAAAATAAATAAGAATGTCACTATTTCTAGGGGCTCTAAGCTTTCACATTGTGATCTAAGCTTAGGATATTAAATCAAGGTATAGGAAAAACACATTTGCATATACATTTAAATTGGTTTTAGTATCATATGATTTCGCTTGGGAAGTGGGGTTTATAGATTTGTTTTAGTAATATCTTTTTTTATGTTGTTTTTTATTTTTTATATTAAATATTTTTTGTTTCAATTATTTATAATGCAATCCATAATAAAATTAGAATATTGTTTTAAATGAAGAGATTATTTTTTGATAAGTTAAAAAATACTATTTCATTATTTAATCTTTAAAAAGTATAAAAAGAAAAAAATGAATTATGTTATTTTTTTTGATAAACTTAAAATAATTATCAACTTCTTTAAACTTACTTTTTTAAATTTTAACATGTATTATGTAATGTCTTCTTTGATTCCAATTGTTATCTTTGTGAACATTGATAATACAAACATTATTATGAAATTTTAAAAAAATAAAAATAAATAACAAATCTCATGAAAGTCTAGATGATTTTACATCATCAAAATATATAACCATCTAATCTTTATAAGAATATATAAATAAAACTAAATAGAAAATTTCAAAAGAGACTAAGTGATATTGAGTCATTTAAAGAAATCAAGAACATCAAATAACACACCATCTACAACACTTAATCCAAATTTTTACTAAAACAAAATGAGTTAGTCTTGTTGTTCCTATTGCTTGTTTATAATTAAAGTGATATTAGAGACATGTGGAAAATTTCTATCATTGGTCACATGTTTTAATCTTATACGAATTTTTACTTCATTGCATCGTTTAGTGTCCTCCCACTTTATTAAAATGTAAATAGTTGTTTTGGAAAAGGAATATCCAACGTCCACAAAGAGCATCACCTTTCACATATAGATATTATTTTAAATGTTATCTTCCAACTATTAGTTAAATTATTAGTTATAATGATAGGTTATATAATATGGTGGAGAGGAAAAAATATCTGTTATTACTTACCATTATAAAAGAGATCAAGAAAATTAATAAAAATAAATTATAAAAAGACTTCAAATATTAAGTATAAAGATTTTTGTAGAGATAATATCCATCATGATCAAGATCAAAAATTCAATAAATATAGATATTATATAAATAAAAATATATATCATTTAATTGACCTCTTTATTTAAATTAAAATCTATAAATAATTAGAAATAAAAATAATTTATATAATTATAAAAAAATAAATATAAAATAATATATAAGAAAAATCCAAAATTAAGGAGAACGAAATATATATTATCAAATTAAATTATTATTCAAAATGTGTAAATGATCCAAGTCCCA
The DNA here is from genome assembly GCA_037957365.1 of Torreya grandis. Lineage (NCBI taxonomy): Eukaryota > Viridiplantae > Streptophyta > Pinopsida > Cupressales > Taxaceae > Torreya > Torreya grandis. Next base: position 4,145,305 of record JARHVA010000316.1, read on the forward strand.
AAAAGAGACTCTATAGACATAGATATAACACAAATGATTTAAAGGTTTTTATACAACCATTTATATTCATTTATATATTCTTTCACTTCATATTCATTTCAATAGTTCCTTGATTATGGATTTATATGTGAGACATTCAATCATTTACAAATATTGCGTACATATTATTATGTATACATGTTTCCATATTCTAAATGCATAAATGTGTGTGTTTGTTCTCATATTTTTATGTACTTTTCATTGTGGTAATAAGGTACCCTATTCTTTTTTTTAAATTTCATATAATTATCGATCATATATTTACTTCAAAACTCTAATATTTTGATTACAAGTTCTTCTACATTCCTTTTATAAACAAAGTGACATATCTCATAACAAGTCTATGATATTTTATATCAATATAATGTATGAGTATCTATTTTTTAAGAAAACATTTATAAAGTAATACAAATAAATGAGCCTTATCAATGTCGTTTTCTTTAGACATAATTGAACAAAATATAATGGTTTTACAATTAAATCTTAAATATAATCACAATGAAAAAAGAGGAAAAAATGGGTTGGTTTTGTTTATTTTATCAACAATTTATGGATTATTTTATTTGGTCCCACTTTGGTAAGTGAAAATAATATGTAGCCAACCACCTTGTTGTGGTATCATGCACAATATGGACTAGAGTTGAAACTTTGTCTACTTCTTTAGATACACAAGATTTTAGGTAATTTACATATTATTTTACATAGATAGTCCCATCACACCATGGTAGCTTATCCATATTCACTATGTTAATTATCATGAACATTTTGAAGTGTTGTGATACTTTATGAAACCATCTATGCACAACCTCACACACCAAATTATGAAATTCTCTATATGTGTGTCCATGCACCATTCTAAAAAATGTTGGATTTTGAACCCTTTGTTACCACTTCTTCAGTTCTACATAATTTTGACTTGTCACTTCATACCCTATCGAAGACGTCTTTCACACATAATGCTAGAAGCGTTAGATGCATTTGAATCTCTATCTTATCCCATTCCTCCATCCACTTTCAATCCAATGTTATCTTTCCCTTGTGTATTAATGTTGTAGATATGAATTATTTCCTTATTTATATATACATCCTTGACATATGGTGAGCCTTGCACAGAATCTAGATAAATACTGACCTGATTTCAATCCTTCTCAAAACTCCTGATCTTATATATATATTTCATGTCCACATTATTGTCATAACACCATGGTCAACCAATTAATGCAGGGTATACATATGCCTCTACAAGCTCTCTCACTTCAAAACAAGTAATAAATTTCAATTCTAGGATGTAAAACTCTATATCTATAAAAAATTATGATGGGATTAGTCTTGGTCATGTTTTCCATGTACAATAAAGTAGTTGAACACTGAAACTTTGGACTTTCCATTCTTTTACATGCATTTTTTTTAGCATATTAAATTCAACACTTGTTTCTATCAAAATATTATTCAACTTTCATCAATTGAATTTTGTATAAATCGACAATTCCATGTCATACCAAAATTGATGTTGAACACGATATTCCTTCACACATTTCTCCTCCAAGTTATGCACAATCCCCACACTTTATAAGAGCCAGTTTTTCACAAATTTATCATTCCATATTTCATTAGACAAAAAATTCTATAAAATTTGAGATCTCTTGTGGGCTTGGCTATTTTTATGTTTGCATTTTCCTCCAATTATATTTTACATCTCCCTTCCGATGCAATTATTACCTTTTTAGTGCATGTTAGTGCATATTTATATCTTGTAGCATCACTTTGTGATGTAACACTTTCATTTGGTTACGTGGATAATCCACTATGGTTAGGGATTTTCACTTGTTCTTTTTCTCCTATCTTAGCACTAGTTCCATGTAGTATCTATTCCTTACCTTTATGGATTACTTTGATCATTGCGGCCTTATAATATTTTTCACACTGCTTGATATTTTTGTGTATGCGAGGAAAATATTCCAGCTTGTGTCTCTCCCCGTAGTGCACACAAATATTTTTTGGAAATATCTTTGATAGTGATATGATTCCGTGCAGTTGTAAAACAATCATGGATATCGATTCCTAATTCTCTCCCCACCTCTGCGGACATATTACTGAACTACATAGCCTTGGCCTCATCAATAATATGTAGGATAAATTCTCATAATATTATGGCTGCATGTCTGATACATGTTATTAATATTCCTTTAGTCAATGGTGTCATGCGTATCACCCTCACATACCTTGCACCATATAACCCATTTTTCCCGCTAAATCACTGGAACATATTGAGTCTCATGATCCTCATCACATACGTCACAACAAAATATCAGAGATGTAACTGCCCTTCAAACACATTCCTCGTACGTGTGATCAATGAATTTATAAAAATTACACCACCTATTTGTGTGGGGGCTCAATGGTACCTTCAAAGAGGTTGGTTTCTATAGTTTAATTTCCATTGTTAAAATATGTGCTTCTAGAAAATGGCTTATCATTAAATAGAAATTACTTTCAACCTCCATATGTAGTGTATCATCCAAAGCCTTCTGTGGTTCAGTAAAACTCTTCATCACCAACTTCCTTTTGAATGGAGCTAAAAATCATCCCACAAGCAACTATGCATGTTACACATGATGAATGTCATAATATTTTTTTGAAAACAAGGTATTAAACCTTAAATCATAATACCTGACACTCTCACCCATCTCTTCTTTTATCTGTTTTGAATCACTAAGAACGTTTTATTTAAACTATGCTATGTGGAACTCTTTGAGAGATGCAGCCTTTAATTGGTAAAAATCTTTTACCTATTAATTAGGATCATATTTTTCGATACAAGGAATGTGCCTGATCAAATAGTTTTGTCATAAATAGACTGCACCTCCTTTTCATAGAAGTAATTCCTTTTGCTCTCCCAGTAATTTAACATGTGTGCAAGTGCTATGTGGTATCTTCAATTCTTTGATATTATGGTAGCTTGGTTGTAAGGGATTAATCTAATTCCAAACAAATGACATATTTGTGTTAGATAATTTAAGTCTTAAAAAAATATTTTAAATTACATTTTAATTTTTTTTGGTGGCATTTCAGGAGTACGTTTTAAGATATTGAATGACATTGTTCTCCATGTAGGTTGATATTAATTATAAAGATAAAGGGGCTATTTTACACACAAACACTTATAAACATTTTTAATAGGGAAGATGAATGATGAATTTAATCACATTCACTATTTTAGAATTTTCACTCTCTATCCTCGTTTTTATTGAATTTCTTTAAAACTTACAGCTCTAAGTTTCTAACACTCCATTATTTTTCTTATTGATAAAACTTTTTGAACATGTAATATCTTATAAATCATGCTTGTTCCAAAATTCTTACCCAATTAACAAAATTTTCATATTATTCAATAAATTATAAACTATACATTAAATTTAAGTATGATTACATATCTATTTATATTTTTCAAAACTATTTATGAGTTTACCATGATTACTCTTTAAATTTAAGTTTGGTATGCTTTGTTTTTCTCACAAATTATATTCAGTTTTGGCTAGAGTTCATGTTTGGTGTTTTAATTGAATTTCATTAATATTAAATTATTGTTGCATGTGTACACATAATTGAGTGCGCAAAGTAAATTAAATGTATACAACTGATCTTCATATATGAATTTAATTATTCTTGTCATATGAATGTAAAAGAAATTTTTAGTTACAAGCAAAAGATACCAAATATATTCAATAATTTTTTTTTATCATTAAAAAATATAAGTTTTAGTTACAAGAATGTTAGAATGTATATGGGTATTGTAGTCTACAATTAATTTGAGGGAAAATATAATATAATTTTATTATTAGTGATCATTAGTGGAAATATAAAAACATACTAAAAAAATATGAAGTTATGGGTGTATATTTCCTCCTCCATCTTATTTTAATAAATCAATGGTGAGTAGTAACCCAACAATAGTCTATGTTGTAAATAATGCTGATAAATAAAAAAGATTTAAATGTTTCTCTTTACCTTATCCTTTATTGGTTTCTCTAATTTCCCACTAGCAATTACAATTATTTAAAGGAAAAATACTATATAATTTGAATAGATACATTCCTTATTAAAGAGGACAGGGATTTAATGCCTCAAGAAGTCTAGTTGAGGTTGTGGAACTCAATGAGAAATAAATAAGAGGAAACAAAGATAAGGTTTTTGTAGAAAATGAAGCAGGCCAAGTAGGTAACAAAAGGTGTAATTACCATTATGTATCACATGACACACCTAAATGAGAACTTCAATTGGCTTGAGTTTTTCACATCTGTGCTTACCACTAATATTGATAAGGTACTTTTAGGTAGCTCACAAAATTTACAATATCAATTTCTAGTTTTGTTGTTATGCTTCACCTAATGGAAGTCCCTGTTAGGCCAAGTTAATGTTACTATAGACTTTTGGCCTGAAACTGCCCTCACAAGCATCACTTGACTAAGACAAGGCAATAATATGAGAAATTGGGGTGGTTTAACACATGGTGGCTTGAGGCTCTAGCTTTGATCAAGTCATACCCTCAAATTCCATAGGATGTCATGCAATATTGGGGAAACGTATATTGGTAACCAAGTTGTACAATGTTATTCAAATCAAGGTGCATGATTTGGCCACACCAACTATGGTTTCAATGCCCTTTTTCATCACAATGGTTGAAGCACAGGCCAAAGTATAGAGGTAGAGAGCCCTAGTCATGATGTCAGTGTAGCCTATTCGAAACATCCCTCTAGGTATACAATAATGTAGGTGAGATCAAGAAGAACCGCAACTAGTTTCAGAACCATAGGCCTCACTACAACAGTCTATAGCTCCCCCATAACAAGAAAAAGGAAACTGGAAGGGACTTGCGTAGATAGCCTCACCACCACCAACCAAAAAGATATCAAGGAAATTAAAGTTTATGTTAGACAACCCACATGTTTCAAGGATAGCTTATGAGTGTGATCTCATAATATTGGGGGTTGATGAGTAGGAAGTTCTTCAATGCATGATCAAAAACATCAACCAAAAGGCATATGATAAGGAGGAGGAGAAGTTATTTTTATGGAAAGTAGTGCATACTTGCTAAGTACAAAATAAGGTAAGCAGTTACTATGTGGTTGACATTACACAACCCCCTCCCTCTATTATTGTGGATATTGTAGGTCAAGAAGAAGCTCAACACAAACGTGATAATTTTGTTACAAAAATATTTAGAAGCTTGTTCATCATTTGTGTAGATTGTACTCATCATTGAGCGAAGATTTTAACCACCATACAAGAACGTATGGTATCTTTCAGAGAGCCATCCATAAAAAGTAGTGGCCATCAAGTAAAGTCTAGGGGCATGAGGAGACACAAGGATACACTTGTCCCTCCGACTGAGTTGAGAAAGATTTTTTTACATAGAGTTGTGGTTATCAAATTTGAATCTTTGGAGAAATCATAATCTGAAAGGGAAATAAATGATGTATATGTAATGGAAGGATTTATAGATACCACTTTGTTGAATCCATTAGAATAAATGGATGTTATGAAAGATACCCTTGATCATAAGGAGGGTACAAAGAATGAAGAGAGTAAAAAGAGAAAATTAGAGAGTAACAAAAAGAAGAAAGATGTCATGGAAAAAACAACTATGCAAAAAGCCCAATGTGTGCAATCAAAATAAGACAAATATCATGCCATGAATGAAGAACAACAAAAGAAGTATGAAGAAGTTGAGGTCAGGAAAAATAAGGCTGAAGAAGTTCAGGCTAAAAGAAATAAAAATGAGGATGCAGAAGTTGAAAGGAAGAGAAGGGATCACTAAGAGATAATATGCAAGTATGAATAGGTGCAATTTGTGTAGAGATAAAAGTAAATAGAATAAGAGGAATGAGAGAAAGATGTAAAATAACAGTGCTAGAAGGAGGAAGCCAAGCACAAGGCAAAGGTGCAAGCTAACAAAGAAAAATTTAAGGTTGTTTCCAAAGTTTAAGTGGATGCTAACATTGAAGCTAAGGCTAAGGAAGATGTCAAGGCCAAAATTGTGTCAAGATCCAAGGCTAAGGAGGTATCCCAAATTCAATTTGAGGCTACAGCCAAGGATCAAGATAAGGAAAAGGAAAAAGTATAACATGTAGAGGCACAAACTATGAAAGAAAAGGAAGTTAAAGAGAATGCAAAATTAGAACATACAACATCCTACAAGGATGCAACCCAATCAGGTACACCAGAGGAGACTTCACTATCAATTTCTCTCCCCTCTACCCAATGGTTATGGGATGTCCCTACCATATCATCTTGTTACAACACTTTCTTACTTCTATTGGCTCTATTTATGCCATCTCCTACCATAGTCTAAATGATGCCCACCATGACTAATTCCACTTCTATGGATACATCTTTGTATGTTTTATAGATGCCATTATCCAAGTAAATTGAAGGAATAGATGCATTCAAAAAATTCGTTTCACAAAAGGCTTCAAACTTGAAACATATTATTTTTTAGCTACATGAGGGAAAGCAAAAGCACAAAATCAAATTACTAAGGCTAGGTATCTCATAAATGCCACTTATCCTGCTCTAGTTGCACAAGTACTTGGTGATAAAGTAATGTCTAAGGACAAACAACTCACCTCATTGTTGACTCGGCTAATAAAGGATTGGGTGAGCACACATAAACTATGCACCCAAGGGTAGGCTATCTGTGCTAAAATGGAAGGCATTTGAAAACTACTAGAGGATTATGTATAGGTCTTAGATACTATTATGTATCAAGCTAAGCAAATTATGTAAGGAATGATTGATTAAAGGCAACACCTTGACAAATCCTTACCTTCTATTAAACCAAAGTTCATAATGGTGAATAAAGCTAAATCTACAATGAATGATCAAATGTCTATTGGAGAAACACTGAATGATGCATTTTAATAGTTTTTAGATGTCAAGGATACCATGATGAATAAGCTTCAGGTTTGTTAGAATTAAATAATGCACAACACATTTGAGGCTATTCAAGACCAAAGGAATGCAGACAGGTTGGATGATATTGTGCCAAATATCTAGCTTAAGCTATTTAATGATAAATACTTCCTTATCATTGTAGAAGAAAAAGATGTGCATAATTTGATGGTCATTCTGATTCCACTATGTGTTTTTCTTACCATGGTGTAGGAAGTACTTGATAATTGGAAAATGCTCAAACATGAACTCTCATAATTTGAACTAGATATTATGCATATCATAAATGAACCTAAGTTTATTCCACCATAGGAGCTCCAATAAATTTTGTAAAAGAAAAATCTGGATACAAAGGTGTAGTCTGGGTAGGCACAACCTACACAACTATCTAGCCAAACTTTAGCACCACCTATGTAGTAGGTAAATGCATAGTAAAAGTTTTATAGTTTAAGAAAAAAATTGCTTTGTAGCATAATAATAAGCATTCATAGTTGGGTTAGGTTAGTTGAATACCCATAACTTGGATGGCCACCTAGCTAAGTTGGTCTATATAAAATTGCAAAGGGATGTAGGCAAATATGCTACTTAATTGAAAACTCAAAAGGGTGGCTAAGTATTGCACCAAGGGTTTAAACTAGTAAATGACACCTAGATCAATTACTGCCACTTTTTTTAAAGGCTAATCTTTTCCATATTTAACTAAAATCAAATTTTAAATTTTGTCTTGGGATGAAACAACAATTTAAGTCTGGGAAACTTTTGTACATGGAGCAGGGCCTCATAAAATAACAACTCTATAATTGATGGACACATGTGCATAGGTTATCATTTTATCTTCTATATGATTTTTTGGATGTCTTTAGCCTTGTTAGCCAAGCAATAGATATAAGAATGCCATGACTCTTTTCTTTTTGTATTTTAGAAAGCTATAATGTGAAGAGATAGAGCCGTGTAAAAATCTATATATAGTGATCTAACGTAATGTAATATTATTTTGATGTTTGATAGAGATTAATAGAATAGCTCTATTATGGTTTTCCTAAGATTCTTTTATGTATACCTAGTGCGTAGTGTTTACTCTATTTTGTTTTATCTTATTTTATCTTGTATTATGTTGTTTATGTTCTAAAATTCTTAACACCATGTTAGTTTATATTTAAATTTGTTTTTATGTATAAAATTGAAGATCCTATAAATTCATTCATGTTATTATGATTATTTTCCACTTCCTATTGCACAAGATATCCCTATAATTTTCATGTTTTGGAGAATTTATAGAAAAATCAGCTAACATTCCTTCAACATGCACTCGATTGGATTTTTATTTCAAGGTATCTCCAAGGAGATATCTTGAAGGGATTTGAAGTACCTTTGAGTGTACCCTAATACATGTTTTAAAGGTATAATATATCTCATAGGATATACTTTTGAACATGTGTTAGGGTACCTTTGAAGGTAATACAAGGTCCTTCATGGTATCCTATAAGATATACCTTGAAAGGGCTTATGTAGTACCTTTAATGGGTATCCTAGTAGATACCTTAAAATGCACATGATTGGAATTATATTTCAATATATCTCTTACGAGATATCTTAAAGGGCATTGTAAAAACTTTAATGGTACCTTTATGAATGTTTGAAAGGTATCTCTTAGGAGACACATTCAAGGTAGCCATGAAGGTACTGTAATGTCCTTCAAGGTATATTCTAGGAGATACCTTGAATGATATTTTAGTACCTTCAAGGGTTCTTTTAGGAGATAGAGATATCTTGTAGGGCCTTGTAATAACTTCAAGGATACCTTTTTGCATGTTTGAAAGGTATCTCTTAGGAGATACCTTCAAGGTAGATAGATATACCTTGGAGGGCCTTGTAGTACCTTCACGGATACCTTTATGCATGTTTGAAAAGTATTTATTAGGAGATATCTTCAAGGTATCCTTGAAGGTACTAAAATGTCCTTCAAGGTATCTTCTAGGAGATACCTTGAAGGGTCTTGTATTACCTTCAATGGTTCCCCTTGTAGATAGAGATATCTTAGAGGGCCTGGTAATACCTTCAAGGATACCTTTATGCATGCTTGAAAGGTATCTCTTAGGAGATACCTTCAAGGTAGCCTTGAAGGTACTACAATGCCCTTTAAGGTATCTTTTAGGAGATACCATTAAGGGTCTTATAGCATCTTAAAGGGTTCTCCTAGTAGATACTAATTTACCCAACATTACCCTTTTCTTCTTCAAGAAATGGGGACTTACTTTAAATTTTAGCCTTGTTTGTTGAACCTTTCTTCTATTTGTTTGAGCAAAGTTATAATTAGATTGATCCTTAACCTTTATTCTTATAAGAACAAAGCATGTTATTATACATTTTATAGACTAACTTTATTAATGCACATGATTTTAGTTTTCTTTTAAGGTATCTCATAGGAGATACGTTGAAGGGCCTTGAAATACCTTCCATGTTGATTGGAAAGGTCCTTGCAAGGGATTTGATATAACCATGGCACCTTTTTATTTGGTAATAACCATAATGCTAGCTCAACTTTAAGAGATAACTTCAAGGTAGCCTTGAAGGTACTATAATACCCTTCAAGGTGTTGGTTAAATATTTTGTCGATCAGCATATTGATAAACAAAATAGGTCTGATCATCCAAAGTAGGAAGATTATTCATCTAAATGTGTAGTTTTACCACATCAAAAGGGGACTGATCTTTCCTCTCATCAAGGGGAGGTTCCCTATATATATATATATATATATATATATATATATATATATATATATATATATATATATATATATATATATATATATATATATATATATATATATATATATATATATATATATATATATATATATATATATATAATACTCAGGGGTAGGACAAACCATCCATCTCTCTTTTTTCAGAGATGATGCATGCGGATCAAAGGAAAAACTCAAGGGAAATGACAGACAACACTCTTCTTCTTTCAGAAGTACTATTAAGCAAGCCACAAGAATACTCCAGGTAGTAACAATAAAATGTAGCAAAAAATGTAATAACCAGCAAATTGAGATGTAGCACAAAGTCTTCACTTGGATTGCTCAAGAGTAAGATACGAATGACAATGAGGGCATAAAGTCACCCCAAGGTCTTTTACACAAAAATGAAAAGAAAACACACTGAAAGGCAATTATGGGGGCACAAAGTCTCTCCACTGTTGACTCTTCAGGACACCTTTCTGACTAATTTCACTAATCCTGCTTATTGAATTAAAGGAATAGAAAATAAATCAAGGAAAAAGACATAAGAACAATTTCCTCAACAACAAAGATATCACAGCACAAATTTTGAAAAGTCACTTTCTTTCTTATTCCAATAAAAAAATATGATCAGCAATCTGAGCTCAAAGTCTCAGTAATGCCTTACAATTTGGGTAGAGTTTCGTTCTAATTGTCCAAAAAGAGATATATTTTACAATAGAAGAGAGTTCCTTATATATCCATTTCAAGAAGGACTCGAGAATAATAATACATCATGTTGCATTGGAATCTGTTAAGAAGACAGGCTAGAACTTAAGGGCATTTTACCCATTTGATTTTATCAATGCAGGGAAACAAGTCACGCTTATTGAAAGTTTGTAACTTTCAATGTCCACCTAGCAATTTGATCTTATCTTCATCATTCCTCCTTTTTTGGTTAATTTAATTAGGTCCTAGATTCAGTTTGCTATTCTGTTCCTTCCTCACTTTCTACTGGTCGTGGCCTTGAAGTTTGTGAATGCATTCTGGTTTGTAGGTTCAAAGGATCAATAGTTATTTTGTTGTCTTGAATTTTGATGTTCACATGCTCATCACTATGTTTTCAATGGCTAATTCACTGTGTTGAATTTGACATCTTTGGGCACATCACCCCTTGGTCTTCTTTCAGCTTTCTGCTTGGCACTTTTTTGGATTAGACTTGCCCTTTCAGGCCATGGCTTTGAAACTCTTGTTGAACCACTTCGTTGAACCAATCGATTAAACCAAGCTTTGAACCAAAATGGTTCAAGCTGATGGTTCAAGCTGATGGTTCAATTGAATGAACCAAGTCGATGAACTAAGCATTAAACCAAATGTTGAATTTGCATTTAAACCATGTGTTTGAACCAACCATTGAACCAAGTTTTGGTTCAACGATTCAAACAAAGCCTTGAACCGATTGACGAATTGTTTGTTTGAACCAAAGGATGAATCAAAGCATTGAAACTAAAACAAAGCAGATGAACCAAAGTGAAACAAAGTGTTAAACTGCTTGATTGAACCCACCTTTGAACCATTTGACGTTGAACCTGCTGTTGATGCTTGCCGATGGAAATTTTTGTTTGAACCAAGACGATGAACCAATTTCAAAAATGACCAATTATTAGAAACTAATTGTTTTGATTGAACCCACCTGTAGAAGTCATGAAGCCTATTGAACTTGTAGAAATGAGCCTGTTTGTAGAGTCCGTAGAAACCAAGTCCATAGTTTTCTCTAACCTTGAAAGAGTCCGTAGATTTCAACCTGTAGAAGTCGTAGATTTTTGAAAAGCTTGAAAAATGAGGAATTTGAATGCCCAAGACAAATTTTGGAAAGGGAAGAGATAATTTTGGTCTGTAGGACCACAATAGTTCAAATGTTGTCCCAACAATAGCTAATATTTTTAGGGGACAACAGCTAGCTCTAGTTGGGGAACTTCTATCAATTATAAAAAGAATTGAAAGGAGTAGAATCTAGAATCTCTAGTGTCTTCATGTGTATCATTGGGTTACGGAGTCATGCTACCTAGAAATGAAAGGCTCCAAAAATGGAAACAAATAAAACAAAATAGAATTGAAAACTGTATAAATATACATATATACAGATGCAAAGATCTGACACTTCAAGAGTTGATGTGTTTCAGATGCTGCCCATTGTGAGGCACAAAGAATGCCATCTTGTATTTTAGCAAAAATCTATTTTCACCAATGTGCTTATGAATTATAAATGGGCCTCTCCAAAGGGAGTCAAACTTTCCATGCATCTCCTTTGGTTCTCTCCTTTTGTTCCATAGCAAGACTTGATCTCTAATCTGGAAATCATGATTTCTGGCCTTCTGGTCAAAGAGTTTCTTTACCAGACTTTGATGAGTAGCAATTCTGTCTACCACCATAGTTCTTTGTTCCTCCAACTCAGTCAAGCACATGATTTTTTTATCAAGAGAGCTTTCATATGTCTGATCTTCAATTGCCTTTGCCAATTTCAAGGCTGGCAATTCTAAGGTGATTGGTATCTTAGCATTGATACCATAAAGAAGTTGAAAAGGAGACATACCAATTGCCCTCTTTGGTGTGATTCTATCTACCCACAGAGCATTAACCAATGCTTTATGCCATGTTATTTGATTGTCATCTGCTAGTTTTTTTATAATAGTTACCAGATTCTTATTGTTGGATTCAGCTTGTCCATTCCCTTATGAAAAATAATCAGAAGAGTGAGAGAGTGTATTTCCATATTGGAAACAAAATTGTGTAATTTCTTGAGAGGTGAAACAAGCTACATTATCAGTAACAATTTTGATAAGAACTCCAAACCTGAAAATGATATTCTCTTTGAGAGAGTTGCATACAACTTTTGAAGTAACATGCTTAGTTGGGATTGCTTCAACCCACTTGGTGAAATAGTCAGTTGATGTAAGGACATAATCATGTCCAGCACTTGAACATGGGTTTATGGTCCCAATAAAATCAAGTCCCCATTGTTGGAAAGGTTCTTCTATGATCACTGGCTTGAGAGACATAGCAACTAACTTGGGTCTTCTAACAAATTGCTGACAAAGTTCACATTTCCTCACCCACTTATGTACATCTTGGAAAAGAGTTGGCCAGTAATACCTGGTTCACAAAATCTTGTGAGCAGTCACAGGAGCAAAAAAATGTCCTCTACAGGACAGATTGTGGAAAGATTTCAAAATCTGGCTTTGTTTCTCTTTGTCTACACAGCGAAGGAATACTCCATCTATGCTTCTCTTGTACAAGCCGTTGTCCCAAAAGACAAAATTGGCAGCTTTCAACTTGATAGTCCTCATTTTTTTATAAGAAACTTGAGCAAGACATTCACCATAAGTAAGGAAATGAGAAATAACTAAATACCACTCATTAGTAGTGGAGACAAAAAGGATTGTTGGTGTCTCTTCCACTTCAGTTTCTTCACGCTGTGTGTCTTCTAGCTTATTGTCAAAAATTAATTGGCATAGGCCTTTACCCCTGACTAGCTTTTTCAGCTTGATGTCTAGATCAAACTCTTGGATCTCTACAATTAAATTACCTCTTTTCATGCCAAACTCTTACTGAGTTAATAGACTTGACTGTAGTGTCAGGAACTAAGGTAGTAGTGTGTGAATTCAGAATATAGAAGCGGAAATGTTTGACTACTTTCACCAAGGCATAATCATGCTTCTCTATATTTGAATACTTCATCTCATGGGTTTTGAGAGGGCAACTCATGAAAGAGATAGGAGATTCCATACCCTCCTTGTCGTGTTGAACCAGAATTGCTGAAAGAGTGTTTTCAGACACATAGCTGTATATGATAAAATATTTGTTGTAATATAGGAAAACCAAGGTAAGATCGTGAGCAATGGTGGTTTTGATATTCTAAAATGCTGATTTGCCTTCTTTAGTCTAGCTAAAGATGGTCTTCCCTTTCATCATGTTCACAATGTGTCTAGTTTTCTCAGCAAATTTGGGGATGAATCTCCGTAAGAAATTCACTTTTCTAAAGAAAGAATGAGCAACATTCTTACTTCTAGGTAAATTAAGTTCTTGAATAGACTTGACTCTATCTAAATAGTCTTTATGCCTTCTTTAGACACAATGTGTCCAAGGAGTTTCCCTTCGATTATTCCAAAAATGGACTTTTTAGGATTTAAGGAAATACCATTCTGGTGGTAGTACTCCAGCACCTGTTGTAGGTGACGTACATGATCAGATCGATGCTTTAAAAAGATAGTCAAGTTGTCAAGGTATACCACTATGAATTTACCAATCTCATCTTTGAAAGCCAAATCCATTGCTCTCTAAAAGGTAGCACCAGCATTTATTAAACCAAAGGGCATTCTCTTATATGCAAATGTACCCTAAGGTGTGGTGAATGTAGTCTTATGTTAGTCTGCTTCACCAACTTTAACTTGATTATATCTTGAGAAGCCATCCAGTATTGATAACATCTCTGAACCTATCACTATTTAAAGAACTTGATCCATAATTGGCAAAGGATAATTATCCTTCAAAGATGCTTGATTCAGATTTTTGAAATCTACACAAATGCAAATTTTGCCATTCTTCTTCCTTACAGGCACTATGTTTGCAATCCATGTAGAATGATGAATTGGGAAGATGATTCTAGCATTTAACATTTTTTGTATCTCAAACAGAATAGTACCTGATATTTTCAAATTATATTGTCTAGATTTTTACTTGTATGGCATTGAGTCGGCCTTGAGAGGAATGTTATGGTAGATTTCATCTAGTCTAAGAGACTTCAAGTCTTCATAAGAATATGCTAAGACATCCATGTATTGACAGAGTAAAGAGGTGAACTTGAATCTTTCTTCAGGGGTGCATCACTTATCAATATTGACCATCTTGGGATTTTCTTTAGTAGACAGATTCACTTGATCGAATCTTTGAGAGAAACTCGAGTCTGTTTGTTGTTGTTTGATAAATCTATCATGCTTGTCAAATAGCTTTTCAAGAGAAACCAAGCCTTTAGGAATTTTGTTTCTTTTCAGTAGTAAAAATTATTTATTTATATCTGAGCTAGATTAAGACACAGATTCATTCTTCTAAGATTCACTACCTTCAAAACATAGTTGTTCAAAATTATCTGTTCATTCTAGGAAGGCAATGATTTGATGATCATCATTGAATACTTGCCAATGATCAGCAATGTCAGGAACACTTGGTCTATAAAATATCTCAATGGTATACCTATTTTATTTGAAATCTGAATAAGGAACTAAGAGAGTTTTTGAAACAGAAAGTGCATCAGCTCTGTCATTAGACTCTCTGGGTATGGCAAAAATATTGAAAGCATCAAAGCTTTCAACTTGGTTCCAAACTAAATTATGGTAGTCACATAATCTTTCATTCTTAGTTTGGTATAAGTTCCTCACTTGAGAAACCACTAATTTAACATCTCTATTGGCATGAAAAAACTTGATGCATTTTTCTTGAGCAGCTTTCATGCCAAGCAACAGAGATTTTTATTTAGTTGTATTATTAGTGTTGCTAAACTGTAATTTGTAAGATGAAGGGAACATATCTCCTTGAGGAGATATCAAAACAATCCTAGCTCCTAAATCGGTAGAGGAACAACTACCAGCAAATTCCAAAGTCCATATCTCATCTGATACTAATTTTTCTTTAGACTTTCCTTCATCAGAGATGGAGGATCCTTCTTGGTCCGTACTGCAGTCTACTAGTTTTTCTGCTATTCTGGTTAAACTGATTTATGAGTTTATACTTTCAGGTATTATATCAAATGTTTCATGTATTTCATCTGTAGACAAAAAATAGTTACCCATACTTGTGGATTCAAAAAGAATTTAAGCTTCAGGGGCTGATGTCTGGGTGACCACATATTTTTCTTCCTTTTCAAGGACCAACCTCTTCATTATGCCTTGGATAGGGATCCTTGCCTCAGAAAGATCCATGCTTAGTTTTCCTCCCACATCCTTACAAAAATTTCTTCTAAGTAAAATGCCATAAGATGCTAAGACGTCAGCCACCAAGACAGTCATCTTGATTCTCTTGTCTGAAAAGGCTACAAATGCAAATTGGGCATCTTTGATATGCCCTAACAATGGTACTTGCTTATTCTCCATGGAGAAACATCTCCCAAATGTCTTGGTCAGTGTGAGACTAAGGGATTTGGCCACTTTAGCAGGCATGACATTATTTGAAGCTCCAAAATCAATGATGCAATTATTCAGTTGATGTCTATTTATCAGCAATGAGACATGAAAAGGTTCAGTCCTGCCAGGAGTAGTAGGGGGAGTGGTGACAAAGTTGTTCCTGGTGGGTGCATTTTTGATAGCATCATGTGTCACTTTGGGAATCACTCGTTCAATATCGATGTTCTAGTTTTTAACACATTGAACCAATCTGTCTAATTGCTCAGGATGGGACTGCAGAAATTCAAATTTAGACATTTGAATTTTGGTTCTCTTTATATGGTCAATGATATCAAATGTCTGGAATGAGCTAAGAGTAGAATATGGGAGTTCATCCTATTTATTTTTGAAAGGGGGAGGATTGGACTATGAAATTGAAGGAGAAGGCATAGGGGCATTGGGGTACTTAGCTTTCTTGAAACCACCGAGTCATTTAGCTAGAAAGGAAGAGTGGATCCCCACTTAGCAATTGAAACTACTAGTTGAGGTCGCTCCTCTGCTTTCTCCTTATCAGCTTGTTGAGCTGATTAATTCTTAGATCAGGTGAATATAGCATACAACCCCTCATTTTCATGGCCTTCACTTTTGGGTTCATCTTGATAGTTCAAGAAATTAATATGGGAATCACTAGCTAATTCTTCTTCTTCCTTAGTGAAGAGATTAGCATCATCTTCAAGATTTAACTCAGACTGGAATGAAAAATTCTCTTCAGCTTCAAGATATCCAAATATCGAGTTGTTTAGAGGCACTTCAAGGGTGAGGTTCCTCTGTGGGGGAGGAAGGTGATTTTGCTGTCCCTGATTCTTGGCAACATTGCCTTGGTACACCTAATTTTGGAATGTCCTCCTAGGCATATCTTTGTATGCAGGAGCATATGACATCCCTTGCACCATTTTCTTTTTGAGAGCTAGCATTTTATTTTCTAGATTTTGTACTATTGGGTTAGTGGTGACTACAGGGGAGTGCTCAAAAGATGAAGAGGATTTACCTTTATTAAGATCTCTCCTTATCTTTCCTACCAAGATAAGGTCATCTTCTACCTCAGTAGCCAAGTCTTAAGCAGTAGCAAGGTCTATGTGTCTGGCCCATCTCAGCAAAAAACTCACTTTAGGCAGTTGTGAGTTGATAAAGAAGCATTTGAGGTTCTAAGGTGTTAGTTGGATGACCATGGGAATCAGTGCCTCAGCTTGTCGAACCTGGTAATAAAATCTCTCATAGGCTCATGAGGCTCTTTCTTCATCTAAGTGAGATAGGCTAGCAATGCATGTGCATCTTTTACAGGCTTGAACCTGGCTTCAAATTTGTCTTTTAGAGTGTCCCAATCAGTGACTAACCTAGCCTGCAGGTGGTAGAACCAGTCTGCAGCAGCACCTTGTAGTGTCTCCATGGACAGCCTGACCACTATGTCTTCAAATTCAACCCCTATTACACCGTAGGCTATGCTGAAAGCTGTAATGTGTTCATTGGGATGAACCTTCCCATCACCGAAGAATTTGGAGAAATTCTTCCTTCAACTGTGTGGAAGCTCATGAAGAGGTGAAGTCAAATTTAGGGGACTAAAAGAATTACCCCAAGGTCCTTGAGCCATGATTTGATTATGCAAAAGTGGGATCACTAATCCAGGTGAAATGTGGGCAGGCAAGGCTCACCCAGTAGTAGAAAAAGAAGCTCTACCTTGTGTTGGTGACCTAGTAGGGTTAAGAGGAAGACTCCTAGTTCATCCAAGGTGAGGTTATGGAGGAAACAAATTAAAATTACTCTGCTACACCAACTCAAAAGTAGGGTCAACAACACCTTGGGATTTCTGGCCTCTAGTATAACATG
The DNA here is from genome assembly GCA_037957365.1 of Torreya grandis. Lineage (NCBI taxonomy): Eukaryota > Viridiplantae > Streptophyta > Pinopsida > Cupressales > Taxaceae > Torreya > Torreya grandis. The sequence continues at coordinate 4,163,059 of JARHVA010000316.1, forward strand.
GAGTTGCCAGATTGTAGAACAAAAATTGAAAAAGAGCAAGATCTGCTTCAGCTTGAAGTTTGAGACTTCAAACTACATGCTCTTCCCCAGTGGAGTCACCAAAAATTGTAATGGATAAGCGTTATAATGATAATGGGTTATATAGGTGATGTTTTGATCTAAAACTTGAGGTTCCAAATTGCACAAAATTATGGATATCCCCAGCGGAGTTGCTAAAAATTGTTGGTTATATATTTTGTTAATCAGCGTACTGATAAACAAAATAGGTCTGATCAGCCAAAGTAGGAAGATTAGTCATCCAAATGTGTAGTTTTACCACATCAGAAGGGGACTGATCTTTCCTTTCATCAAAGTAGGAAGATTAGTCATCAATCTCTCTTTTTTTAGAGATGATGCATGTGGATCAAAGGAAAAACTCAAGGGAAATGATAGACATCACTCATCTTATTTTAGAAGTACTATTCAGCAAGCCACAAGAATACTCCAGGTAGTAACAGCAAAATGTAACAAAAGATGTAATAACTAGCAAATTGAGATGCAGCACAAAGTCTTCACCTGGATTGCTCAAGAGTAAGATACGAAGGACAATGAGGGCACAAAGTCACCCCAAGGTCCTTTACATAGAAATGAAAATAAAACACATTGAAAGGCAATTATGGGGGCACAAAGTCTCTCCACAGTTGACTCTTCACAACACCTTTCTGACTAATTTCACTAATCCTACTTGTTGAATTAAAGGAACAAAAAATAAATCAAGGAAAAAGGCATAAGAATAGTTTCCTCAACAACAAATATATCACAGCACAAAGTCTGAAAAGTCACTTGCTTTCTTATTCTAGTAACAAAATATAATCAGCAATCTGAGCTCAAAGTCTCAGTAATACCTTACAATTTAGGTAGAGTTTTGTTCTAATTATCCAAAAAGAGATATTTTACAATAGAAGAGATTTCCTTATATATCCATTTCAAGGACTCAAGAACAATAATACATCATGTTGCATTGGAATCTGTTAAGAAGACAGGCTAGAAATTAGGGGTGTTTTACCCATTTGATTTTATCAATGCAGGGAAACAAGTCACGCTTATTGAAAGTTTGTAACTTTCAATGTCCACCTGGCGATCTGATCTTATCTTCATCACTCTTCCTTTTATGTTTAATTTAATCAGGTCTTGGATTTAGTTTGCTATTATATTCCTTCCTCACTTTCTACTGGTCTTGGCCTTGAAGTCTGTGAATGCATTATGGTCTGTATGTTCAAAGGATCAATAGTTATTTTGTTGTCTTAAATTTTGACATTCATGCACCCGTCACTATGTTTTCAATGCCTAATTCATTGTGTTGAATTTGACGTCTTCGGGAGTGTCACCCCTTGGTCTTCTTTCAGCTTTCTGCTTGGCACTTTTCTGGATTGGACTTGCCCTTTCAGGCCATGGCTTTGAAACTCTTGTTGAACCACTTCGTTGAACCAATCGGTTGAACCAAGCTTTGAACCAAAATGGTTCAAGCTGGTGGTTCAATTAAATGAACCAAGTCAATGAACTAAGCATTGAACCAAATGTTGAATTTGCCTTTGAACCATGTGTTTGAACCAACCGTTGAACCCAGTTTTGGTTCAATGGTTCAAACAAAGCCTTGAACCGATTGAAAAATTATTTGTTTGAACCAAAGGCTGAATCAAAGCATTGAAACTGAAACAAAGCAGATGAACCAAAGTGAAACAAAATGTTGAACCACTTGATTGAACCTGCCTTTGAACCATTTGACATTGAACCAAAGGACGAACCAAACATTGAACCTGTTGTTGATGCTTGCGGATGGAGATTTCTATTTGAACCAAGGTGATGAACCAATTCCAAAAATGACCAATTGTTAGAAATCGATTCTTTTGATTGAACCCACCTATAGAAGCCATGAAGCCCGTTGAACTTGTAGAAATGAGCCTATTTGTAGAGTCCGTAGAAACCAAGTCTGTAGTTTTCTCTAACCTTGAAAGAGTCCATAGATTTCAACCTGTAGAAGCTGTAGATTTTTGAAAAGCTTGAAAAATGAGGAATTTGAATGACCAAGAAAATTTTTGGAAAGGCAAGAGATAATTTTGGTCTGTAGGACCAAAATAGTTCAAATTTTGTCCCAAAAATAGCTGATATTTTTGGGGGACAACACAAGGTATCTTATAGAAGATACCTTGAAGGCTCTTATTGTACATTCATGGTTTCTCCTAATAGATAGAGATACCTTGGAGGGACTTGTAATAACTTCAATGATACCTTTATGCATGTTTTAAAGGAATCTCTTAAGAGATACCTTCAAGGTAGCCTTGAAGGTACTACAATGCCCTTCAAGGTATATTTTAGGAGATTCCTTGAAGGGTCTTGTAGTATCTTCAAGGGTTCTCCTTCTAGATACTATTGTACCCAACATCCCCCTTTCCTTGTTTAAGAAATGGGGACTCACTTTTAAATTTTGGCCTTATTTGTTGAACCCTTCTTATTTTTTTTAGAAAATTTCTAATAGGATTGATCCTTAGCCTTTAAATTTAGAAGAACAAAGCTTGGTATTATACATTTTATGGACTAACTTTATTAATGCACATGATTAGAGTTTTTTTTTGAGGTATCTCCTAGGAGATACCTTGAAGGGCCTTGGAATACCTTTCATGTTCATTGTAAAGGTCCTTGAAAGGGAATTTATATAACTATGGCACATTTTTATTTGGTTAAAACCCTGATGCCAACTCAGCTTTAAGAGATACCTTCAAGGTAGCCTTGAAGGTACTAAATGCCCTTCAAAGTATCTTCTATAAGATACCTTGAAGGCTCTTGTAGTACCTTCAAGGGTTTTCCTAGTAGATAAATATACCTTGGAGGGAATTGCAATACCTTCAAGGATACCTTTATGCATGTTTGAAAGGTATCTCTTAAAATATACCTTCAAGGTATCTTCTATGAGATACCTTGAAGGGTCTTGTAGTATCTTCAAGGGTTCTCTTAGTAGATATATTGAACATGTACATTATTGTAATTTTCTCTCAAATTATCTCCTAAGATATTACCTTGAAGGGCCTTGTAATAATTTCAAAGGGACTCCTCATAGATACCTTAAATATTCACATAATTGGAATTTTCTTTCTAGGTACTTCCTAAGAGATACTTTGAACACACACATGATTGGAATTTTTTTTTTGAGGTACCTCTTAAGAGATACATGGAACATGCACATGATTAGAATTTTCTTTCGAGGTATCTCCTAGGAGATACCTTGAACATACACATGATTGAAATTTTCTTTCAAGGTATCTCCTAGGAGATACCTCAAAATACCTTTCATGATGATTGCAAAGGTCCTTGCAATGGATTTAATATAACCATGGCACCTTTTTATTTGGCAAGAACCTTGATCCACATGATTGGAATTTTATTTTGAGGTATCTCTTAGGAGATACCTTGAACATGCACAAGATTGGAATTTTATTTTAAGGTATCTCCTAGGAGATACCTCAAAGGTCCATCATAAAAATGTAATACATCACATGAAGCTACATTTATATCACCTAAGAATAACCCCAAAATGCTATTTGGATCTGTGACAACTAAGTGACCTAGTCCCATTCAGGACCCGCAAGTGCCCAATTGGATATAATGTAGTAGGACATGTGTCAAGAAATGATAGCCTTTAGCTTTAAAGCTAGAATTGATAGTGAATCAAAAGAGAATCAACACTAAGATTTGAATACAAAGGTGGAAATATCACCATTAATGCAACATGACCCATAATTACCATTAATGCTATATTAATCAAAGTAACCTTCAAAAGGCTACTTGACTCAGCTATAGCTACACATAGTTGCATTCAAAGCCCTAATTATTTTCCATCTCTATTATCCATATTCTCAAAGTTGACCAAGCTCAAACTCTTTATGAATTATGCCCAAATTTCCATTGTTTGACCTACAAAGTTGTAGAAAACTACAAGAAAAAGTCAATTATTTCCCAAAATACTAAAAAAATGACTCGATAAAGACACCCCACCTCCGATAAGGGCATTTCCTATGGAAATGATTTCCTATTTTAGTTTCATAATTCAGTTTTTTTAAAGGATATGAATTAATCCTCAAGACCATAGACATAAGGGACAAACATTATAACACTATGTATTACAATGTTGAAGAGGTAAAGGACCTAGATGATTCTAAGACCATGCCCCACATCATTCAATTTTCTTCTAATATCTTAGCAATCCAAGTTGTCAGTCTTCACAAGGCCAAAATACATCTAAAGGTCATGTTATGCACAAACCTATTATATAGCATCTTCAAGATGTCAATATATGAGGATGGACTACTTAAATCCATGCACCAAGGATTCCCCATTGTCTTCATTATAGGGCCAAGTTTTGAAAGATATTACAGTCTACCTCTACCATAGACAGAGTATAACCAGAGCACCATAAATTTTTTTATGAGGTACACACTATAGATAAAGTCCTAACCTCATGGGTAGAAAACCCTAAAAGGATTATTTATATTAACTATTAGGGAGACCTACCTATCTAAAAATTTAGAAAAGGGGTAAGAATTAGCATGGATTTACTAAATAAGGTCTTTGGCAATGTGCCTATTGGATATGTGGACATAAATATAATCTCACTAATACAACTAATCTTGGAGGACCAACATATTCCCTTGCTTAGGGATATTATTAATGAAAATTTGATTACGGCTATGGAGGACACATGTAAGAATGGAGCTGCATTCTATACAATGAGATACCTATTAGATGACATTTTTGTAATGACATAATTAGGTTAAAACACATAGACTCCTGAGCTGGATGAAGTTATGCCTCAAACATATTATACAATGCATATTCACCATTTTAGGCACCATATAAAAATAATTGCATAAGATTTATATCCCTTGATCTATAAGTCAATCACAAAATGTCCTATGTAGAGGATTCCATTAGAGCTAGATAGGCACTGGAGAACATATTCAACTTTTGGCTCTACCCTGATTGTATATTCATCTGAGTGGAAGGGGTAATGGTAGCTCCCCTTAGGATACCAAGGTATGTGCTAATGAATTTGGTAGAAGAAGAGATATCCTACCAGATGCTCCATATAATTGATGGCCTCTTTAAAATTAATAAGAAGACACCTCCCCATAAGGATCCCTACTAACTAGGGAGAGCTAAGGTGAAATAATGGCAAGATGTGATAGTGGCAACACGACATAAGGATTCTTACCTATTGCCAAAGGATGACCTTAGGCATGGTATCCAAATCAAGTAATTTCCATACACCTCACCAAATTCAAGAGGGATGTGGCTATATAATATGATCATCAAGATGAAATACATGACTAGATATACCTCAATGTGATGAATGACGAGGAGGTCTTGAGAAACTCTACTAAGAATACTTTACCACTTGAAATGAGAATTGATTAAGAGAGGAAAAAAGAAGATATAGCAAGGCCTTAACCACCACCAACTCATGAGAGCATGTTTAATGTAAACTATGAGGAGAAATTAGAGGAAGAAGAGGAACATGTCACTCCTCTCATCAGAAATAGACCATGCAAACCCTGACTTTAGGCTACTCTAAGTGGGCATGATATGCCTCCAAAATACAAGCAATGAGATTTAAGTGACCAACCTATCCCTTCACAAGAACCTACAATTACCATTTCACCTATTTAATAAGCTACTGTAGAAGACTTAGACCAATTGGGTCCTAATATTATCAACCTTGAGGAATAATAGTAAGGAGTTGATATTTCATTGGGTGGATGATAAGAGTTAGCTGGGATGATAGTTAAGAAAGTTTATGTGAGGAAGAGGTCCTCCAAAACTTTAAAAGGTGGAACAATATCACCTCCATCAGCCTCCCAAACTCCCTTAGTAAGTATAATGTCTTTGCCTTCATTCCTAGTTGTTCTTACATTCACAACTACTCCTTTTACTACTGCCCATGCCACTCTCATGTTCACATCCCAAACCACTACTTACTTTGGAGGCACCATTACATAATTCATCTCCCATGCCACAACCAACTTTACACATCCACTTAGCTCTAAAATCACTAGTAATATCCCAACTAAAGGTTCCATTCCTTCTCAGGCTTCCATGAGCACATCCCTTGCCCTTGACCCCATTATACCCACCAAGCCATTGAGGCCTATTACACCATCATTCACTTGATGAAAACCACCTTACCTCACCATAACAACAAAAATGATTGGGATTGAAACACTACCTTCATTTCTTTTAGACAAGATCCTAGCAAAGTCTTTATTGGACTCACTAGGTCAATTGGACCCAACTAATTTGTATATCCCTACTTCTGCCTTAGTTTCTTCCTCATCCCAGGTAATTCTATTGAAACCACCTACTCAGACATTATCCTTAGCTACCCCAAATTGGGTATAGGACATGATGCAAATAATAAGATAGGGAAGGCCTCAGGTAGGCCAAGCCACATCTTAAATTGGAATGAGATTTGATATAACCACTGGGACCATGAAGAGGGTTATAAGGAGATGAGTAAAACAGCCTTAGTTGAGCTCAGTTGTGGTACATAAAAGTGAAGAGCCACTCTTCACTCTAACTAAGAAGTGAAAAATAGGCCTTAAATAGGTTTAAAAGTATGAGAAGGATTCCATATCCTCAGTGTAAGCATAAGCTAAATCAACTATTATCATTATGTAGGGGATGCAATAAGAGCTAAAGAGGCTAAAAGAGAAAACACTACCTACTATGCCAAAAGGCATGTTGATTTTAATAATCAATGCCATAATTAATGCCTTCAACCTCTACAAGGTTATTAGGAAGAGAAAAGGTGATGGAATCCATCAAGCTCAGGTGGTCACCAAGCTTGATGAAAGTCTTGTCCACTATGACACCAAGTTGGAAAAATAAGTAAGATTGGAAAGAAGTAACAAATTCCCTAATCTCAAAGTTTTGCCTCTTGAGGAAATAGTGCCTACACATACAATCCTCATGAAAAGGAGGAGTATTTTGAAGATGTGGTTTTATCAACTCAAGGATTCAAACACGTCCTTTGAGAAAATTGAGTTCAAGATAGCCCACTTGATGAAGGACGCCATGATTACCAAAGTGACCAAGCCTGATGACTCCTTTATGGAAGAGAAAGAGTTTAGGGCATAGATGAAAGTATTCATTTCATGGTTCCAATAGGATGTGTCAAGTATTGAGATGGTGGTAAAAGCAATATACATTGTGTTGTTTTCCAACCAAAGGCTGTATAAGGCTGAGGCAATTGAAGATGCATTAAGGCCCATACTCACAAAACATGGTATGCTGATCCAAGATATACCAGACCTATTTAAACCAATGATCTATGAATTCACTTAGATTGACAAAGTTTATGAATATTTCACATAAGTGTGGACCTAGGAGGAGAATGAGAGGAATTAGAAGTAGCAACAATAATAATAGGCTGGTTAGTAGCCACCCCCAGGCCCATAGGGATATTCAGTTATATCTTGTAAATTTTTAATTTAGAATATTCCTTTAAAATGTAAACATTCCATCTACTTGGATATATAATATTAGGCCTTTTTGAGCCTATAAGTAGGGGTCTCCCCTCATTTTTCAAATAAAAAAAACACTTGTTACAAATATTAATACAAAAAACCAAAGAATTTGAAAGTTTGTCTACAATGTTATTTTGTGACTTCTAAATTCTCCTGCTTTTAGATGTATGATCATTTATTTTCTACAAACTAATTTGGTAATTTAATTTTATACATACAGTAGTTAGTTTGATCATAATGTTAGGCTGACTAATTTAGTGGTATACTTGCTCTATTTTCTCTCATTAGCAATTAAATGTGTTGTGTAATTTACTACAAGTGAGACACCTTTATGCAATGTATGATGTTAGATATATGCATTCTCCTTCCTCAAAATCTTCAACTACATTTATTCATCTTTGAGCATTATGTTAAGGCTAGTAGATGTTAGTTTCATGTGATTTGCTTTACAAGTTAACAGAATCGACATCTTCTTTCATCTTAAGCACAACTTATTTCTACCCTACCCTACTCTCTCTTGGATTTACCTATAAATCACCTTAGTTTAAGTCATGTTGTATATATATGTTGTTCATTTGTAATTTGGGCATTAATTTACAAACATCAGTATAATTCACAAATATTAGTAGGAATTTGTGTCACTGTATAACATTTGTTGTCCCTACAGTCAGGTCTACTTACAAACTTTTAAAGTGGTGATTATATCTCTAATTATCTACTATTTGTGTTATTCCCAATAATAGTTGTACAAAAAACTCAAGCCCCAAGTAATTACAGGACTTTAAATTGATTTTCTTCCTTATTATTTTCATCCTAACATCTAATAGGTTTAGTAATTGATCCAAAATTCACATATTAAAAGGAACTAGCCTAATAACTAGAGGTCTGGTCTAGATACAGGAATCCCATGACTTTAGATCATTCCAATGTTAGTCTAGATATGAATCAGATCTGAGTAGTTTGATTTTAATTGGGTGTTATCTAGGTTGCTAATAGAAATGAAAGGATATTTTTTGGTCTTTGTTGTTTTAAGAGAACTTTATTTTTTGCCCTACCTTACTCCCTTATTTTGAGCTTTTTAAACATGAATCACTTTAGATTAATGCTCGTTGTGTATATCCATTTGTTTATTTAAGAGTTTAGGCTTATATTGGAAAATACAAAGAAATTTACATCATAACAAATTCAGGTAGATTATATCACTACCATTTTCCTATTGTATCTATAGAAGGCTCTGCTTGCAGGCTAAAAGGTGGTAAGTTATAACCACATAATCTCTTTAGAAAAATTGAGTGAAGCCCCAAGGTTTTCTAGAACCTACATTATAATCTGAGAAATGTTATTGTATTGTTTACATTATGTACTTGACATAGACACACATCAATAGTCTAGAAGGACCTAAGGATGAATCTGAATATTCTCAACCTATTATTTCTTATCATGCAATTTTAAGTATTAATACTCCTCCAAATATTAAGGTGGTCAGTTTCCTCAATAAATAGAAGCTAATTATATTTATTTACTCTAGAAGTACATAGAAATTCATCAACATTAAGTTAGATACTCAATTGAACTATTTCATTTACCTAGTTCTAGAATTTCAAATCCTAATTATAGATGGGGGTATAGTCAATTATTCTGGTAAATGCCATAGTATAAAGCTATGAGAGACTACCTATTATATTATCTTATGTATTTTGTTATCATGGATGAGGCTAACATTTTTTGGATTATAACAGATCATCACTTTATGCACAATTGAGATGAATTTTGAGTAACTATTCATGCTCATTCATTTAGAAGGACATTTGAACTACATGGTTTATTGGCTTAATCTATTCAATTGGCTAGTTTTCACCAGATGATGAAGATGATAAAAAAAGGTGCAATGTAATTATTGTGAAATTATTTTCCACATAATTTAAACCAAACAAGGAGTTTACATATATTGAATTGTAATTGGTGGAGTCTACCCATTTAAATCTGAATCTTAGTGATTTCATAACATAAACTACTAAACAATGAATAAAAGGGCCAAGTCAACATAAATAAATAACATATTTTAGATAGAGTAAAAAAAACATTAAACACTATTAATATTAAATACCTAAAAATAAGGACCTATAAAAATGATAATAATGAATATGGTCAATGCTTCAAACACTCTACAACCTGCTCTGTTCTATTATGTCAATGCTCTATAGTGTATGTTTGGAAAAAACTAGCAATATATAGGAATATAAATATATTTGGTTAGACATGTTAGATGAATTTTGTTCCTCTTAAAACTATGTGAAAATCATATGGACCCCATTTTACAAAGTAAATTTGAATTTCAAATTCATTGGAGACTCGCGCCTATTTCTGAATGCAAATGCACCTCGAGAGTAGTCAAGTCAAATTGAAGGCATGTGATATATTTAATATATTAAAATTATATTTATATATATTATATTAAAATATATAATATTTATTTAAAATATATACTAAAAATATATATTATATAATGTAATATAATATTATATATTATATAATATATTTTAATATTATTATTATTATTATTATTATTATTATTATTATAATTATATAATATATGTTAACATAGTTTATAAATAAAATTATAAAGTAATATATATTATATATTTCAATTTAATATATTTAATATAAAATATATAATTTATAATAATATTACTCATATATATATATATATATATATATATATATATATATATATATATATGTATATATATATGTATATATATATATGTATATATATATATATGTATATATATATATGTATATATATATATATATATATATATATATATATATATATGTATATATATATATATATACATATATATACAGATATACATATATATATATATATATACATATATATACAGATATACATATATATACATATATACATATATATATATATACATATATATATATATACATATATATATATATATATATATATATATATATATATATATATATATATATATATTCACACACACACACACATGCACACATATCATGACATATAATGTATGTATTTATGTATTGGTGAGAGGGGCTATGTAAAGTGAAAGACTGTAAAAATTATAATTGATAGTTAAACCTAGTAATTCCAAACCCTTGATAATATCAAAATATTAAAGTTCATCTTTAAAGATAATTATGGGTGCACACCGATCGGGATCTAAATCACCATGCAATGATTTAGTCTATGATATATTTCATTCTTCATCTAAAGAGATAACCTCTTAGCATGTATCTCTATATCAAAATTGTAACTCCCTTGGTTTCGATCAGGGTGCATCTATATTCACAAGATAAAAAGTTCAATTGTGGCTGATCACATTTTGTCTTGGTGATTATAGTGGAGAAATTGCTTTTGTTATAATGGAATTAAGAAAATTAAAATTGACCAAGAGTAATTTCAAGTTTAGAAATAGGATAAAAAATTGAAGTGGACATATATGTTCCAAAAACACTATTTATTCCATGTATGCCTACTATGCCTAGTGATGATGATTCTCAAGTATACCACCACAATCCTATTTCTTATAAGATACTATTAATGTTACATATTCAAAAAATGTGGATGAAACTCCACTTAATATTATGCAAGATCCTATTTATAAATCATTACCATCGATTCCAAAGTTCTATGATGATAATTTTACTTCTATTTCCATATTTGAACTTTTATAATTTTCATTGTAATATGGTCTTGTAGCAGATTATTGAGCATTTTCTAATTATTATGATCCCCTGGATGTGATCTAAAACCCATGGTAAGATACCCATCAAGTGTAATTTTTTGGGACTCATATAAGTCTTAAAGCTTATATCACAAGGAAAAACATCTGTTATTAGAATGCATATGGCTCTGGTGAAAATCACAATATACATTCTCATCATATTAATATCCCTGTGGAAGAGGTTTACTCATATCAACCTCTAACAATACCTTAGAGTAGGGAGAGATATGAGTTAACACTCAACCAACATATTAATAATAACCAAAGGTTTTATGAATCTAGTAATTTTTTTGTGTGGTGTATTTTGTAATACAACTCAATGTGGCACTACCATGTTCATAGTTTGATTGGTATCACATTTTGGTTCATTCAAATTATCTTTGTAAGATGGCTTGATCTTAAATTTTCTATTGGATGAGGCCAATGTAGTGGCCCCATACTTTAATAGCTTGTTTAATTCAAGGAGTTTCATTTTTTGGTCATGCTCAAGGTTATCCTTTATGTTTCTCATAAGTAGTAAATTTCAATGCCACAAAGTGTGGTGGAAATGGTTGAAATGATACCTCTAATTCAATAGGGTTATGCAAGACATATTTTAAATCAAGTGGGCCATATTTGAATGCCTTTTAAATGCTCTTCTTAATGAGAAAATTTTTATCCTCCAATGCTTTAATCATTTGTAATGAGGATTGTGATAAAGCCCCACCTTGGTTCAAAGTATTCATTGAATTTGACATCAAGGGGGATGAATATGTATTCCCACTTGATATACACTTAATGTTTGATGTGATTAATGGACATAAAAGAGGAAAATCCTATGTAGTGGTCTCTGTCATATTTGATATCTGACCATATCAGATGTCTACTATGTTACTAAATTATTTAAATTAATTGATCAAGTCACAAGTGTAAATTCAAGAAAGGTGACTCGCTATCATAGGTATTTAAATTGGTGAATTTTATCTCAAAGGTATTCCATGGGGGCTAAAAATTAAAGAGTCAAATCCCTATTAGACAATTTCGTCATGTAAATTAACAAATTTAAATAAATTTATTTAATAAGAATAATTATAATAAATGATAAAAATTTGTAATTATTTTTAAATTTAAAAACTATGTTTATTATTTATTTTTATTTATCATGTTTAAATCTTTAAATATTTTTACTAAATAATTAGTGTCTAAATATTTTTCTAGAGTGGTTAGTTTTTTCCTCCTCATAAAATAAAATATTTTTGAATGCAATGTTATTTTACTAAATTTCTTATTTGTATTCAAGTGGTGATAAATAGAAGAAGTAAATCCATACTGATAAAAATATTTAAACACTATCAAAATTTTATTGCAAATATTTTGACTATTTTCTACAAGTCTAAATCTGTTTAAATCTAGATAAGGTTCTACCCGCCAACCATAGGAATAAAAATAATCCCTCTACCATTTACCAAAATGAACCATGCCAATTTTTGTATATAAGTCTACCTCTAAATCAATTTTAATGACTTGGCATGCATGTTAAGAGTTTTTTTATATATTCCAAATGTTCATAAACACATTTCATACTTAATATAATTTTGACTACTCCATGTGCCCCTAATATTGAATTAAACAACCACAAACCATTCAAATAGTGGTAGTTATCTAAGTTTCATCCCAAAAAAATTGAAAGTGTAGATCTCTAACTATGGCTTGTAAATATGAGTTGTTTCATTTGACTAAGACTCAAAATAGAAACAACTATCAAATGGTTGTATAGAATTGACTAATTAATTTTTTTAGTAAACCTCATCCATATGCATATTATAATAAAATTGTGAACTAATTATACATCACATAAATTATAATTATTATAGTGTCACTCCATGGTGCATCCATCTAATTTACATGCCTATCCATAAATGCAAATACAATAAATTGACACACCTATAAGTATATGAATTACAACATCACTAGTTATTTAGAATTATGATAGGAAGCCATAATTTAGTTGTGCATTGAAAATATTACTATAGTTGTTCAATACTACTACAAGAAGATATGGTGGATATATTATGAATCTAGTAAATTTTTTTCATAATGCATTTTGTAATATAGCTTGATTTGGTGTTGTGTTCATTGTTTGATTGGTATCACATTTTGGTTCATTTGGATTAACTTTATAAGATGGCTTGACCTTAAATTTTATATCAAATTACACCAATGTAGTGGCCCCATACTTTATCTTTTTTAATGTAAGGAGTTTCATTTCTCAGTCATTCTCATGGTCACCCTTCATATTTCTCATAAATAGGAAATTTCAGTTCCACAAAGTGTGGTGGCAAGGGTTGAAATGATACCTCTAATGTAAGAGGGTTCTTAAAGTCATGTTTTGAATCAAGCAAGCCATTTTTGGATGCCTTTTAAGTGTTATTCTCAATGGGAAAATATTTTTCCTCTAATGCTTTAATCATTTGTAATGAGGATTATGAAAAATACCCACCATGGTTCAAAGTATTCATTAAAGTTGACATCAAGGGGGATGAATATATATTTCCACTCAATATATGCTCAATGTTTGATGTGATTAATGGACATGAAATAGGAACATCCTTACTCATATTTAAGTGGTGATAAATTATAGAAGAAGTAAATCTATACTGATAATTTAAGATTTAAACACTATCACAATTCCATTACAAATATTTTGACTATTTTTTACAAGTATAAATCTATTTGAATCTAGATAAGGTTTTATCCTCCAACCATAGGAATATAAATAATCCCTCTACCATTTGCCAAAATGAACCATGCCAATTTTTGTATATGAGTCCACATCTAAATCGATTTTAAAATAGCAACAACTACAAGATGGTTATGTAGATTTAACTATTTAATTATTTTAGTAAACTTCATCCATATACATTATTATTATAATACAATGAACTAATATATCACATTAAATATAAAAAATATTAATAATCATAGTGTCACTCCATGGTGTATCCATCCAATTTCCATGCCTCTCCATAAATGCAAATACAAGAAATTAACACATCTATAGGGTACATATGAAGTACAGCATCACTAATTATTTAAAAGTATGATAGGAAGCCATTAGTTGGGCATTGAAAATCTTACTATAGCTAATCAATACTAGCAGAAGAAGATATGGTGGACATATGTGACCCACAAAAATTATCCATAATCAACTAAAGGCCAAACATATTTTATATAATTAGTGACATAGTGAGATAGAAATGTTGAAGGATGTGATTGACTTATTTTGATGACATGTGCCTTATGATCAAATAATTTGAGGCTACGATTATATCTATGTGTAGAATTTCAATAAAATAGTGAAATTCAAATAATAATATGTACAAAATAATTACAAGGTCAAATGTATGTATGTACATATATAATTCTCAAAGGAATATAAAATGTGAACATTGGGGTTATTTTATCAAAAAAATTATTAAAACAAATCCATATTTTCACTTAAACATAATTTACAATTTTGAATCACACCTCAATAATTTATTGCATAAATGAAATCACATTATCAATGCCTATGTCTGCTCCAACCTGTATAGATGGAGGAGTCTCAAATGAGGTCAACAATGAAATAAATAAAATATCATCATCATCATCATCATCATCATCATATATATATATATATATATATATATATATATATATATATATATATATATATATATATATATATGACAACTTATAACATTCAAAATTACCTCTGTATATATAAACATCAACCAAGTAGCTATAACAATATATGAGCTACAAGACGATTCACAATCTGGATAGGAAAAAGATGGTATTATATCTTATTACAACATAAAACATTACATATATATTATTGTAATATATTATTATGTAAAATAATTATTATCTTTTAAACATTATTTATAATGTAACAGGTCCAAAAAAGAAACTACATGCAAGATTTCCAAACCAAATGTACGTTTCAAAAAATAAGAAATGAGTAGTAAATGAAATTATACTAGGAAGTGCTCCCATTTAAAATTAAGGTCAAAATAAGGCTTATGATACTGATTAATCCCCATACATCTATCATTATCAAATAATAAAAATTGTAGAAGATGAGCTTACGATATTGGGTACTGTGTTAATGTGGCTTTCACTGACATCCTATAAATGTTGTATGAGTGATTAACCCTAAAAAATGGCCCCAAAATGTATTATTAGTAATAAAACCATTAAATACGACCAAAAAATTCCATTTTTATGGCATCCATGTTTCAAGCTATGAAAATACATGACAGTTAGCCATCATATTTCTTGCAACAGGGGTCAAAACCATAATATCATCGATCCAATTATAAACACCACCATAATTTATATACATCAAATCCTTCTCCTCATCTAATTTAAGTTATAGTGCATATATCACCATAAGATTTTCATTAGTGTGGTTGAATAGCAATGTTAGTTAGACCATCTCCATGTTCACTTTCATAAGCATAAGTATGTAAAAATTGGCTCGTATGTTACACGAGGGTGTCAGTAAGTGCCTTAAGTGCATGTAAACTATCAATCTCTACAACATCCTTCACTGAGAGGGTATTGTCTCAAGTTAAAGTGGTTATTTGATAGAGATTATCATAGGTTGATTAGGCACATGATATGCACCCAACTATCTTTTTTAAAGCATTTTTATTGGCCTTAAAAACTCTTAATAATAAAATTAATAAAGAATTTCATTCAGGTTATTAAACTTGCATTAAATGTTTCTCAAAAAATATGAAGGAACATCATTGTTGTTAAAAGGTGGGACATAATAACCAATCATCATTAGTCCCAAAAAAAAAATCATCAATGAATGGTGGTAATAGTGGATTGGGAAATGTTTGAATTACATTAGAAGTGACACATTAGTTTTGGGATTACTAAATAATGAGCAATTTTTTTTTAATCTCTCAAAATAATTGCTAACAATTTGACATTATCATAGTATAAATTAAATCTCTCTCTATAAGATTCCCATCTGTCAATTTGGCATGTTATCATTTAATTAAATTCACCTACAGTAAGGTATGGGTCCCATGCTAGGGGATTGCTAATTATTTTTTAGGGGGTGCTGCTAAGAAATTGTAGGATTGTTTTTCCTAATTTATAGTCCTACATTTTTAAAAAAATTGTGAAATATACATTTATAAAAAAAATTAGGAGTATTTTACTTAAAATAAAAGTTGTTTGAAAATAAATAAATAAATATGATTGGATACAAAACTACAGTTGGAAACAATGAATTCATATTATATGAAATAAAGAGTTTCTAACATTATATTACAAAAATTGTAGCTGACTATTGGTGAAAAAATACATGCATATTAGTAACTATGCATTATAAAAAACCACCAATAAGACCGCAGTATACATGAGTCAAAAATGCCAACCAGTCTTATTCGCAAAAACTGATGAACACATCTCCAACTCACTTTGCGGCACCTGCAGTCAGAAAGACCAAGAAACACATCTTAATAAATTAGAGAAATAAACCAAAGGATTTGAGTGAAGAAATAAACTCATTGGGATAGATATTCATTGGCACTAAATAAATTTTAGCTTAATTTAAATATGTTCAATAGAAAAATTGCATATCACTAATTGAAATTGCAACTTTAAAGCCCTGGTGGTTAACTGAAATTTGATGATCATTTGTAAAGTAGAATAGAGATTCCTTTGTATAATTTATATGTAATTTAACAGTTCATAGAATTTTTATAACTAAGTTTGAAGGGCTACAAAATTAATCACTCACATTACTTAAAATTAAATGATTATCCTTCTACTTTACTACTAACGATCACGTGCTAAGTGTCACCTGCAACATCAAATTTAATTCTTGTAATATGTGATTTAAACTTCATGATACGTGATTAAAAATTTTAAGTTAATTCCTACCAAAAATTAATGTTTTATATATTTTATCTCTAAAGTAATCTACCTCATCTTTTGTGCACATGGTGAAACACCATAGAGTTTTAAATCTATACCTGTGATCGTATTTTTGACCCCATAATGTTAAATGAAGTAGAAACTCATCCCATTTTCATGTTACGTGGAATTATATAATACATTAAAAGTAATAAAATACATTTAATTTTGTTAAAAATTTAATATTATTTCTATATTATTAACAAATTATATATAGATATATAATTTCTATAATATTTTTAAATGAAGTTTTTGTGATTCTTGTATTGAAATGTTTTTTCAAGAGTAAAGTTGTTTGGCTTACAATTTTATGTTTAAATTTAATTGATTTTACATGGATATGATTTGGCCATGTATTTTTGAATTGTCATTTTGTAACCAAGTGCAAAGGGATACAAAATTTATCATCCGCATTACTTGAAATTAACTGATTGTCTATTTGCTTTATTGCTCTATGTCTCATGCCAAGTGTCATCTGCAACACCAAATTTAATGTTTTATGATACATGATTTAACCTTTGTAATATTTGATTAAAACTTTTAATTTAATACCCTTTGCCTATCAAACATTATTTATATGTGATAGATTTACTCTCCGAAGTAATCTACCTCATCTATTCCATACATGGTGAAGCATCACAGAGTTTTAAATTTGTACCTATAATCATATTTTGACATCATAATGTTAAATTAAGAAGAAACTCAGTCTATTTTCATGTTACGTGGCATTATACAATACGTTAAAGTCATAAAAACTCATTTAATTTTGTTAAAAATATAATATTATTTCTATACTATTAATAATATATAGATGTACTAAAATATATTATACTAAAATATATAATATATAATATTGATTTATAATCTATATTAACATATATATTATATGATATAATGATATTTATTAATATTAAAATATATTTCACAAAATATATAGTTTATATATAATATTAATATATAATTAATTAGTTTAATATATAAAAATATTATGAAATATATTATATGTCAATATTTATTTAATAACTAATATAATTTGTGTGTGTGTGTTGGTAAGAGGGGTATTGTGAGGTGAAAGAGTGTAAATTGATAATTAAACCTACTAGTTACTCCAAACCCATGAAAATATCAAGATAAGTTCATTTATAGTAATTGTCGATGCAAACCTATCAAGATCTAAATGACCATGCAAATATGCTTTAGTCTAAGATGGCTTACATTCTTCGTGTAAAGAGATAGCCTCTTAGCACAATCTCTATGTCAAAATTATAACTCCCTTGGTTTCAATCAGGGGCATTTGTATTCATTAGATAAGGAGCTTAGTTGTCGGTGATTAGGGTTTGTTTTGGTGATTGCAAAGGAGAAATTTATTTTATTACAATGGCACTAAAAAATTAGAAGGATTAATAAGAATTTTGGATTTAGAAATATGATAAAAAAATTGAAGTGGATATATATGTTTGAAAGACACCATCTATTCCAATGTGTATGCCTACTATTATACCACCACCACTTATTTCTCTTAAAGATATTAATAATTAATAATGTTACATCTTCAAAAAATGTAGATGAAACTCCACTTATTATGCAATAGCCTATTATTTCTAAATCATTACCATCGGTTCCAAAGTTCTAGCATGATGATAATTTTACTTGTATTTCCATATTTGAACTTCTATAATTTTTATTTTGTCTTGTAGCAGATTATTGAAATTTTTTTAATTCTAATGATCCCCATGGTAGGAGACCCATCAAGTGTAATTTTTTGAGATTCGTATAAGTCAAGGATTGACCAAATATGCTTAGGGGTTGATTATAGGTGTAGGAAGAGATATGAGTTGACACTCAGCCAACTTAGTAATAAGAAGTGTCGGAGGCTTTATGAATATAGTAATTTTTTTCAATGATGCATTTTATAATATAGCTCATTGTGGAATCATCATGTTCACTATTTTATTGGTATCACATTTTGGTTCATTTGGATTAACATTGTAATAAGACTTGATCTTAAATTTTCATGTATTCAATGAGGCTAATGTAGTGGCCCCAAAATTTACTATCTTCTTTAATTTAAGGAGTTCTATTTCTTGATCATGCTCAGGGTCATCTAGTTGTTTCTCATAAGTAATAAATTTTAGTGCCACAAAGTGTGGTGGTAAGGGATGAAATTATACTTCTAATTCAAGAGGGTTATGTAAGACATATTGTGAATCAAGCACATGAATCATAATTTGGATGCCTTTTGGGTGCTCTTCTCAATGAGAGAATTTTTTCCTTCAATGCTTTAATCATTTGTAATGAGTATTGTGAAAAAGCTCCACCTTGGTTTCTTTACCTTAATTTACAATATTTTATCTCAAATACAAATCTATATCTAAAGACATATATAAAAGGATTCAAGTGTAGTAATATAATAATTATATATGGAAATCTATTTATACACATACTATATAAATAGAAAATGTTCTTGTGATAGCTGAAAATGATCTTAGTCATCATAGAATGGACCAATCAGCCATAAAAATGCTTTAGAAATACTTTCCAAATGAGTTAGTAACTGAAAATGGAAGTGATCATCTTGGGATGTACCAATTAATCATCAAAATGCCCTTAAAAATCTTCTCAAACAAGTATGTTATTATTTTATTGAAATTAAATTTCCTAAATAATACAAATATACATTTGAAAACAGTCTATATATATAAATACTATATACAGTCTTAGCATTCTAAGGTGGCTAAAAATGGCGTTGATCATCTTGGGATGTACCAATGTTTAGTAATATAAATCTACATAGACATCAAACTACCTAAGTAAGATATAGATACATTAGAATTAAATCAAATCAATATGAATTCATAATTCAAATCATCATTATAATCCTAAAGATAAATTCTCTAAATAACTATTACATAGAATATAAAAACAAGAGGATTGGATTGATTACCTTAAACTCATAATTTTTACATTATGTTTGCATGATCATGGACTGTTGATGATGTATTAGATTGGCATGGAGACTCTTGATCACTTTAATAGTTGGACATGAATTTTTTAGATGATTTTTAGTTATCTCCAATGGAGGAATGGAGTTGTTTAAATAGAAAGAGGATGGAAGGATCAATGGTTGAGATTCAAAGTTGGCTTGGGGAGATCAAGGGTTGGGGATTATTCTTGGAAGCCTCTAGATTTATAGTCTTCTAGAGAGGAGGGGTGGGAATAGAGAGGATTATAGAATTGAATAATTCTAAAATCCTCTTAGGTAATAATTAGGATTAGGTATGGTATTATATAGGTATTGTGTGGGTGATTAGGGACTAGGGGTGTAGGAGAGCCAAGGAATAAGCTAGTGTAGGTGGGTAGGTCGACCATGAGAATTTAAAATTATTAAATTAAATAAATAAGTGAGCATTGGGATAAGATAATGGCGATTTATGATATTAATTAATATATTGGTGGGGATGGATAAGGTTAGTAGATGACAAATAATGAAGGGGGACATTAGATAAATAATTAGAAAGGGATGATAAATTAGCAGGATGAAAGGGGATAAATTAGATAAGCAAAATTAGTCTTGACTAATAATAACATTAGTGATGTTAAATGAAGCAATGAAATTTAGATGCATACATTTGGGATGTATCAGTTAATGATCAAAATGCCCTTGAAAAGCTTTCCAAGAGATATAATTAAATCTTGTGTTTCATCAGTAATATAATTTATATAATCTTGATAAATGAAGTTTTTGTGATACTTGTATTAAAATATTTTTTCAAGAGTAAAGTTTCTTGGATTATAGTTTCTTGTTTAAATTTAATTGATTTTACATGGATGTGATTGGCCATGTATTTTTGACCCCAATATTGGGCTTCAAAGTTGAAGAACTTGTGTTGGTGGCTGAAATGTTTAACCCTGACTCTGTATTGAGATATCACACAACTTGTTGTCATGAATGAAAAGTTAATGTTTATAGATTTTTATGGTGTATAATACTTATGCCCTCACATAACCATAATTTAGATAACCCCACAAAATCATTTCCCAAGTCTAGGTCTTTGAGTTACTAGGTACGATTTTGCATCACTTATTTTAATTACCATTTTGAGGTCGAATTTATCTCCAAATATTAGTTTGTAAATTCAAGAAAGGTGACTCACTCTCATAGATATTTGAATTGGTGACTTAAATTATCTCAAATTTATTCTATGGGGACTAAAAATTAAGGAGTCAAATCCCTATTAGACAATTTAATCATGTCATTTAATTAAAAAATATAAATAAACTTTTTAAATTGGAATAATTATAATAAACAATAAAAATTTGTAAATATTTTTTATTCAAAAAAATCTAATTTTATTATTTATTTTTATTTATGTTTAAATATTTAAATATTTTTATAAAATATTATACATTTTTAAATGTTTAATATGTTTAAATATATAAATATTTTTTTTAAATAATTTTTTGTTACAAATTTTTATATAAACTTTTAAATTAGTATAGAATTAAAAATTCATGCATGTTTTTAAATTAGGGTTAAGTTTATATTTTTCTCTTTCCATGATTTTTTATTAATTTTTTTGTTTCCCTTTAGAAGGCCGAAAAACATTCTTTTATTGACTGTTAGGTTAACTATGACATTAATGGTGGAAGCGTTGACCCCATTTTTCACTATCATTTCTATAAGTTCTTCTTATCAGATATTTAATATATTGTTTTAATGTATCTAAAATGTGTGATTTATTTAACTTGACATGACCCTTTTATTCATTATTTACCTCTTTAAATTATGGAATCATTGAGATTTGGATAGACCTAGATTTTTGTTATGAAATGGTCGAGATAAGGTTTGTTTAGAGCTCACTTGTATTCAATAGGGACCAAAATGATGAATGTGAGGGGAAATCAGAAATTTTATATTAACTATAAGCAAATAATGAAATGGTTGAGATAATGAAATGGTAGAGATTAGAATTGTTTAGCACTTACTTGTATTCAATAGGGACCCAAATGGTGAATGTGAAGGAAAAGCAAACATTTTTTATTAACTATAAGCAAATAATGAAATGGCCAAGATAATGAAATGACAGAGACTAGGATTATTTAGCACTTACTTGTATTCAATATAGACCCAAATGGTGAATGTGAGGGGAAAGTATACATTTTTAATTAACTGTAAGTAAATAATGAAATGGTTAAGATAATGAAATGGAGGAAATTAGGATTGTTTAGTACTTTCTTCTATTCAATAGGGACCCAAATGGTGAATGTGAGGGGAAAGTGGAGATTTTTTACTAACTGTAAGTAAATAATGCAATGGCTAAGATAATGAAATGGTAGAGATTATGATTATTTAACGCTTACTTGTATTCAATAGGGACCCAACTAGTGAATGTGAGGGAAAAGCAGATATTTTTTATTAATCGTAAGCAAATAATAGTAAAAATGTGTCATGATGTGAGACGATTTCAATGGTTCCACCCTATCTCTATCTCCAAGTATCATTCATCTATTAGCTCTATTCAGGATACTGTGGATTGTTTCTATTTTAGACTGAGTTGAAAAGTCATTTTTTGGGGTGATAAACTTTTCCCTCATGCCACCTCATAAACTTTAATGAATGATTGATTGAATAACACCTGGAATTATTATTTGGGTTGGAATACATTTCTCTTGTGCTTTGATACTCTTGGGTAAAGGGGTCCCGTACATCATTATATATTTAAAAATTGCTTATAAAATATCTGCACTTAAAAATAGGAGTAGCTATTGTTTAGGGAGAAGTTTTTGAGGGGTGGGAAGTAGAAGGGGGTTGAAGATTTGTATGGATGATCATTTTTTTTGGTTACTAATTATCATTTTCATCTAATCAATATTTTATTTTTTTTAAACAAAAGTTTTGGAGTAAAATACTCCTAATTTCTTTCAACAACATGTATTACACATAATTTTTGTAGTCTTCAAAGCACATCCAAGTATCTTCAGAGCATCCTATACATGTGTTTGGATCATCCTATACAGGGCTTCAGAGCATTCCTAGACTTCTTCAGAGCACCCTGTGTATGTCTTTGTAGCACATCGTGAGCATCTTCAGAGCAATTCTGGAGCATCTTGGGAGTGTCTTCAGAGAGTTTAATCTTTAGAGTTCACTTGCTAAATCCTCAAAATTGTAGTTGAGAGAGTTGTCAAAATTGTGTGTTGCCTTCTAAAAATTACCCCATCATTGAGATGTATAATGGAAATTGGATTTCAATATGATTTTTATTTGGTCATTTCCTATGTGTTCAATATTTAGTCTAGCCAGTGCACACATTTCAAGCTCATTTTCTCAATGGTAAAGGAGGTCAAATCTTGTTCAAATTTCTCATGGTGATAACTAAATGTCACTAGAGTGAAATGATAAAGATAATGCACACATATTAGATATAATTTTTAGAATGCGTAGCTATGAAAATTAGGTTTTATGCTAATTTTTTTACTTCATCATTTTCTACATCTCTTAGTCACTAAATCTACCCAGTAAGCACTATTGAATCCCATTTGTGCAAGATCAAATGGAGACTAAATTCCATGAAAATTTGTATGATTGTACCCTGATGGTATTAGAAGGTAATGCATTTTATTTTGTATTTGTGTGAGCTTATATTGAAATTTTATGATGGTGTGAAGTGCCCCTTCTAAGAAGGTTTATCACTCGACCAACTTTTCACCAAAAAACACTTGAGAGAAGGTCATAGGGGTTATTTTGATCTTTTCAAAAAACTAAAAATACCCTTTTGAGAATATTTTTAATATATTTATGGAAATATAAGATGTGATGGGTTTTGATCATATATTTCTATGTGATTTTCTATTTTTCCATGTTCTGAAGGTGCTTATACAACTGTGTACGATTGTATGTTGGTTTTTTAGCCATATCTTTGGATCCACATATCCATTTTTGATACCATTTTTTATTTTATAAATCTAACTTCTCCCTATTTATAATTATTTTGATTTCAAATTGGCAAATTTTATGACCAAAATTTATTAATATCATAGTTGTAACATTGTGTTGATTGACAAGCCTTCACAAAGTGTCTAGAGGCTTCTAAAAGACCAACTGGGAGATGTGATGAATTTGGAAAGTGGGAGTGGTTAAGTGGAAAGAGGAGGAAACTCAAACCATTTAATAATACTTCTAGAAGAATAAATAATTTTTCCATGTAGGATAACATCACTCAAGTCATCATCCATTTTCCCTCTTATGTCTTCTATTTTCTTCTATATATCTCTTATTTTTCTCATTGTAAGAGACTATTTGCTCTTATGGTATGTCTTAGCCCTGCCCATTTTGAAATGAAATAACCTCTTGGTATTAATATAAGAGTTAATTTACCTTTCTATATGCTTTCATCTTGGATTTAGTTGAGTTTGTGTATGAATACTTTATGAAGTATCTCTCTTTCTTGGTGTTTGTCCTCTCTCTCTTGCCTTTATACAAGATAATTTTATGTTTGTAGGTCTTAGGATGTGATATATAAATCATGAGGTGAAGATAGGATATTGATATGATCATCCCTTCGTCCTTTGTCTTGTTTCCTTGAGCCTTTTTAAGAAACACTTATGCAACAAGATAGTTATGGATTTTGTGTGAGTGTATGAGTTTTTGGCTATCATATGTGTGTGTCTCATAATAATGAGGAGTGCCAAAGATTGGTGTATCACTTTTTTTGTTTTTATTCATCCCTTTCTCCTCTTTCTAACCCTTTTTTTTGGTAATCAATAGTTTATATTAGTTTGATAAGAGCTTAATTGATACACCTAGTGATAGGTTATCGTTATACCTCTCAATTAACTAATCAATAGATTGTTGTCATTTTCAACCAGGGTAATGTCCAATAGCTATTTACAATGAGACCATTTGGTATTGGATTTTTACAATTCACTATTTACATGTTTATACTTTTGATGTGCTTTCTAAATCCTAAAAATAGTAAATGGAACTATAACTCTAGTTTACAAGAAAGTGAATCTAAACTATTTGTTAGTCATTCACACTATTAACATACAGAACTTAAACATCTATTCACAGGATAAAAATATTTGTGATCTTAATGCCTAAATCAATTTTTTTAAAATATAGACAATCTAAGAGTCAAATCCCATGCTTCTAGGAAGGTGTTGGAACTAACTCAACTAATCATACATAGGAAATAACTAATCTAAACTGAAGATACTTATCTGGTTTAAAAAATCAGTATATAAATATATTTGGACTATTCTAAGCCATTACCATTATTGGTAATGTCCAAAATAAGACATTTAAATATAGAAAGTCTATTTATAGATATCTGTAGAACTACTATTTTGAGAAGTAGGATCCATTTGGTCTCTAGAGCACATATAGGTATCTTTGGAGCATCCTGTACAGGCTTCAGAGCACCCTGTATAGGTCTTCAGAGAATTCCTAGATTTTTTTATAGAATCCTATGTATGTCTTCAAAACACACCTAGATCATCTTTAGATCAATTTTGGAGCATCTTTGGAGTGTCTTTGTAACATTCAATCTTCGTAACTCACTTGTTGAATCCTCAAAATTATAGTCGAAAGAGTTATCAAAATTGTGTGTTGCCTTCTCAAAATTACCCCATCATTGAATGTGTTGTTGTAATCAAAATTATCCCATCCTTGAGATGTGTTGTTGTAATTAAAATTAACCCATCTTTGGGATGTTTTATTGTACTCAAAACTGTGTTATTCATCCAACTTAGGCATAATAACAAGGTAAAGAATTAGCAATAAATTACATACAAACAAAGAACAAATTGCATTTATATCTTACTTAGATCAAACTTTTTTTATTAAATGTAATACAATATATAACCAAAGGCAACACTTTATGGATAGTTTATATAACTATGATGAGCTATATAAAATGATCATCATTTCTCACCCACACTTTACCTTTTGTAAGTCCTCTCATAAAAAAGTGGGATAACTAATATTTAATCCAAATTTATTTATTCAAACCTCTGACTCAGATAATAAACTATAGAATAATGGCCCTAGTCATAGTGGCCCCTTGGCAAGAATCCAAAATCTTTGACAACTGTATGCACCCAATCTTCAAATTCAACTTATGCTTGAGAATTCCAACACCATCATGAGATAGAGGACACAAAATGATAGGAGGCCTAAAACTAATCAAAATCTAGACATCTAAACCTATTTCCTCTAAGATCTGAGTGATTATCTGGCAAAATATTTTGTCTCTTCTTAGACTCCATTTAATATTGGTGGGGCTAAGGAATTCCCTGTGCTTCAACTCAATAGGTAATGTCTCCCACATGGAAATACTTGCATTGAAACCATTTTCATAATGGTGGTTTAGAAATTCTTTAAAAGCATAAAAATTAGATTTCAATAGATCATGATACTTGTTATTCATATACATATGATACAGTGGTTAAAAAGAAGAAATAAGTTTCTTTACTTCTAGAAATGGTGGTCTCATGCATAACCTAGTGGTGCTTTATAATTTCAAAAAAGTATTATTGGATAGTTGCCATGCCATTTGGTTCCTTAGAGTGGAGAGAAAGGCATGCAATTGTGTATCTCCAACAAATAAATTTATCAGAAAACTAGATTGATATCCTTACAAAAAATTGAAAGTATAGAACTCACAAATGGAATCCTGCCTTTATTTAGTGCTCTTTAGAAAAATGTCCATAAATACATGCTCATATTCAATGATATGTGAAAAACCAAGGGAAATTAATTGAATATACCATTTATAAAAATACTCATGTAAGAAAACAACAAAATTGATGAAGGTTGCCTATATGCTAATAGTTTCTCAGAAAAAGCACAAATGTGTTGGACAGAAGATTGTGATTTTTGCAATTGCGGTTGGGATTCTACCAATTACTTCTAAGATTCCTCCTTAAGTTTAGAATTTTCATCCTCAATTTTTTTAATTTTCTTCTAGGGGCTATCCTAGACAAAGATTATTTCATGTAATGGAATAGGAAAAGAGGGAACAACTTTTGTTGGACCCTCTATCTAAACTACAATTTCTCATATTTCTCTTTGCATGGCTTGAATAGAGGCTATAACTCAGATTTTTTAGTGGTGAGCTCTATTATTCTATTATTATTTTGGGCAAGTATTGCATTTCTATCAGAAATACTTTCTCTTAGATTATTAATTAGATTATACTTATCAATACTGGCATTTTACAAATCAGTAATATAAGTGTCCTTAATAATAAGAGAATTTTGCAAATTACTCAATTCTTAGGTATATGAAAATATTACATTGTGAAACCTAGTCTATTCAATTTGTATTCCTTGAAGATTTATTTCTTGTTCAATAAATCTAGTAATAGATTATTCCCACCTTTGTTTCAAATTAGAAATTATCAAGTCCTTACCTTTCAAAGTTAAATAGAGAACATCTAACTCTGTTGCAATCTGATTGTTTCCTCATGATGTGTTAAAGCCATGGCATGCTACAATTATTTTTATTCATTGACAGAATGTGGAGAAGATGGATCTTCTTCAATCAAGTGTGCCTTACCCTTATCAGCAATAGAGGGCACATGACACTCTACTTATTGAGGTATAACTTATTCTGTTTGGGTTCCCTCTGTAAATACAACTTCTTGTATGGCTTGCACATCTTTTCTTACAGGTCTTCTTCTTCTTCCTACAAGAAATTTGGAAAATGTGTCAGATTTTAGTTGGAGGAAGATGAGGGGTGTCTAAATAAATTCCTATTCATCACTTTGATCTCTGGTGCAATATCTTTGGAACCAATGGAAATGGAGATGGTCTTTCTACAATTTGAACGGTGGGTCCTTCAATCTAGATTGTAGTGGAAGGAGGATAGGTAGAGTGTGGTATATTTTTTGCCAGAGCTGGAGAAAACTTTCAAAATAAAATAATGGTGATAAATGAGTGTAACCAACCTATGATGGCAGGTAGACCTAGTACCTCATCTTATATTTCGAGAAATATTAATCAAAGTATTGTGACGGAAATAGGGAAGATTAATCTTATATTTTTATCGAATAGTTGATTTTATCAAGTGAAAAAGGAGTCTCATATCATCTCCACCCACTACTATAAATTGACCATCACAAGTGATATATTTCATTATCCAAAAAATAATATTTATCCAAGGTTGAGGAAATATTTCTCTCAAAATTCCCTTGGCCACTCCTTGGGGGGATTTGGCCAGTCTAGGGCGTGGCTCATTTCCTTCAAAAAAACAAATAAATCAGGTCAAAAAAATGATCTTTTTAATGCCAACTACTCTATCCTTAGGAATCCTAGATAGATCATTTATTATAGAGAGATTTACTAGAATGTTCTTCCCTTTGATAATAGCATGATCTTCATCAAAATTTTCATAGAATTCTTACACAATTTCTTCATGGAATCCGTAAAATAGTTTTAAGAAAATCAACCAACCTGTTGTTTCAAAGACATCTCTGGGTGATTCATCTTGTAGCAATGCATCAGAGGATTTTGGTTCACTCTTTTTCTTTCTCCCACCCATATTTAGAGAAAGCACTATTTAATTTCAAATCTAACTATATTGTAAAAATAAGAGCTCAAATTTGCATAGAGAACAGTGGAAGCAAGAGGTTAGAGATACAACATATCAATTGATGGTAGCAATAATAAAATAATGAATAGCAAAGAAGGTTATATGATGTGATTATGACAAGAATGATGGTGGTAGTTATGGTTATCTTTTCATAGCATGCGAGATATAATGGGAAGGTGATTTATCTGGTCAAGTACTAATGATGTGTCATAAAGGTCATTATTGGTAGTATTGGGAGTAATAATCATAATTAATTATGTCATACTAAATATTTTTTAAAGACCTATTTAAAACATAGTCACATCAATATTGTTTGAATAAACCATTTGGAAAAATTGTCACATCAAATGTTTTGGAGGAAATCTTTTGAAAACACTATCACATCAAATTATGGATTGTGGCATTGATGGTTTAATGGCATTGTCTTGATTCTCAATGATGGAGGTGGACTCTTCCCATTCATGATTTTTCATCTTAGGAGCATAACTTCTAGTCTTTGGAGCTAAGCCACTAGTCTTCAAATCTAAACCTTCAGTGTTTAGAACAAAACTATAGTCAATTTAGACTTTGTGTGTGTGTGTGTGTGTGTGTGTGTGTGTGTGTGTGTGTGTGTGTGTGTGTGTGTGTGGTGCTATTTGTATATATTTGTAGCCAATTGCATCTACTTAATCCATGTCTTATCTAAAGAACCACTTAGGGGCTCTATTGATGGAGGCAATGGTTGAGCTAGAGTTAGCCCTTGAAAGGCAGGCGTCTAGGGAGGAAACCTCTCCATATGGTAGAATAAGTCATTGTAGTGTTTTTCATCTATGAAAAATGTAATGGTATTGAAATTGGTGTTTTACAAGATTATGTTTGTCCCATATGAATAGAGAAATGGGACCTATTCTGACTTGGTAGTTCTAGATGTTCCTGCTTCAGCCATGGCTTTCAAATTTTGATTGATGATATTGTATATTATCTTAATACTAGATGAATGCACAGAAGTCTTTTTAGGCAAGCTTTATTAATGCAATGTTGATGGAGATCCTGTTTAGTGTCGTATTAATGGAAAGCTTGTCAAATTTTGAACTATTACTTTTATCAATTATTACACCTAAATTTAGTTTAGATTTAATTTGAATTTAATTTGCTATTAATTTTAGATTTAAAGATAAATATTGCCACCTTTAGACATGTGGCTTCCACCTTGAATCTAGATAAGTACTTACATGGCTTGAATATGACTAAGCTACCTAGTTGGCTCAAAATTTAGACATGTGGCACTTTTTGATTGTCTCACAAATTTTTGGAATGCAGCTTTGCATGATGACTCATCTGTATATCACCACGTGGTGACTCTCAATTTGTCATGAACTCTTAGGTGTTACCTTTTAATTATGATACCTTGAAAGGGAAATCCACTCTTGTGCATGTTTTAAAGGTATCTCCTAGTAGATATCTTGAAGGTATTAAAAAATCCTTCAAAATATCACCCAATAATGCCTTCCATGTAAAGTAAACTTTCACTTGTTCTTTGAAGGAGAAATCCACTCTTGTGCCTATTTTAAAAGTATCTCTTAGGAGATACCTTGAAGTATAAATCCACTCTTATTCATGTTTGAAAGGTATCTCCTATGAGATACCTTGAATTTATTACAAGGGCCTTCAAAATATCACTCAGTAATGCCTTCCATGTAAAATAAAATTCCACTTGTTCTTTAAAGGATAAATCCACTCTTATGCCTATTTGAAAGGTATCTCCTAGGAGATAACTTGAAGGGGAAATACACTTTTTTGCATGTTTTAAAAGTATCTCCTAGCAGATACCTTAAAGGTATTATAAGGGCCTTCAAAATATCACCTAGTAGTGCCTTCTATGTAAAAGAAAAATCCACTTGTTTCTTGAAGGATAAATCCACTCTTATGCCTATTTGAGAGGTATCTCCTAGGAGATACCTTGAAAGGGTAATTCACTTGTGTGAATGTTTAAAATCTATCTCTTAGGTATTATAAGGGCTTTCAAAATGTCATCTAGTAGTGCCTTCCATTTAAAGGAAAATTCCACTTGTTCTTTGAAGGAGAAATCCACTCTTGTTCCTAGTTGAAAGGTATCTCTTAGGAGATACCTTGAATTAGAAATCCATTATTTTACATGTTTGAAAGGTATCTCCTAGGATATACCTTGAAGCTATTACAATATCCTTCAAAGTATCACCCATTAGTGTCTTTTATGCAAATGAAAATTCCACTTGTTCTTTGAAGGAGAAATTCACTCTTGTGACTGTTTAAAAGGTATCTCCTAGGAGATACTTTGAAGGGAAAATACACTCTTGTGCATGTTTGAAAGGTATCTCCTAAGATATACCTTGAAGATATTACAAGGGTCTTTAAAATATCACCCAGTAGTGCCTTTTGTGTAAAATAAAATTCCACTTCTTCTTTGAAGGAGAAATCCATTCTTGTGCTTGTTTAAAAGGTATCTCCTAGGAGATAATTTGAAGGGAAAATACACTCTTGTGCATGTTTAAATTGTATTTCCTATGAGATACCTTGAAGTTATTATAAGGGCCTTCAAAATATCACCCAAAAGTGCCTTCTATGTAAAGGAAAATTCCACTTGTTCCTTGAAGGATAAATACACTCTTGTGCCTATTTGAAAGGTATCTCTTAGGAGATACCTTGAAGGGGAAATCAAATCTTGTGTATGTTTGAAAGGTATCTCCTAGGAGATACCTTGAAGTTATTACAAGGCCTTCAAAATATCATCCAGTAGTGTATTACATGTAAATGAAAATTCCACTTGTTTCTTGAAGGAAAAATTCACTCTTGTGCCTATTTGAAAGGTATCTCCTAGAAGATACCTTGAAGGGAAAATCCACTCTTGTGCATGTCTAAAAGGTATCTCCTCAGAGATACCTTGAATTTATTATAAGGTCCTTCAAAATATCACTCGGTAGTGCCTTCCATGTAAATTAAAATTCCACTTGTTCCTTGAAGGAGAAATCTACTCTTGTGCCTATTTGAAGGGTGTCTCCTAGGAGATACCTTAAAGGGGAAATCCACACTTGTGAATGTTTGAAATATATCTCCTAGGATATATCTTCAAGGTATTACAAAGGCCTTAAAAGTATCATGCGGTAGTTACTTTCATGTAAAGGAAAAATCCACTTGTTCCTTGAAGGATAAATCTACTCTTATGCTTATTTAAAAGGGATTTCCTAGGAGGGGAAATTCACTCTTGTACAAGTTTGAAAGGTATCTCATAGGTATTATAAGTGCCTTAAAAATATCATGCAATATTGACTTCCATGTAAAGGAAAATTCCACTTATTCATGTGAACATAGGATTACAATAGCGGGAGATTAGTATAATGTTAGTGAATGAAATCAAATCCAAAAAAATAACACACTAAGATAACACCCTAAGCCTATCTCAAGTGGGTATCATCTTAAAAAAACCAAATGAGAAACACAACTATAATGCAAAGACAAATAAATCCTTCACCTTTCTTGGATGCTCCAAATATCTTGTTGAAGTGGCTTTCTCGGCTTGTGCTCAATGAGTCTTCATCAAAGGAGGCTTGGCTATCTCCTTTTCTCCTTGGCACATTTGTGCTGGCTTTGCCTTTGGCTTGGCTCAATAATTTGGCATTATAACACTAATTTCAATATATTTTATAATTATTTGTACATTATAACTTTGCATTATTTAAGATTAAAATTTAATAGGCAAGGCCTTCTATTTATAGATTTTACAAAATGGTCAGAATGAACCTGAACCATCCATCTCAAGATGAAGATGTGTGGATAAGAATACATTAAATTTTTGAGGCAAAAATCAATAAATTCCTTCATAAATATTTTGGATATAGAGGTAATAAAGAGTTATGGAGGGTCTAAATGAGGCATGGGATGGCATGATGAAATATTTTATGCATTTATGGCCTAGGGATGTCTTTCTAAGAAATAATATCACTTGATGATGTAGTTATTCAATATCAATTTATAAAAATAAATATTCAAAAATATCCATGTAAAATTAAATTAAGATCTTTATTTGGTTTATTTAGCCTTAAACATGATTAGTCAACTTTGATGCAAAACCTTGGCAATTTGTGCACAAATTAATCAAATTGGTCAAAATGTCATATTATTGGCTCAAAATTTGATTGGATTAGAATTGTAAGTTCATGTAAGATGTATTGGATTATTTATCTAATTTAGGATGTTTTTAATTCAAAATAACAAAGGCATGTGTCTCATAAAATAAATTTTATAGAAAAGAGCAATCCAGAGCACCTAGGTGTAAAAATGTCATTTTGACTCGAAATGATTTGATCAAAGTTAGTTGCTTCATAAATTTAATTACCCCATTTAATGATATATTGGATAAAATAAACACTTAAATATATCAATTTTGACTCATTTAATGCATTTTAGTGTTTTAGGCTAAATTGTCCATTTTGGTAGAAATTGGTGAAAAGCTTAGATGAAGGTCATCGGTGGCCAATTTAGGTGTCTACAGTTTACCCCTATTTGGTAAGGCATTGAAAGCTATAGGCATAGTAACATCTTCTCAAAGAATGAAAAGGTAATGTATGCCTACAACTGTAATGATGATGAACTAACTATATGATGCCCCCTCAAGGGAATGATTGGTACAAGTAGGTAAGTAAACAGTCCCTCAAAAAGAAAGAAGTGAAATGAGTGGATCAAAGAAAGGAAGATGATGGGGTGAAAACATAATGAGTTTGAAAAATTAGTCAAAATCATTGAGAATGCAAGTGGGATGGTGTATAATAGTTTGTCCAAAGGTATTTATAAGCATTGTATCCCGATAGTGGTAATGTGGTATGATAACACAATGATTTGGGTGTTTATAATCATTGAGAAGATGGAGATTCCCTAGTTAAGATAGAAAAATAAGATAAAAACATGCCCTTATTTGGAAAAAATAAAATAAATTTCTTAAGAACACAATGATTTGCACAAAGGCAGTTATAATCATTGAGAAATGTAGGTGGGACAGTATACAATGATTTGCCCATAGGAGGTTATAATCATTGGACCTTAATTATGAAATATATGATTGATTCACTAATGATGATGGTGACTCAACATATAGGGTAATGATGAATTAGAACAACTTACTAGTAGGGAGATGCTCGTTCGAACTAACAAAGGTTGAAATTCATTCATGGTTAATTACTCTATTTGAGATATGATTGGGATGTCAGTGTTGAGGAGATGTTGATGCTACCCTTGCTAATTAGACTTCCTAAAGATAATTTTTGTTTTATCACTTGATGGAGAGCCTCATGATAGAACACCATGAAGACTAGGCCAAAATATGCACAAGGACTAACTCCTAAAATCCAATATTCAAGGGAGAATAATGCACCAATGATAAAAAACCATGATGATAATGTAAACACATGAATATGGATGGACTCAAGTATACTTGCACAAGTAAGTACCTAATGAACACATATAGAATGAATCAAGGTGGCAATGAGGAAAGTAAATAAACAAGCAAAGAAGCAAAGAAACAAACAAAGAGACAAATAAAAATTAGTCATAATGTTAGTAAAAGTAACATGACTTAAGTGAGATAAACATTGCCCCTAGAAAATAGGTGAGAACTTAGAAAACAGACATGGTGAGGGAATATGAGAAAAGGAAGGGGGTGACTGATCTGTATCGATATGCACTAGGAAAGTGGGCACTGCCTACATAGTTCCATGGATGTAATATCCAACAAAAAAATTAGGCTAAATGTAGTTTTCCCAGGGAATGGGAAGGAAATGATAACTGATGAAAATAAATAGAATTGATGTGATAGAAGAATAGGAATGGTCTTGCTAAATGGAAAGTGCATGGAAGAAAAGGCCAAAAAGGATGGGGAAACTAAGTGACAAGTGATTTTCTTGCAATTTAGTAAGGGTTCCCAAAATCCTTAGGGCAAAGAAGTGGTTAATGTTTTTGGTTTTTTTAATAGTTTTAAAAATGTCTTTGGAATTTTTTGAGTATCTCAACTTGATCGAGAATGATGAGACACTAAATGGTTTAAGATTGAAAAATGATGAGAGCATTCCTTAAGTTGCTTTCAAAATGGCAAGATCACAGCTTAGGTTGCTCACAAAATGGTATGAGTATGGCTTAGGTTACTCACAAAATAGATAGAGTGTGGCGGAAAGGGTGACTGAGCTAACCTCAATAAGTATCAGTCATTTCCTACATAGTCCCAAAGTAAGACCTTAAGTCACTATAGTTCCACCTTATTATAGATAAATATAACTAGTATAGCAGCCAATTCAAATAAAATAGGCATAGTTGGCATGATGGCACATTATGACATAAAGAATGGCTAGTTGGTATAGTCAAGGCAAACTAAACAAGTGTTGCCCCTAGTTTGCCCACAGGTGGTTATAACTAGGATACAATGTCATAGGTCAATGGTACTAATTTTCCCATAGGCAATTATAATTAGGATCAACACAATGAGAAATAATGAAACAAGAAATGAAGGATGTAACTACCAAATTTATATCTTATTTCTCCAAAATGTTGCCTCTATTTGGAATGTGTGAAACAACTGCTAAAACTGAATCTAAATCCTCTTGCTAAAATCGGTGATGGAACCAAGGTTATTGGTCTAGGTAGGGAGGCAAAGATGAACTCGATTGATGGGGAAGGTATGGTAAAATAGACATGTGATATGAAAAGTGATAGGTTGGTAGGATGATAAAATTACAAAGAATATTTGATAAAATGATACAACTTGAAATGGTCCTTATAGATAATACACCAAGTCACTCAAGCATAGTATCGTTTACGGTGGATAATATTCATCGGCTCATCAAGTTCATGGCCATCTAGTGTGGCAAGCCTATATGCTCCCATTCTAAAGTTTACTATAATGATGAAAGGACTAACCCAATTGGGTTTGAACTTACCTTTATGCTTATTTTTGGTCGTGGTATTATTTTGGTTTTATTTAAGGACAAGATCACCAAGTTCAAATTCTCTATATTTCACACGTCAATTGTAGTGGCCTCAAAGTTGATTTTGATAGGCTTGGATATTATTCACCGTATCCATGCATTTCTCATCAATTAACTCTAGTTCTTACAGGTGAGTTACTCGATAGTCATTCTCATCTAGGATATTCTTAAAAGAGATGCATAGAGATGGTAACTCAACCTCAATGGGAAGGATGGCTTCTATACCATAAACAAGTGAATATGGAGTGGCTCTTATGGGTGTACGGTGATTGGTACGGTATGCCTAGAGGGCACAAAATATCTAAAGGTACCAATCATGACCAACATCATTGATAATCTTTTTGAGAATGTTGACAATGGTTTTATTTGATGATTTGGCCTGGCCATTACCTTGAGGGTCATATACAGTAGAAAAGTGTTATGTGATTTGTATTCAACACATATCTTGTTAAAATCATTATTCTTGAATGGTCCTTCATTATCGGATATAATGTCAAAGGGAATACCATAGAGACAAATGAGATGGTTGAAGATGAACTTGAAAATTTGCTTCCAGTCATGTAAGTGAGGGATATAACTTCAACCCACTTAGTGAAAAATTCAGTGGTGGTAAGTATATGTTTATAGTTATCAGATGAGGTGGAATTGATCTTTCCAATGAGATTAAGGCCCCATGTGGCAAATGACCATGGTGTCAATATTGGTTTCAGAGTCTTAGAAGGGGCATGAATCATATTAGCATATCATTGACACTTGTTGCACTTTTTGACATATGAAATTACATTTGCATCCATCGTGGGCCAATAATAACCAATACACCAGAGATTTTTAGATAAGATGGCCCTGCTAGTATGGGCTCCACATATGCCTTTATGAACTTCCCATAACACTAGTGTATATTTTATTGAAGTTAAACAATGAAGCGGAGTGCCATCAAAACTATGATAGTAGAGGGTTGATCCAAGTAAGGTATAATGAGGGGTTTGGTGGATGAAGGCTTTGGATTATTTTTGGGATAGTTCAAGTGGTAAAACTTGATCATGGAGGTGGTTATAAAGGTCTTAGTACTAGATATAACTATGACCAACAATATCACAAATCATCACGATGGTTGAAGGTTCATGAGCTGGTGCTAGCAAGTTTTCAACAAGGAATTGATACTCTTTAGCTATGTATATTTATTGAATCAGAGATCCAATAGTGGCCATAGCATATATAGTTCTATTAATTGCCCTTGTTATATGCTCAAACTAAATGTCGACAATCTATCATTTGATAGTGTCGACCATGGCCTTATATGAAATTAGCTTATCATCTTTGGTCTAAAAATGGTCTATAACCTGATTAATTATTAACTAAGAATCACCATAAACCTTGAGATGAGATAAATTCAATTAGACTTCTTGGAAAAGCCTTGAAATAAGTGCTTCATATTTGGCCATGTTTTTGGTACAAGGAAAACTGATCCTAAATGATTTAGGGATTAGATCCCCTTGTGGTGTAATAAAAAAAGGTCTACACTTGATCCATGTGATGCGAATGATCCATCAAAAAATAGATTCCATTATTGCTCTTAAAGAGGTGTGTCAATGATGGTCATTATGGATTCATCAGGAAAATGGAATGTGAGTGGCTCTATATTAGCAAGGGGTGATTTAGTAAGTTGATCTATAATAACTTGCCCTTTAATGGCTTTTTGATTGACATATTTGATGTCAAACTCACAAAGAAGCATGATCCACTTAGCCATGCAGCCTTGTAAAGTTGTTTTAGATAGTAGATACTTGAGCGGATCTACTTTTGAAATAACCATGGTCTTATTGTTTAACATGTAATGGTGTAGTTTTTGAGCTATGAAGACCATGGATAAACAAGATTTTTTATGGGCATATAATTGTGTTCATACATGACCAGTAAAACTTAAATAGTACACATTATGCTCTTTTCCATTGTCATCATGCTGAGCCAAAAGTGACCCCAGGGCATTATCAGTAGCTGATAGATACAACAAGATGGATTTTCTAGCATATGAGGTAACAAAATAAGTGGATTCACTAGATAGTCTTTGAGTTATTAAAAATCTATTTGTTAGTTATCATCCAGTGAAATTTTACTCCCTTATTTAGAAGATGCGTAAAAGAATGACATTTGTTAGCCAATTATGATATGAAGCATCAGATAGACTAGATCTTGCCCGATAAACTATGGAGCTACTTTAAAGTAGTTGATGATTTCATCTTTGTTCTATCTTGGACTTTGGTTGGATCAACTTCAATGCCTCGATGAGACACAATGAAGCCTATAAATTTCCCTGATGTGACTCTAAATACACACTTTCTAGGATTAAGTCTGAATTTATACTCCCATAATATTTCAAATATTTTGCGTAGTACTATTGGGTGATCAACCTTGGTCTTTGATTTACCAAGAATGTCATTAACATAGTCTTCAACAATATCATGTATCATATCATGAAATATGAAAGTCATGGATCTTTGGTAGGTGGCCCCTACATTATTAAGACAAAATGACATAACCTGATAATAGAATGTTCCCTATGGAGTGGTGAATGCTATTTTATGTTGGTCTTTTGGTCCTATTATGATTTAGTTGTATCCTAAAAAGCTATCCATTAATGAAATAATTTCATAACCCATTATGGAGTCAATGATCATGTTAATGTTTGGCAATGAAAAATCATCCTTAGGGAAAGCTTTGTTTATATCATGGAAATCAGTATAGATTCTGATTCCTTCTACATTTTTGATAACTAGTACAACATTAGATATCCACTATAAATAGTCAATGGATCAAATACATCCTTCTTTTAAGAGTTTTTCCAACTCTTTCTTTACTAATATAACAATGTAAGGATACATCTTACGTAGATTTTATTTTACTAGTTTTCCATGAAGATTGACCCAAGGTGGTGTAGAACCAAGGTAGGGTCCAAACCTAGCATGTCAGAATATGCCCATGTAAAAATATCTACAAACTCCCTCAAAAGGTTTGTAAGGACTTCACGTTCCTTTTCAATAAGGGAAGTGCCTAGCATGGTCTACTTTGGGTCATCTAGGGACCTGATGTTAACCTCTATTGTATCTTCCACTAAAAGGGTCAAACCATCTTCAAAGATAGTGGGCAAATATTTTAACTGGGTCATCTTAGAGTCCTCTACTAGGATTGGCTCTTCAAGTTCCCCTAGGCATGAAAAATTAGAGTCCCCCAATGGAAGGTTTGGCTATGTAACAAAAATTGTTAAAAAATCCTAAATGATTCAATCAAAAGCTTGTTGTTCTTCAAAACTTAACTCATACTCACACATAAGTTCATCATTGATGGTCTCTTGAGATATGGTTGAATAAGGTTGAATACCCCCATCTAATGGTACCTAAAATAGGTTTTCACCACTAGACTAGACTTTTTCTTG
The DNA here is from genome assembly GCA_037957365.1 of Torreya grandis. NCBI lineage: Eukaryota > Viridiplantae > Streptophyta > Pinopsida > Cupressales > Taxaceae > Torreya > Torreya grandis. The sequence goes on from JARHVA010000316.1 coordinate 4,202,358, forward strand.
ACTTTTACCCTAATTAGAAAGTGCCTCAAAGAGGTTTTAACTTTGGGACCTCAATGTTTTAATTATTTAATTTTGGCTAAGGGTGTTCATCCACTCTCCAAAATATGCTACAAGATCCAACTTGAATGAGAACCTTTATTTATGTTCCTCCAATGGAACATTATCTTTAAGGCTGAGAAAATCATAGAAAACCTCATCATTTTGAAATGCATCAATCAGTATGTTGGACTCTTGTTGGTCCAAGTCTATCAATTGGGGATAATACAGTGGCAGTGGGTTTTGATGAATGGTTGGGCTAAGGGTACAAATGGAATGGGTGTCAAATAAATGGCTCCCAACTAGGTTTTCAAAATGGTTGTGATCAGACTCTGCTTCACTATCAGCATATTCATCACTATTCGATGGCAATAGAACACTAGTAATCTATATAGATTCATCCCTAGGTGGTTTAAATTCAAGTCCATAGGGTCCTTTGTATTTGGTCATGAAAATTGGCTCAAGTGTTCCCTATTGATTAGGTCTGAGGCCTCACCTTCATAGTCTTGATTCTTCATGATCTTATTAGGAATAGGATACTTTTCATTCTCATAACAATCATCTTGGTTTTCATTGTACAACCATGATTCATCCCCTTCAAGAGGGTCTGGTTCTAGGCTAGATGTTGGTACAAACATGATAGGTGTTTTACCTTTGCTCTTTCATTGCCACTTTGGATGAAGTGGCTTAGATTTAAGTCTTATAAATGACTTTGTATTATGTGTAAGGTTTTTAATATGAAAGGTATCATGGGTCACATGCTGCCCTGGGCCATTAGGTGAGATAGTAAAATGATTCGATAGTTCAGGAGGTAGCATCTAGGAAAGGGAATCAAGGGTATTAGGATCAATGTAATTATCCTCCAATGAATCAAGGAGTATTGTTTTTCCCTTATCTTTTTTGGCCATTAGATTCATGTCAAATTAATAATTATAACTCTTGAAGTTGGCCTCTAGGTGTTTACAGTACTTGTATGGATGTAAATCTCTTGGTTACAAACTTCCATCCCTAAATGGGAGAACTTGATATATTGCTACAACATCGATAGGACTGCACAAATTTCATGTAACCAAGGTCTTCCCAAAATCATATTATATGACAAATCAATATCTAACATGTGGCAAAGTGTATCATGGGTCAAGGGCCCAAGCATAACTGGTAAATAGATGGTGCCCTATGATTCTCTTTCCTCATTATCATAGGCTTTGATGGTTATTGTCTCTATTTGAAGATATACCATTATGTACTTGAAAATCTTGATGAGCTTAAGAGACACTATGTTTCGACATGATCCATTATCTATAAGGACATGTTTCACTTTATTCCACTTTATGCAAACTTTAATGTATAACATGTTATTATGCAGTAGGCCAAAGGATGATATATTGCTTTGGTTGAAAGTGACTTGTTGGATTGGAGCTAGGTGTCTAACTAAAGCTTGGAATTTATTAGGGGATATGTCACTAGAAATAGAGGATTGGCTTAGAAATTCATTTAAAATGTTTTTGTGGATTTTTGACATATGCAACAAATCCAAAATGGAGATTTATGTAGACGTCTTTTGTAATTGTTCCATAATGTCAATTTTTTTCTCTTGGTTAGTGTTAAATGGATTTCTCTAAGGTTAAATGGATGGTTGGATAATGGGTGAAGTGGCAGATGGTTGTGGACCTAGGATGGTAATCTTTGATCTTTGAGTTATGATTGCATAATCAAGATTAAATATAGCACCATGATCACTAATAAATTATGGTGATGGTGTGGGACTAGATAGGATAGGTCTCAGTTATCAATGCACTTGTGTGTGGTCACAAGGTAAGGATGAGTTATCGGTATAAGGTATAAAAGTGGGAATCCCTATTTTTTGGTTCACTTGTGTGTGGTCACAGGTTAAGAAAGGATTGCTAAAGTGATTGAATTGGTTTGGTATGGTTAGCAATGGTTTTTCCTAATTAGAATTTGGTCTAGGATTAATGGAGATGGTATTAACACTACCTCCTGCAATATGGCCTACAAATTTATTGTATTCATATGTACATACATGGTAAGTTTATTAATTGTTACCATTATGACCTTGATCCTATTCATTATTTTGGTATTGTTGGTTCTATTGGTTTGGCCTTTGATTTTGATACTACTAATTTTGTTGTTGTTGTTGTTGTTGTTGTTTCTATTAGGGTTGGTTGTTATGTTTGGTAAATGGGTTTTGATAGATTCCAAGGGTTTAATTGGAAGTGGAAGCACCATTATCTAATGTTATCTCCCCATTCCCCAACATATTCTAAATCAAATGTTTAATTTGCACACATCTTCCCAAAGTATGCCCATTGACCTGATGATATTCATAGAATTCATTTTGGTGGTACTATTGTCTCCAAATCTTTCACCCTAGAAGAGAGTGTTCAATCCTCTTCCATATTTGGGCAATGTTGGGACATTGCCAAGCATGTGGGTATACCTATAGAGGAAATAAACCTCTAGATTTAAAAGGGATAGCTCTTTAAATGTGTCTTTGTAAAACCACTTATGTCTAAACTAGTTTTCTTGAAGGGAAGAGATTTAGAAATGTCATAAATGTTGTCATTGATGTCCCAAGTCTTGCATTATTGGTAAAGGCCCCATTTCATTTAATGGTATTTTTAATATTCATATCTTGGCTAATGTGTGTTAATATTTATTTAATATTAATGAATATATGTTTTATTTCATATAAGTCAAAAGAGGGTGCATGGAGAAGTCAAAAAGTCACGGGGTAAAAGATGAAAGAGGACTAGGATGCATTTTTTCATGAAGATTCATCTTGAGGAATTCTAGGAGTCACCACAAAAGAGGTATGATGCATTTTTCCATGAAGGGACACTTTGAGGAATACGAAAAGTCACCAAGATAAAGACAAAAGAGGAAATGATACTTTTGCTTATGAAGGGTCGCCATATGACTTTTCAAATGTAAGGATACAAAGGGTCATGTAAGTTTGGCACCATTTTCCATGAGTATTGAAGGGTCATAAAGGGTGAATGCCAAAATTTATTTAGAAAGCTATAAATAAAGGCTTGAGAATCTATTTTTAATATGCAAGAGAGTGCATGGTTTGTATTTGTTTTCGAAGAGATAAAAGCAAGAGATATTGTAGAGTTCTATCATTTTTTTAGTAAGAAACATTGAGAGATAGTTGTGTTTTATACACAAGATGGGTTGGTGCTCTTGTAAGTTGGTGTTTGAAAACTTTGTATTTTGAGTTGTTGCTCATTCATATAATTAAGATTGTTCTTTGTAGTTTTTCCCACTTTGGTTTTCCATGAAAAATCCTCTCTCTCTCTCTCTCTCTCTCTCTCTCTCTCTCTCTCTCTCTCTCTCTCTCTCTCTCGTGTGGTACAACTTATTGTTTCAATTTTATTGCGTATCTTGAATGTGTGATTAAGTGGTTAAAGAAAAGAAATCAAATTAAGTAAAAAGATATATAATATACTGATTCACCCACCCCCCCCCTCTCAGTATATTTTGTGCTTAACAATTGGTATCAGAGCAAGTTCTTTTTAAAATAGTTTTTCAACTTGAAGGTAGATCAGGAAAGCATGATGGATAGATCACATGAAGGATTTTCTATAAATAAGGCACCTTTGTTTGATGAGATGAATTATGTTTTTGGGAGCATAAGGATGAAGACTTATTTAATGATCCTTGGATTTGACATATGACAAGCAGTGGTGGAGGAATATGAAGAGCCATAGACACTTGTAACTACTCTAGCAAAAAATAAGGTAAGTGAAAATAATGTTAAAGCTTTAAATACTATTTTATGTGGTTTATGTGAATTAGAATTTATTAAAGTTATGAAATGTAAACCACTCATGAAACTTGGGTAAAACTTGAGAATATTTACAAAGGTGATGGAAAGGTTCATCAAGCTAAGCTTTAGACTTTCAGAAGATAGTTTGAAGATGGAAGAAGAAGAAAATATAGCAAGTTATCTTTTTTGGGTTGATAAAATAGTTAATCAGATTCGAGGTCTTGGAGAAAATTTATAAGAATCAACTATGTTTCAAAAAAATTTGAGATCTCTACCATTGAGATATGATGCAAAAGTTTTGACAATTGAAGAGATGAAGATTTTAGCCAAGCTAAAGATGGATGAGCTTCATGGTATTCTTACGGCATATGAGATGCAAACTGAGCAAGATAAACCTTCAAAGAGATAAACTACTATTAAAACATCAAAGAAAGAGAAGGCTAAGATTTAAAAATCAAGTGATAGTTCTAGCGATGATGAAGATGACAACAGAGCTCTATTCATTTGCACGACGAAAAAGGGCAAAGGTAAATATCAAGGAAATTTACCTTTGAAATGTTTTAATTATAGAAATATTGGACATTTTGTAGCTAAATGCCCAAATAAGGGTAATGATGACAATGAAGAAGGAAAGTCTACATATAATAAAAAATTTAAAGGTAAATTCAAGAAGGGATTCGAGAAGAAGAGTTTGTATTCTAAAGATCTTAGCTCAGTCGAAGATAGTGGAGTCAGTGATTCAGAAGAAGAAGAGATTCTATTCATACCCATACATAAAGATGCCTCTGTAATTAAAAGTATAGATGATCAAGAAGAAGAATAGGATGAAGCTGAAGTGAATCTGGAAGGAGAACTCATTTGTGCCTTAGAAGAGTTAAAATCTCTTGAAAAGAAGAATCAAAATTAAAGCTCCAGATCGAGAAAAATGAAAAGGAGTCAAAGGAAATAATTAAAGATTTATAAACACAGTTTGAAGAAGCCAAGAAGAATGAAGTAAATTTAATAGCAAAGTTGAAAATAGTAAGTAAAGAATGTCAAAAGTATGTTATTAAAATTGCTTCTTTAAAAGTAGATGTTGCAAAAATAAATAAAGCAATCAATGATAGAGCAGTGAATGATTCAAAATTTGAGAATAGCACTAATATGTTGAATAAGATATTAGAAAATCAAATATCAATTTCAAATAAAATAGGTATTAGATTTGAAAAAGATAAAGAAGAGGTCACTAATTTCATAGACAAGGAAAAAGGAAAGAGCTATGCTGAAGCTCTTACAAAAGAAGAAATAAAAAGGGAAGAAGTTAAGAATACAAAATACATCTCAAACAAAGAAGGCTAGAGGGAACATAGCTACAAAATGTAATTAGGTCAGAGATACACAAATAAGTCCTATTTTTATGGTTAATATTTTTATTGTAATGGATATGGTCATAAGAAAATAAAATGTCAAAAAAAAGCTAACAATTTTAGAAATAAGGAGAAAGAAATTCATACAGAGTCAAGCAGAAACCACAACTCTTTTGCTCCTCTATCAGGATTTAATGAAGAGGCCATAATATGTTACAAGTGAAACAACTTCAAATAAATATATTGGTACTATAGAAGCATGTTCAAGTCATTCAAGAAGGACTAGAGTTTTAAGGCTCCATTCATCAAGAAGAAAGTTTAAAAAGGTTCATGGTAAAAGAAACAACCTAAAAAATCTATGTTGGTGCAGACAACTTTGCATGTAATAAATAAAAAAAATTCATGGTTCATTGATAGTGGATGTTTGAGGCACATGACAGGAGACAAGAGCAATTTCATAACCTTGAAGAAGATCAATGATGACATAGTGAAATTTGGAGACAACACTATTGCCAAAATTGCTGAAAAAGGTACACTAAGTTTGGATAATAGTAGAACTAAAACTAAAAATATTTTGTATGTAGAAGGTTTTAAGCATAATATTTTGAGTGTAATTCAAATGTGTGATCAGGGGCACACACTAAAGTTTTATGTAGAAGTTTTTTAAATTAGAATAAAATATTTAGATGTGTTGGTTGTAGATGCTCAAAGAATAGGCAATAATTTGTATATGCTATCAGACATCAAAGGTCAAAGATGTTGTTTGAGTTAGATTGAAGAAATTTGGATATGGCATAGGAGAATAGGGTACATAAATTTTGATAATCTGGTCAACATCAATAAAAATAAAAAAATTATTAATCTTTCAAAGATTACAAAGCCATCTGACATGCTTTGTGAACCTTGTCAGCATGGGAAGCAAGCTAGAAGGTGGTTCAAAATAAAAGAGTAATCAACCACTCAGATGTTAGAGCTTGTTGACACTGACCTGTGTGGACCTAAGAGAACTCAAAGTACTCAAGGTGAGAAATATTTTATGTTTCTTATTGATGATTTTTCATGTATGACTTGGGTAGTATTTTTAAAGAAAAAATTACAAGCTTTCAAAATTTTCAAAGCATTCAAAGCATTAGTTGAGAATGAAACTAGTTTGAAGATTAAGTGTCTAAGATCATATCGAGGAGGATAATTCATGTCAAATCAATTTATTGATTTTTGTGAAGACCATGGAATAAAGAGACATTATTCAGCAGCTAAAACTCCACAACAAAATGGAGTAGCTGAATGAAAAAATAGAACAGTTTAGGAGATGGCAAGGATAATATTAAATAAATTTAAGATAGAAAATAAATATTGGAGAGAGAAAATTTCTATAGTAGTGAATATTTATAATAGAGCATTATTGAGAGTTAATAGTGACAAGACTCCTTATGATCTATGGAAAGACAAACTAGAAATAGTTGATTATTCCAAAGTTTTTTGTAGCAGATGCTTCATAAAGAGAAACAATGAAAAACTTGGTAAGTTTGAATCCAAAGTAAATGAAGGTATGTTTCTTGGTTATTCTTTAAAAATTAAAGATTATAAATGTTATAAAAAAATAACCAAGAAATTTTTTGAAATTGCAAGTGTCAAGATAGAAGAAGATGGAACACAAAGAATCAGTGATCTAGTAGACATTCTTGAAATCATTAAAGATGAAGATTTTGAAGAATTAGATGAAGATGAGAAGAAGGATAAAAAGGACACCAAAACTCCATCCAAATATGTTTAGATAAATCATAATGAAAGTGACATCATCAGGGACATAAATGAAGGAATTCACACCAGAAGAATGATGGTAAGTGAATTTGAGCAAGTTAATTTCTCTTTATTATCTAAAATTTAGTCTAAAACTTTTTCAAAAGATAGACATGATAAGCATTGGGTTAAGGATATAGATGAAGAATTAAATTAGATAGAAAAGAATGATACATGTGAATTAGTGCCTAAACCAAAAGATCACATTATGATAGGAACAAAATGGGTTTATAGAAATAAGTTGAATGAAAATGGAGAAGTGACCAAAAATAAAGTAAGATTAGTATGTAAAAGATATGTTCAGATTGAGGGAATAGATTTTGAAGAAAATTTTTCACTAGTGGCAAGGTTAGAGTTTATTAGAATGTTTCTTGCATATGAAGTGTTTAAAAAATTTAAAGTGTTTTAGATGGATGTCAAATCTGCCTTCCTAAATGGGAATCTAGAAGAAGAGGTCTACATTGAGCATCCTAAGAATTTATTCTCTCAAATATTAGTAGCCATATATGCAAATTGAAAAAATTATTATATGGATTGAAACAAGCTTCTAGAGCTTGGTATGCAAGACTTGATAAGTACCTACAGGATCAAGGTTTCAAGAGAGGATTTGCTAATAGTAATTTTTACATCAAAATAGAAGGTGAGCATCAATTGATTATTGTGGTATATATTGATGATATCATTTTTAGAGAAAATATTGAAAAGATGACAAAATAATTTTTTGACAATATGCAAAAAGAATTTGAGATGTCTATGCTTGGAGAATTGTCATTTTTCTTCGGATTAAAAATATTTCAGTTAGATAAAGGAATTTTCATCTCAAAGTAAATATACCAAGGAAATGTTGAAAAATTTTGGTTTTGAGGATTGTGCACTAGTTAGCACACCAATGTGTATAGGAAATAAGGTGAGCAAAGATGAAGATTCACCTATTACAAATCAATCTTTGTATAGATCTATGATTTGTAGTCTTTTATCTTTGATAGCATCAAGGCTAGACATCATGCATGTAGTAGGTATGGTTGAAAGATATCAGTCATCTCCAAAAGATAGTCATATTCAGTTGGTGAAGAGAATATTTAGATATATCAAGGGGACATTGGATTATGGATTATGGTATCCCACAGGCAGATATTTCACTTTAGTTGCATATATAGATTCAGATTGGGCATGGTGCTTGGATGATAGAAAGAGTACAAGTAGAGGAGCTTTCTTCCTTGGTGATAGCTTAGTATCATGGCTAAGCCAGAAGTAGAATTCAGTATCACTTTCTATAGCTGAAGTAGAATATATTGCAGTGGTATTGTGTTGTACTCAAGTGCTTTGGATGAAGCAAAATTTAAAAGATATCAAGGTAAAGTTTGATGAACCTATTTCTATTTTTTTTTATAACACAAGTGATATTAATATTTCAAATAATCTAGTGATGCATTCAATAACTAAACATGTTCTCAGTAGATATCACTTCTTGAGAGAATAGGTTGCAGATCAATAGATTAAAATGGAGTATATTAGTACTACAAAGCAGATTGTAGATATTTTCACAAAGGCACTATCAAAAGACACATTTGAGTATCTTCAAAAGAAGTTGGGAGTAATTTCTTTAACTTCTTGCCATTGAAGTTTAGCATCAGTTCAGGAGGAGCTAAGTGTTAGCTCTAGGTAGGCCCTTTGCCATTGATGTCAAAGGTACAGGTATAGGTATAGGTATAGGGAATAGGTACAGGTTGCTATAGTAAGGAAAAATTACTATATGTTTTTTAGATGGTAGTATGTGAAAGTTTCAAAATGTGGCAGTTTTAGTTTGAGGTTGCCATCAATGCCAAAGGGGGATATTGTTGGAAATATTTTCATTGATGTCAAAGGTCTAGCATTATTGGTGATAAAGGCCCTATTGCATTTAATGGTATTTTTTATATTCATATCTTGGCTAATGTGTGTTAATATTTATTTAATATTAATGAATATATGTTTGGTTGCATATCAGTCAAAAGAGGGCCCATAGAGAAGTCAAAGAGTCATGAAGTAAAAGATGAAAGAGGAATGGGACGTATTTTCTCATGAAGGTTCATCTTGAGAAATTTTAAGAGTCACCATCTAAATACAAAAGAGGTATGGCATATTTTTTCATGAAGGGACACTTTGAGGAATACTAAAAGTAACCAAAATAAAGACAAAAGAGGAAAGAATGCTTTTACTTATGAAGAGTCACCATATGACTTTTCAAATGCAAGGATACGAAGGGCCATGTAAGTTTGGTGCCATTTTCAATGAGGATTGCAAGGTCACAAAGGGTGAATGCCAAATGTCATTTAGAAAGTTATAAATAAAGGCTTGAGAAGCCATTTTTAATATGAAAGAGAGTGCATGGTTTGTATTTATTTTTGAAGAGAGAAAATTAGGAGATATTGTAGATTTCTATCATTTATTGAGTAAGCAACATTGAGAGATAGTTGTATTTTACACACAAGAGAGGTTGGTGCTCCTGTGGGTTGGTGCTCACAAATCTTTGTAAGGGGTTGGTCCTCCTATGGGTTGGTGCTCACAAATAGTTGTTGTGTTGGGGCTCAGAAAAGGGGTTGGTGCTCCTGTAAGTTGGTGCTTGTAAACTTTGTATTTTGAGTTGGTGCTTATTCATATACTTGAGATTGTTCTCCATGTTTTTTCCCACTTTAGGTTTCCACGTAAAAATATGGTCTCTCTCTCTCTCTCTCTCTCTCTCTATATATATATATATATATATATATATATATATATATATATATATATATATATATATATATATATATATCTTGTGTGGTGTAAATTATTGTTTCAATTTTATTTCATATCTTGAATGTGTGATTAAGTGGTTAAATAAAAGAAATCAGATTAAGTAAAAAGATATATAATATATTTATTCACCTACCCCCCCCTCTCAGTATATTTTGTGCTTAATAAGAAATTGTAGAAAAGGAAAACCTAATCTAAGAATGGTGATACACCAAGATTATCTTCCACACAAATATCATATTCTATTTCACAATACATCAAAACACACAAATCATTCCCAAGCTATAAGGATTCTAACACAAATATTTCAACTCAGAGGTGAGATGTGTAAAATGACATAAGGCAAATGAACTAAAAGGAAAACATTGCACATTTCAAAATATTAATACACATGCATAAGTTCAATACACTTAGACATACTCTGTATGAGAAATTAGATCTAAAAATCTTATTGAAGCATGAAGGACAAATGATAGAAGGATGAAAACAATAACTTGTTATCACTATATGTCTCTTACACACTCAAGAAATTACTCAAAACTTGAAATAAAAAATATTAGTACTTAATGCTTAAAGGCAAAATGTGATATCATTCAAGTAGGGCTTCACCATACACTGTGTGGTTGTCTTTTCACTAGCCAAAGGGTCATATATATAACAAAGAGGAAGTGAAAGGGGGATACCTTTAACACCAAAGAGAGGAATCAATTAGTTGGAAGTCTCCATCTTCAGTTGAAACTATCTTTGCAAGGGATGCTCATTCCATCCATTTGCTTCATCCATGTCATCTCCTATGGTTACATGGTTTAATCTATTCTCTCAAAGATGTTTCTCTAATGGTTGTGCTAATAGAAACAAGATATTCTTGGGCTGATTCATGGCATTAAAGTGGTTATCCACCTATTCAATATTTGTCATTTTCATTCCATTGGCCTTGTCTTCCTCCTTTGATTGGTCATTACAAAATTATAAGGATCCTAGTTGATCAATGGCGATATGGGCCCTCTCACTGCTTTGACGAATGGACACAATCCTTTGGATCTACTTATGAATCTTTTTGTTTGAACACCAATGGTTAGCTCATTATCTTGAAGTTGACATTCATTCAATCGTCATTCCACTTTGACAACTCCTTCAAAGGCATTTTCCTTTTCTTCCCTTAAAACCATCCTTATACAAAATCTGCAAGTGTATTTCAATGGGCTTTTCAAAAGTGTCCCTTTGTATTGCTCAACATGCCCTTCGACAATCCTTCTATGGACTCTACACAAGTGTCTATATGCTTCAAAATTCTCAAATATTCCCTTTCTATGGACTCTGAAGGTGTCCATTTTATTTGAAACCATCTCTGTATGGACTCCATTCAAGTGTCTATACACTTAGGACTTTTCCCAAGTGTCCCTTCGAACCTTTGGAAGTGGACCAATGTACTTTTCTGAAGGACACTTTTGAAGACAAAAGACCCTTCAGACTTTTTGTAGGGCACTTTCATGAGGAAAAACTTATTTTAGAAAGCTTGAAGTGTCCAATTCTTTCAATAAAGTTGGAAGGACAAATTCCTTCGAAGAAGCTACTGTTAGGTGACCCTCTTGTCCAATGGAAGCACAATTGATTACTTTCTTATAATCAATTAAACACGGAATTATACCAGAATGATTAAGTAACTAGAAACTTGAGACAGCAAAGAATTTGAGAGACAATACACACTCTTGTATTAAATACTACTAGAATAAAATACAATAAGGAAGATGCCACTTCTTCCTCCACCTCAAAGGCTTGCCACACCTCAAGACCTTCTTCCCTCTCTCTCTTGCTCAACACAACAACTCTACAACCTGAGTTATTATCCTCTCCTTGAATTCGTCCACTAATCTCCTTGACCTTACTTTCTTGTAGATCTTCTTGACCTTACTTACTTCAATGCTTTTACTTGCCTGCTTAATTTACAATACATGCCTCATGGGTCTTTAAATAGGATCCCATGCATACAAAAATAAAATTCTAATTAAAATAATTAGACACACAGCTCGTGACTATAATTAGTCCTTTACATGCAAACACTCGCTTCACTTAACTGATTGTTCGTCAACAACAATTCTGGAACCGCCACAGGCGACCGACGTCGGTCCTTATCTGTCTAGTGCTGACCGACGTCGGCTGACTACCTGTCGATGTCGGTTGCCTTCTGCACTGGTAATGACCAACACCTGTACTTCTAAAACTTAGCAACCTCTTCATGTCTGCAACAGTTGAAGCTTTTAGCTCCACACCCTAACAATCTCCCACTTGGAGATAAACAACTGCAATCTGTACCTGTACCTATACACCATCTACTTTGTTCCCTTGGCTCTGTATCCCTCTTCAAAGTCACTCTTGAAGATCAACCACCACAAAAACTATGATGGTATACCTATCAATTATGCCAAAATAATTTTGCTGCTCCTAAATTCTTCATGACATACTTCTGAACCAACTCTACCCTTAGCTCAGAAAACTCCCTGTATATGAAACCCTGCAACAAGCACCACAATACAATAACAGGATAATGTAGCTAATATTATCCAACCTGGTAAAGATAAATACAATGGTCAAATCTCTATTATTCTGTAGCCTAATCAAGACCATATACCATAGCCTTCTATCTCATGTGTCCATCCACTCTCTTCTCTAATTTGGGAATCCATCCCTTATCCAGTGCTTAGCTCCCATTGTTTCTGGATTCTACCTGCATTGCTTCTTCTATCTTCCTAGTTCTAGACCATCAGTAAGCAATATAAAGAAGGTGAACAATTAATATGAGGTTCACTTACCATTTCTGACCTCTATATGGGTGTTTGAGACTCCTTGACAGCTTGTTGTCTGCCCAATATCCGTTCCAGTGACCGATCTTAGCCATCTCCCAGTCTGCTCCCAATCGATGTCGATTCCCTGCACTGACCCTAACTGCCAACATCATTTCCCTAGCTGACACCGGTGTCCCCCCTACCGACATCGGTTCCTGATAACCGACGTCGGTCTTCTCCTATCGACTTTACCGACCCTGCTAGTCTGCACATGACTGATGTCGGTTTTTGTCTGGCCGACGTCGGTGCCATGGAAGCACCGACGTCGGTACCTATGTTTTCCTGTAAGTGATGATTTCTTTATCCGTGAGCTCATCTTGGATCATAACCCTGTCCATACTGCCCTGCTCAGATTTATTCAGCCCCTGTGACTGATCTCTGTCCATCATCTCCTCCGTAAACACCAAGGGCTCTTTGTTCCTGTCAAAAGCATCAAATTTTATTTTTCTGCAATGAACTTTATCTATGCTTTCTGAATCTGAACACATACCTTTTGAATCAAGAACATCCATTCCCTTCTTATTCATGTGACCAAGCCTATTAAGCCACATCTTCAAATCTACAGCTGAAGTGGATAAACCAGAAGTAGAATCAGCAATACAAGTAGATAGATAAAGAGTACCTACTTTCTTACCTCTTGCTAAAACAAGTGCTCCCTTGGTAACCTTCCAAGAGTCCGTTGTGAGGGTTATTGTGCATCCCTCATCACCCAACCTTCCTACAGAGACCAAACTCTACTTCAGAACTGGGACATGCATGACCTCCTTCAACACCCATGTGTTGTCAATCTGCAATCTCAGTTGCACTTTCCCTTTGCCAACTATTTGACAAGGTGTTCCATCCCCTAAATAAAGCACTCCAAAGTCTCCCTGGACATACTCATGGAACAAATCTCTATTTTGGGATGCATGAAAAGAAGAACCAGAATCTAAAATCCATGATCCTACCTGACTATCCAAAGAAAGTATGAGAGCGTCCTGTACCATAATATTTGCATCCTTTGCTTCTTCATTACCTTCATGTTGATTCTCTTTATCTCTCAACCAAAACTCCTTCTTTGTGTGTCCTCTCTTTCCATAAAACCAACAGGTAATACCTTTGGATTCAGACCTCCTTCCTGACCTTGATTTCCCTTGCTTTATATTCTCTTTTTGCCTTCCCCTGCTTTCTGCACTTAGAGCATTACCTGATGATTCACCTGTGCTTCTCTTGCGTATTTATTCATTCAATATCACACTCACAACATCATCAACTTTTAAGATTTTAGAAGCAGATGCAGAATTACTTACTGCCATAACCAAACTGTCCCAACTTTCAGGCAATGAACATAAAATCAAGAGAGCCTTTACCTCATCATCAAAAACAATATTGACTGAAGCTAAATAGTTTACCAAACCATGGAAATCACTAAGATGAGCATGTACTGATCCACCTTCCTACATTTGCAAAGTAAATAGCTGCTTCATAAGAAATACCTTATTAGAAGCCGAGGGCTTTTCGTATAAATTTACCAAGGAATTTATCAACTCTTCTGTTGTCTTACACTGTGATAAGTTGGAAATCACAGACGATGCAAGGCTCAACCTTATGGAACCTAGAGCCTTCCGATCAAGAACATTCCATTCTTCATCCTTCAAATCTATGGGCTTGCATGCAACCCCACCCAACGGTAAGTACAAATCCTTCTGATACAGATAGTCCTCTATCTGCATCCGCCAATGTTGATAATTCTTGCCGTTAAACTTCTCCATTTTTAGCTTACTTTCTTCTACCATTGCTAAACTCCCACTCAATCAAAAAACCCTATGAATGACCTGTAATCAAAAAACAATAACCTGCTCCCTACAAACCGTAGCTCTGATACCAACTGTTAGGTGACCCTCTTGTCCAACGGAAGCACAATTGATTACTTTCTTATAAGCAATTAAACACAAAATTATACCAGAATGATTAAGTAACTAGAAACTTGAGACAACAAAGAATTTGAGAGACAATACACACTCTTGTATCAAATATTACTAGAAGAAAATACAATAAGGAAAATGCCACTTCTTCCTCCACCTCAAAGGCTTGCCACACCTCAAGACCTTCTTCCCTCTCTCTCTTGCTCAACACAGCAACTCTACAACCTGAGTTATTATCCTCTCCTTGAATGCTTTCGTTGATCTCCTTGACCTTACTTGCTTGTAGATCTTCTTGACCTTACTTGCTTCAATGTTTTTACTTACCTGCTTAATTTACAATACATGCCTCATGGGTCTTTAAATAGGATCCCATGCATACAAAAATAGAATTCTAATTACAATAATTAGACATGCAGCTCATGACTATAATTAGTCCTTTACATGCAAACACTCGCTTCACTTAACTGACTGTTCGTCAACAACAGTTCTGGAACTGCCACAGGCGACCGACGTCGGTCCCTGTCTGTTTGGTGCTGACCTATGTCGGTCGACTACCTACTGACATCGGTTGCCTTCTGCACTGGTAATGACCGACGTCAGTCATACTGCCGATGCCAGTACTTCTAAAACTCAGCAACCTCTTCATGTCTGCAATAGTTGAAGCTTTTAGCTCCACACCCTAACAGCTGCAAGGGACACTTTCCTTCGGATTGGTTGAAAAGACCCTTCAAAAAAGTGCAAAGTATCCCTTCAAAAAAATTGAAGTAGACTAATTATTTCATTGAAAAACCTGTTTGAACACTTTCATTAGAAAAAGACCCTTCAAACTTTTTGAAAGTGTCCTTTTGGACTTTTTTTGAAGGACACTTTGAAGAAAAAGACCCTTCAACAATCTATAATGTACCCTTTGAAATTATTGTTTTAGACAAAAAGTCTAAAATAATTCTTTTAAAAAAGTTGTAAAAACATTTCCTTTAGAGAAGTGGCAAAGATCAATTCTTCCAAAAAAAAATTCCAAAACAAAAAGTCCAAAAGAATTCCTTTGGAAAGTTGCAAAGGAGAATTCTCTTATAAAAGTTACAAAGGAGAATTCTTTCAGACTTTTTGTTTGAAAGAAAAAGTCTGAAAGAAAGAACAAAACCTTTGGAAACTCAAAATTTCCCTTCAAAAAAGTGGAATTGCCCTTCAAAAAAGTGGAATTACCATTTGAAAAAGTGGTAAGTGTCCCTTCTCAAGAGAAAAAGACCCTTCAACATTCCTAAAATGTACCCTTCAAAAAACCTGTTTAAGACCAATTTCTTTAGACTTTAATGTTTCAAACAAAAATTCAGAAAGAACTCTCTTTGAGACTTAGACAAAAAGACAAAATAAAGGCTTCTGAAGGAAATGAAACTTGGTCTTTCCTTGCTGTGGGGATGAACCAATAAAGATGTTGCACTTAGTCAAAATAAAGATGCAAAACCTAGAAGTGAAAAATGGCTAACATTCTTGGTGATTCCAATGGGAGGCATACCTTCTATGCCAAAAAATAATTGCATAAATCCTTCCATTAGGCATGGAGTCATGCATATAGTCACTCAAAATGACTTGAACAAAACTTGGCTCAAAAACACAAGCTAGATTGATTCACATGCACAATGCAGAGACACACACCAAATAAAAGGAAGGAAACACACTTGTGATACAAAGCACTTAGGGAACATAACAACAAACTAAAAGAAACACACACCTAAGATAATATTTAAAAAATAGGCTTGCAAGGATTAGAATTAGGACTTTAGATATATCCCATTCACAAGGATAGGCAATTCTTCTCCATTTATCTTGGTTAACCAGAAAGAGTTGCTCTACTTGCACTTGCTAATGATGTAAGGGCCACTCCTCAAAGTGTTAAAATTTGTGTCTGCCTAGTTTTTCTCTATCATCATCCCATTTAAAAAATAAGTCACCCTCCTTGAACACTCTTACACTTGCTCTTTTGTCAAAAGACTTCTTCATGAGTACTTGGTGGTATTCCATGGTCTTATGTGCATTATCTTACTTCTTGCAGTTGCATTAGTTCTATCAATCTAACCTCCATTGGAGTATTTTCAAGTAGTTATAACTAATATTTAAGTTCTATAGTAGGGAGTTATTGAGATATGGATAACCTATCCTCTCTCCCATAAACAAGCATAAAGGGAGAAGTACCAATTGATCTTTTATGAGTAATCTTGTTATCCCATAAGGCTGTCTTAAACTTGATGTGCCATAATCTTTGATTGTTCTCCAATGTCCTCTTGATGATCTTGATGAGATTATTTTTAGTAGACTCAACCAATCCATTACCTTAAGGGCAATAATTGGATGAGGTGCTCAATTAAACTCTATTCCTATTTACCCAATCAAAAGTTTTAGTAGTTATGAAAGTAAGTGCATTATTAGAAATGATAACATGGAGAACTTCAAACCTTGTTATAATGCTCTCATAGAACTCTAAGATTGAATTTTCTCTTTCCTCCTTTAATGCAACAACCTCTACCCACCTTGTGAAGTAGTCATTAGCAGTCAATATCCATTTGTATCCAACACTTGATGGAGGGTTGATCATACCAATGAAATCAAGGCCCCATTACATGAAATTTTGGTCTACTTGGATAGGATTCAATGGAAGGGATACAAGCTTATAGTTGCCTAAAAAGAAGGAATATTGAGGGCTCTTTTTAGTCCAATGTTAACAATCCTTAAAAAAAACTAGGCCAATAGTAACCAGCCCTCAATATCTTTACAGTTCTCATCTTAGGAGAGAAATAACCTCCATCTGCACTATTGTGAAACTTTTCCAACAGCATACCAAATTTATCACTATCAACACACCTCAATAGCACACCATTCACATCTTTATTAAAAATAATACCATCTAAAAGACAATAAGGAATGGTCTACAATCTAAAATACCTTCTTTGAGACCTGTTCAATCCATTGGGGCACTCACCATTTTGAAGGAAACTAATGATGTCTTGTGTCTAACTTTGAATTTGTATGTGATCAGCTGATTAGGGTTGAACTTGGTTGATCAAGGTTTTTTCATGATGATATTGAACACCTAAATCTAAATTCTCACATAACCCTTTACCTCTCACCAAGTTTTTCACATTGATGTTTACATCATACTCCATGACCTTGGTAATCAACCCAAATCTCTTTTCATTGAGGTCTTTGCTTAGAAGAAACTCCTTGGTACTAGGATGAGAAACCATGATATGTATCCTATTGTTTGAAATCATGTCTCTAAATTTTTTCAATCCTCTTATCACAACCAAAGCTTGTTTCTTAACAAATGAATATGTGCCCTCATAATCTTCTAATCCTTGGTTGAAGGATGTAATTGATTGCTCTACCTCTTCATCATTATTTTTCATGAGCATAGCTAATATTGTATCAAGGTTAGAAAAGGTATAGAGTATTAAATTCATGGAAAATTTTGGTCTCAAGAGAGTAGGATATTTTTCAATTGCTTTCTTGATTTCCTCAAAACTACTCTTACCTTCCTTTGTCCAAGCAAAATCTTGGTTCTTCTTGAGCATGGCTATGATAGGCTTTACCATAGCTACAAAACTAGGGATAAACCTTCTTACAAAGTTTATTTTCCCCAAGAATCTTTGAATTCCTTTCTTGTGTTGAGGTAAAGACAAGCTTAGAATAGCCTCAATCCTCTCAGGGTTAATTGATAAGCCTTCTTTGGAAATAAAATGACCCAACAACTTACCCTCATAGACATCAAAGATGCACCTTTTTAGATTAAGGGATATTCCAAACTCCATAAATTTCTCAAATACCTTCCTTATATATTCCATATTATTAGCAAAATCTTTTAAAAAAAAGGTTATATCATCAAGGTACACAAGGAAAAGCTTATTGATCAAACCTTAAAATCCATGTCCATTGCCCTTTGAAATGTAGCTCTAGTATTATATAAACCAAATGGAATATTCTTGTAGGCAAAGGTTCCCCATTTTATGGTGAAAGTTATCTTGAATTGATCCTCTTCATTCACTATTATTTGATTGTAGCCTAAATAACCTACAAGAAGTGAGAAGCATTGAGAACCTGAAACAACTTGCAGAATTTGTTCCATGGAAGGTAGTGGATAATGATCCTTGAGAGACACTTTATTAAGATCTTAAAAATCCACACAAAGTTTTATCTCTCCATTATTATTTTGGATAGTCACAAGATTAGCCACTCAAGTTTAGTGTTTGATATGAAAGATAATCCTAGACTCAATCAACTTGGTCAACTCTTTCTTCATGAGTTCCTCTATCTTGGGATTGATAGGCCTTTTTTTTGCCTAAATGGTTTAGCTGTAGGTTTTAAGTCAATGGTGTGATGAGCTAGACTTGGATAAAACCATTTCAAATATTTATATTCCCAAGAAAAAATGTCATGGAATTCTTTTCACAATTCAATAAAGGTCTACCTCTCGAATAGAGAACATACTTTACCAATTTTTAGGAGCTTGTCCTTGTAAATCATGACTCTTTCATAGTTCTCCTCTTTTTTTGGAATGATCACTCTTTCTCTCTTATTTTTATCATATTCATTGAAAAAACTCTCCAAGTTAATCAGCCCCTTAGGTATATTGTTTGTCTTTAGCTGAATAACTTGTTCTTCATATTAATCATGCAATCTCTTTTGATTCCTTGAGGATAATCCTGCCTCATTTTGCAAGAAGTGTGCAATGTGTTCATCACTCTCAAACACTTTCCATGATACTTAATTATATAGAATATAATTCCTCACAATGATTTTGATATGATACTGATCCTTCTCCTTCCCTACATTAGCAACTGTGTCAAACTATGCTCATATGGCAGCCAATCTATCAACATGTTTATTTGATCCCCTTGGTATGGGCTGTATGTTGAAGGCATCAAAGTATTCAATTATGTCCCACACCTTATAATATAGGATTTAATCAAGGGATTCTTAGTTGTAGCTTGAATTCTCACTTGATGGATGACCAATTCACTATCTCCATAAACCTTCAAATTCTTGATCCCTCTCTTATTTGCCCATTAGAGGCCATGAACCAGGCCCTTCATATTCTACCACAATGCAGGTGTAGCTAAAATGAAATATATATGAGTAGTATTTTTTTTTTATGGATAAACTAACATAACACAAACTCTTACACCTAATTTTCTTCTTGAGCCATCAAAGAACAATTCCCACATCCCATCAAGTTCATGGTCTTCATTAGTGAGTGAAGGGATTGAAATATCTTTTCCATTTATACAATAAACTCCCAAATCAGTTTCTTATATGAATGTATATGGATCTATTCTACATGTTTTAGTGTTGTACTTATCAAGGATAATATCAAAAATACCTTCAAGGGTAAAACATGCTTCACCATATATGATATATTCTTCTTCTTTTCTAATAAGATAAATCTGATTTGAGTTTGTCTCCATGTATGGCTCAATATGAAACCTTGCTAAGGGTTGAGTATTTATAGTCACCTTGGTTCCATATCTTTTTTTAAAAGATATAAAAAACTAATCAATAGAAAGGTACCCTCCTATCTTATCTGTGAAGTCCCTTGACAAGTAGATAACAAAATGGGTTGGAAGGTCTACCACCACAATGTCCTGTAAAATGGGGAAACTTGGGCAATTATGTAGGAAATTTTTTAGACCTCTGACCAATCCCATGTCTTGGTTGGATTCCCATCAAGCTTCAACATAACTTTACTATGTAGTTCATACTTCAATCTCAATTTATCAACCACCACCTTAGGCATGATAATGGTACTAGCTTTACTATCTACAATACAATTGTGAACCAATTTGTATCCCATAATGAGTATGAGGTAGAAGGGTGGAGGATTTTTAGATTTGGTGGAGGGATATAAGACATGACTTGGGGAATTAGTAAGGGCCACACTATTGTGCTTTGAAGTTTTAGGGGATACATGAATGTTTGCAAGTTATTCTTGTAACAACTCCTTTTGACCAGACATATGCAAGACTTTCCAAAGAGATATGCTTGTCTTGGAATTATTCAAAGTATAAATAATGTTTAGAGGGTAAGTATTCACATTTTCTTGCATTATTGAAGGTATTGGGGGAGTCTAAACCTATTTTTCCATAGGTTTGACAATCTTATTTGCAGTCTGATTTTATTGAGGAGCATGACTTGTAGCAAGGATTTCATTAGGAGTCACACCTTGTGGCCTTAGAGAGACATCACTTGGAGTTACATGCACTCCTCTAACATCTCCTAGATCTTTCTTCTTAGATCTTGTGTTGGTTGCAATAGACATCATTTGATTCAACACGTAGTCATCCTTTCCTTGAAAGTTCATCATACCTACACTTTGATTGTTACCTTCTCCATGGATATTTCATTGATTGGGATTCACTTATTTTGATGTCATGTAAGGAGTAGTTTCTTCTTGTGCCACAAAATCTTGGTTGTCTTCTCCACCATCATGCACAAAATGACCTTGAGGTTGTCCCTATTGGTCCAAACGATCCTCCCCTTAGACTAGGTTAGTATGTACTGGGACAATAGCCTTCATGGAAGGAGTGGAATTAGGATTATAGTCATTTGGATGCCTATTGAAACCTTTTTTACCTTGTCCTCTTCCTTGGTAGTTGTATTGGGGTGGAGCTTTATAGCCTTGTTGAGGATAGTATTGATGGTTAGGTGGAGCACTTGTCTAGAACCGAGCTTTCTTGAGCTAAGCTTGTAATGATTAAATATCTTCATATTTAACCAAAACTTTATCCATATTCTTGGGAAAGGCTCTCATCTTGACATTGTCATTAAGAACTTGTGTTATGCTTGGAGCTTCAACCATCTATGAGACAACAAAGGCATAGAAACTCTTGGAGGTAGTTTTCCAACCTCTATTAAGCTATTCTTAGCTTCAATATATATCTCATATGTAATGGTAGATTGAATCCTCCCATTGACTATAACATCACTGCCACATTAGTACCAATACCCTTGATATAAGTGGGGAACACAAAGCAAGGAGGAGGTCTCATGACAGGTAGTAACCTATGTCAAGTCCTTTGAAACCTTTCATTAAAATCTCTCATGGATTTGTTAGGACCTCTCTTTCTCACATTAAACTGATGGATAAATGAGGTATGGTCACTCTTATTCTCAAATATAATCACCAACAAGTCCCTAAAGCCATCCCAACTTGTAATGCAACCACCTTCCAAAGTCTTATACCATTCAAGTGCCTTACCTTTTAGAGACAACAAGAAATCTAATGGCTATGTTGGCATGGTAACATTATAAAAGTTATATAAATTTGAAATGTCCCTAATATGTTCAGATGGGGTAATAAGACCCTCTCCATCGAAACCAAGGAGACTCTTGGTAGCATTGGAAGGAATAGGGTCGTATGTAGGAAGGTCAATTGGATTTTGGGTGTTGAAGGTCGAGAAAGGTTATTGCCTCTCCATTTCTCTTCTTTCTTATTTATTTTCTATTTCTCTAACTTCCTCAACTTCTTCTTATTCTTCTCCAAAACCTCCTTGCCAAGGATCTCTAAGGGTTGTGAATGGTTCAGGGTGTTATTCTTCAAGAAGAGCTTTAACTAGAGGGGCTTGATCGGAATTCCTAAATGACCTAGTGAGGACCATGAAGTATAATGTGTGAAACTTGATCTACAACCATATATTCTCACCTTTTAGAGTCAATAAATGCTAGATTAAATATATTTATACAACCCTAAGCTTGTCAAGACCAATATTCACATTGACATGTAAATAATTTGTCCCATCAGGCATTTCAGAACTATTGTCTCCAAATCTTTCACCCTAGAAGAGAGTGTTCAATCCTCTTCTATATTTGGGAAACATTGGGAAATTTATAGGTATGTGGGTATACCTATAGAGGAAATGAAGCTCTATATTTAAAAGGGCTAGCTCCCTAAATGTGTCTCTGTAAAACCACTTATGTCTAAACTAGTTTTCTTGAAGGGAAGAGAGTTAGAAATTGCAAAAAAGGAAAACTACTCTAAGAATGGTGATACACCAAGATTATATTCCACATAAATATCATATTATAATGCATAATACATCAAAACACATAAACCATTCCTAAGCTCTAAGGATTCTAACACAAGTATTTCAACACAAAGGTGAGATGTGTAAAATGACATAAGGCAAATGAACTGAAAGGAAAACATAGTAGATTTCAAAATAGTAATACACATGCATAAATTAAATACACTTAGACACACTCTATATTATTAGTTAGATCCAAAACTCTTGTTCAGGCATGAAGGACAAAGGATAAAGGATGAAAATCATCACTTGATGTCACTATACGTCTCTTACACACTTAGACAATTGCTCAGAACTTGAAAGAAAAAATATTAGTACTTAATGCTTAAAGGTAAAATGTGATATCATTCTAGCAAGGCTTCACCATACACTATGTGGTTGTATTTTCACTAGCCAAAGGGCCATATATAGCAAAGAGGAAGTGAGAGGGGGAGACTTTAGCACCAAAGAGAGGAATCAATTAGTTGGAAGTCTCCATCTTCAGTTGAAACTATCTTTATAATGGATGCTTATTCTAGCCATTTGATTGATACATGTCATCTCCTATGGTTACATGATTTAGCTTTTTATCTCAAAAATGCTTATCCAATGGTTACACTAACAAAAATAGGATATTCTTGGGCTGATTCATGTCATCAAAGCGGTTATCCACCTTTTGAAAATTTGTCATTTTCATTCCATTGGCCTTGTCTTCCTCCTTTGATTGGTAATTACAAAATGACATGAATCCTTATTGATCAATGGTGAAATGGGCCCTCTCACTTCTTTGATTGATGAAGGATGTGAGCCTTTGGATTTGCTTATGAATCCTTTTGTTTGAACACTGATAGCTAGTTCACTATCTTGAAGTTGACATTCATTCAACCTTCATTCCACTTGGATAACTCCTTTGAAGGTATTTTAATTTTCTCCCTTAAAAACCATCCTTATATGAACTTTACAGGTGTCTTTCAATGGGATTTTCAAAAGTGTCCCTTTGGATTGCTCAACATGCCCATCAACAATCCTTCTATTGACTCTGCACAAGTGTCTATATGTTTCAGACTTCTCAAATATGCCCTTTATATGGACTCTACAGGTGTCCTTTTTATTTTAAACCATCTTTCTACAGACTCCCTTCAAGTGTCTATACCCTGTAGACTTTTCTCAAGTGTCCCTTCGAACCTTTGGAAGTGGACCAATGCACTTTTCTGAAAGACACTTTTGAAGACAAAAGACCCTTTGAACATTTTGTAGGGCACTTGCATGAGGAACAACTTATTTTAGAAAGCTTGAAGTGTCTAATTCTTTCAAAAAAGTTGGAAGGATGAATTACTTTAGATAAACTACAAGGGACACTTTTCTTTGGATTAGTTGAAAAGACCCTTCAGAAAAGTGCAAAGTTTCCCTTCAAAAAACTTGAAGCAGACTAGTTCTTTCATCAAAAAACTTGTTTAAGACATTTTCATTAGAAAAAGACCCTTCAAACTTTTTGAAAGTGTCCCTTCAGACTTTTTTTGAAGGAAACTTTGAAGAAAAAGGCCCTTCATCAATCTATAATGTACCCTTCAGAATTATTGTTTTGAACAGAAAGTCTAAAATAATTCTTTCAAAAAAGTTGTAAAAGATATTTCCTTTAGAAAAGTGGCAAAGATCAATTCTTTCAGACTTTTTATCCAAAAAAAAAGTCCAAAAGAATTCCTTCAAAAATTTTCAAAGGAGAATTCTTTTGTAAAAGTTGCAAAGGAGAATTCTTTCAGACTTTTTGTCCAAAATAGAAAGTCCAAAATAAAGAACAAACCCTTCAAAAAAGGGGGATTTCCCTTTGAAAAGTGGAAAGTTTCCCTTCGCAAGAGAAAGAGACCCTTCAAAAATCCTGTTTAGGACCAATTCCTTTAGACTTTATTATTTCAGACAAAAAGTCTGAAATAATTCTCTTTGAGACTTGGACAAAAATACCAAACAAAGGCTTATAAAGGAAATAACACTTGATATTTCCTTACTATGGGGATGAACCAATAAATATGTTTCACTTATCCAAAAGAAAGATGCAACACCTGGGAGTGAAAAATGGCTAACAGGTACCAATTAGGATAAGGAATGCCCTAAGGATAATGTTTAGGTATAGGCCAAGATTTGAATAGGTAGGAGTGATATGAAAAGGTAGTATTGGTTGAATAAATAATGTTGTCACCATTTAGACATGATACAACTCAGATACTCCATTACCCACAACATTCTTATTTTGATTGAATTGCTTTGGTCTATCTTGGTTATTGGCATGTGCCAATTGTGATGTTTGCATTTGGATTAGATGTTGGTTTTGACCATTTCCCTAATTTGTACCTTAATTATAACTAGTTGAAGTAAGTTTGTTGATTCCATTATTAATAATGGCTCACTTGATCAATAAACCTTTATCAATGATCTCCTTAAAGGTATGTGCACATTGTAGTTCCAGATGATAGGATATCTCACTATGAAAATTTTTGGTAAACATAGTGGTTAATTTTTTATCTAGTAAACTATGGGTAAATTGACTTGCAAGGGATCTCCATTGCTATAGATAAGTTGCAAATCTCTCATCGACCTTATTCTTGGTTTGCATTAAATTGACCAGAGAAATCTCATGCTCAAGATTATATGAAAAGTACTGCACAAACTTGTCTGAAGATCATCAAAATCAAATACAAAATTCTTGGTCAGCTTTAAAAACCACTCTAAAGCTTTTCCTACTATACTCCTTGGGAACAACAATAAAAGGTATATGTCACTATATGCCACTGGTTGGCATGCAATAAAGAACTCGATAAAATGTGCTTTGGGGTCACCTTTCCCTTTATATTTTTCAAATTTTGGTGATTTGTATCTTGGAGGAAATGGTATCTACAATTAATTCATGTTGAATGGATAAGAACACATATTATCTAACTTAAACTTTTTAATCTATTTCACAAATTGGATGGAACCAATTGCATCCTTCATCTATTATAATTCTTGGGATAGGAAACTAGAGGGAATATTAGATTGAGGGGGAATATTGGCCTGGGTAGATGGTTGAGTAGTCATAAGTGGAGCACTTTGACCAGGGTATGATGGAGGTTTTTTTTGGGGTACATTGGTTTGGTTGGGAAACAGACCAAGAATATGTATGTGTGGATTAGGGTTTGATTGTTGGAATTGTATTTGTGGTTGTGTAATATTTTGGTAAGGGTTAGATATGTAGGCTTTGTTTTGGGGATTTTAAAGCTGGGATGGATGGATTTAAATATATTATGCCTATTTAGGTTAAATATGGATATGATTTTGACTAATTGAACCTTGTTATTAAGGGGGTACTTGTGAACCAAGACCATGTCTTAGAACTAGTGGCATATTCTACACAAAAGATAAAAGTTGCCTGATCAGTACTTGAAGAACATTAGAACCTATTTATTACATGAATCCCAATTGAGAAGTGGGTGAATTTTGGATATTTGACATTTAATGACCAATAGTTGTACATTTTTTATTAGACATCATTTGGCTTTGAAGTGGCATATTGGTCTACAACGAAAAAGGTATGTTCCTTACTATTTGGTGAGGTGAAACATTAGTTACCCCTATTAAGGTAGAAATATATTTGACCTTTACTACACCAAAATATTATATTGTGCTTGTTGTTGTGGAATATTTCTCTTTACCTATTTGGGAGGAGTAGGATTTGTCACATTTTTTTGTTGAGGCATGGCATTATTCACTAATTGGCTACCTAATCCTATTGGTTAAGCCCTAAAAGAAGTAGTTGGTTGAGGATTAGTAGTAGTAGTTGGTTGAGGTTGGGATGTGTAAACTCCTACTCCCTAATTTTGAGAACCACTCATGGTGTTAACTAAAGGTACACTTGTTTGTGTATTATTTGTTTATGTACTTACACCATTTTGGTTTGGATTGGATGTTGCTTGCACATTATCCACTATATTTTGGCCACTGTTCTATGTAGAAGTTGAAGATACTTATTCAATGGTTGGCATATGAAATAAGTTATCGACTGAAGTGTTATGTATGAATGGACATGCACCCTAATTATCTTGACCAATTAACTCTATTAACACTCTATTTGAGGGAACTAAATCTATGAGAGGCCTATTTGACATGGTCATTTGGTTAAAATTATGCACTAGGTTCAAGTAGTTTTGGTATGTTATTTGCATCTATATAAAGTGATCCTCCATGGGTTATTCGCCTTTGACAAGCATACTAGGGTCTTGATATATCATTTGGACTAGAGCTAAAGGATTGTTAGAAGAAGCATGTTGATTGTACAATATGTTATGGGGCATTCTTATTAGACTTGGTAAATTCTCATGGGGGAATTCTATCAAAAAATTTGACCCCTACGCCTATGGCTCTAACCAAAATCTCAAATTTTTTCTTCAAGAATTGATGCTCAAATAAATAGGGATCGTATGTGGATGGTGCATTAACATTGTATGGTTATTGAGGAAAAGGTTCTTCAATAGTAGGTATTGTGGCTAGGTATTTCCCTATTTATGCTTGATCTTGCTTTGAGTAAGGAGGAATTTTTACCAAGTAATGAGCCAAAGGTCTTGGGTATGTGCCTATGTTTAAGCATTATAATAGGGATAGGCATCCATCTCATAAGCAACATTATCCACATAAGGGTCTTGAACCATTTCTTCTTATGAAACCACATCACTAAATCTTGAATTATACATGATGCCACTACGAGTATAGGAAGACATGTTGGCATCCATAGTGAATGTTTTGTGACAAAAATAGAGTTCTATAAAATTTGAAAATGAGATGTATAAAAAGATGCTCAAACTAAGTCTAACTTCATCAAAAGGATGGATAGGTATATCCAAGAATGTTGATGCAATGATCTGTGATAAAACAAGCTAATAATAAGTGTTGAACACTACACATCTCACACAAAAATGTTAAGTAAAAGGACCGTAAATCAAAATGCCAAATTCTAGGTCAAATTTTTCAAATCAATCTAATCTAGGAAAAAAAATTGCTAGGTATTTTGACCAAACATGGTGTCAAAATTTAGGCTCAAGCAAAGTACATGTGTTAGGACTTTAGGTCAAATGATGTAAAAATCTAAACTTTAAAAGATGATATATTTAATCTAACAAATTTGAAACACTTTTAATAAAAACTAGGCATTTGACTCTTGGTCATAAAAACTTGACTAATAAGTACAAGGTATGAAACAAAAGGAACTTGGAGATAGTTTATTTTCTCCCAAATAATGGCACAAAGCTAGGTTCTTTTAATGAATAAACTAGACAAAGGTGAACAGTGTAACTGTGCTAGATAAAGATTCTCAAAGGAAACTTGAAAATGGTTGAAACTTGGATAGACTAGGATTCTATGCAAAGAGGTCTATGAAACAAGTCTTAAAATAATTTGAGTAGCGTAACAATGCTAAAATACTCAAAAGGTGTGGCAAATGCTTGTTCCAAAAACTCTAAGGCAAAATGGTTCCAACACAATTTTGGCATTATAACACTACCCTCCTGAACTCAAATGATACCCATACACAAAGTTGTGATAATCTTTAAGGCATGAGTGTGCTATCAAATGGATAAATGGAAAAATAGGGTGGGTAGTCAAAGTCTAGGACTCAAAGCATTAGTAAACATGTGAGGTGACTTGAGTCTTAGAAAATGATGATAATGATGTTGAGTCTAAAAATGGCCCTCAATTCAAATTAGAAATTGAACTCAAGTTAAAATAAGTCAAGTGCAAAGTGGTAGATGTCAGGCACCTAGAACAACAAACATGCTCTGATACCAACTTGTCAGGATCTTTCTCCACCACAATTAGAGCACATATGATTACTACTCGTATTAGCAACTAATCACAGAAATTTAACCAGAAATATAAAGTAACTAGAAATATGAAACAACACAGGAATTGAGAGACAATACACAATTGTATTAATAATCACTCAGAAGAATATACAATAAGGAAGATGCCACTTCTTCCTCCACCTCAAAGGTTCGCCAATCCTCAAGACCTTCTTCCCTCTCTCTCTTGGTCCCAACAATCAACTCCAATATAGAATTGATGTTCACCTCTCCACCCATTCAGTAACAACGCTGCCAGTTAACCAAGCACACAATCGTGCTCCAAGTAGATCTCCCATGAACCTTCAACCTGAAATTCAATAGACCATACTCACAATTGTAGATCTCTCTACACCCCTGAAGAACCCTTCTTCAACCAGTACCCCAGTGGATCAGCTCCTTGACCTTGCAGACCTTGCAACTCTCCCTGATCAAACACTCTCAGCACCCCTTTGGAACTAGGAGGAGCTACACTAGCTCTCTCTAAAAGCTCTATGGCTTTCTAGCACACACTTACAATACAGCCCATGAGTCCATATATAGATCTCATGCTTACAATAATTAGACTAACCTAATTACAATAATTAGACTCGTAACTCAAGACTACGACTAGCCTTCAACATGCAAACTAGCAGTCCAAAAATAGACTCTCCCTAATTCGCCATGCAAACTATCTATTCTCACACAGGCTACCGATGTCGGTGCCTCCATGACTGATGTCGTCCGACGTTGGTTGCTTCCTCTTGCTATCTGACCGACGTCGGCTGATTAGACCGATGCCATTTTTCCTGCAACTGAATTAGCAACTCCTCGCAACTCTGAATCCTCCTTAACTTCCCTTATTTGCATCCTGGTGAAGCTTTTAGCTCCACAACATAACAATCTCCCACTTGGAGATAAATAGCTGCACTTGTACCTGTACCTGTACCCCATCTAAATTATTCTTTGGCTTGTGTTCCTCTTCAAGATCAATCCTGAAGACCAACCACCACACAACCTGTGATGCTACACCTGTCATTCAAGTAACCTGCCACATCCGAACCTACATATCCATGTAGTGAAGAACTTGACCCTGCATAACAAGAAACCCTGCTGCTAGTCCCACTGAACTGCCCTCCAGTACTCCTTCCCCGAATTGGCTCCATACTTTTTGACAACCCCCACTGCTTGGAAAAACAACTTAGGTCTACACTAGACCTCGTGTGATTTCGAACCCTGTTTCAAGCTAAGCTTAAACTGTCCAGCCCTTGGTGTGCTTCAGATTCTGCATCCTGCATCATGAACCCCGCCAACACCGTCTTCACATCAGCTCCCACTGGAGATCAAATCTCCATGTATCATATGCCAAAGAATTTCGCTACTCCAAATTCTTCATGACACGCCTCTGAACTAACCTTACCCTTAGCTTAGCAAATCCCTGTATGTACAAACCTACTAGTAAATCACCCACATACAGTAACAAGATGATGTTGCGACCATCATCTACCTGGTAAGACAAAACCACAATAGTTACACTGACATTGACTGAAGCCATGCTTAGTCATCCACCTGTCAATACCTGTACCACTGTCCTGCAGCTTCCTCAAGACCATATGCCTTGGCCTTCTATCTCTTGTATCCATCCACTCTCTTTTTTATCTCGAGAATCCATTTGTCTCTCAGTGCTTAATTCCAGCTGACAACTTTACCAACAAATCCTGTTTGGTTCTTCTCCAAGGACTCACACTCCTCATCCATGCCAAGCTCCCACTATATCTGGACTCTACCTGCATTGCTTCTTCCATCTTCCTGGTTCTTGACCATCAATAAGAAATATAAAGAAGGTGAACAATGAATATGAGGTTCACTTACCATTACTGACCTCAACATGAGCGTTTGAGACTTGATGTCCACCCACTATCCGTACCAGTGACCGATCTCAGCCATCTCCCAGTCTGTTTCCGACCGATGTTGGCTCCCTATACTGAACCTGACTGCCAACGTCATTTCCCTGGCCAACGCCGGTGTCCTTCCTACCGACATCAGTTTAGTCATGACCAACGTCAGTCTTCTTGTTGCCGATGTTGATTACTGTATAACCGATGCTGGTACCTGTGTTCATCTGTGAGTGATAACATTTTATTCGTGAGCTCTCCATGGATCAAAGTCCTAATCAAATCAACCTTGCTCTACTCAGAATAATTTAGTCTCCTCACCTGATCTCTGTCCGTCATCTCCTCCATGAACACCAAGGCTTTCTAGTTCTTTAGCTTGTCAAAAACATCTGACCTCCGCTTCAAAACCTGTATTCTCCTCCTACATATGTGACCAAGCCCATGAAGCCACATCTCTGCAACAAAAGGTGAATCAGCAATATAAATAGATAGATAAAGGATACCTACTTTCTTACCACCATCTAATTCAAGTATATCCGCTGTGAGAGTTACAGTGCATCTCTCATCACCCAAATTTCTTGAAGAAATTAGACTAATCTCCAAGACTGGTACCTGCATGACTTCCTCCAACCACTGTGAGTCATCTGCCTGCAATTTCAGCTTCACTTCCCCTTCGTCTATAATCTGACAAGGCTCTCCAACCCCTAAATAAATCTCTCCAAAGTCTCCAAAGACATACCCATGAAAAGATACTCTATTTTGGGCTGCATGGAAAGAGGCAAAAGAATCTGTAAACAAAGATTCCACTTTATCCAGAACATCCTGTGCAATATTACCTGCAACATATGCTTCCACAGGTTGATCTGCTACCAACCAATGATCTCTTTTAACCTGCTCTTTCTTTCCATCAATCAGACCATTCATGCTATTCAGTTTCTCCATTCGTAACTTACTTTCTTCTGCCATTGCTATACTCCCACTCAATCTAAAACCCCTATGAGTGACCTGTAATCAAAAACACTACCATATCTGAAACCACCTGTTAGTCAACCCAACCAAAAGCTCTGATACCACTTGTCAGGCACCTAAAACAACAAACATGCTCTGATACCAACTTGTCAGGATCTTGCTCCACCACAATTAGAGCACATATGATTACTACTTGTATTAGCAACTAATCACGGAAATTTAACCAGAAATATAAAGTAACTAGAAATATGAAACAACACAGGAATTGAGAGACAATACACAATTGTATTAATAATCACTTAGAAGAATATACAATAAGGAAGATGCCACTTCTTCCTCCACCTCAAAGGTTCGCCAATCTTCAAGACCTTTTTCCCTCTCTCTCTTGGTCCCAACAATCAACTCCAATATAGAATTGATGTTCACCTCTCCAACCAGTCAGTAACAACGCTGCCAGTTAACCAAGCACACAACCGTGCTCCAAGTAGATCTCCCATGAACCTTCAACCTGTAATTCAATAGACCATACTCACAATTGTAGATCTCTCTACACCCCTGAAGAACCCTTCTTCAACCAGTACCCTGGTGGATCAGCTCCTTGACCTTGCAGACCTTGCAACTCTCCCTGATCAAACACTCTCAGCACCCCTTTAGAACTAGGAGGAGCTACACTAGCTCTCTCTAAAATCTCTATGGATTTTTAGCACACACTTACAATACAGCCCATGAGTTCATATATAGATCTCATGATTAAAATAATTAGACTAACCTAATTACAATAATTAGACTCGCAACTCAAGACTATGACTAGCCTTCAACATGCAAACTAGCAGTCCAAAAATAGACTCTCCCGGATTCGCCATGCGAACTGCCTATTCTCACACAGGCTACCGATGTCGGCGCCTCCATGACCGATGTTGGCCAACTGGTAACCAACGTCGGTTGCTTCCTCTTGCTATCTGATCGACGTCAGCTGATCAGACCGACTCCATTTTTCCTGCAACTGAATCAGCAACTCCTCGCAACTCTGAATCCTCCTTAACTTCCCCTGTTTGCATCCTGGTGAAGCTTTTAGCTCCACAACATAACAATAGACCCATTTTAACACATCAACCTTTAAAACTTGGAAGAGTCCAATTTCAAATTTAAACTATCAATGAGGGACTTAAAAAAATATGGTAATAGGTCTAGACTCAAATAGGCAACATAACTGCACCAAATTAGAAGATATGACACAAAGTGTATGATGGTGAATTTGAACAAAGAAAAAAATGTTTTCACTTAGGTAGCATAATGCCTCTTTATTAAAAATTTTTTTGGGACCATGTGTTTGGTTAATTAGTTTTTGTTAACACCAAGTTTTGACTCTCAAACAACACTAAGTAATCTAAGACAAAGATAAACCAACTAACTAATCATCTTAAATCTTAAACTGACAAGGTATGAAAAAGTGGGGTTAACTAAACTAATTGTTTTCTAAACATTCTAGATGGATCAATTACAAAATAACTTTTATTCTAAATGATGCAAAAGAAGTGCACTTTAATTGGGTTTCCACAACACTTGGTTTGTTGCAAAAATGTCTTTCCCTTTTTGCAACCACTATATCCATCACTTGCTTAGTGTAGTGTGATGTCCAATGTGAAAATATATCTTGGTGCTTAACTTCAACACTAAAAGGTGGTTTAACTGCTCAAACCTTTGATCCTAGTGGGGTTGATGAAGTCAATGTTTGGAAATGAAACCCTGGGTCAAATATTCCCTATAGAACTTGTGAGAGGTAATGATGTCCCCCTCACAAGCCAAGATTTAATGAAATAAATAACTAAGTGAAAGAGCTTTAAAGGTTATGTCTAGGTCACTCAAGCCATGCAAGTCCTTGAGGAGAGGCTTAACAACTTATCTTTCACATCTTTGACTAAAGCACTTTGCAATAAAGATGATGCTTTTGATCCCAAAATTTCCCTAAAGGGGATGGATGGGAGAGCATACATACAAAGTCTTTATTTTTACCGATCAAATTCTATTAAATCAACTATTAAATACAAACTTTGATAAATGAGTTCAATTTTAAACATCAAATGAAAATTATGGCGATGTTCTTTTGACCCCTTGGTCTTAAATTGTGAACTTTGAAAGACAATCATAAAACTTAACCAATAAAGCACCCTAGATATTTTCTTTAAACACTAAAATGAAGGATTCTAATTTATTTTAGACATCCAAATGAAATGTGAAAAGACTAATTTATCTTAATTTGGTATGTTTTAGGTAAGTCCTACAAAAATAATGTTAGCACTTTGTTTATCTTTGAATCACATATCTAATTAAGATAAGCAACTTTTGAAAATGAACTCTCAAGTTTCACACAGTTGAGTTGGGTTGCACAGGTGAGTTGGTCTAGACAAGTGAGTTAGGGTCAAGTTGGGGTTGATTTAGGGTCAAGTTGGGGTGAGTTTTGATTGAGTCAGGGTGAGTTGGGTTCGAGTTGGGGTGAGTTGGGGTCGAGTTGGGGTCAAATTAGGGTTGAATCGAGGTGAGTCGACGTTAATTTGGAGTCGAGTTTGGGTCGAGTTAGGGTGAGTTGGGCTACATAAGTGAGTTGGGATGCACAGGTGAATTAGGTTGCACAGTCTTGAGAGCAAAACTATGGCTAAAAAAATGGATTTTTTCCCAAATTTTTATGTTATTTTCCTCCACACTCCAAGATCCTGCATGACAATAGTTAGTATGTTGCTTGTCAGTGTAATTTGACCAAATTTGTGAGACTAAGTCCCACTGGGCCTGCCATTTGTGAACATTAGATTGTAATAGGTGGATATTAGTATGATTTTAGTGAATGAAATCAAATCCAAACAAATAACACACTAAGCTAACACCCTAAGACTATCTTAAGGGGGGAGCATATTAAAAAATCAAATGAGAAACAAAACTAGAATGCAAAGACAAATAAATTCTTCACCTTTCTTGGATGCTCCAAATATATTTTTAAAGTGGCTTGCTCGGCTTGTGCTCAATGAGTCTTCATCAAACAAGACTTGGTTATCTTCTCTTCTCCTTGACACCTTTGTGATGGCTTTGGATTTGTATTGGATCATTAATTTAGAATTATAAAATTAATTTAAATGGCTTTTAGAATTATTTCTACATTATAACTTTGTATTATCCAAGCTTAAAATTCAATAGGCAAGGCCTCTTTTTTATAGATTTTTCAAAATGGTCAGAATGAACCTGAACCATCCATCTCAAGATGAAGATGTGTGGTTAAAAATCCATTCAATTTTTTAGGCAAAAATCAATAAATTATTTCATAAATATTTGGGATAGAGAGGCAATAAATAGGCATGGAGGGTCTTTTAGATGCATGGGGTGGCTTGATGAGATATTTTAAGCATTTATGGCTTAGGGATGTCTTTTCAAGAAATGATATCACTTAATGATGCAATTATTCAATATCAATTTTGAAAAATAAATATTCAAAAATATCCATGGAAAATTAACTTAAGATCTTGATTTGGTTTAATTAACATTAAACATGATTAGCCAACTTTGATGCAAAACCTTGGTAATTTTTGCACAAATTAATCAAATTGGTCAAAATGTCATATTATTGGCTCAATATTTAATTGGATTGGAATTAGAAGTTGATGTTAGATGCATTGGATTAGTTATCCTATTTAGGATGATTCCAATTTAAAATAATAAAGGCACATGTCTCGTACAAGAAATTTGATAGAAAAGAGCAATTCAGAGCACCTAGGTGTGAAAATGTCATTTTGACTCGAAATGATCTGATCAAAGTTAGCTTCTTCATAAATTGCATTACCCAATTTAATGATACCCTAACTAAAATAGACACTTGAATATATTGATTTCAACTCATTTAATGCATTTTAGTGTTTTTAGGCCAAATTTTTTCATTTTGGTAGAAATTGATCAAAAGCATGGTTGAAGGTCATCGATGGCCAATTTTAGGTATCTACAATTCCTTGAAGGAGAAATCCACTCTTGTGCCTATTTGAAAGTTATCTCCTAGGAGATACTTTGAAGTGGGAAATCACTCTTGTGCATGTTTGAAAGGTATCTCCTAGGAGATACCTTGAAAGTATTACAAGGGCCTTCAAAATATCACCTAGTAGTGCCTTCTAGGTAAAGGAAAATTCCCCTTGTTCCTTGAAGGAGAAATCCACTCTTGTGCCTATTTGAAGGGTATCTCTTAGGAGATACCTTGAAGCAAAAATCCAATCTTTTACATTTTTTTAATTCCTAAAACTCTCACTCTTGGAAAATAACCCCCTTATGGGAATTTTTATAGACATGAGATGAACTTGTGTCTTGTAGAGTAACCTCTAGGATTTTAGAAGCCAACTCTTCAAATTCATGGGGGTGGAAAAGGGTAAGATGGAATGTAAGTGAAACTAAAATAAACTAAGGTAATTCACTAGAAGTTTTAAAGCATCTATTCCTAAATTTGCATAAAATAGCTTGAACTTCTAAACATCACAGATAATTAAAAGAGCATGTGCATGATTTAAATCCCATAACATAAGCAAAATCCAACACTATAGAATCAGAGAATTAGAAATAAAAGATAGTAATATATTCCACTCAATTTGACATAGAACACCACATCCTCTTCATTTTTAGGTGGAGAATAAAATACAAAAAGGTATTAAAGACACAATATTCAATCCTACCTGTTAGGGGCACTTGCTAAGGTCATGAAATGGAAAAATAATAACTACTGCTACTCCTATTTGTAAACTATAACTATTAAAATGGATACTCACTAATACAGTAAAAATAATTAATCAACTACAAACCAACCCCTTAAATAAAAGAAAAGAGCCCTAAATATATAGAGATAGAGGCCTCATGAGGAAATAACACCTAAAACCTATCACGCGTACTCATGATGAGTCCATTGAAACCGAATGGGGAGCTTTGACTCATGAGTTTAGTTAGTCTTAAAAATCCTAGATATGGTACTACCATTAATGCTTCATGATCCCCCATGATGCTTAAAAATATCACCATGGTGACAGGCATCTATCTCTATAACTACCTCTGGAATTCCTACTAGAAAATGGGGGCCCACTATCCTTGACCAATGGCACTACTTGAAGTTCCAACAAAAGAAACTTACCTTAAACAAGTACCATAATTCCATGTGTCAAGATGGCACTACTCTTGGGTGAGCTAGGAATATTCTCATAAAGAATGAGTTTTGGGATGCCATGTGGTAGTAGCGGTAAGTGTTGAGACTTAGCCAAAAATAAATAAAAAGAACCCAAGAAAGAGGAGGCCAACACACCATCCACCAAACTCACCAATTATGTCCACTATAATAAGGCTAACTACCCAAAAATTTAAAATGTGGATTACCATAGTTCCTGGAAACTAATAATGAAATTTTCCTGTGAATGAAAAAACCCAAAAAAATTTGGTTTCGCAAACCAGTTGAGGAAAAGTTACAAAAGAGTGAGGCTTGCCAAACTTATAACCTTAGAACAGAAGTCTTTAAAGGAATCCACTCTTCCTCTATGGGTTGAGTATTTTTTTAGAGCTTCAAATGCTCTATCCACATCAATCATATCCTTGAAGGAGATTTTACTCAAGCCTTGTACTACTTCTAGCATCTAAAATACTAATTGGGCAAGAGGCTATAAAATGGTCTCCACCTTGGAGACACTTAGCATTTGAACTTGAGATGTAAAGATGGTCTAGTCATTATGATTATTTTCCATCAACTCTTTTATTTCATCATCTGAGAGGACTATATAATCCATTGCACTTGTAGATTCCAAGAGACTCTTGTGGGTTTGTGTGAGCTTAAGCTCTTTATTGTGTAGCTTATTTTATGTGGCTTGCTTCTCCTTCTTTAGGCCATCTATCTCAATCTCCAATTTAGCTACTTGAATATGTCATTGGGCCCTTTGACTAGATTCTACCTAGAAGCTCTCATTGGTAACGTGGCTCTGTAGGTCAAACCTCATTTTAGTGAGCTTCGCATCTTTAGCCTTGGCCTCTATATTGAGGTGATCGATAATAGATTTCACTCTTGTGAATTCTAACTCTTTATTTTTCAAATATTGACATATCTTAATATATTATGTGATGATAGAATTCTATGTTTATTCCATCAACTTAACCCTATCATTCAGTTTGGCCTGGCTAAGGTTGAGGCTAATGGCATGTATTGAATAATACCCTAATTGCATTTGTTCTTAGGGATTGATTACTTATGGTTTCATGTGTTCAATCATCAAATATTGTTATGTTGGGTCAAAGAATGAATGCATGTGACACACTACTAGGGCCTTGGCTAATTTTCCTCTCCTTTTCTTTGCCCTAGACTCTCAAGCTTTTTTGTAGTCTTCAACTATTGGTGGAACTATTTTTGAGACTAAATTAATTTCCCCACAAAGGCAGATCCTTATGGTAGGATGAAAGGAATTATCACTTGATATTGTGAAGTAGTGATTGTCATTCCCATAGAGATGAGTAGGTGAAGGGTTAGGATGGAAGGTGAGAAAGGTGAGAGGTCGCAGAGAGCGGTAGTGGCAATTGTACCATAATGGATGTGATTATGGTGGATGAAGGTAGGGGAGTAAAAAGTGGTACAAAGGAGGTGATTAGTTGGGTAGAAGAAATAGGCACAAACTCAATGAAAATTATGGAGGGTGAAGACAAAGTGAAGAATGCAACAAAAGTGGGAAGAAGGGGGTGAAAAAAGTGCACCTAATTTTATGAGGTCTCTGGTGGATGGATGGAAGCATGTGTCTCAGAGATGGATTGAGATGGCTCTACCTCAGTTTGCATTGAAGAGACCTGCTATTGTTGTTGGGTAACCAGATGTGGATACAAAAGAGGTGGCCAATTTTTAGGAATCTTTACTATGGAAGATTATTCCTCCTTCACTGGAGGGTCATCTTTTTCTTCTTCTTCGACTGAGACCTCTCTTTCTTCTTGAGCTTCTTCTTAATGGTGTTCATCTTAGAGTTTCTCAAATTACTCATATATGTCTAGGTCTCTAAAACTCACCTCCCACTTATTGATTTCCTATCTATATTTCTAATAGGCATCCATTTTATCCTAGCTCCATCCCATCTTTATGAGCTCTAATTTTAGACTACTTGTCATTTTCTTCATGGGGTTGAACACTCGAACTACTTTATAAAATGACTCCCATGGCTTAAATGTGTCTGATGGGATCTTGGATAGACCCACATAATACTTGATATCATCGTCCACTAGTGACCTTCTCTTCTCAAAGTATGTCTAGGGCTCATGATTGAACATAGTGGTGATCCTTAAGGTTGATATGTAGCCAATCGGGTCATAGTTCCACTGGTCATTGATCTAGTCAAGGCCAAGATCTACTAGATTGAGAATAAACAGATGCTCCTATGACCTCTTCACCACTATGATGATTCCCTTTGAAAAGGGGGTGTCATAAACAACCTTCTTCTTCTGTCCCATGCTACAAATCAAGTCCATCATGTTGAGTTAGAGGTCCAACTCCAAGGATAGGGTGGTGTGGGAGTCGAAATGGCTCCCCTTTGAATCCATAGACCTAGATGAATGTGAAATTGGACCTAAAGAACCAGCTGAATGAGATTCTACTACTAGTAAGCCATGACATATAGTAGATCATTATTCTAAAAGTGTTAGCCTCTTGGCTAAGGTCAATCAAAACTAGGGATAAGAAACACTCTAAAAATTCATAATACTCTTGCATGGCTAACATGGTGTGGGTCCATGCAGAGATGGGGATGACCATTTTAGTATGGGTGACCATTTCAATGGAATTGATAGTGAAATATGAAGAGAAGAACCCAAAGTTTTATGACATGATTAGGTGGAGGATGAAGGAAGAATACCTAAAGGTATTTTGTGCTGAGAAAATTTCTAGCTCATTGTGAATGTCAGTGGTAATGGCATATGCAAAGTTCATCTTGTAAGATTTTTATTTTCTTACTATCTTCAAAAGGGAAACCACTCCTAATTGGAAATCATGGATGTTAGTGTCTGAGTCCATCTTGAATATGAATGCCAGTTTGGAAAGGGAATCCTTCATATCCTATGTCAAAAATCTTGAAAGAGTGATGGGAAGAGGAGGCATCTTCACATAATTGATGTGGAGGTATGTGTTGATGAAATTTTACTTTAGGGTATAGGTGTCCCATACACTTTTTAATCTCTCCATACTATAGATGTCAGTGTTGGGGTCGATCAAGAGTCAGAGCATATCCTATATTACATCTCCACTTATATCCACCTTAGGTGGTTATTTCCTCTAATAACGCTAGTGTTGGCATCATATATTTTTGTACATAAGGAAATAATTTTGGGGCATGAGTACACATAAGGTACCATGTTTCAATCCAATGTAGAGCTCTAAATTCGATACCTAAATGACTCGAAGTTGTTGTTTTGAATATTTTGGATTATTTGGGCATGGGAACCCTCCTACAAGCTCTTTGGGTTCTTGGCCAATTTGAGATCGAATATCCCATCTACTTAATCAAGGACCAATGAGGGGTTATTGCAGTGCCCTTTGGTGATACTCCTTATATTTGGTACTTTGGGCCTTGATAGTGTAGGGGCAAAAGTATGTGATTTTCTTTCAGTAAATTATAGTTGAGGGTCTCCATGACCACCTAATTCATGAGTTTTCTACCTCTTAGGGTGCCCTCCACTACCTGATGAGGATGTATAAGTCTCCATATTTCAATCTTTGAATTAATATTTTCTTCACTCTAATTAAAATACTGAATATTGGTTTTATACTTGTGATTTAGTACCCAGTTTTTCACAATGTTGCACATAATGTTTTCACCAAAGACTCTACACTTAGCTTAGCTCACTGATCTTTAGAATTCTTAATGTGTTTATGTGTTTCGCTCATTTAGGAGAGTGTTTTATATAGGCTTGTACTTTTATCATGATCATCATGCAACCTTTTTAAAATTAGGTTCCCATAAATGCTAAAGGCAACACACATGCTTGGGGAGTGTCTCACAATAGATTTGCAGCAATCCTTGTGGGAAATCATGCAATATGGAGTGCCTAGATATTAGTTACAAGGGGAGTGGGGTAGATAACCATCTATCAGTAGATGATTCAAAATTAAGGAGAGATAAGGAGTGGACACTTGTCATATATTGGTAATAACTTGTGCCAACGATACTTATTTCGAGGGAAACAACAAAGAAAGGGAAATAAAATAACAAAAAGGGAAAGTAACTAATTATGTGCAAAGGGAACTAATAATTTAGTTAAAGTGCTCTGAGTGGATTTCATTAACTAGAATAACAAAGGCATTTTATTCTTCATCTTTCAACTCAAACACATTACCGTACCTATTGCTAATGATTTGAAAAAGGTCCTCTCCATTAGGAATCAAAATTCACATGCTGACCTAGATTTATAACTCTTTCATCATACCTTATAACCAAGTCTCCTAGCTTGAAACCTAGGTCTGATGTCTTCTTATCAAATCATCACTTGAATACCTATTTTTGGGTAACCTTAGCATTACTAGCTTGTTCTCTTGCTTCCTAGAAGTTGAGCAATTCTTCCAACCTAACCTCCATCATAGAGATCCCTACTTTACAAATTTTGAAATATATTGAGATCCATGCATGTTTGAAAAGTATCTCCAAGGAGATACCTTGAAGTTATTATAAGATCCTTCAAAATATAACCCAGTAGTGCCTTCCATGTAAAGGAAAATTCCACTTGGTCCTTGAAAGATAAATCCACTCTTGTACCTATTTTAAAGGTATCTCCTAGCAGATACCTTGAAATGAAAATCCACTCTTTTGCATGTTTTAAAGGTATATCCTAGGAGATCCCTTGAAGGTATTAAAAGGGCCTTTAAAATATAACCTAATAGAGCCTTCCATGTAAAGTAAAAATGCACTTGTTCCTTGAAGTAGAAATCCAATCTTGTCCCTGTTTGAAATGTTCTCTTAGGAGATACCTTGAAGGGGAAACCCACTCGTGTACATGTTTTAAAGGTATCTCCTAGGAGATACCTTGAAGTTATTACAAGGGCCTTTAAAATATCACCTAGTAGTACTGAAATAGGTGATTCCACTTGTTAATGAACTTAATGTGCTTCATATGTCACTAGGGAATAGGGGGGAAGTAGGAAACTCAATTTTACATCTTGTAAGACTTAGGGCTTGAGTTGTTTATATAACTAACACTAGGAATAGTGAAAAGATATGATCACCACTTTCAATATTTGCCAATTATTTTACAAAATATAAATAAACA
The DNA here is from genome assembly GCA_037957365.1 of Torreya grandis. Classification (NCBI taxonomy): domain Eukaryota; kingdom Viridiplantae; phylum Streptophyta; class Pinopsida; order Cupressales; family Taxaceae; genus Torreya; species Torreya grandis. The sequence goes on from JARHVA010000316.1 coordinate 4,243,891, forward strand.
ATGGATATTTAAAGAATGAACTAAGCTAAAGTGATTCTTGGGTAGCTTTAAAGGAGAGAAGGGTAAGGCAAAAATGATAACTTACTTAAGATGATCAAAAATGCCATCTCTTCTAACTTCTATGACAAAAAAACATAAAACTAATGTTCACCAACTCTTGAGTATTACTCAAATCTAAATAAATTCATTTGAAGCTTCAAAAGAAAAGAAATGCATATGTTTAAAAGCATATATTTCATAAAAATACTCATTCATAATAAATTGCTTAGCACATTCAGTTGCAAATAAGATGAAAATAGATCAAATTTACTAATAGAGTTGTCATCCTGGTGTTAAAATCAATCTAATAGATGCATATATTGAGTTTTATTTTCAAATTAGTCAATAAGAAAGAAACTATTAGTCATCTAAAATCATGAGGAATAGAAACTATAGAAACACACAATCAAGCACTTCAAACAAACTTTCAAATTCTTGGCTCTCTTGTATTAATTCTTATAATATATTTTTATGATTAAAAATGAGGGGGGAAAGGAATGCACTTTTTTGTGCTTATATTCCATTGCCACATCCTTCTTGAACTTGAACAAATGCTTGGTAATGACATTGTTTGGGTCCCAAGGTCTAAAATCATCCTTAGGCAATAGGTATGAGTCCTTATACCTTTCAGCCATAATGATATCATACCACTTTATGATCTTAGTCCTCCCTATCTTGTAATGAGTCTTTTGGGTTACTATCTTATTCTTATTTTTGAAGATGCAATTAGCTCCGTGTAGTAGTTGATAAGCCATTTCTTCCTTAGCTAGTTTCATAGGTACATATATTGGCAACCTAAGGGGAGCCACCATTACTCCTTCCATTTCAATGAATTTTCAATCTCATCCTTACATATTTTCCTTCCAAAGATACCATAGAGTAGGTCAATCCATGACATGACCTATGGCTTCACTATGGCCTTGTGGAGACTAGCAGTGTTGATTACAGAAATGTCTGAAGCCAATTGGATTATGTGAGGCCTTGTCTTGGCCTAATAAACTTCCTTAACTACCTTTGCATTGAGGTGAATGCTATTTTAATGTATGTCCCCTTTTTTTATGGCCTCACAGATTAATTTCATGTCTTTGAAAACAATTGAATTGTCATATCGGAATAAGAAGTCATCATTTCTGAAAGAGGTGCTCTTACCCATGGTGGAGGGACCTACTTGTGACATTTTTTCAATATTTTGGGTAGCAACCAACATCTTTATATATCTCTCTGTAAATTTTAAGCTCTAATAATGGTGGTCAGGATGCAACCTGTGAACAGTTCGAGTCTTTGTTATACTGGGATAAGGTAGCTAGCAAAGAGAGAAAAATACATATAAATTCAAATGCAAATGTAGGTAAAAATAGTCAAGTTGAGTATACTTTTGAGAGATTACTTTAATTAATGTAATGTAGATCATGATTTTGGTTCATGCCATATTATTGGTGAGATCATTTAATCTACATGTGTTTGGAACAACTTCAAGATATTGTTTTTAGTATTTAATTGTATTAGAATTCAAATTTATTTCTAATTTGAATTTGATCCACTGTCAGAGCTTTTCTTGATAGGTGTCACCTTTGGATGCTCTCTTAGAAGGATATCAGATCTTTCCTTGATAGGTGTCACCTTTGAAAGGATTTTAAACAACTATCATCAACTTAGAATTAATTGTATGGCTCAGATGGAGACACACATCTCTCTCAAAGGTGATCTCATAGAACTTAGGATTTAGCTTCATGAGGATGACATGCAACATCATCATGCAGGCCCAAAGGGGGCACGCATCCCTCTCACAGGTAATAAAACTTGATTAGCCCTCCTATTGACATGTGTTCTCTTCAGGTTTATCCAAGATTGATATGTGTCTACAACATGCTACATCCATCTAAATCTCAAAAAAGCTCATAAACAAGACATCTGGTAGTACCTAAGCCATCTAATCAAATCTCAATGGTGAAATGTGTCTCTTAGGAGATACCTTGAAGATGAAATCCACTCTTGTGCATGTTTGAAAGGTATCTCCTAGGAAATACTTTGAAGTTATTACAAGGGCCTTCAAAATATCTCTTATTACTGCCTTTCATGTAAAGGAAAATTATACTTTCTTCTTGAAGGAGAAATCCACTCTTATTCCTATTTGAAAGGTATCTCCAAAGAGATACCTTGAATGGCAAATCCACTTTTACTTTATAGATTTGAAGATAAACATCCTCAGCAATCATCACCATATTCTTGGTAGAAGCATAGATATGTAGAAATTAAAAATAATCATAAATGCAATTTTTGATATAGTCAGTGGCTGGGCTTCATAACTCACCAAGGACTTTATACAGTGTTCCCATTACAACATCTAAAAGATATGACATCATATAGAAGTGGTCCATTAGAGTGGGTCACTTGTCCTTATGAATGATATGTTCAATCAGCTTTTAGCTTATAATTTCATCCAAGGCAAATGTTGCATCACTGGTCAGCATCATATGCAACAATGGTACCTAGTCTGAATTGAAGAAATGGATGTTAGGCATTCTGTAGAGCTTATTGAGCAGTGTCATGCTAATACTCAATCCCATCCTAAAGTTATTGATTGGAGTGGGATTATTTCTTTTGTATATCATGGTTTCCTTGGGGAGAAGCCATGAATTCAACACCTTTTCCATAGCATTATCCTAATTATATAAGACTAGCCTGTGTTTGTAAAAATAAGAGAGAGTTTTAGGCATCAATAGTATCTACTAGGAGATTTATTCATGGGTAACATGAAGGTATCTCCTAAGATATACCTTGAAGATATTACAAACCTCATCAACACTAGGCAAGTTCAATCTCGAGGTATCCAATAGGATATTCCTTCAAAGGCCTTATAATAACTTCATGGGTAACTTGAAGGTAGCTCCTAAGAGCTACTTTGAAGATATTAAAAGGACCTTCAAGTTAAAGGAAAATTTTATAGGTACAATAAGGTAATTATTTGGATATGAAACTATTACTTAATAAGAAAAATTATTAAACTGAATTGAGGTAGAAAGAGCATATGCATAGGAAGACCTAAAATGCACACTCTTATGTTCAACCTATCATTTCCAATGCACACTCTCCAAAGTATTAGAAGGCCCTTCAAGTAATCATGTTATCAACTAGTAGTGTTTTCAAGGTGAAGGAAATTTCTATTGGGAGATATATTCAATATCCCTTTGAATGTATGACACCACCCTTCAAGGTGTCTACTAGGATATTCCTTCAAGGGCCTTGAAATACACTTGTAATACCATCATGGTTAACTTGAAGGTATCTCCTATGAGATGTATTGTAATAAAAATTCACTCTTGTGTATGATTGAAAGGTATCTCGTAAGAGATACCTTAAAAGTGCCTATTGATGGGCATTTTAAGACATATTAGAAACATAATACCCCTTCACCTTTTTCCTCTAAAATAAATGTTTGTGGATTTCTTTGCCCATCATATTATATTGGCTAGTGCAAATATAATTTATTTTCAATTTGGTCATGCCTTATTATTTTAAGTGTGAGTTAATGTATATATTTCAAATATTTAATATGTATTTTATATTGTAGTTAATCACAAACAATTTCATGAACTGATGCAATATGCAACTTACATTTTATAAAAGATCAATATTCAAATCATTTCAATTGCTTTACCAAATGTCTTTGAGTGAGAAAGTAATTCCCACACTTAAAAGGCAGAAAAAGGCATCAATCCAAGAGAACTTGTATATAGTACCATTTAAATTACAAAAACTAAATTTAAATCCACATCAACAACTTCAATTTTATGGTGGCAAAAAAATTCCTCTTGTTGATTGGTATTTTGAGTTGTTTAGTCCGTCAAACATACATGCAAATATGGACTTGTTTAGCACTACATCGAGAAAAGAATCTTCTTCAATTGGAATAATCCTTTCTTATGATAAGGATGAAGTTAAATATACCCTTCAATTCCAATTGGAAGTATGGAATGGAGAATAAGTAATTATGCACCCAGTTATAGCTAATTTCAATAAATTTACACCCAATAAAATGGAATTGACAAAAAATAATTTTTCTCTTTCTTGTGAAACATTTGGGTTTCATTTGAATAGCTATGACAACCTTCAAATGTCTAGGTTGATACACATAGATAATTTGGTCATTATAATACAAAATATGTTGAAAGAAAAACATGAATAAGGGGCAACAACTTCTTCTACTTGCCACCATGCAAACTTGTATTTAATAAATCTTATAATCATGATAGAAAAATATTAAAGAAAACAAGACAAGTAAAGGAAACATATTTGTATACAGATTTGAAAGGGGCCATACAATTACTCACACTAGTAGATAAAAATAAGATCGAAGAAAAGGTTGGAACACTTTTGTTGACACAAACTTCTAATTAGACACACAATGAATTTTCTACATGGTATATTTCTTATAGAAATTATGCCTTGAATATTATTGTAGAGCTTTGTGAACTAGGAGATGCTAATATCAAAATAAGAAATCTGAATGAAAGAGGGGTGAATGATATAATTCATTCATTTGTAAAAGAATAATGAGGTTCCAATGAAGGATGCTTTGTTAATTTTTTTAAATCCAAACAACCCTAAATATATTATCTAATCAAAGGAAGTCCTAGAAGATATGATGCAAAAAAAAATTGTAAGGTTCAAAATTGTAGATGGCCAACACATAATTACATCATAATAAAGAATTCTTTCAGAGGATGAATACAATTCACTATCATTGATAAATAAATGTTTTATTAGAAAGGCAAGAATTTTGAAAACTTGTACTTTGTTATATATTGTGCACAAAATATGTAACCAATATAATGAAGCCAATGAAATAATTTATAAGGCTTCATTTGTAGAAAGAGTTTGATCTACACATGAACTTATCTAGTTGAAAGGTTGGAAGAATCTTGAAACAGAGAAAAAAAGATGGAAGAAATACATGAACAAGATAGAAACTTGTTCACATAAATGAATTGTTTATCACAACAACTACAGGAGAGAAAATGACTTATTTTTATGGAACAACTCATTTGGGATTGTTTTGATAAGGTGTTTGATTTGTTTGAAAGTGGTACTTTACCTATTTTAGATAAACAAGATTTAAATTTGATTGGTATAATAGTAATTAGAAATATTCAGGGGATTTTAGACAAACAAAAAATAAAACTAATAGAATTATTAGAAAAGGGATCTATTTCCTTCTTGAAAACCCTTGGGTACAACAACATGGATACTTGGTACAAAAAGGTGAAGTAGGAAAGTAAAATATTATAAAAAATTGTAGATTATTTCACCAACAATGATTCAACATTGCCACCAAATAAAACAATCACACTTGAAGAGGTAATGGAGCATTATAAAAAATTTGTGAAAAGGTTTGATGATTTATGTGTCCTGAATGAAGGTATTTCAAAAAATAAAGAAGGCTAGAAAGCATTATCTCAAGATTCATTAAACATATTGAAATATATATATATATATATATATCTCTCTCTCTCTCTCTCTCTCTCTATATATATATATATATATATATATATATATATATATATATATATAATGATGGAGGTTATCTTCCCAAGATAAATACATAAACATTCAGCTGCCATTATGGGCCCCCATGTCTTTTGCCATCCATTTTAGAAGATTTCAATGAATTGTTCATTCTTGGTCTGCACGCTAATTTGATAATTATTGATCTTTTGAATCTCATTGAATTTTTTTTAGGAAGAACATCTTCAGCTATTTATTCAGGCATTGATTGATAAATTTATCATTGGGGCCTTCAATGTATTCATCATCCACAAACTAGAATATTTTTCTGGCATTCAAACCTCTCTCAAGAATCTACGTGCTGGTGATTTCCATTCCATGCAAGAAATATGTGTCATACGATGGGGTTCATATAGTGATGGATTCAATTGGACTCATATTATAGGCATCAAATTTGTTTAGGATCCCACTGATTTTTAGCTTCAAGATTTCATCCTCCATTCCCAACAAAGTAAATTAGAGGAAGGTTTTGAAATCTATAAAGACGTACCAACATTTCAAATTATTGGTTCATACAAAATAGGAAGGCCATTCAAAAATGAACTAGATAACTACTTTTGGGAGAGACTTTCTCTACTTTCAAAATTTTAGATACATGTGATGTGCTAGGGGTATATAGAGGAGCTGGATTGGTGGGTAAGTGCACCAAATTGGGGGACAAAAAAGGGCCTACCTATGGACATGATTTTTTGAAATTTTATAAAGTTGAACTTCTGTAGATAATTTGAGATGGATACACTCAAAATTTGAAGATGGTATAAAAATATGAATTGTATCATTTTAACTCTATTTTCCAAAAAAACTATTTTTTAAAAAAAATGGTTAATCATAAGTAGGTCAAACATCTAAAATTTGAAGAAGACCTCCTATTTTTTAAAGAAAACATAGTAGATAGATGTTTGTGCAGCCCACCATTTTTTTAGCATTGTTAAATATTGTTTGAAACCCTTTGGTGAATTCTAGATAAGATCTTCCAGTGTTAAAAAAAAATCAATTTTTTCAATGAATAATTTTTTATTAATTTTTCAATTAAGTAGATCTTGAAAACTAACATAAAAATGGATAGCTGGATGTGTGGCCCACCCTAACTACCTCAAAAAAATGATTTTTTTTAATGTGTGTAGATTTAGGCCTAGTTTGTTACCATTATATTTATCAATTAGATCAATGAAAAATAAATTAGATAAACATGAATAGGCATGTAAAGGTGCAACATGTAGTGACCTAAAAAGGGTGTAGTTAGAAATAAATGTATCTTAAACCCTTAAAATATCCCAAAAATTATAAAAATCATATATTTAGAAAGAGGACAGCATGCCCATCATGATGGTAATAATTTTTTGAATTTTGATGTTGGAATCTATAGCGTATTTGAAAATTGAAGTTGAAATTTGTTGGTTTCTCTCAAAACTCTCGGTCTTAGCTATAGATGCATAGTCAAAAGCATTTAGCTTGGAAATCCAAGCCATTTTCAAGCCTAAATGCTCAATTTTCAATTCAAATTCAAATAACATGTACATGTTATAACACATACACATTATATAATATATTATATAACACATATACATTATATAACATGTACACATTTCTTTGTTATAAGATCAAAACCATCTCCATGAGTATTTGGGAATTGCACGTAAAGCCAACTTTGGCCATAAGCTTATATTTACTACTCTAAATGTTATTTATAAGTTTACATTTATATTAATAAATTTAAAAATATAAATGTAAACTTATACTTTAAATTTATTTTAGTAAATATAAGAAATTAGGGTCACTCAACATCTGATAGAGTTGGTCTCACAATTGCATGTCTTACAATGTGGAAAATAGTTTTTTAAAATCTAAATAGGTCAATACCTAGGAATTTTTAGGGTCAAAGTATTAAACCTAGATATTTTAGGACATAATTTTTTCAATTGATATCCATTTTTGGTAAACATATAGTCATTTTTTAAGGTTTTTTTGCCTTTTAGATTGATTCTTAGCATTTATAGGAGGCTTAGTTTTGTCAAAATTAAAATTTTCAAACCATTCACTTGGAAATTGATGCAAAGTGATGTTATTGGGGTATCATAAGTCACATTGATGACTTACACACATCAAATGACCACTTTACATGTTAATTTCACTTGATCATCATCCCTCCCTCATCCTTGATCACTTCCTACTCATCCCTCATTACCCATAATCACTCTCTCATCAATCTTCATTATCCCTAATCACTCCCTCATTAACCCTCACTATCCCTAGTCATCTCTAATCACTCCTTTATCATCTATAATCACTCCAACATTGACCCTCACTAACCCTCATCATCCCTAATCACTCCATCCCCATCCTTCATCATCCCTAATCACTCTTTCTTCATCCCTCATCATAGCTAATCACTTATTCATCCCTATTCATTCCCTCCTCATCTTGAATCACTCCTTAATTGACCTTAGTTGTATTTCATCATCTCTAATCACTTGGGCTTATCATCCCTAATAACTATATTGATTATCACCATTCCTTATCATCCCCAACCACTCAATTTTTATCCCTCATAATACCTAATCAATCTTTCTTCATTCCTTATCATCACTAATCACTCCCTGATTGACCCTCACCATCCCTCACCATCTTTCATTACTCCATCATTGACCCTCACCATCCCATACCATCCCTAATCACTCCCAAATCATCTGGGATAAGTATATACTCTAAATTTATCTTTGATTCTAATTATATGTTTTTTAATCCATTATAATATAAATTAACTCTTTTCTAGGACTTGTGTTGTCAATACCCATTTGTGATAGTCAATTTTATTACTGAATGAATTGGATGATCTTCTAAATTTATATTCAAGTAACATAAATATTAAAACAAAATATAGTCTAAATTTTTGTTCATAGAATTATCTTTATTGTATATATGACTAAATAAAACTTTATTTGGTTCCACATTTGGTAGTTTGGTTTTAAAGATAAAAATTAAACACAAATCTCTTGTATAATTTTCTAATTCTAAGAAGATTTGAATCAGATGAAAAGTTATTTAGTCTTTCCCATTCCTTTATGGCTTGAATCTTGGTTAAGTTCACACATGCACTCCTTGTGTGTGTAATGTGTCCCAAATATTTTATCTCTTGCATGAAAAATGAACATTTATTCATGTTATCACAAAAATATGTTTGTACAAAATGTGAAACACTAGTTCAGCATGGTGTAGATGTTCATCCCATGTTTTGTAAAGATTAAAATGTCATCAAGGTAGATTAAAAAAATGACATAGGTAAAGGGCCAGTGGATGTCATTCAACATATTGAAATGAATGAATTTTTTATATGAGTTAACCTAAAAGGCATAACCAACTATTCAATAAATCATTCCATTGTTTTTAAGACTATATTCCTAATGTCTAAAGGTTTAACATGAATATGACGATACCCAAACTTAAGATCAATTTGGAAAATAATTATACACCATGGATATGGGAAAAAAATGCCTTAATATTTAAATGAGGATAATAGTTCTTCATGTTAATCTTTTTAAGATTTTTTTAATTTATTCACAACTTTGGCACAAACACAATTGGGTTTCTACAAGGCAATGATTTGGGCATGATATGTCAATTATCCATGATTTCATGGATTTACCACTTGATCTATCCATTCTCTAGAATGATATGTTGTAACAGGAGGTTTGAGGTAAAGTTAGTTAAGGGATCAATTCAATAGTATTACATAGTGTATAGTATACAAAAAATTATTTAGGTGATTGAAAGATATACTTATATTCATCTAGTTTATGGTTCAATTATTTTGTCTTTGTTCTTTTTGGATAAACCACACTATGATATGCTGACATAAGTATGTAATTAAACATTTAATTCTTACCATTAAGAGTATACTTTTTACTAGAACTGACAATATTATTGCATTTCCTGGGACTAATGACTAAAAGTTTATGAACTATGATATATGTTATTTCAAATCATGATAATCTATCACAAAATTTCAAGGGTTTACTTCATAGACTACATGTCAATGGTAAATACATGTTTGACCACATGTAAAACATCACACACCCAGAATGGTGAGATGTCACAAAGGATTACATCTTTAAAAAGTTTGATTTTGTACACCAAGTGACACTACTAGGTGATCCACTTCTCAAGGCCTACACTAGACCATACACTAGCATATGGTTATGGATGATGTATAAATTTCAAGTTCAATTTTTGAAAATATGATTTAGGAGAAATTAAATTCTTCTAACTTCCATTATAAATGATGAAGTGTATTGTCTCACCATTGATCTATATTTTTTAATGAAAAAATATTTTTAATTCATATAATTTCTTTTTGGGGGAAGTAGAGATATTTTTAGTATAGACCATATCCTTGGGTTCATAATCTATTATCCACTTTAACTTTATAGTGCTAGATAACTTCTACCCACTTCTTGAGATGTGCAAGTAGAGAGCTCATAGTGTGATACTCTTCATTAGATTGAATATTGAAGTTAAGAATTAAGCATCACTTTCCAATATTGGATACTTATTCTAATCATTTGAAAATTATTTCACACTCTCTGGTATGATGACTCAATCAATGTACATACAAATAGAAGGCCTTAGATATAATTATTTGGATCATAAAATGTCCACATATGAAAAGCAATTGAATAGTTTTAAGAAATCACATAGCTTGGTGATCCTCATGTATATAGTACCCATTTTTGGTGTTATGGTGGTTTTACTTGCTTCTCTTGTTTTGGCCGATTTTCAATTGTGAATTACATCATTTCTAATAGGCACATATTTTTTTGTAGGTGTTAAATATTTATGTTTCAAATTTTCCTCCACATCATTTTGATCATTATGTCTTATATTTTATGCTAGCACTCAACTCTCCACTTGTATCTCCTAACATTTTTAAAATACTACAAAATACCACCATCAAGGTATTGGATGGAGTGATTAGGGATGAGGAAGGATGAGGAGGAATTGAGAAAAGATAATGAGGGAGTCAATAAGGATGATGAGGGATGGTGAGGTTCAATGAGGGAGTGATTAGGGAGGATGAGGGAGTGATTGGGGATGATGAGTGATGGTGAGGATTAATGAGGGAGTGATTAGGGGAGATGAGGGATGATAAATGAGTGATTAAAGATGATGAGGTATGATGAAGCAGTGATTAGGGATGATAAGGTGATGTGGGAGAATAACTATCCAATATAAATAGTGATATAGTTTACATGTTTTGAGTCTTTAGAAGGTGGTCAAGGTCATAAAAAGTATGTAGGAGTCTTTCTAAGTTTCTAGTTTTATGTCAATTTTGAATTAGAGTTGTATTTGACTTTCCTACCAAATCTTTCATTTGAATTTTTGAAATTTCATAGAGACTTCAATCTTGTTTCAAGAAGTCCAACATTGAATTTGGTGTGGTTAAAATTTAGAGAGGATTTTAGGATGTTATAAAACATATACCTAAACTCATATTTGAGAACTATGTTATTAGTTGAGTTAGTTGAGGACACTCTCAACATACAAAAGAAGTTATAATTTAGTTGATGGTTATTTGGTAATAAGAATCTTGTCCATGTCTTATTTTATATTAAAATTCAAATTCAAGAGAGATATAGGGGGTAGGATTCTAAAGTATGAATTCAAAGAACCCCAAACAAGTTAATAAAGACAAGTTTTGATTATTTATAGATAAGAATACAAATAAACCCTGCATCTTCTTGAATATGTGCAAAGATAGTTGATAGTGTGCATTATCATGAAACATGATTAGTAACAAGTTATTTGTGATATTGGTGTGAGTGGTAAGTTGAAAATACATTTTATTTAATGGTGATTATATCATTTATAATTTGATTTTAAAGTCTTTTTAATGTTTAAATTACAAACTATATACCCTATGCTTTTACAAACTGTGCCTTGAAATCTGAGTGAAAGGTCATAGTCTTGTGGAATAGGAGATTCTATTTGGTGGTATTTTGGAATATATTAGTAATTATTAACTTGACATAATAATTATTTAATAATATTTAAACATTGGATGTTGTTATTCTACTAAGGACATACTGTGTTAAACAACACAACACTGGCTTCTATGAGCAAAATTTCTAACTATATATCTATGTGAGAAGTTATATGCATGTATTGGAGTGAAAATTAAAATTTATATGTTGGTGAGTTGATTATAATATGATAATTAAGTCTTATAATTTTTCAATTATCTTTCATATATTTAGATGAGCAAAAAGAAAACTTACACAGTCATATAGTCATCATGAAACTTAACACAATCAAAGTGGTATCTCATGGAAATTGGTAAATTGAGTGTTAAAAATGGAAGGAATTGATTTTTTAAAGTGTATAAACATTTTTCATAGTATTTTCAACCTAATTTTGATTTATAACCCCTTTTGGAATGAATTAAAACAAATAATCTCTTCTCAAATTACTACAGACCTGTGACTGAGTACATAGTCTATTCAAATATGGTTAAGTCAATATACTATAGCTTAAAAAGGTAAATATAAAACTTTTAAAATTTTCATATGGTATAATAAGACATAATCCAACATTCAAAGTCATTAGAAACGCCTTTAGAATATTAAAATCTCATTTTAAGCCTTCTCAGGTTTATGAAACTAGTCCAAACCATGTATTAGGGTTTTTACATTCAAAGTTAGTTTTTATGAGTTGTAACTATAAATAATTCATGAAAATTGGTGAGAATTTTATGTTCAATGTGAAAAAATATAATATAGTGTTTTTAATTTGTGTATGGATAAGTATAGATAGGGAGGACTGTGTGGTAGATAGGGTAAAAGGAAACCTAAAGACCTAATCGGATGGTATAAAGAGACAAAAGAAGTTATCAAATAGTTGAACCAAATCTTGAAACTTTGTTAATAAATGGGGTATGTTACAAGGTATCCATAAATTATGTTCATTTTATGATTTTATTATGTACAAGAAGAGTCTATGACAGAGTACGAGGTAGTGTATGATATGAGAATTATGTTGAGAAGTTAAGTAGGTTTGAGAAGAAGTTAGAGAGAACTCAAAGGAGTAGAAGGAAGTTTGTCCAAAGACCTATTAAATCCTAAGGAACTAGAGACAATATTTGATGTAATTTGTTATAAATAATAAAGACTAGTAAGGGGGTACTCTCAAAGCAAGAGAGATTGAACGCATTGAGTAAGGAGAATAGAATAAAGAGTTTAGTGAGACCATCAAAATAATGGTGGAGAATAAATGAAATGAATAAAATATATATGTGAATTTGAAATGTGTGTAGGGTCCAAAGACAGAGATCAAGAAAGAATAGATAAAGTGAAAGCTAGGTGGATATTGGCAAAGAGCTTGGATAAGTAGAGTATGCAATAGGGATCTACATCATGAGGGATGGTGAGGTGAAATTATAGAGTGATTATAAATGATGAGGATTGATGAGTGTTAATAAGGGAGTGATTATATATGATGAGGAATGAATAAGGAGTGATTAGGGATGATGAAGCAGTGATTAAGGATGGTAAAGGCCAATGAGGTAGTGATTAAGGATGATGAGGGATGGTGAAAGTCAATGAGGGAGTGATTAGGGATGATAAGGGAGTGATTAAAGATGATGAGGGATGGTGAGGGTCAATGAGGGAGTGTGTAATATCCCCTACTAATAGGAAAATGAGAACAGAAAAATTTGACAAAAACTCCGATATATAGCAATACAAAAGCTCTAATACCACTGTGATGTTCCCAATCAATAGGGACTCTAGACAAACAAAAAAAGCTCTGAACAAAGATTTGATTTTGCAGAATAAATTCAATTAAATAGATAGACAATAGTACAATCTATCAACTGGCTAATTAGTGCTCTTATTATTCTTCAGTATGATTACAATAATGAATCTCTGGCATGCATATAAAGTAATACAAATTTCATCTCAAAACCTAGTCTTTTGCAAACCTAGGCATAAAACCTAAATATCTGCAGCTCTTGGGTGGCTGTGTCAACAACACAGTCATCGACGTCGGTTCTTCTGCCACTGTCGGTCAATAAATTGCCATCGTTGGTCACTGTCGATCGACTATCCTACTGACGTCAGTTTCAGATGATCGATGTCAGTCACTGGGATGCCGATGTCATTTTTTGCACTTTCTTGTGCCTACAACTACTAATGGCACCCTTCTTCAATCTAAGATTTGGATGGTACGGCCTAGTACAGATCTGTATGGATTTTGTACAGTGGTGAAATACAATATAGCACAGCCTATATGCTGGTCCCTGTTCTGAAAATCTCTATCTGTATAATTTATTGAAGTAAAACATAAGGAAATAAATACCTGGAAAGCTCTATGACAACTTCTGTATGAAGTTACCTCTCAAATATATAAACCTCTGTGATAACCTTTGTATGAAGCTATCTCTCAAATCGACAATAGATCAGATGATATTTCACAGCCTCTGAATCACACACACTAAAGAGTGGACATTCTCCAATGCAGATGGAATCTTGGAACCCTTAGCTCAGTCTTCACAGAAGAATTCTTCAAAAATCAATAGTCAATAATCAATGGATAATCAATAATGGCTTCCATGAGAAACCCTTATACCCTCAAAAAGATGTGCTTGCCCTAATTAGGGTTTCTTAAATTAGAATTAGGGTTTCATAATTAAAAATAGGCTAAATAATTAATATTTGATTAAATCAATCAAATATTAATATCTCCCTCAATACATGTCAGGTCCTCGAACCGTCTAAAGCTGGTGAATCAGGGAGTGATTCTGCACATGACCATACCAAAATAAAGGCGCTCTGTTGCATGTCAAATATCCCTAAATAATAGGAGCTTAGGCCAAATGTGTCTGAAAGAGCCTGAATGAAAGCCAACTGTAGGAATTATGCTAATCAAAGCCAAGCCAATCTCCATCATGACCCTCTATCCATCCTATTAGCCTACAAAGGTCGCATAATAGGCTAATCATCAAGTCTATCAATGTCCACTAAAAAGGGGACATGACATAGTGATGAAGGATGATAAATGATAAAGAGTGATTTATTAGGGATGATGAGACATAGTGAGGGTCAATGAGGGAGTAATCAAGGATTGTGAGGGAGTGATTAGAGATGATAAGGGATAGTGAGGGTCAATGAAGGAGTGATTAGGGAAAATTAATAATGATGAGAGTGATTAGGGGTGATGAGGAATGAGTAAAAAGTGATCAAGGATGAGAGAAGGATGATGAACAAGTAAAATTAACATAAAGTGGTTGTTTGACGTGTGTAGGTCATCAATGTGACATATGCTACCCCAATCATACTAGTTTGCATCAATTTAAAAGTAAGTGGTTTTAAAAATTCAATTTTGACAAACTTAAGACTCCTAAAAATGCCAAGAATTAATCTAGAAAGCACAAAAACTTTAAAAATGACTATATGTTTACCAAAAATGGATATCAATTACAAAAGTTATGTTCAAAAATCCCTAGAATTAATACTTAGACCCTGAAAATGCCTAAGTATTGACCTGATTGGATTTTAAAAAACTATTTTCCACATCGTAAGGCATGCAACTATGATAACAACTCTATCAGATGTGTACGTGTTATGGCTCGATAATTACTGAGCCATATTTTAAATAAGGCGATCACACTAATTAAATAAAAAAATTGTGTTAATTAAATAATGTGATCATGTTATTTAATAACATGATCACGTTACCTAAAATGTCCATGAAATCATCCCCCAACTTGGTGCACATACCTTGGTGTGTGCTTGTATAAAATTACAAATGAATTTATCTTGCATTATAAAAACTAAAGAACAAACAATTTTTAATGTTTAATTTCAAAACTATTTGACAGATTTAGATCAATCAATACAAGAATAGCCACTTCAATCAATACTAGATGCATAACATTTTTAATTTATTTTATAATCATGTTTCATTTTGTAAATATAACATCTTAACATTCTTTCGGTGTGTGTGATTTATTTTTCAAACCTAATAACTTAGTAATATTTTGATGTACAACACTAATTACATTTCATGCAAGTGAAAAAATAATAATAATGGAAAATCATATCAATGAACACAACACATTGTAAGTTGAAGAAGGTAGGATAAGATCATGCATATTTTTTTAGTTATATAATTTTTTATTTATCAAATATTTATAATACTGATAAAATATTTCTTCATCTGTTTATGTCTCAATTAAAATAGTTCACAACATAACTCTATAAATTTGTGTCTCCAACACAACCCATGACACAGGTCTGTAGGTTGTTGCCTCCACAAAAATAACACAAAGTAAAACTCTAAAAAAAACACATTTTTAAAATACAAAAATAAAATTAATTGATGATGAGAATTTTTAGTGACTACATTATATAATACCTTGCAGAGAATAAAGAACCAAATGTTCAATGAAAGAGTACACCCATACCAACTAAAAAAAGGTTAAAAAAAGGTGAAAACCCCTTTCAATAAATATGTAATTATAAAAATTCATAAAAGTCTAAAATATATTAATTATCTTTATTTATTTAAAAACATTAGAATTGAATTTTTATTCATAGAGAAGAGATTATAGAAGACAATAAAATATAGATTTACATCAGCTTGAGATTTAGAAGTGTGGGTTCATTTTATTGTTGTGTAGACTTGAATGTGGTTGTATTTACCCATTAAAATATTTTTTGCATCTTTAATTTACCCATTATAATGTTGTTTACATATTTAATTTATCCAATTTAAAATAACATACTATGTGCTAGACTATGTCTTCAATACAATAAATTTTGATGTAGAGTATCCATTTGTTCTTTATCAATAAAATAATAATAAAGTATATTGTGCTAAAAACAATTATATTACTATTAATTTAAACATTTTTTAATTTGATGTGTCTTATTGGAAGTATATGAATGAGGTTCAACTATTAAGATGTATATTCATTTGAAATTAGTGATAGTGAACTTCGGCTTAGAAGAGTAAATCTTATTTTGTTTGTTGTGATGGGTTGTGTAAACATATAAATATGTATTGGTTTGCATAAGAACAATTGATACTTTCATTACTATAAGAATATAGATGTTATTTGATCAATATTAAATTCCTATCAATGTCTATGAGAAATGAGTTATGGCAAAATGGGATTGTTTAAGAATATGATAAAGTTATGGTCAAGTTATAAGGATTCAATATGAACATGTCTATGCATATGTATGTTATAAAATCAACAATAGAAATAGTATATCCATGTATAATGAGTATAGTTACAATGTGTTTGAGCATGTATTTATTTTTATATATGTTTATATAAATCTTTATAAGATTTAATGAAATGCAAAAAACAAATGAATCAAATGAAATGCATTATGTTTATATGTTACAATAAGAAATGCAAAACAAAAGCGCATCAACAACCAATCTAGTAACATGTAAAAAAAAATATTAGAAAATTTTCATGTTATAATTATTATAATATAATATTATTAATAAATGATTCACTTATGTTTTAACAAATTGTAGACAATTTTAAAGGAGGAGCTAAAACTGACTTTTAAAAAACTATTGATTTTGGGGTTGGATGACTTATTATTTTTTATGCACAAAACAAAAGATATGCAAATGAATGATATGGAAAAAAAAGAATATTATAAAATAGAAAATATGTCATACTACATTAGAGATCATTCTAAATAAATTTTGAATGTGCCACTATAGTCTTTTTCTCACGTTGGCATGTGGTCAATGATAGAGGACAATCATTTGAGGATACTCATTTAAGTCATGGGTTACACAAATTAAAATTTCATGTTTGTTTGGTGGAAAATATATTCTAAGTTGTTCAATATAAACATAAACAAATTGGATTAATTTATTTTTAAAGGGACCTTTGGAGATGATTTTTCAATTGTCAACATGTTGTTCATTGATTGTAATTCTCATAATTGTGTTACAAATCAAAAATTGAAAATGAGTTATGTTACTTCAAGTAGATATATTGGAAATAGAAGTTGGAAAGATGAAAAGTATTTGAGAATCAAAAAGACGTCTATCATCACATTCTTGGGAGAAAGCAAAAAATTCATGCTAGCAGCTATGAACCAATGTTTAGAAAGATGTAAATTTACCATATTATGATTCTTTCAAGTGTATTTATTGATTATAAATTATAATTTGAGTAATAAACATTATTATCAATTTTATACAAATCAATTATAAATTATTTCAAATATAGTTCAATTAATTTCAAATTAATTCATTCTAATTTAAAATTACTTTGATCTGGTTAAGTATAATTTGATTTATAGTTAGAGATTCCTTGAAAGTATTGAATTGAGTCCAAGTTTCAAAGCTAATCCCCTTGCAAGTGGAAACTCCATCAGTTTATCTTTAAATTGCCCAAGTTGATCCATTAGTATATTGACACCTACTCATGAAGATCTTCCCAATGAACAATAAACAATTCTCATTAGATATTTTATTACGTAGATGAACTAATTGCTTACCCAATGAACTATAAACAATTCTCATTAGATGTTTTATTACATAGATGAACTAATTGTTTATTATGTTTTCGTCCATAATTTGGCCAGTCAAATGATGCCACATGTCCCAACAACGTAAGCTTCTTCAAAGGATCAATGATTAGTTTGAAGGCCTAGAAGGGTGTCATAATTCAAAACAGTCTAATCTATTCAAAATGATCTACTCTGAAATGGTTTAAAATAATTCAATTTATTTGGAATATAAAATATATATTTATGGATAAAATATTCTCCACTCCACTTTAGTGAGTATAAGTTCAAATTATTAAAAATATCTCAATTTAATTGAAATGGTCTATGCTCAAATGGTTTGGAACAGTCCAATTTATTTGGAATATACAAAATTTATTTCTAGAGAAAATCTTCTTGTATCACTCCACTTTATAGGTATAAGCCTAGATTATTCAAAATAGCCCAACTTTATTTAAAAATATCTATGCCCAAATGCTTTGAAATAGTCTAATTTATTTCGAATATAACAAATTTATTTTTGGAAAGAATTCTCTTCGCTCCACTTTAGTTGGTATAAATCCATATTATTTAAAATAACCCAATTTATTCGAAATGATCTATGTCCAATAGGTTTGAAACACTCCAATTTATTTAGAATATAGAAAATGTATTTGTGGAGAAAATTTTATCCACTCCACTTTAGTGAGTATAAGTCCAAATTATTCAAAATAGTCCAATTCATTCGAAATGGTCTATGCCCAAATGGTTTGAAACAATCCAATTTATTTAGAATAAAAGAAAATTATTTTTGGAGAAAATTTCTCCTCTCCACTTTAGTAGGTATAAGTCCAAATTATTCGAAATAGTTCTTAATAGTTTTCATCCCTCCATTCTACCAATTGAAATTCCTCTACAAAATGTTGCATGGTCAATTTTTTTGGATAGGTTCTATGGCCATTTATGGGGAGGAGGTACATAAAAAAGGTAGGGAGAGATGGTTGTTTATGTAACATTCTATCACTCCATTAGCATACCAGTAAATGTTTACTTAGATGTGAAAGCACGCAAAGAAATATAAACAAATAAAGCACGTCAAGAAACCCAAGAACATAAAAGGCATGCAAAAGAAAATAGGAACATACAAGGCATAATAACCATAACAACCATGTGAAAATATAAATAAGATTGTTTATTTGTGGCACACATGGTGACATTAACTTTCTCTTATTATGAGAAAAACCCCATCAATCAATGTGAAAAAATGGTAGTGGATTCCACAGTAATGACCCACACATCTTCTATCCCAAGTTCAACCTAACATAAGTGTGTCACATATATAACTAATAGAGCATAGTGAATGGAAAATATGTGAACAATAGCTATGTTAGTTCATTAAGATACCTGTAAATGTTAATCAAATATGAAAGCACATCAAAGAAACCATCAAGTGATGAAGACCCAAAAAATTCAAGGAACATAGAAGGCATACAACAAAAAACATGAACAGAGAAGGCATGCAACAAAAAACATGAACATATAAGGCACAATAACAATAATAACCAAGCAAAAAAAAAACATTGTTGTGGGTTCAGTCACATGTAACACTCTTGCATGTATGCTTTCATCCCTGCATTCTATAGACTGAAATCCATCTACATAATGTGACATAGTCAATAACTTTTGAGCAAGTTCCATCCATTTTGGGGGAGGAGGTACGTGAAATAATAGGGAGGGAATGTGGTAAGTGGCACGTAGGGGGCATTAACTTGCAATATTAATGGAGAAAACCCCACTTAGCCATCTAGAAAAAGGTATTGGCTTCAGCATTAATGAGCCACACATCGTACAACATGGCACATCATTTCCTACTAATGACTAATGCATCTTCGAACATAGCACATCGTTTCATGTTAATGGCTCGTAAATATTTCAATATGCGGCTTATATGTCAACATTATAAGCCCATAATAAAATAATGGGTTCGTTTGAATAGATTTTTTGGTGATTTCGATCCCAACTACTGGGCCCTTCGATACTAACAATCAGTGACACCTCCATAATATAGAAAAAATGATATGTTACCAAAAACTTCATCGTATACCCCACATAACGTATTTTTTTTTCTCTCGGACCATCTTTTCAAACTAAAAAACTTTAAACTATCTAAATCCAAAATTTTAAAGTGTGAGGTATCGTAAAATAGAAGATGTGGGACCCCAAAATTAGGGTCCTAACTACTAGCCCCTTCCCTTATAACTTTCACTTTTCAATTATCTTAATTTTTTTTTAACCAATGAAAAATCTTAAAATATAATTTTCACTTTTTAAGTACCTTACTTTTTCTTTAAGTAATGAAAAAACTTAAAATACATATTATTTTAATAATTATAAAATTTGGACAATACGATGTAGGTGAATTGGTAAAATGACTTGATTGTTTTAAGTCCCACCCAAATTTTAAATCTCATTAAAAAATATGAAATCAATCTCTAATTATATTCCAATAATTTCAATCAAAAAACGATTATTAATCAAACAAAATTATAAAAATTAATATATAAATATTAAAATAAACATATTTTTCTCACTTTAATATGTCTTTTTAATTATGAATAATATTTATCACTCACCATCTAAAAATATGGGTGAAAAATGCTCATGCGGTGGATAGAGGAGGTGGTACCGTTGCCACGTTGAAGAAAACGTGGAACCCCGAGTACTTCGACTGCTGAAAACACGTTGCCCACGGATTAGATGCATTATTATCGATTATAGTTAGTGAATGAATGAATTTAAGAGTAATGGAGAAACCGTTTTAAGCAAACGTGGAAGTTGACAATGAGTTCCTTAAGCCGTAACGTGGGATGCACTGTCTTCGCATAAAGGAAGAAGTATGAAAAGCTGCAATAATGGCGGAAGGAAAGTTTATCTTTTGGTCTTGCATTTAATAAATGTGTGTAACATTAATTTTTTTTAATCAATAATTAAATTTATGTCATCTCACTATACTCCATGAAAAGCGGTAAGAGCTACATGCTAATCTCAAATGTACACTTGTGTTGATGTGGACAGAGGCTTAAAGAACCAAATGCTACAACATTAAACGAAATAATTCATACACTCAGAGAATGTTACGACATTCAACATAAAAAAATTCAGACTTTTCTCTAAGCTACGGCTTAGAAGAAAACAAAAAAAACTTTTCTATCCTTCTATTTGAATTGTTTAAACAAATTACAAGAGCCTCAGCTATATAGAGGACTTTGAAAAAACAAAAGACTTCTAGAAACAAACATAGCTTGAATTCTAAGCTATCAGAGCATATCCATTTCAGGTATGGAGGTGCATGCCATCTTCATCACTGTTAAACTCATTGCAAACTATTGGTGATATAAAAACTATGGTCTTCCATACGTTGCAAAAATGAGGATTATCGATGGAGGAGTGTTAGTGGTAGAAGGTAGGTGTGATTAAAATATTCAACACTCCCTCTTAATCACAACTACCACTATCAAGTACACTTAAACAGTGTTTTAGATGCTCAAAGCATTCTTTTGATAATGGCTTCACAAAAATATTAGCGAGTTGCTGCTCGAACTTGCAATACTAAAGCTTAATTTCTCCATGTTCTACCAACTCCCTTATGAAATGATAACAGATATGAATATGCTTTATCCATCCTTGGAAAACTAGATTATTCATCAAGGCTATTGAGGATGCATTGTCACAATAAATTGTAGTACCATCTCCTTGTTCCTTATTCAAGTCAGCTAGGATTCTTCTGAGCCAAATACCCTAACATGCAACTACATTTGCTATAATATACTTAGTTTCTAGTATGGAGAGAAAAACAATGGGTTATTTCTTGGATGCCCATGAAATGGCTCTTGAACCCATGTTGAATATGTATCATGATGTGCTCTTTCTATCATCTACACTGTGTGCCCAATCATTGTCTATAAACCAACCAACTCAAATTCACTCGATGCAATACAAAAGATGCCATAGTTCTTGGTGCCATTGGCATATCTCAAGATTATATTCTCTGTTTGCCAGCATGTATCCTAAGATGTATCTATGAATCTAGAAATCAAGGTTACTACATATATTATATAGCCTAGATGTTTTCAAGTATATTAGACTTCGAACCATGCTCTTGTATAAGGTTGGATTCAACTCATTGATGCAATCTTCCTTACTCAATTTCAGACTTGTGGTTATTGGTGTTGGCATAGGCTTGTTGTTCAACATTTTGAATCTCTTCAAGATTTGTGAGGTATATTTGGATTGAGAAATGAATATGCCATGATCCATTTATTGTACTTCTATGCCAAGGAAATAATTTGACAAACCTAAGTATATCATTTCAAAATATATTTTCATTGCTTCTTTGAACTTAACAATGAAGAGTTCATTGTTTCCTATAAAAAATAGAACATCTACATATAGTACAACAATCAAAATCTTACAATGGCTTGCCCTGATGGGAAGTGTGGGCTCACTACCAATTTTACTGAAGTTGTTGCTAATAAAAAATGTAGCAATTCTATTGTGTCATGTCCTTAGTGCTTGCTTAAGTCCATAGAGTGCTTTCTTCAGCATATACACATTGTTTTAATATCTTGAGACTTCATATCTAGGTGGCTAATCCATATATATCTCCTCTTTGAGAACTCCATTTAGGAAGGCAAACTTTACATCCATTTGATATACCTTCCACTTATGTTGGGCAGCTATTTCTAAGATAACCCACATGGTTTCCATTCTTTCAAAAGGAACATATGTCTCATCATAATCTATTATAGGCTGTCCCTTAATAACCAATCTTGGTTTATGCCTCTCAATTTTCCCTTTTGTAGTGCTCTTGGTCTTGTAGACTCACTTAACTCCAATTACTTGTTAACCCTTTAGTAATTTGGCTAGCTCTCATGTTTTATTTCTTTCTATTGCATACATTTCTTCATTTGTGGCCTTACACCATTTATCTTCTTTGACTACTACTTCAAAGCATGTGGGATCACTTTGATAAAATAATGAAAAATTCATATTTTAATCAATATCATCATACCTTGCATTATCATAAATGTCCCTCAAGCTCCTTGCCTTTCTTAGCATTAGAGAAGTGAAAGTTGAATCTGAATTGTTGGTGTAGTTGCTTACTAAGGATTATGTTGTGAAATTGATATATATGGAAGTGTTGCTAAAGGTTCAACTTGTCGATCTATGACTAGTTCAACATGGCTATATCCATTTCCACCTTCTAAATCATCCATTGGTATCATTACTGATATACCTAAGGTAGTGACAACAGTGCCATCCCATGATTGATTCTGAATCAATTCAATGTCCCAACTAGTCACAATCTTCTTGGTAATAGGGTTATACAGTCTATATGCCTTAGACTCTTCACTATAGCCAATGAAGATGCACTTTTCTCCTTTATCATCAAATTTTTACCTCTTATCTTTTAGAATAAATGTATATGCCACACAAGAAAAAAAAAAGGTGTTATGAATTATATTTTATGTTTGTCCATTCTTCTTGTCGAATCCTATCATGTATAGCCTTTATGTGATGTCAATTTAACAAGTATATTATTATTTCTACAGTTTCACACCAAAATTTATTTGAAAGTGTGTTGGCCTTAAACATGCTTATGACCATCTCTTGCATGGTTCTATTATTCCTTTAAGCCACTCCATTTTGTTGTGGAGTGTATCTAGTAGTGAGTTATTTTTCAATATCTTCATTCTTGTAAAAATTTATAAATTCTTTAGAAAAATACTCTCGCCCTCTATCTATTCTCAAAGATTTGATGAAGTGTCCACTTTGTTACTCAACCAAAGCCTTGAACCACTTGAATTTCTCAAAAACTTTAGATTTATTCTTTAATAAATAAACCTAAGTCTTCCTGTTATAATCATCTATGAAAGTAAATAAATATGGATTCTTAGAGAAAATGAGAGTTTTCATTGAGCCACACAAATCTGAGTGCATCAACTCCAATGGTGATTTTGATCTCCTAGACTTCCCTGATTGAAATGACTACCTATATTATATTCCTAAGATGCATGTCTCACATTTTCTATCAAGTTATACTATTGTAGGTTGTCCACTAACCATATATTTCTTGGACAAAAGACTTAATCCAGAATAACTTAAATGCCCATACCTCAAATGACATAGTTTAGATGTGTCTTTGATGACTATCTTGAAGGTTGTCTACTACAGTGTTGTTGTACTCTTAATGTGATTAGGAGGTGAAGCTACAAACTGTCTTGAAAATTTTGTTTACATCTTGAGGGGAAACATGTGGATCTTTTTCAATTGAACTGTAGTTATCTTTTTCTTACTCCCATCTTTGTCAAAGATCATGCACCCTCCATTATCCATGAGGACTCTATATCCTTTTTGGAGCATAGTAAACATAGTAAACACCCTAGATTACTCTTATTTCACCTTGCTTGGTGCAAATGATGATAGTCCCTTTGCTCATAATTGGAAATTTTTCATTATTCCCCATCTTAATCTCGATCTAAATGTTATTATCAATGGAGGAAAACAAACTTTCATTACCACTCATGTGGTTTCTATAATCACTGTCCAAGTACCAAACCTTAGTGTTTCTCTTCTCAACAATATTACATACAATGAACATGTTTGACAAATTTTTAGATTAACTTACTTTTTCATTGGCTACATTTGCACTTTGTCTTAACTGATCACATTGCCTCTTTATGCATTCACTAGAAAAATGACCATATTTGTGATAATAGTAGCATTGAACATTATTTTTATTATACCTTTGGTTTGAGGTAATGTTCCTCTTCTTGTCTTGAGAGTTTGACTATGAGTTGTTTCTTCCTTCTTCGCTATTTGAACTTGCTCTTTCATAGTAGTTTTCCTCTTCCTCTACCTCTGAAGTCTCTATGTCTAATCTCTCTTCTTCTCCCATTGTCTTTCATATTGGTCTGAGCTTTGAAGGATTGCTCTAGGGAAAAAGAAACATATATATTCAATCATTATGCATGGATTTGTAGTGAATCCATCAAATCATCCACTATCATCTTTGAAAGGTCTTTAACCTCTTCAATTGTAATGAAAATTGGATTAAGTCTTAAGGGAAAACTTCTTAGGATCTTATCAACAATCATTTGATCTTCCATAGCTTCACCATTAATCCTTAGCCCATTTTTTAAGCTAGAAATTCTAGTTTGAAAATTTGAAATGGACTCACCATCATTCATTTGAAGAGTCTTAAAATCTATTCTGAGCAACTGAATTTTAACTAACCTCACCTTGTTACTCCCTGTTTAGGTGTTTTGAATAATCTCACATGCCTCCTTTGAGTAGTTAGTTGTTGCTATTTTGGGCTATATGGTTTTTACTATTGTTGTCTCAATCAAATTCGAGAATTTTGCATCCTTCTTTCTAGACTCCTTCAGCTGGGTATTTTGGACATCTATCAATGCATTTGTAGGCTACTTGATGTGTCACATCCATAAAACCATTGACCAAATACTCCCACAAATCATTTGCAACCATTATAGTCTTCATCTTCTTAGCCCATACATCATAGTTTTGCCCATCAAATGTTGGTGGATGCTGCCAAAGTTTACCATCTATTCCAACCATGTTATGGATTTAGACTGCTTCTTTAGCTTAACTTGCTTGCGTTGTTTTTTTTTTTTTTTTAAAAAAAAACACACTGTTGACTATGCTTATCAATTGTGCGTTGGATTTTTTTAATCTGCTCCACTATTCTTGCAGGTTGATTGGATTATTTATTCCAACCTAGCGTATTTTCCTATGCTGGTTTTTGCCTGGCTATGTCGTAGCTTCTAACAGATTGGCTACACAATATGTATTTAGAGAAACTTTTAATAGCTTCATCCGCTATTCTTGTGATTCTTCCTTCTGTGGTTCTGAACTACCTCTCTTTCCTCTCCTCACTGGTAGCTCTTGGGTGATCTCTTGTTTGATGCATCCTCCTCTTGGTGTTGAATGCTTCCCATGATCTGTACGTTTATCTGTAGGTTTTCTCCCATGCTTAGCTGGTCTTTCTCCATGCTGGTTGAGATTTTATTCGATGATTAGGTCATTGGCTACTTGTTTACATTGTCTGAGCTACAGGACTTCCACGATTTGCTCGATCTCAAGGGTCTGATACCAAATTTGTTGGTGTGGGTAAAAGCTTAAAGAACCAAATGCTACAACACTAAATGAAATAATTCAGACACTCGGAGAATGCTACAACATTCAACATAAAAAAAATCAGACTTCTGTCTGAAGTTATGGCTTAGAAGAAAACATAAAACACTTTCTTATCCTTCTATTTGAATTGCTTAAACAAATTACAAGAGCCTCAACTATATAGAGGACTTTGACAAAACAAAAGACTTCTAGTAACAGACATAGCTTGATTGCTAAGCTATTAGAACACACTTATTTCAGGGATTGCGATGCATGCCATCTTCATGACTGTTAAAGTCATTACAAACTATTGGTGACAAAAAAAATATGGTCTTCAATACGCTGCGAATAGAAGGATTGTCGTTGGAGGAGCGTTGGCGACAGAAAGTATGTGTGACTAAAATATTCAACGACTTGTATGTAATACAAATTTAGATTTTCAAAGTGTACTTGAATCCTCCAATCAACTTGATTTGGAATCAACATCATCTTAGTTGTTCAATCTAACACCCTATATCCTTCCCCATAATCAAGATTCTCTGACATTTTAAACTTTCAAACTTATCCGAGCTTAAATCTCCAGCCCTTGGTTTGTTTTGTTGTTCAGTGCTTAAAATTTTAGCTCCCTTGCCTTTTAAAATATATCCAAGTTTTAATGTTTTCAATAAAATATTCTTTTAAGTTATGCACCTGGTGCTAAGCCCGCCCGGCCATTTGGAGACTGTCGACCCTGCTACCAATTATCCAGTCTAAAATCTATGAGAATTACGATTATTACTCTTCATTTTAAAGGAAATGTCAACGTGAATGTCCTTGTAGTGGGAACTCTACTTCAAGTTGCGGAAAATGTGGTGTGTTTCCCGTTTTTACCCTATGACAATGACTCTGTCAACATCATCGGGAATGTTCAGCAACAAGGCCTCCAACTGGTTTTTGACAATGTAAGGAACAGAGTTGGCTTCAGCCCCGACTCCTGCTGAAAATGGTTTCGACCATCTCTAACCACGGTAAACAAAGTTTGTTTGATTCAATGAATTATTATTTTCCCTCCAACGCAGGAAGAGGGAGTATTGGAATCACTTTTCTAATATGATACTTCTCTATGAATCAATGATTTTTTTTGAAATATATATTATTATAATAATTATAAAATTTAACCTAAAATTTGATATATAAATTTCAGAACATTTTATAAATATTATTAAATTATATTCTTTTTGATTTAATGTAGAAATGACACAAACATCATATAAATTATGGATGAAATATACAAGAAAATACAATCCACTTTTCCTTGAAATATAAATAAATGCAAACCATAAAATTATTGAGCTTTGGTTCTGTTGTTGAGATTTGGCATTGATATTGTCATTGATGTCGAAGGTTTTTGAGAAGGTCTTCATGAGGTCATTAAAGAGTGTAGCTATGAGAGAGAATATTGATCAATGTTGTAGTGATTTTGAGAGTGTAAGATATGTTTGGTATATGTTCTTATGTCTACATGAGTGATGTGAAGGTCAACATCGAAGGTCCTTGTTGCCAAAGTTGCCAAGTGTCTAAGCCTAGTGTGTCTTGAGAAGGTATGTGCATAGAATCCCTAGTCTTGTGCATGAAGGAGCATGATGACCTGGTGAGATGAATACACACATACATGAGTAGTTGTATGAGATTGCTTGAGCATGTATACGAGGCATTGAAGCACTTATATGAGTCTTAGGGTAAGCCTACAGGGGTAGGACGTTCAGACTAAGTCTTCACCTAGAACATTTATGGACCCTACATGGCCTAATAAGGCATTATGATATATTGTCATGGCCTAGAAAGGATGTATAGTAGTGTTTAAGAATGAGAGAGGTTGCTTGAGTATGTGAGTGAGGTAGAGAGTGCAAGAAAAGAGACATGAAGGTCAACTTTAAGGCCTAATGTGGTTTGTAGGTCAAGGTCTAAGAGAGCAAAGAGAAAGAGTATGGCCTAATGGGGTATAAGGTTCTGTCTCCAAGGCAAGTATGGACATGTGAGTGTTACCAAAAGTGTGTCATTTTTTTTCAAGTATGTTGACCAAGGTTTAGGTCCTAGTTTGTAGAAAAAGTCATGAAAATGTGTTTGGAGGTCACTCGAGTGCACATAATGAAGGGTTCTCAACCTGAGAAGGATTTTATTATGTTCATTAGCTCGTTAAACCTCTACATAAAAACATAATCTATTAATGGTATATGGGAAAGGGTCCTCACTAAAAATTCTAAGAATTTATTTTTTGAATGAGGGGTTATGCTTTATGATTGATTGTTAAGAATGGAAACAGGCTTAAACCCTTGTAGAACCCTACTAAGGACCCTATGTTGAAGATATGATTCAAAAGTGATTAGGATGGTTTAAAATCCTTAGGTAAGCATTAGATCTTATAGTGAACTCTCCTAGGTACCTCCAAGTGGTAGTGGTTAGAGAGAGGAGAGAGAAAATGTGAAGATATAGGGTTGTTTCTAGACAAGTTGTAGTTGTAAAAATTTGTATTGGACAAAGTTTGCAAAACATTGTATAGAGAAGGTTCAGAGTTTATTTAATGTCCATGGTGGTTTATAGATAGGTTCTAGCCCTCAAGTGTGCTAAACTGGTCATCCAAGATAGCCAGTCACTAATAGGGCTAATGGTTGAAACAATGAAAAACCCAGGTAATAGTGAGAAGATGACTATGAATGTGTTATCATGATATAGTGATGAAACCAAGTGCATGGATTTATTATTTAGGAATTTTAATACATGTTCATATTTTTATAAGTTTTGAATTCAGTGAATATAGTAAAAAAGTTGCTCACAAGTTGACCTATCTCAAGGAGCCCAAGTCTCCTAAGAAGAATTAAAATCCAAGGCCAAAGAGATTTGATTTGATCTAGATGATGTTTTATAACACCAACATCATTTAGTTTTGTTATCATTTTAAATTAATGAGTTCTTTTGGTTATGTAGTTATGAGGAAGGGACATCAATGCCATCAAAGTCACTCAAAGGCACGACCCTGATCTTAATTGCTTGACTCTCTATATCGGATTCTTAAAAATATTTGTACCCTGATGGATGGATATATGCAACCATCATCCTTTTTAGGTTCAAATTATATGACAAATTTATCAAAAAATTCAAATACAAACAACTCTGATATAATTCTCAATACAAATATAAAGATAGTATAAATAAATTTTTGTAGAAAAAAGAATTAATATATATATTAATTATTATGGAAGGTTATAAACTATCTATAGTTAATTGAGGTAAAATTAACTTATTTAAAAAGGGCACCATGTACCAAGTCCCTGTCGGTTTCAGAATAGAATTAGAACTGATTAACAATAATACTAGTGGAGTTTTATCAATATATCAGTACTCAAGATACTTGAGCAGGGAACAACTCATACATTTATGCCCTTGTGAATAAAAAACATGAATTACAAGTTTTTTGAAATAAATTGTTTGAATATGAATTATATAACATTCAAAATTCAAATTATCTTCTATAAATCAAACAAAACTATAGAATGCTAATTTTTTAGAGAGAGTTTTAATTGCAGAGAGAGTTTGAATTGTAGAGAGAGTTTTATTTATAAAGAGTGTCAAATTCAAATTAAATTGCAAGCATACTTCAACATTGAAGCACCAACATATTCAGAGGATCACTTTGTTGGTTAGAAGTTTACAGTTTGTGGACTGACACACCAATAAATTTTAATTTTTTTCTATCGAACCAAAACATTTTTTGCATTCAAGTTCACGTGTTATTAATTCATAATTATAAACATTTTAAATGTAGACTGATACAGTTGTTTTTCATATGTTTTCTATTCACTCTGCTTTGTTATTTATATATATGACACATTTATGTTGGCTTGAGTTCAGGATGGAAGACGTGTAGGTCATTACTGTGGAATATACCATCATTTTCCACATGGCTTGATGGGCTTTTCTCCATCGTTATGGAAATTTAATTGCACCCTTCACGCCACAACAAATGTTCATAGTTATCTATATTTTTTCATGGTTTTTATGGTTATTGTGCCTTATATGTTATTAATTTTTTCTACGTGCCTTTTAAGTTATTAGGTTTCTTGGCATGCTTTTTTTGTTCATTTCTTTTTGCATGCCTTCACATCTGAGTAAACATTTATTGGTATGTTAATGGACCGAAAGAATATTACACCAAAAAAAGTATCTCTCAACCATTTTCACAGACCTCCCCACAAATAGCCATGAAACCTACCCAAAATTTCTTGACCATAAAGCATTTCACCTAAGAATTTTAGTTGACACAATGGAGGGATGAAAACTATTGTTATTGCACCTTCTATATTCATTATTTTTTAGCATGCTTTCATATCTAACTGAACATTTACTGGTATGTTAATGGAGTGATGAAACATTAGATAAAGGTGTGTTCTCTATTAATGAACCCATAGTTATTTTCTTTTTATGTGCATAATGTTGTTATTGTGCCTTCAAGTCCTTGTTGGAAGACAATTGTTGGAGGGGTGAAAATTTATCCAATTATGAACCCACATTGTTTGCATGTTTTCATTCACATCTTGCTCTAATTTTACTAGTGTTTTAATTAAAGTCTTGTATGTTTTCTAAATCCATGTTGATGTGTGCTTCATTTTTGTATCACATTTATATTTCCCTACATGACATGGGTTAGAAAAATACAACATTAATTATTGTGTGGATGTAAGCCATGAAGGTTTTCATGCACATACTAGAAACTATTATTGTTATATGTACCTATCAATTAATGTTGTGTTATTCATTCAAATTTTATAAGTTGCTAATATTCTAATGTTGATGGAAGCCTTGAAGGTGTTTCACTACATGAAACATTAAAAATCACCCTATAATAGTGGATATCATTAAAGACTCCTTATTTATCAGGTGCATTTCAATGCTCATAATAATGAACAACCATATGTTACTATTTTTTAAATATATTAATATTAATTAATAGTATTGTTGTTTGTTGCTCCATCTTTCAACCTATCTAGTGGGCTCACCTAAGGAGCTAAACTTAAACAACTAGGTTTAAAATTTTGACCACTAATAATTTTTAAATGAACACATTATTTTGGCTATCTTAAATTATTATGGGTCATTAATATGAACTGAAATGTCATGTTGGAGGAATAGTGTGTGAATAACAATTAACATTTACTAGTATGTGCATAGAAGCCATGCAGGTTTTCATTCACATACCAACAAATGTTTATGTCTTTCTATCAAAATTAAAAATTTCATTAACATACCAGTAAATGTTCAATCAAATATGTAAAATAAAATCCCTCTCTCAACTCATATTACTATGCTTGTCATATGTTCTTGTGATTTATTGTAGTTGTTTTATTCATTCATAGTTTCAATTATGCTAACAATCTTTTGCATATATGTTGTTTCTATGCTTTCCATTTTGTTTTCAATTCCTTATATAATTTATTGAAGGTCGTTTTTTAACCTTATGTGTGCAAAGAAGAGGATTTCGTATGTGTAAAAATGGCCATGTGAAACTATGAAGAATAGATGAGTCAAAATTTATGAATAAGTTGATGATGATGTTAATAAATTTACGTAACCCACTTAAAAGTAAACTATATACCCCTCGAACAACCATGTAGAGAAGGAAACCAACATAAATTGTAATTCCAATGTACATATGTCATTACAATCTGTGTAGATAGTGGAAGATATGAAATGTGCAATGAGAGATGTGGACCATAATATTTACTCCATAAGTACTTCAACAGTTAAGTGGGGCATCAAAATAAGTACTTTTTTGACTGGGTGAAAGGAATCACATCTACCAACAAGAAGGACCCACCCATTATTATATCAAAAATAGAAGAAAGTGATATAGTACAGTGGTGCAAGGACTTAAATAACATGTGGCAAAGGTTAGACATATCAAATTTGAAGGAACATGTTTCCCATATAGGCAAAATTAGGCCCAACCTTTTCAGTGATGGTGTCCCTAGTAAGTCATGGTGGAAAGGATTCAAAAATAGGCACCCTGATTTATCTATAAAAATAAGAGGACTATATAGAGATAAGGATGTCATGCTAAGGTTATGCATTGTGTGTAATTTTTATGATAATTTGAAAACATTGTATGCTTAAATCAATTATGGGCCACATAAAATATAAAATTATGATGAGATAGGGGTGAAAATTGGAAGGAATTATAGCATGATTCATCACCAAGAAAGGGGTAAGGAGTCTGCCATTGATAATATCAAAGAGCAGAGAATGGATAACTATTTTATCATGTGTGAATGAAATTGGGTAGAGCATCCCAAGATTATGCCTATTTAAATCGAAGAGGTAATTATAGAATTTCATTACTATATGTGACCCAGGTGCATGCATAGCTGCCCAAGTCCATTCATGGATGACAAAATAATTATTCATGAATTAGTTGCATAATTTTTCTAGATCTATACTAGAAGGAGTTTCACCTAGTAATAGACATATTCTCAAATTTTTATGGGTATGACATACATATCATGATTTCAATGATTGAAGAGGCTAGAGATTTTGGGATACCTTTACTTACAATACTTGCACATAATAGCCATAAATTTTAGTCACATGATGTAAGAGTCTTTGGCATATTCAATAATGAGAGGATGACATGGATGAATACACATCGTGGTTGTGAGATAAAGAGACAATCGCTTTGGGTAGCATAATTATGAAGATGGAACTAACTCCAAAGAATATCAAATCTAGATTTTGATGGATAGGTATATGGCACCTTAACCCTATGTCACATCCCATTTTCCTCTACCAGGTTTTAGTCTAATGAACCATTGTCCCTTTAGCATACGTGACATTATGACACATTGGCTATGGTACATATGCATACATTTGTTTATAGATATGTGTTAAATTGACATGATTTTCATGAGTAAATTGAAATGATGGTAATTCTATATTTAATCTATCAAAATAAATATTTATTATAATTTTAAATTATTTAAATTAGACAATTATTAAATTAAGAGAATCAATTTTATTATGCTAATTAATATAGGAATAAATTAAAATTAAACACACTAGATGAACTCATACCTTAAAAAGAGAAGTCAAGTTACCTTCATGAAAACCTCATAAATCAGGGGAGATGAATTAAGAGTTCATCTGAAGGATATGTTGTAACTCCTAGTTAATGATTTGGAACAAACAATCAACTAGGTGTTAGTAGCATGAAAAATGGGGGGAAATAGTATTAAGTAAAGGGGAGAAAAGAAAAAGGAACACACAAGAAATTCACGGAGAGGAAGGGAAGCGAGAAGTTAGAAGAAGAGAAAAAAACTTTAGAAATAGAGGTAGCATGATAGGTGGGTACTGTGATTACTTTTTATAACATTTATTAATTCAAGAATAGGTTATGTAGAAATTATGGTAGTTCTTGAGAAATAGTGTTGGTAAGCTCGATAAAAAAAAATAGGTGAATGAAAAACCCATCTGAATAAGCTTGTATTTTGTCAAATCAAAATAAAATTTAGGTAATTAAAGATAACCCTCCATGAGAGTTCCCATATTATTTTTCTATGTGTGGAAATGGTAATCAAAAACATATTTTAATACATGGAATGTTGAATGTCATTTCTATTATATATAGATCTAGGATAATATGTAATAAATGTATTCATTATTTTTTTCAAAAACAATGTTTCTCTTGTGAATCATTCATTATCTCCTTTATTATTTTCAAAACAATCATTATTAAATAAAACAAATTAAACTACTGCAGTGAAAATATATATATATTTCTATTTAATCAACATGCAATCAAGTATTTAGATCTAGATGCCCTGCTATAAACCAAATGCAATACTATTAGAGGAACATGCAAATAGCTGTTAGATTTAGATGGACTACTGAACTAAACATATTTCTATTGGATGAACATATAGATAGCTAGTGATCTCTTGCAAAACAAACATATTTTTATTGCATGAACATGCATATAACTGTTTAGATTAATGATGATAATGAAGCCTGAGAAAAGAATATAAACCCAGGTGACCTATCGTATCCATAGACCCTCCATGTTACAAAACTGATATTTTTGAAATAGCAAACCATAAGAAGGTGTTATTTGAGCAACAAGTTTAGTATTTAAAATGTTCCTCCTATGCTTCAAACAAGTGACCTGCTACAACCAAACATATTTCTATTGGATGAACATGTAGGCAACTATTAGATTGATGATGATATGGATTTGGGGAGTCAACATATGGGTGTTTTCACAATCATCTATGAACTATGTAAAAATATTTGAAATTGACTACAATAATTATCTCATGCACAAGGAAATATGGAAGTGCGCTTCATGGATGACAATAATTGTACCGACTAGTATGATGACATA
The DNA here is from genome assembly GCA_037957365.1 of Torreya grandis. Lineage (NCBI taxonomy): Eukaryota > Viridiplantae > Streptophyta > Pinopsida > Cupressales > Taxaceae > Torreya > Torreya grandis. The sequence goes on from JARHVA010000316.1 coordinate 4,278,613, forward strand.
ATTATATCTTTACTCCCATGGAGAAGTGATATTGGTAACATCTCAGCTATCATTATGCTTTATAGCATTCTTGCATTGATCTTGGTTATCCTTTTAATGTCATTTATCCATCATCCTGAAATTACTTCTTAAGGACTCTTTAGCGACTTACATTTCCCTTACAGGTGAGATCTGAAGTATTATGCTTTACTATAGAGTTATGTTTTGAGTTATTAGAATTTTTTTCTGACATCTTCTTGCTTAATAATGTTAAATGATATTTCAAACTTGAATTTTTTTAGGAATCTATAAAATAAAGAGAGGTAAAAGTTCAATAATGTCAATCTCTTAGGCTATCTTGTGTTATGTATGTATGGATGATGTTTGATAATGATGGTTGAAAGATAAATGATTCATGCTTGATAATATATTATGGAAGTCTTCTTAGATTTGATGATAAGAACGCTGCATAGATATATGCATAAGCATGAGAGGATTTTTCTGAGGCATTGTTGATGTGTATTGTACAGATTCAAATAGTGAAATGATGTTGCATGCACTTATGAATAGAGAATAATTGTTTATAGGTGAATAAAATTTAGGTCATGGTGGTCCCATGAGTTTCCCTTAATCGGTTCTAGGCTCACTCATGATGTAACATGGGCACAAATATTCCCATACTAATAAAAAAATATCATCCATTGCGTTTTTGGCAACATGGCCTTTCCATTCTATATTATGGACCTTTCTTTCATGTCTCTTGGTTATTTTTGAAGGGTTATTGCTTTGTATGTGAGTCTAATACATGTCTCAACTAATTCTATAAAGGATGGTATTACACATAACCTGATCTGTGAAAGGGTCAATATGTGTTTTGAACTATGATATCTCTCTCTTAAAAAATAATTGGTCTTACCTTTAGACTAAGTAATATGTACTATTATTTAATAAGTGAAAAATTATATTTGAATAATCTTGAGACTATTGTTTTATTATAATTTTATTATTTTATAAAGCTATTAGCCATGGGAGAATAATAGAGTTATTTTCAGGATTTATTGGAGTTACATGTCTTTAAATATTAGAGAACACTCCTTATTATCTTTATGGCCATTTTTAAATTTTTATGGATGCTCTTAATGGATAAAGATACCTGTAGGTACGAAGAGGAAATGTAGGTACTATGAATTATTAGCTTAAGGACTATTAAGTCGTATAGTTGCAAGAGCAAAAACATATCCACTCTATGAATAGATAACCCATCTATATGTAGATATTATAAGGCTGTAAAAATGGTATTATAGTTTGAAATTATTTGGGGGTGTTCTTGATATATACTGGTATAAGTGACAAACTATTTTATACCCTTTTTGTATGTGGTTAAAGCCATAGTCTGTTAGTATAAGAGGACACAAGAATGATTTTGAACATCAATAGTCCTAGCTTATACATATTTGATGTAAGTGATACAATTGAAAAGACCATTGATTCTTCTCTCTGTAATTAAGGAATGTATTTATACCTTTTCCTTATATACACTCATATGAGAAAACTATTAAGTAAACTTTTACACCTTTAAAATTTTGGTAGAACTACATCTAGCCCTAATTCTATGTATGTAGGTGACATCACAGATGTATGGCAGCTCAAGAAGTGAGTGTGGGTGTAGGAAACTAATCCTAAAGGGCATAGGAAACTAACCTTGATAGGTATTCTTTAGTATGGCATCTGTTATAAATACTAGTGAAAGCAAATATCCTTTTTGTAGCTTAGTTTTGTTATGCAAACTTGTCGGTAAGATCAAGTTTATCGCATCGTATAAGGATGAACACTATATGTGATATCTTTCGTGAGAAAGTAACTGTGTAAGTGACTAGAAATTTTTGTAATAGCATAGTGCTTCATGAGGTGTGCCTTGAGATTAGGTTCTCATTGGTTTGTTGTTGAATGTATACTTAGATAGTATAATCTTGACTTGCTTTATTTATTATGGATGGGTGTAAGATTATTGATTGGTATTGATTTGGGTACTCAAACACAAAGACCTATGATAGTATGGGATGTCATAGAGTCTTATAGTATGAAAAGTACTTAGATGGTACATACTATATTCATTATATCTTAACCCATACCTAAATAAATATATATGTTATGGTTATTAATGTTTGGGTAGAGTGATCATGAACTATGATAATATGGTATATCATAGGATCCTTCAACTTAGATGTATATACCTAGGTGGTAAATTATGTAGTTGTATATATAGAGTCTTACCTAAATCTATTTTTCTAATGATTTTATGATTATTTCTTGAACAATATATTTATATCAATTAGTTCGATAAATTATATGTGTGTGTACAATCTTGCGAGTATAAAGGAATGATAGGTTTGACTATTATGTACTTTATGTCTTACTTTGTTTTGTATTCTTAGGTGTGTCTAGCATGTGATTTTATTTAGAACTAGGAATGTGTATTCCTTCATCATTGCTTATATCTAGGTTTATATGCTAGATTGCTTGGGTAAGCACACAAGTCTCGTTTAGCAAGATGTTATGCTAGAGTGAGTCACTTCACTGTGGGATTAGACCAGAGATTTAGAAGCTCATCTATGTCATGATTAGTTTATTCCCTATTGGATTAGAGTGCCAATCCCTTGGGGTGATATGTCTTGTGGAGGAGACCATCATAATTGAAAGGAGAACTACATCAGACCCTAATTATGAGGAACGGATATGTAGGTTACCCAAGTTGTGGTGGGGGCATTAGGTCTAGATCCTTAGGCTAGGTTAGGGTATACTTGATTGATAGAAATCCATGGGACTATTTGAATTAGTACCAATACTTAGTATCAAAATTCAGATTGTGCTAATGTCCTTAGTGAGACAGTAAACTTTCTGTATCATAAATTTGATTATATTGCTTGCAGTATTGGAATGTTGAAACTATTACTACTTGTAGTTGTTGATTATTTTACTTACTAAAGTATTATATAAATTGGGGTTGAATGAATGTTTAATATTTGGTTTTAAAATTTAAAAAAAAAACTATTGCATTTTCTAAGTGCAACTAGGCAGATACCCTAAGGCACTAGCTAACGATATGAATTTAAGTGAAACGTTCCATGTCAAGGAGGATGAAATAAGTGATAAATAAAATACAATAAGGTTGTTAGGTATTAATAAGGAAGGAATTAAAACTACAATGGATAATATGGATCAAAGGAAGGAAGTTAATGTTGTCTGAGGTGAAGAAGCTGAAACAACAAATGAAGAAGCTGACATAGAATACTTTTGACATTCTTTCAATTCTGACTTATTACCTATAATAGAAAATAGATCACCTTGGTTTATGAGTTGATCATGAGTCATCTTGTCATCCTTATTATTATTCAACTCTTATAGTACCATCATTCTTTGGTATACCCACATTACAATCATGAAAACGTTGTCATCATTATAATTCAAGTTGTGCTTCTTAGGATCACCTTTAGGCTATTAGGCCTCTCTCAAGGGACCAAGATCTAATACTAAATGTTGGAATCACAATATTTGATAGAGGGGGGATGAATTATTGTCTTAAAAACATTAATTTAATTCCACTTATCATTTATGAATCATTCATTTAAACACATATATCAACCAATGCATAAACAAGTATACACAAGAACATGAAGCACAAAACACATCATATATGTGGGAAAACCTCAAGGGAAGTAAAATCCACTAAAAACTACAAATTTAATACAATATTATAATGAAAATATCAAATTTAGTGAAGCACCAACTCCATAAGGAGCACTAACCCCTACCTAGTCAAACACCCACTCAACTAGTCTTTAACAAGCACCAAATTGCAAGGAGGCACCAACCCCCTAGATGACTCATCACTAACTCAGCCACTTGTAAATTTTGATCACCTATAGAAACCTATGTTTCTCAAATAATAAATTCTTATCACCTTCTTCTCCTCTTCACACATTTATATCTTTCTCAAACCTGCATCTTAAGCTTCCTTACTCAATATGCCTTTTACTAGGCTTATTAGGTCAACTGACCTTGACATCCACATGTATAAAATATGTTTTTTTATCATCATATTCTCTATCCCATATTATAATGTCATATAATACCTCATTTATTTCAGAAATATCCTATCTCATTCATTTATACAACCATTCCTCACACACACCAAATAGGCCTATTAAGCCTTATTCTTATAATTGACTCTTGATTGCATATACCTTGGTTAGATACAAACCTATCCAAATTTTATTACCCTTAAAATGTGTCAAATAACATGTTTAATACATCAAACAACCAATATATAGGTTGACCACCAATCACAATAACCAAAACCACCATTAGGCCTAGAGAAGACCTAATGCAATTAGGCCTTCTCAAGCAACATGTTACACTTATCCCCATTGAAAATTATTTAGCATCCACACATGAATGAAACACTTCAAAAAAACATAAAATAAACCCTTTATAACATAAATTTAGGTACATATCACCTTCTATTATAATTCATTACTTGGACAACATCATTAATACTACTCATAATTGGGCCTTCTCACACCCAGAAAATCTATCTTGAATAACTGAAGCATACAACCAATTTTACCACATAACCATAAAAAAATAACATATTAATAACCTTCATGAACTTATTTTAATCACAAACTTCATCATACATTTCCAAATAGATTTTAAATCCTCAAACTCACTTTTGCAACATGACCACTCAGAACTACCTTAATGTTCCAAAACTCAATCATGAACAATTGACCACCAACATCTATATAAGGATGTTTAATCATTATAAATGAACTAATATTAACCTAATATACCTTTATAACATATTAATATTCATTAAAATCTTCAAATATGGGCAAACCATCTCAAACTCATCTCTGCTAGATGACTACTCAAAATTACTAGAAACTTCAAAAATATAGTCATGAATATTTGAGCTTCAATTCCTAAAAGAATAATTACTATCAATTATGACACATTGAAGAGATTATTTTTCATATATATGTCACTCTTAAGTATAAATATTGAAATATATGATTCCAAATATTAATCTTGTAGACCAATCTCTTATCTTTAGTATACACAATCATTTTTGAACTAGTCTACTTACTTTGACTTTACCACTTCAATCACTTTCACTGATTTCCAAAATTATGAAAAGTATGAATAGAAAATTAATGACATAAAAAATAACATCATATTCAATTTATGATTCATCTAAGTGAAAATATCCTCTAACTCATCACTCCCACTTGCTTACTCAGAACTACCATTTTGTCTTGAGGACCAGTCAAGGTGATTATGAATTTCAGCACCCATGTGGGAATTTTTTAGGAAATATTGTTTCATGTGGATGATGCTATGAGATAATTAGGTAAATATTAGATATACAAGTACCATGGTCACCTGATAAATTTGGTCTTGCAAACCAATCTCATAATCTTACACATTCATTATCTCATCTGCAGAAGATAGGTCAACTTGTGAGCAATATATTCAACATATGCACTAACTTAAAAATATTATATTCAATATTGAGATATTTTATATTTATTTACAAACAACCCCATGAATTTTTATCCATCCATAATTCATGATATCATATCCTTAATCTCATTCCCACTTCTACCTAGTTTTTCTCACTATCTTCCTCACTAGCCCTTTTTAGTAATAGGTTAACTTCCACGACCAGTTTGGAATATTTAATGTCTATAACCTGATTAAAAACCACCATGGGAATAAAATAAAATTCTTGAACTTATCCCTCCATCCATTCACTTATTTTGGTCAATGCAACTTTTAAGAACTACATAGACTTCTTTACAAATATACTTATAACTGATCATTTCCTCTCTCCTCTCTCTAAAAAATGTCACTTAGAGGTGACTGAGAGAGTTTAATCCAAGATCCAATCATCACACTATCATTTACAAACCATTTTGAGCACTTTTGAATCATATATCTAACATCATGTTCAATTTAGTGTTTTAAGGCATGAAAAACCAATTTTCACTCTTAGCAATCATTCATAAATGATTGCCCCTCATTTAAAATACTAATGTATGGATAATACACCTAGTAAATTCAAAAACTACCATGAACTACTCATGATCCCATGTAAAGTATTAACGATCTAACAAGCGTGAGAAAATCCTTCTCGGGTCTATAAAACCTCATTGTAGCACTCAAGAAACCTCAAATCCTCTTTTTATGCTTTCTTATTCAAATCAAGACTTTAAAATTCACCAATACACTTGAAAAAACATTTTATACCTCAAAACATGCTCACATGAGCTCAAAATCCTCCAAACCTTATCATGATGCCTCATCATGCCACATAGAGTCTTAAGACAAGGTCCATGAGAAGATAACCAATGATTAACTTACCCCTTTGGCTCACTCTAAGAGTTTTTTGATTGAATATATACCTTTTTATTATTATATAATACTATATTTCATAACTTCAAGTCAATCCACATCTATATCATCATCATCATGCCTCTAAAAGCCATATCTATGCTCAAGAACTAGTCTATCAAATAGACCTACTAGGCACCATACCACTTTGAGACCTTCAAGACTCCTTCTATAGTTAATAACTCATCTATGAAAATCTAAGATAGGATCCATAAAATCTCCCATATTTCTCCTTTGACCATGACTTCTCAAACCATATAGGTCATTTGCTAAGACTGAACTAACCTTCTTGATCACACAAGATATGACGATAAAAGACATTAGTTGTCTTCAAATTCTCTTTCTAAACTCATGAAGCCTTGAATACATCCGACCACTATAGATGCACTCTAAAACTCATTCTCATGATAAACAACCTCATACCATGCTCACTACCACACATCTTCTCAAAAGCCTCAACTTCATTATTCATGCCTTCACCAAGACAAGACTAGGCTTCACAAAATACCTTATCCACAGAGATTTGCTTCTTATGAACTTGGTGACCTTATCATAATAAGTACTTCAGCACAATCAACACTTTCTTTCTGATGATCTCTCATATAAATGCAAAATAACACTACTCATAAGCTTGTCACATCACATCATTGTGTCAAGACCTTATGCATAACTCAAGGACCTACTAGACCATGCTTAATCCATCATGATTACTTATCATACATATTCACAAGAGCACCTATGGGACATCAATAACACTCAATTATATTTTACATCAATGCCTTAATATAACAACATGAACATACCTCAATAGTAAGTGTTACATCTTGTGTACACACTCATCTTTCAACATGGCACATCATTTTATATGAATGACCCATATTAATTCAAAATAGCATATCAAGAAATTCCAAGGTTTACATCCACACAATATAAAATATTAAGTGATTTATTAACAAAAATAATAATAATGAAAAGTTTCAACTTATAAAATGTGAATGAATAACACAACAACATTAATTGACAAAAACATATGAATGAGAACAAGAAAATTTGGAGAAATATGTGAATGAAAACATGCAGATAATATGGGCTCAAAATTGGGCATGAAAACATAGCAACATTAAATGATAGGTGTATATGACTCTAAAAAAAGTTCCTGGTATGTGCATGAAAACCTTCAGGGCTGACATCCACACAATAGTGAATTTTGTGTCTTCCAACTCATGTCATGTAGGGAAATAAAAATGTTATACAGAAATTAAGTACAAAATGACATGAATTCATAAAATATCTAAGGCTTCTATTAAAATACCAATAAATTTGGAGCAATATATGAATGAAAACATGCAAATGATGTGGGTTTAGAATTGGGTAATATTTCATCCCTCTAACAAGCATCTTTTGAAAAGGGCTTTGAAGGCACAATAACAATAACATGAATGCGAGAAAAAAACACAACTGTGAGTTCATTGATAGGCAACACACCTCTATTTAACATGTCATCACTCCATTAACATACCAGTAAATATTTAATCAGCTTTGAAGGTACTCTTAACAAAATAATTAAAATAGAAGGCACAATAACAATAGTTTTCATCCCTCCATTCTGCCAACTGAATTTCCTCTACTAAATGTTGCATGATCAAGATTTTTTGGGTAGGTTCCATGGCCATTTACGAAGAGGAAGTACACAAAAAAGGTAGGGAGAGATGGTTGTTTGTATAAAATTATATCGCTCCATGAACATACTAGTTAATGTTTACTCAAATGTGAAGGCACAAAAAAAAATATGAACAAATAAAGTACACCAAGAAACCCAATAACAAAAAAGGCATACAACATAAAATAGGAACATACAAGGCATAATAACCATAAAAAGCATGTGAAAAAATTTAAATAGTTAGGAATGTTTGTTTGTAGCGCACATGGTGACATTAACTTGCCCCTATTATGGAGAAAAACCCATCAATCTATGTGAAAAATGGCAATGGATTCCATTATTATGACCCACACATCTTCCATCCCAAGCTCAACCCAACATAAATGTGTCACATATATAAATAATAGAGCATAGTGAATGAAAAATATGTGAACAAGAGCTATGTCAGTTCATTAACATACCTATAAACATTACTCAAATGTGAAAACATGCCAAAAAAACCATCAAGTGATGAAGATCCATATTAAGTGATTTATTAATAAAAACAATAATAATGAAAAGTTTCAACTTATAAAATGTGAATGAATAACACAATAACATTAATTGACAAGAACATATGAATGAGAACAAGTAAATTTGGAGCAATATGTGAATGAAAACATGCAAATAATATGGGTTAAAAATTGGGCATGAAAACATAGCAACATTAAATGATAGGTATATATGAGTCTAAAAAAAGTTCCTGGTATGTGCATGAAAACCTTTAGGGCTTACATCCACACAATAGTGAATTTTGTGTCTTCCAACTCATGTCATGTAGGGAAATAAAAATGTTATACAGAAATTATGCACAAAATGACATGAATTCATAAAATATATAATGCTTCTATTAAAATACTAATAAATTTGAAGCAATATATGAATAAAAACATGCAAATGATGTGGGTTTAGAATTGGGTAACGTTTCATCCCTCTAACAAGCATCTTCTGAAAAGGGCTTTAAAGGCACAATAACAATAACATGAATGCAAGAAAAAAACACAACTGTGAGTTCATTAACAGGGAACACACCTCTATGTAAAATTTAATCACTCCATTAACATACTAGTAAATATTTAATCAGCTATGAAGGTACTCATAAAAAATAATTAAAATAGAAGGCACAATAACAATAGTTTTCATCCCTCCATTTTGCCAACTGATATTCCTCTATGAAATGTTGCATGATCAAGATTTTTGGGTAAGTTCCTTTACCATTTATGAGGAGGAGGTACATATAAAAGGTAGGGAGAGATGGTTATTTATATAAAATTCTATCGCTCCATTAACATACTAGTAAATGTTTACTCAAATGTGAAGGCACACCAAGAAACCCAAGAACATAAAAGGCATACAACATAAAATAGGAACATACAAGGCACAATAACCATAAACACCATGTGAAAATATAAATAGTTAGGAATGTTTGTTTGTAGCTCACATGGTGACATTAACTTGCCCCTATTATGGAGAAAAACCCATCAATATATGTGAAAAATGGCAATGGATTCCACAATAATGACCCACACATCTTCCATCCTAAGCTTGACCCAACATAAATGTGTCACATATATAAATAACAGAGTATAGTGAATGAAAAATATGTGAACAATAGCTATGTCAGTTCATCAACATACCAGTAAATGTGTTGTTCCCAAAATCTGTTACTTGCTTTTGTGGACAACATACCGACCATTTTGGTCCTACAAACCAAAACTCTCTCTTTTCTTTCTCAAAAATATTATGACCAGTTAAGTTTTTCAAATATTCAAGCCTTTTCGGCTAAGGAAGTCACAGATTCAAGAGGCAGGCTATCACAAAGAAACAAGTTCCAAATACTTAAGCATTTCAAGGATGGTTCAACACCAAGGTTCAATCAAAAGACTTAACAATAGGCTTCAAACAAATGGAATGAATCATTGAACCATTGAACCTTTGAACTTAGAAAGGTTCAAAGTGGTTCAAAGGTTCAAAAAGAGTTAAGCGCTTCAAAGAGTTCAAAGAAGTTCAACCACTTCAAAGAGTTCAATGAGTTTGAAGACTTTGGCAAGTTCAAAGGGTCAACGGCTTTGGCAGACTTAAAAGAATCAAATAATTTGAATATTTAAGATTGAATCATTGAACCATTGAACCTTGAACTTTAAATGGTTCAAAAGTTCAAAGGTTTAACAAGTTTGATGGAAAAGGAAAGGATCCAAAAAGTTTGAAGCTTCAAAGGATTCAAAGAAATAGAGTGATGGGAAAATAATGGAAGCACACAATTGATTACCAAGCAACTTAACATGCAGAATTAACCAGAATCACAAGTAACTAGAATTCAGAAATAACACAGAATATGAGAGATAATACACAACTTGTATTAATACTCATACAGAAAAGAATACAATAAAGAAGATGCCACTTCTTCTCCACCACCTCTTCAGAGGTTTTCCACACCTCAAGTGAACAGTAATTCTCTCCTCAAATCTCTCTCTCTTAGGTCCCAACACACAACTCAAACACAGAGTTGGTGTTCACCTCCAACCAGTCAGTATCCACTACTGCCAGTTCTCTAGTGCTCCACGCACACCACAAGTGTTGCACGCACTCCACAAGTACTCAACGTACTTCAAGTAGATCTCCCATGAACTTGCAACAACCTAAAACTCAACAGACCATACTTATGGAAGGAACTACCTTGCCTTCCTCTTAGCTCACCATGTACTTCACGTACATCACAATGAGTACACACCGTACTCCAAGTAGATCCTGCCTGATCCTGCTCCCTGTTGTGTTTCTATCCTATCTGATCTTACACACCTACAGATCAATATGGTTCTGCACACCTGTGAACCTTGACCTTGCACACACATACACCTATAGATCAATGATCTTACTTACCATGTAGATCTCCTATATAGGCCATGCTCACCTGATGACCAATATCCTACACACCTGAAGAATCCTGTTGACTCTCCAAAACCAGCACCCACCCTTGGTACTGTGGCACTAGGAGGAACGCACCATTGCTCACCTCTCTCTAAAGGAGCTTATTGCTCTCTTACTCTCTAGCACACGTTTACAATACAACCATGAGTCTATTATATAGATCTCATCCAAACAATAATTAGACATCTAATTACAATAATTAGATCTGCAGCTCTCAGTCTAAAATTGGCTCTCAACATGCAAACACTTGGTTCGTTAGCTAACTACCCATAACATCTACAGTTCAAACCACACAAGCGACTGACGTCGGTCCCTATCTACCTGGGGTCTGCCGACATCGGCTGACTACTCACCGACATCGATTGCTTCCTGTCTCTTCCCTACTGATGTCAGTTGGCCTGACCGACGCCGGTGTCTGTGACACTCCAGCAACTCCTCTAATGGCCTTCTCCATGTCTACATCAGTGAAGCTTTTAGCTCCACAACCTAACAATATTCCACTTGGAGATAAATAGTTGCACTGTACCTGTACTTGTACTCCATCTAATCTATTTCTTGGTTTGTATCCCTTTTCAAGATCAATCCTGAAGACAACCCACCACACAACCTGTGGTGTACCTCCTGTCATCCGAGTACCCTGCCACATCCAAACCTACAAACCCATGTAGTGAAGTCCTAACCCAGTGAAGTCCTGACCCTGCATAGCATACCTGCTGCTGGTCCCTCTCAAATCCCTGAGAACCCACTTCCTCGAATTGGCTCCTAACTCTCTAACAGCTCCCACTGCTTGGGAAAACTCAGGTCTATACCAGACCTCATGTGATTTCAGACACTATACCTGTCTAGCCCTTAGTGTGCTCTAGCTCTGCATCCTGAACCTTGCCAACACCTGATTCACATCAGCTCCCACTAGAGATAAAATCAACTTGTGATCTCCATGTCTCCCATGCCAAAGAATTTCGCTGCTCCAAACTCCTCATGACATGCCACTGAACTAATCTTACCCTTAGCTCAGCAAAACCTTGTATGTATGAACCTGCACCAAGCTCATCCTCCACATATAGCAATAGGATAATGTTGCGAACATTATCCACCTGGTAAGACAAACACAATAGTTCTACTGACATTTGACCAAAGCCCTGCTTTGTCATCCACCTGGTACCACTTGTTAGCACTGTCCCACTGTCCTGCAGCTTCCTCAAGACCATATGCCTAGTCTTTCGTCTCACGTGTCCATTCACTCTATTCTTCAACTGAGGTATCCATTCGTCTCTGTGCTTTCATACCGGCTGGCAACCCTTCCAAGTCTCCACTTGGTTCTGCATCATATCCCTGCCATGCTCCCACCTGTTTCCTGGATCCTTCCTGCTCTGCAGTCAGCAACTAGTATAAAGAAGAGGAACAACAAATTTGAGGCCTACTTACATCTTCAGTCCTCCATATGGGTGTTTAAGACTCCTTAATAGCTATCTATCCACCCAAAATCTATTACAATGACCGACCTCAGTCACCACACAGTCTGCATTCGACTGACATCGGTTCCCATGCGCCTGTCCCTAACTACTGACCCTACCGACGTCAGTGTCCCTATTGCCGACGTCAGTCCTTCTAATCGACATCAGTCTTACCTACTACCGACATCGGTCCTCCTAAATGACATCGGTCCTACCCTACCCGACATCACTGGCTTTGGTCTACACATGACCGACATCGGCACCTGTCTATTCGACGTCGATTTCTCTTGACCGACGATGGTACTTGTGTTTTCCTGTGAGTGATGACTTTTTACCCGTGAGCTCCTTTGAATCAAAACCCATGTCCAAACTGCCCTGCTCAGAAGTATCTAGCACCATCCACTAGTTTCTGTCTGCCATCTCCTCCATAAACACCAAGGCTTTCCAGTTCTTAAGCCTGTCAAATATATCTGTCTTCCGCTTAAGAACATGCATCTCCTTCCTAATCATGTGACCAATCTTATGAAGCCACGTCTCTGCAACAGAAGAAGAATCAGTAATATAAACAAGTAGATAAAGAGTACCTATTTTCTTACCACCAGCTAATTCAAGTGCATCCGCTATGAGAGTTCTTGTGCATCTCTCATCACCCAACCTTTCTGAAGAAATTAGCCACATCTTCAAACTTGGGACCTGCATGACCTTCTTCAACACCCATGTGTTGGCCGCCTGTAATTTCAACTTCACTTCCCCTTTGCCAATTCTTTGGCAAGGCTCACCAGCTCCTATACCTGGGGCTGCATGGAAAGAGGCAACCGAATATATTAACCAAGATTCAACTTTATCCAAGAAACCTCCCAGAGCATCCTGTGCCACATCACCTGCAACATCTGCTTCTTCAATTTCTTCATGCTGATCTTCCACAAACTAACAATATTCTTTTACCTGCTCTTTCTTTCTATAGGACCATAAGTGACCATCTATGCTTTTCAACTCCTCCATTCTTAGCTTACTTTCATCTGCCATTGCTCTACTCCCACTCAATCAGAAACCCCTGAGAGTGACCTGTAACCAAACACAAAACCTACTCCCTAAAACCTTAGCTCTAATACCACTTGATGGGAAAATAACGGAAGCACACAATTGATTACCAAGCAACTTAACATGCGGAATTAACCAGAATCACAAGTAACTAGAATTCAGAAATAACACAGAATATGAGAGACAATACACAACTTGTATTAATACTCATACAAAAAAGAATACAATAAAGAAGATGCCACTTCTTCTCCACCACCTCTTCAGAGGTTTCCCACACCTCAAGTGAACAGTAATTCTCTCCTCAAAGCTCTCTCTCTTATAGGTCCGAACACACAACTCAAACACAGAGTTAGTGTTCACCTCTAACCAGTATCCACTACTGCTAGTTCTCCAGTGCTCCACGCACACCACAAGTGCTCCACGCACTCCACAAGTACTCAATGTACTTCAAGTAGATCTCCCATGAACCTGCAACAACCTGCAACTCAACAGACCATACTTATGGAAGGAACTGCCTTGCCTTCCTCTTAGCTCACCATGTACTCCACGTACATCACAATGAGTACACATTATACTCCAAGTAGATCATGCCTGATCCTACTCCCTATTGTGTTGCTATCCTATCTGATCTTGCACACCTATAGATCAATATGGTTCTGCACACCTGTGAACCTTGACCTTGCACACACATACACCTGTAGATCAATGATCTTACTTACCATGTAGATCTCCTATATAGGCCATGCTCACTTGATGACCAAGATCCTACACACCTGAAGAATCTTGCTGACTCTCCAAAACCAGCACCCACCCTTGGTACTGTGGCACTAGGAGGAACGCACCATTGCTCACCTCTCTCTGAAGGAGCTTATTGCTCTCTTACTCCCTAGCACACGTTTACAATAGAACCATGAGTCTATTATATAGATCTCATCCAAACAATAATTAGAGATCTAATTACAATAATTAGATCCATAGCTCTCAGTCTAAAATTGGCTCTCAACGTGCAAACACTTGGTTCGTTAGCTAACTGCCTATAACATCCACAGTCCGAACCACACAGGCGACCGACGTCGGTCCCTGTCTGCCTGGGGTCTACCGACGTCGGCCGACTACTGACCAACATCGGTTGCTTCTTGTCTCTTCCCTGCTGACGTCAGTTGGCCTAACCGACGTCGGTGTCTGTGACACTCCAGCAACTCCTCCAATGGCCTTCTCCATGTCTACATCAGTGAAGCTTTTAGCTCCACAACCTAACATAGAGTAAACCATTGAACCTTGAACTGAAATGGTTCAAAGGTTCAAAGGAGTTCAAAGTTTGAAAGGAAGCTTCGAGCGAATGAAGGAAGTGGAAGATTCTAGAAAGAAGTTCAACAAGATGGTTCAACCAAAGGTTTCAAATAAATGGTTCAACTGAAGAAGAAATAGAGAGTGAACGCGGCCCTTTACAAAACATTGAATCGATGAACCATTGAACCTTTGAACCACAAGAGTTCAAGTTTCAAGGTTCAAAGTGGTTCAAGTGACCAATGACGTTCTCATAGACCTCAAATTTAGGGTTATGAAATAACCATTGATTTTCAAATATGGTGTAGACCTAAGAACAAACTCAGTGACCAGCTAAGGAAAGAGCTGAAAGAGCCAGATGAAAGCGAGAAGATAGCTTGAGAGCTCAGATTACAAGGAAGAGACAAAATGTAACAAGAAAAGGATGAAGCTACAGGAAATCTAGAAATATGTGTATGAGAGTTATTTCCAGTAGGTGGAATAGTATACCAGGTGGACATCAGAGAGTGCGAACATTCAAAGGCACAGCCTATTTTTCTGCATTAAGTAAAGGTGAATAAACAACCTTGTAAGCATCATAAAGAAGACCAGACAACCCATGCTTAGGAGGAGACATTTGAGATGATTTAGAATGCCAAAGTCAAGGTCGATGACCTATTCTAACATGGTCCTTTCATAGATATTTAAGGCATTCAATTCAGCATGGGCCATTTTCATGAAAATAAGCACCCAAATCTTTTTTGGAATGCTATATATTGTAATCTCCCATTTTATATAAAGGAGATCTCTCTGTTATTAGAAGTGAAACTCTGCCCAAATTGAAAGGTATTCTTGAGACTTTGAGCTTAGACTGTTAATCATATTTTTTCATTTGAATGAGAAAGCAAGTAACCTTTCAGACTTTGTGCTGAAATAGCTTGTGTTATCTAGGAAATTGTTTTTATGTTTTTTTCCTAAATACAGTCTTGTTTATTTAATTAAATAAGCATAATTAGTGGAAATAATCTAAAAGGTGTCCTGAAGTCGACTATGGGAGACTTTGTGCTGTCATCATTGTCTTCAGTCTATTTGTTTTATGTTTCAGTGTAAAGGATATTGGTGAGACTTTGAGCTCCCATTACCCTTCGTAATCTTTTACTCTGGTGTAGTTTTAGGTGGAGACTTGGAGACATTGGGCTGCGCTTAGTCCTACTATGTTCCTTTATCCTGATCAATGGGAGAAGCAATGAAAGACTTCATACTTTTGTGGGTTTCTTGTGGTTATAGTTACTACCTAGGAAGAATCCTACTGTTGGTTGAATATCACTTCTAAAAGAAGAGAAGTACCTTCAGTAATTACACTAAAATTCTCTTTTGTTCTGTGAACATCATCTCTAAAAAAAGAGAGATGGATGGTATGATTTCATCCAAGTGTGTATTTTCAACATATAGATATATACTATATATTTTAGGAAACCTCCCCTTGATGAGAAGAGAGATTTATCTCATTTTGTTGTGGTAAACCTACACAACTTGCCGTATAAATCTCCTTATGCTATGGTTGATGTAACCATTTTGCCATCAGTTAGTTGGTGATAAAATATTCACCCAACAAAATGTTACTCAAATGTGAAAGCACACCAAAAAAACCATCAAGTGATAAAGACCCAAAAAATTCAAGGAACATAGAAGGCATGCAAAAAAAACATGAACAAAGAAGGCATGCAACAAAAGAATGAACATACTAGGCACAATAACAATAATAGCCAAGTAAAAATAAACAAAACATTATTGTGGGTTTAATCACATGAAATACACCAGCACATACACTTTCATCTCAATATTTTGAAATCCATCTACGTAATGCAACATGCTTGATAACTTTTGAGCAAGTTTCATCCTTTTTGAGGAAAGAGATACATGAAACGATAGGGAGATAATGTGGTAAGTGTCATGTAGGGGGTATTAACTTACCATATTAATGGATAAAATCCCATTGAGCCATCTAGAAACATGTGTTGCCTTTAGTATTAATGAGCCATGCATCGTACAACATGACACATCATTTCATAATAATGACTAATGCATCTTTAAACAAGACACATAGTTTCATGTTAATGCCCTATAAATATTTTGATCTGTAGCTTACGTTTCAACATTAAAAGCTAACAATAAAATAATGGGTTCATTTGAATATATTTTTTTGTGATTTCAGTCTAAACAAGTGCTCCCTTACATACTAATGATCAGTCGGACCTCTAGAATATAGAAAAAATGACATTACAAAAAACTTCGTCGTATACCTCCCAAAATGTAATTTTTTTCTCCTGATCCATCTTTTCAAACTAAAAAACCTTTAAATTATTTGAATCTAAAATTTTAAAGTGCAAGATACCATAATATAAAAGATGTCAAACCTTGAAATTATAGGTCCCAACTACTAGTCCCCTTCCTCTATAACTTTCACTTTTCAATTATCTTACTTTTCCTTTAACCATTGAAAAAGCTTAAAATACAACTTTTACTTTTTAATTACCCTACTACTCCTTTAATTAATGAAAAACTTAATATATATATAATATTTGACATATAAATATTAAAATATAAATAATGCGGGAAAATTTGGGTGCTCATCTGGTGGATAGAGGAAGTGGGACAATTGTTATTATCATTGAGCAATAGTTTTGAATGTCTTTTCTTTGATATGTGAAGAGTGTTCAAGTTATATTTGAACTAAGTAAATGTTATTCTCTGATGTGAAAGAAGCAAAACACCTCATTTTCCACTTTAATAGGCTTTCCTAGGTTTAGTGAAGGCTCATCTACCTTTTCCTTACTTTATGATAGTTTTTGAAAAATTTCTAACAGTTTTTAATTGTTTGCAAATGAATTGATGCCATGTGTAAGTGCTGAATAAGAAATAATTTAAAAAAGTATTGACCTAGGCATGAGATTTAAACTTCATGTGCACATGAGGGGTGAAAAGGTTCGTTCAACGATATGGAATGAACTCTTCAATGCATGCTTACTTGCTAATTTTGATCACTGTACGCGTAGGACCACGTAGTTGAAAAACTTGTATGAAAAGATATTTAATCGTTCACTTTTTCCAATTACAAATAAATGGAAACTCACACATGGTGGAATATTCAATTGAGAATCTTCAACTATTTATTTCTTTTAAAATTTATAATTTTTCTAAAATTTTATAATTATAAATATAAATATAAATACTATTTGTTTTTTTTTAAATTCAAATACTATTTAAAAAAATTAACAATCTCTAGTTTAACAAGAAAAAAAAGTCTATTTAAAGTGATCATCTTGTAAGTTTACTAGCATAAAACATTTTTTTTATTTTTATGAATCATTGTTTTACGTGATGATCTTAAGCTAAGAGCCAAGGATTGAGGGGTATCCATTCCACCAAAGTCATCTACGGCATGATCTTGACCTCATCCTTTTTCACGTGTCAGGGTTTGCTAGCAGCAAGAATTGATCCTTGGTGGACTCTTTGTAAACCAAGCAACTTCATCAATTGAACCAACAAAATGTATTTTAACTTATGAATAAAATTTAAAAAAATCTCCCATCCTATAATACTTTTTATTTTATTTAAATATCAAACAAAATAAGTACACAATTAATTGTCTTATACATATTTTTCACCTTATTATTATATTTTAATACTATATGCAATAGAAATATATATATATATATATATATATATATATATATATATATATATATATATATATATATATATATATATATATATATAATTTGTGTATTTAATAATACATTTAATTGATAATGATATTTAATATTAGTTAGATCAAATTTATTTATTTGATTTTAAATTAGCATACATATCTTAGATAAATTTATGTAAATATCATTTTCGAAGTACTTATATCGTATTAAATTGTGAATACCTCAAAAATGATATATATATATATATATATATATATATATATATATATAAAATATTAGTTAGATCAAATTCATTTATTTGATTTTAATTAGTATACATATCTTAGATAAATTTTATAATATTAGTTAGATCATATATCAAATTCATTTATTTGATTTTAATTAGTATACATATCTTAGATAAATTTATGTAAATATCATTTTCGAAGTACTTATATCATATATCAAATTTATTTATTTGATTTTAATTAGTATACATATCTTAGATAAATTTATGTAAATATCATTTTCGAAGTACTTATATCGTATTAAATTGTGAATACCTCAAAAATGATATATATATATATATATATATATATATAATTTTTAAAATTTATGTGGTAATATATATATTTTACCACATAAATTGTAAAACTAATTAATTTATATATATACATACATGTATAGATATCATTTTCAAAGTACTCACAATTTAATACGATATAAGTGTTTTGAGAATGATAATTATTGATATATTTTACATAGATTTATTTAAGATATACACGTCCTTGTTTACTAAGATTAAAATATGAATAAAATTTTGTGGAAAAAATAATTATTATATATTAATTAGTATGGAAGGTTTTTAATTATTTATAATTAATTGAGTTAAAATTAAATATAGATAAAATATTGTGGGAAGGTGGATTAATATGTATTAATTATTGTGGAAAGGATGATTGATATCTTTCTAGTTATTGAATGAACATAAAGTGTAATGGAGAAACCGTTCTAACCAAACGAGGAAGTTAAATAAGGAGTTCCTTTAGCCGTAACGTGGGATGCATTGTCTTAGCATAAATGAAGTTGTATGAAAAGCTGCAAATACTAGCGGAAGGCACTCGCAATTATAGAAACATGTTCATAGATACGAAATTATCAGTCAATTTTTTCTCTACCAGCCTATTTAAATCTAACAATGATGGTAGAAACCTAACAAGTGCTTGTCTGTAAGCAATGGCGATGAATAAGCAAGCTTTAGCTGCTGCTCAATGGTTTCTGCTTTATTCTTTTCTCGCCTCTCTCTCTAGTGAAAGTAGTTCATAAAATTTCTATACAATTAGAATCGATACATTCTGAATTCAAGAGGAGGGGAATTTTAATGCCTAAACGAGCCTAACTGATGTCATTAGACTCCATGATAAAGGGAGAGGAGAGGCCGATCTGAGTCTCACTTATCTACAACCAACCTTCAATTCCAGTTGGATCGATATCTTGTTGTTAGGACTAGAGAGGGATAGTGCTCGGTAAAGTGCAAACCCCTGCCACTAGTTATGATGATTATGATAAACGTCATTGAGAGGCTTTTATGTTGTTAAAACTATCAATAGCAGATAATCTAATCTCAGAGTTCAGAAATACGATCATTGCATTAGTGTTGTAGACTAGTCTTACTTCTAAATACCAAAATTTTGAAATCAGTAGGGTATTATATTTGAAGAATTTTTTGTTTTCTATTAAGAGGTAGGGAGGTGGCTCCGTTTCTAAGTTTTTGTTACAAAGCAAGAATATCAGTGATCAGTTGAACATTGTGCATAAACCTATTGATGAGCAAGATTTGATTGCTCTAGTTATGCAGAATCTTCCACCTTCATTTGAGTCATTTGTGAGGTCCTTGCACATGATTTCTAAGACATAGACATTGGACTTGAAAAGTTATCCACATTGCTATTGTAGAAGGAGAGACTGTAGGAGCAGACAGTGTTGTCTACATTTACTTCTATAGAGAATGCATGCTTCATCAAGGGAAAGGGTAAGCAGTTTGGTAAAACTACTAGTTCTCTGATAGAAAATTTAGAAGTAAGTGGTTCTAATAAGATATCTAAGTGGAAATGTTTTTACTGTAAGCAACCTAGTCATCTTAAGAAAAATTGTAGGAAAAGACAATAGGATATGGCTAACCCCAGAAAGAACTCTCATCATGGGAATATCACTGAAGGTGAAGGCAATAAAAAATAATCGAATTTTGCTTTCATGGCTTCTAGTGGTAATTATGTGATGGATCGAGCTTGGTACTTTGATTCAGGGGCATCTCACCATTATACATGCCATAAGGAATGGTATGTGGATTTTGTTGAAAATAACATTAGTGGTGAATTTGTATCTTTGGGAGATTGTAGAACTTACTTTGTGAAAGGGTATGGTAATGTTTAGATTAGATTTGATGGTACTCTCCAGATACATTCAATCATATTAGGTATGTGCCTAATATGGACAAAAATTTGCTTTCAATTAGTGACATCACTTCAAAATCTAATTTTTTTATAAAATTTCAAAGACAACAATGTTTAGTCACTACAAGAGATAACAAGATTATTGTTGTTGAGATTGGTGAAAAAGTCTTGTATAAGTTTGTAGATCCACAGAGAGTAAAGGAAAGTGCACTTGCAGTGGTTGATAGCACAAGTTCATTATGACATGAAAGGTATGGGCATTTAAGTTTCTAGTATTTGGCTACATTGAGCAAGACTTAGATGGTTAAGATAAGTCCTTCTATTCAGGATAGTCATCATGTATGTATTGGATGTCAATTGGGGAAGCAAGTTAGACATTCATTTGATGTTGGTAAAGCTTCAAGAGCTAAGGGAGTATTAGATCTGATACATGTAGATTTGCATGGTCCAATGCAGACACCTACCCCTTCTAGAGCTCGTTATTTTCTATTGTTGGTTGATGATTTCTCTATAAAAAAGTGGGTATACTTTTTAGTGAAGAAATTTGATTGTTTTTCTAATTTCTTACTTGAAAAGCTATGGTTGAAAAATAGGCAGGATGATCAGTGAAATCTCTTATAATAGTTCATGGGGGTGAATTCATCTCAAAACAGTTTAAAGAGTTTTGTGCCACTAAATGCATACATAGATAATACACTACCCCTTACACTCCACAATAAAATGGAGTTTTGGAAAGGTGAAATAGGATGGTGATGGACATGGATCATTGTATGGTCCAAAGCAAAAATGTCCCATATAGATATTGGGTAGAAGCAGTGAATACTACAGTGTATATACTCAACAGAAGTCCTACAAAAGCATTGAAGAATATGAATCTAGAGGAGGTTTGATCAGGTCAAACACCAGATGTAAGTGATTTTCAAATTTTGGTTGTGTAGTTTTTGCAGTTATTCCTAATCAAAAGAGATGTAACTTGGATGCGAAAAGCAAAGCATACATGTTTGTTGGGTACAGTGAGTAGTCAAAGGTCTACATATTACTTGATGTTTTTACTAACAAAGTTTTGGTAAATAGAGATGTCATAGTAAATGAAAAGATACCATACTTCACAGCAACTGGTATAGTTTCAGATATTGAGTCATTTTTTTCTTCTAATGATTATATTATAAGTTGTGGTGTGAAAGTTGAGCAGGATTCTAGTTCATTAGTGGATTCACATTCCAGGGAGGGAATTGATGCAGGACTAATATTTACCATTTGAACATATTATTTTTTTTGATCTAAAAATGGTCTAATTATCTCATAAGATAATCTCAATGCATCATAAGTCATTGAATATGTCTATACTAGTTTTGGAGGTCTGAGTCACCATGACTGATCTTTGAGAAAAATTGACAATTCTGAGTGACCAAGTCGTAGGAGTGCTTTTGAGTCTTTTTCCCCTATATGATAAATTCTAATTCATTTAATGAAGTTTTTAAGATTTTGGAAATTATTTATATGTGATTTATTATCATGGTTGTGTGACTAAATTGTGTACATGCATCAGAATTGTTTGATAGACTTTTTGTAAGTTCACAAGCCTAATTGTGAACAATACTAATGGTGTGCTTCAAATGGTGGTTGGAGATGGAAAGTGCCGTGAACCTAAGAAGATATTATTGGGGGTATATTTTAGTGGTATATTAAGTGTTTCTACCATGTGTGGAGTTTGAAAGTGTTACAAGGAGATCAAAGGGTAACATGAACTAATGAAGGCCTAATTGAATTAGGTCTCCTTAAGGCCTAAAAGAGGTTTTAATATTTTAAGTTGAGGATGACCTTTTTTAATGATTAGTTCATGTATTAAATGTGTTATAAAAAAAATTTAAGGTTAATCTAAGTGTGAAAGTGTGTATGGTTAACCAAGAGGTGTATGAGCTAAAGAATTGTATAAGAACAATGTCTAATAGGCCTAATTGATTAGTAAGAGGATTGAGAGTGCAAGCGAAGGAAATAACACTTTGAAGAGATGAAGGTATTTTAGAACATAAAAAATATGTATATAAACTATAATAAAGATCTAATATGGGTATTTTAGATGAAGATCAAGGTCATATGACCAAATCAGTCTTGAAGAGAACTAATTGAGCGAAGAGGCCTAGAAAAAAGTTTTGAGAAGGATAAGAGTGTGAAGAGTTGAAGTGGTGGTCATTATTAGTTGGTTAAAAAATAAGGTGTTATGAAGATTATCAATACAAATAGATGGACTAGTTAGTGCTGAGTTATCTATGGAGTTGGTGCCTCCTTGTAAATGGGTGCTTGCTAAAAGCCTAGTCAAGTGGGTGCTTGTCTAGTTGAGGTTGGTGTTCCATGTGAAGTTGGTGATTCACTAAACTTGGTGTTTTTCTTATAATACTGTTGTCCATTTGTAAATATCATTGAATTTTCTTCCCCTTGATATTTTTCCACTCAAATTATATTATGTATGTTATGCTTTTATCTCATGTTCATATAAATGGTTCTTAATGTATGATAGCTCACTATATTGTTTTGATGGTTCATGAATGATAAATTAAAGTTGTAATTTTTTTTTGAACTCTGATTCACCCCTCATATCATTCATTGTGCTTCCAATAATTGGTATCAGAGCTTGGTCCTTTAAATAATTCTAACAAATTGAAGGTGATCGTAAGAAGCATAAGATGTCTAGTGATCAAAAAGAAGACAACATGTATGATGAATAAGTCTACTATGACAGTGAAGGAGAAGCTGAATTAGACCTTGAATTTGAGCTCATAAGTGCCCTTGATGATTTGAAGCATAAAAAAAAGACTGTCAAGGATATTTGAAATCAGTTAGAAGGTGTCAATACAAGGTTAGATCAAAGAAAGTTGAGTATGACCAGATGAAGATAAAGTTAGATTCCTTGGAGGTTAATCATGAGCATCTCATAGACAAGATGAGAAACTTTGAAAAAGAGCATGAGAAGTCATAAAAATTCAAGAGTGCCAACATGAAAAGACCAAACAGATAGCCCAATATAATAAAAGATAAGTTATCATGGGACCATGAGAAAGGGAGCAATGAGTCAAGAGGTAAGTAGAAAAATGTTGTTTGTTATAGTTGTCATAACATGGGACACATTACAATATTCTATTCTAATAAAGTTAGAAGGCCCGCAAGAATAAACAAGATATATGAAGCTCCTAGAGTGCATGATAAAGATCAAATTTTAGCATGGAAACCAAAGCAAGTTAGGACTAATAATATTGAGAGCAAGAGTCAAGATGGACTATTTTCTAAGGAGGAACGAAAGACTAAAATGGATTCTATGCTATCTTAGACTGCCTTTCACATTTAAGATGAGGGTATAAAATTGTATATAGATAGTGGTTTCTCTAGCCACATGACTGAAGACAAAAATAAGTTCATATCATTGAAGAAGAATATTGTAGGAATAGTGAGATTTGGAGACAACACAACTATCAATATAGTTGGAAAAGGTATCTTGAGTTTGGATAATGGAAAGACTATGACACAAAATTTGTTTTATGTAAAAGGTTTGAAACTTAACCTACTCAGTTTCAGTTAAATGTGAAATCAAGGACACACTAACTTTTCATGACAAAAGATGTGAGATAAAGAGAGCCAAATCAGGAAGGGAAATTGTCAATGCTAAGAGGAATGAGAACAATGTATATTTATTGAATGAAATCAAGAAGAAAACATGTTTTATGACCAAGATGGATGAAATTTGGCTATGGCACATAAGGTTAGGTCACGTAAACTTGGATAATCTGCTTAATATAAGCACTAATAAGTCTATAAAGAACATGCTTAAGATCACCAAACCTATAAACATACTTTGTAAGGCATGTCAACATGGTAAGCAGACTAGAAGGAAGTTCAAGTCCAAAAACTTTGGACTTAATACACACTGATCTCTATGGACCCAAAAGAATTCAAAGCATTTAAGGAGATGGCTAATGTTACTAATAGATTATTACACAAGAATGACTTGGGTAACATTATTGAAATAAAAAATTTAAGCTCTTGACAAGTTCAAGGTATTCAAGGCTCTTGTTGAGAATTAGAAGAATGAGAAGATCAAGTGTTTAAGATCTAATAGAGGAGGAGAGTTTTGGTCTAATAAATTTGATGACTTTTGTGAGGTTCATGGAATAAGGATACGGTTTTCAGAAGCTAGGACATCTCAATAGAATAGGGTAGTCTAAAGAAATAATATGATAGTTTAGGATATGGCTAGGACTATGTTAAATGAGTTTATATCATCTAATGGATATTGGAGAGTGGAAGTTGTTAGGTTGTGCAGATAAAAGCTTCACTGATGTAGACATGGAGAAGGCCATTGGAGGAGTTACTGGAGTGTCACAGACACCGACGTTGGTCAGGCCAATCGACGTCGGCAGGGAGGAGACAGAAGGCAACCAACGTCGGTCAGTAGTCGGCCGACGTCGGCAGACCCCAAGCAAACAGGGACTGATGTCGGTCGCCTATGTGGTTTAGACTGTAGATGTTATGGGCAGTTAGCTAACGAACCAAGTGTTTTCATGTCAAGAGCCAATTTAGACTGAGAGCTGCAGATCTAATTATTGTAATTAGATGTCTAATTATTGTTTGGATGAGATCTATATAATAGACTCATGGTTGTATTGTAAACTTGTGCTAGGGAGTAAGAGAGCAATAAGCTCCTTCAGAGAGAGGTGAGCAATGGTGCGTTCCTCCTACTGCCACAGTACCAAGTGTGGGTGCTGGATTGGAGAATCAACAGGGTTCTTCATGTGTGTATGATCTTGGTCATCAGGTGAGCATGGCCTATATAAGAGATCTACATGGTAAGTAAGATCATTGATCTGCAGGTGTATGTGTGTGCAAGGTCAAGGTTCACAGGTGTGCAGAACCAGATTGATTTGTAGGCATGCAAGATCAGAGAGGACAGCAACACAATAGGGAGCAGGATCAGGTAGGATCTACTTGGAGTACGGTGTGTACTCATTGTGATGTACGTGGAGTACATGGAGAGCTAAGAGAAAGGCAAGGAAGATCCTTCCATAAGTAAGGTCTGTTGAGTTGTAGGTTGTTGCAGGTTCATGGGAGATCTACTTGAAGTACGTTGAGTACTTGTGGAGTGCATGGAGCACTTGTGGTGTGCGTGGAGCACTAGAGAACTGGCAATAGTGGATACTGGCTAGTTGGAGGTGAACACCAACTCTGTGTTTGAGTTGTGTGTTGGGACCTAAGAGAGAGAGCTTTGAGGAGAGAATTATTGTTCACTTGAGGTGTGGAAAACCTCTGAAGAGGTGGTGGAGAATAAGTGGCATCTTCTTTATTGTATTCTTTTCTGTATGAGTATTAATACAAGTTGTGTATTGCCTCTCATATTCTATGTTATTTTTGAATTCTAGTTACTTGTGATTCTGGTTAATTTCCACATATTAATTTGCTTATATTTGGTAATCAATTGTGTGCTTTCGGTTATTCATATCCCATCAAGTGGTATCAGAGCTAAGGTTGCAGGGAGCAGGTTTTGTGTTTGGTTACAGGTCACTCTCAGGGGTTTTTGATTGAGTGGGAGTAGAGCAATGGCAGATGAAAGTAAGCTAAGAATGGAGGAGTTGAAAAGCACAAATGGTCACTTACGGTCCTATGGAAAGAAAGAGCAGGTAAAAGAACATTGTTGGTTTGTGGAAGATCAGCATGAAGGAACTGAAGAAGCAGATGTTGTAGGTGATGTGGCACAGGATGCTCTGGGAGGTTTCTTGGATAAAGTTGAATCTTAGATAATAGATTCGGTTGCCTCTTTCCATGTAGCCCCAGATAGAGGAGCTGGTGAGCCTTGCAAAAGTATTGGCAAAGGGGAAGTGAAGCTGAAATTGCAGGCGGCCAACACACGGGTGTTAAAGGAGGTCATGCAAGTCCCAGGTTTGGAGATGTGGCTAATTTCTTTAGAAAGGTTGGGTGATGAGAGATGCATAAGAACTCTCACAGCGGATGCACTTGAATTAGCTAGTGGTAAGAAAATAGGTACTCTTTATCTACTTGTTTATATTACTGATTCTTCTTCTATTGTGGAGATGTGGCTTCGTAGGCTTGGTCACATGAGTAGGAAGGAGATGCATGTTCTTAAGCAGAAGACAAACATTTTTGACAGGCTTAAGAACTAGAAAGCCTTGGTGTTCTTGGAGGAGATGGCAGACAGAAACCAGTGGATGGTGTTGGATACTTCTGAGCAGGGCAGTTTGGACATGGAGATTGATTCAAAGGAGATCGCAGGTAAAAAGTCATCACTCACAGGTGAACACAGGTACCGGCATCGGTCAAGAGGAACCGGCATCGAACAGACAAGTGCCAATGTCGGTCATGTGCAGACCGAAGTCGGTGATGTCAGGCAGGGTAAGACCGACATCAGTCAAGAGACTGACATCAGTAGCAGGTAAGACTGACATTGGTTAGGAGGATTGACGTCGGCAATAGGGACACCGATGTCAGTAGGGTCAGTAGTCAGGGACAGGCGCATGGGAACTGACATCGATCGGATACAAACTGTGTGGTGACCGAGGTCGATCACTGTAATGGATTTTGGGTGGGCAGCTCACTGTCAAGGAGTCTCAAACACCCATACGGAGGACTGAAGACATAAGTAGGCCTCAAATTCATTATTCCTCTTCTTTATACTCGTTGCTTACTGTAGAGCAGGAAGGATCCAGGAAATAGTGGGAGTGTGGCAGGTATATGATGCAGAACCAAGCGAAGACTTGGTAGGGTTGCCAGCAAGTATAAAAGCATAGAGACGAATGGATACCTTAGTTGAAGAATAGATAAAATAGACACGTGAGACGGAAGACCAGGTCTTATGGTCTTGAGGAGCTGCAAGACAGTGGTACAGGTTTTGATAGGTGGAGGACAGAGCATGGCTTTAGTCAATGTCAGGGTAACTACTGTGGTTTACCTTATCAAGGGGATGATGAGTCATGACATCATTCTGTTACTGTATGTGGATAATATGCTAACTAGCAGGTTTGTACATACAGGGTTTTGTTGAGCTAAGGGTAAGATTAGTTCAGTGGTTTGCTATGAAGAATTTGGAGCAGCAAAATTCTTTGGCATGGGAGACATGGAGATCACAAGTTGATTTTGTCTCCAGTGGGAGCTGATGTGAATCAGGTGTTGGCAAAGTTCAGGATTCAGATCCGGAGCACACTAAGGGCTGGACAGGTATAGTGTCCAAAATCACATGAGGTATGGTATAGACCTGAGTTTGCCCACACAGTGGGAGCTGTCAGAGAGTTAGGAGCCAATTCGGGGAAGTGGGTTCTCAGGAATTTGAGAGGAACCAGCAGCAGGTATGCTATGCAGGGTCAGGACTTCACTACATGGGTTTGTAGGTTTGGATGTGGTAGGGTACTCAGATGATAGGAGGTATACCATAGGTTGTGTGGTGGGTTGTCTTCAAGATTGATCTTGAAGAGGGATACAAACCAGGAAACAAATTAGATGGAGTATAGGTAGAGGTACAGTGCAGCTGTTTATCTCCAAGTGGGAGATTGTTAGGTTGTGGAGCTAAAATCTTCACTGATGCAGACATGGAGAAGGCCATTGGAGGATTTGCTGGAGTGTCACAGACACCGACAATGATCAGGCCAATCGACGTCCACAGGGAGGAGACAGAAGGAAACCAACGTCAGCCAGTAGTCGGCAGACGTCAGCAAACCCCAGGTAGACAGGGACCGACGTCGGTCGCCTGTGTGGTTCAGACTGTGGATGTTACAGGCAATTAGCTAACGAACCAAGTGTTTGCATGTCAAGAGCCAATTTAGACTGAGAGCTGCGGATCTAATTATTGTAATTAGATGTCTAATTATTGTTTGGATGAGATCTATATAATAGACTCATGGTTGTATTGTAAAATTGTGCTTGGGAGTAAGAGAGCAATAAGCTCCTTCAGAGAGAGGTGAGCAATGGTGCGTTCCTCCTACTGCCACAGTACCAAGTGTGGGTGCTGGATTGGAGAATCAGCAGGGTTCTTCATGTATGTATGATCTTGGTCATCAGGTGAGCATGGCCTATATAGGAGATCTACATGGTAAGTAAGATCATTGATCTGCAGGTGTATGTGTGTGCAAGGTCAAGGTTCATAGGTGTGCAGAACCAGATTGATTTGTAGGCATGCAAGATTAGAGAGGATAGCAACACAACAGGGAGCAAGATCAGGCAGGATCTACTTGGAGTACAGTGTGTACTCATTGTGATGTACATGGAGTACATGGAGAGCTAAGAGGAAGGCAAGGAAGATCCTTTCATAAGTAAGGTCTGTTGAGTTGTAGGTTATTGCAGGTTCATGGGAGATCTACTTGAAGTACGTTGAGTACTTGTGGAGTGCGTGGAGCGCTTATGGTGTGCGTGGAGCACTGGAGAATTGGCAGTAGTGGATACTGGCTAGTTGGAGGTGAACACCAACTTTGTGTTTGAGTTGTGTGTTGGGACCTAAAAGAGAGAGCTTTGAGGAGAGAATTACTATTCACTTGAGGTGTGGGAAGCCTCTGAAGAGGTGGTGGAGAAGAAGTGGCATCTTCTTTATTGTATTCTTTTCTGTATGAGAATTAATACAAGTTGTGTATTGTCTCTCATATTCTGTGTTATTTCTGAATTCTAGTTACTTGTGATTCTGGTTAATTTCTGCATATTAAGTTGCTTATATTTGGTAATCAATTGTGTGCTTCTGGTTATTCATATCCCATCAGAAGTAAGCATTGTAGTCTATACTTTGAATAGAGGATAAATCATGACTAACGGCAATAAAAATCCTTATTAATTGTGGAAAGATAGACCTACTAATGTAGAACATTTTAGAGTATTTGGGAGAAAATGTTTCATCTAAAGGTATGATTAAGACTTAATAAAGTTTGATTCTAGATATGATGAATGTATATTTTTAGAATCCTAATCAATGAGTACAGCTTATAGATGTTATAACAAGATGATACAAAAGATTGTGAAAATCACCAATGTGAAGATTGATGAGATAAAATCACAGTCACAGTCAAGGGATACTTTAGTGAATCTAGACTTCAATAATGAAGAGGAAACTATAAAGGTTGAATGAAGAGGAAACTATAAAGGTTGATAAGGAAAAAGAATAAGTTAAAGAAAGATAAAACTCAAAAGGCCCCTCAAAATAGATTCAAAGAGATCATTCTGAATCTCAAATCATTGGCAACAAGAATATAGATATGCAAACAAGAGGAAGACTGGTAGGTAATCTAAATCAAGAGCATGTTGCTCAATTATCTAATATTGAATCTAAAAATCTTATAAAATCAAGTAAAAACAAATTTTGGATAGATTCTATGAATGAGAAGTTAGATCAAATAAAGAAGAATGAGACTTTGGAACTAGTTCCTAGGCCTAAAGACAAGAATGTCATTAGCACAAAATGGGTGTTTATAAACAAGTTGGATGAAGATGGAGAAATCATAAAAAATTAAGCTAGATTGGTATGCAAGGGATATGTACAAGTTGAAGGGGTAGAACTTGAGGAGACCTTTGCACTAGTAGCAAGATTGGATTCCATAAGATTATTTCTAGCATATGTAGGATTTAAAGGGTTCAAAGTACACCATATGGATGTCAAATCCACCTTATTGAATGGGAATTTGGAAGAAGAGGTATACATAGAGCAACCTGGATGGTTCTCACTATCAGGTGACAAGGACTATGTTTATATATGGAAAAAGGCTCTTTATGGTCTAAATAAAGCTCCTAAATCTTGGTATGCCAGGTTGGATAGGTATCTGTTGGATCAAGAATTCAAAAGAGGAGTTGAAAATAGTAATCTATACATAAAGTCAGAAGATGACCATCAGTTGATTGTATTTGTATATATGGATGACATCATCTTTGGTGGAAATAATGAGAACATGACCAAGTACTTTGTAGAGGTGATGAAAAAATAGTTTGAGATGTCCATGCTGGGAGAACTATCATTCTTTCTTGGGTTGAAAATCACTCAATCTTAAAAAGGTATATTCATTTCAAAATCCAAGTATATAAGAGAGATATTGAAGAAGTTTGAGATGGAATATTGCAATGTAGTTAGTACACCTATGATCATAGGGTGTAAGTTGATCAAGGAAGATGAGTCTCTAAATGTAAATTAAACATCATATAGGTAAATGATTGGATGTTTGCTATACACCACTACCTCTAGAACTAACATCATACAAGCAGTAGGTCTTGTGGGAAGGTTTCAACAAGATCCAAAAAAAATCATCTACAAGCAGTCAAAAGGATACTCAAGTATCCTAACGGGACTATAGAGTATGGGTTGTGGTATTCAAAGAGTAAGAGGTTCAATTTAATAGCCTATATAGGTGCAGACTAGGCAGGAAGTCTAGATGATAGGAAAAGTTCCAGTGGAGGAGCCTTCTTCTTAGGTGGGTGCCTAGTTTCATGGACAATTAAAAAGTAACCATCAGTAGAATTATCCACTTAAGAGGTTGAGTACATTGCAACACCTTCATGTGACACTCAGGTCCTATGGATGAGACAAAACCTAAAAGACTACAAGGTAGAGTATGATGGTCCTAGGCCTAAATATTGTGATAATACAAGTGTTATAAGATTCTTAAAGCACCCTATCATGCACTCACATATTAATCTCATTCCCATCAAGTATCATTTTCTAAGAGATTATGTAAGTCAACAAAGTGTCAGACTTGAATATGTTTCTACACAGGATCAGATTGTAGATATTTTAACCAAAGTACTTTCAAAGGTAACATTTGAACACCTAAGATAGGAATTGGATGTAATTGTTACCCCTAAAAATCATTGAAGAATACAAGTACTTAGGGGGATCTAATCAGGGTCATTAGATCCAATAATAGGTGAGTTGTTGTAAGAAGGTATGCATGGAGATATGGGGAGCATGTTTATATTATGCCTCATAAACTCATAGTCCTATGTGTTGAGTATTTTGGTTACAAGAAGTGTGATCCGAGAAGTTGTAGACATCACTTTGTCATTTATGTCAAAGGGGAAAAAAATAAGAATGGGGAGATAAGAATGATTAGTTTGTAGTGTGTTTTAACATTAATGACAAAGGGGGATATTGTTGATCGTTGTTCTTTTTATTAAGGTTTGGCATTGACATTGTCACTGATGTCAAAGGTTCTTGAGAAGGTCTTCATGAGGTCATTGAAGAGTGTAGCTATGAGAGAGAATATTGATCAATGTTGCAGTCATATTGATAGTGTAAGATATGTATGGTATATGTTCTTATGTTTGCATTCATGATGTGAAAGTCAGCATGGAAGGTCCTTGTTGTCAAAGTTATCAAGTGCCTGAGCCTAGTAGTGTCTTGAGAAGGTATGTGCATAGGATGCCTAGTCTTGTGCATGAATAAGCATGATGGCTTGGTGAGATGAATACACAAATGAATGAACAGTTGTATGAGGTTTATTGAGCACATATATGAGTCATTGGAGCACTCATATGAGTATCAGGGTAATCCTATAGGGGTAGGACCTTCAGACCAAGTCTTCACCTAGACCATTTATAGACCCTGTCTAGCCTAATGAGCCTTAATGATTTATTATCAAGGCCTCTAAAGGATTTATATCAGTGTTTAAGCATGAAAGAGGTTTCTTGATTATGTGAGTGAGGTGTAAAATGCATGGAAAGAGGCATGAGGGTCAGTTTTAAGGCCTAAGAGAGAAAAACGTGAGAGAATATGGTCTAATGGGATATAAGGTTCTATTTTCAAGGCAAGTATGGACAAGTGAGTATTGTTAGAAGTGTGGCGTGTTGTTTCAAGTATGTTAACCAAGGTTGAGGTCATGGTTTGCATAAAAAGTCATTAAAATGTATTTGGAGGTCTCTCGAGTGTATAGGATGAAGGGTTCTCAACCTGAGAAGGATTTTATTGTACTCATTAGCTTGTTAAACCTATGAATGGGAACCTAATCTATTTATGGTATATGAGGAATCATCCTAGCTCAAAATTTTATCTATTTATTTTTGGAATAAGGGGCTATGCTTTATGAACAATTGTTAAGAATGGAAACATGTTTAAACCCTCTTAGAACCCTAATAAGGACATGATGTTAAAGATATGATTAAAAAGTGCTCAGTATTGTTTGGAATGCTTAGATAAGAATTTATATCTTGTATTTGACTCTCCCAAGTACCTCTAGGTGGTGGTGGTTAGAGAGAGGAGAGAGAAAATGTGAAGATACAAGATTATTTTTGAAGAAGTTGTTATTACTATAAAAAGTAATTTATAAATCATTAGATGGAGAAGGTTGAGACCTGTATTTGATGTCCATGGTGATTTATGAATAGGTTATATCCCTCAAGTGTGCTAAAACAATGAAAAACATAAGTAATAATGAGAAGATGATTAGGAAAGTGTTTTCATGACATAGTGATGAAACCAAGTGCATGAATATGTTTTGTTGGACTTGTAAGACATATTCATGTTTGTTATAAGTTTTGAAGTTAGTGAATATAGTGAAAAAGTTTCTTACAAGTTGACATGTATGGTTCAGATGAGACAGTGAGATATGAGGTCATGAGATTGGTCTACAAGACCAATATTTACCTTTTGACCATATTATCTTTTCTATCTAAAAATGGTCTAATTATCTCATATGATCATCTACATACATCATAAGTCATTGAAGATGTCTATATAGGTGTTGGAGGTTTGAGTCATTATGATTGGATTTCTGAAAATCTAACAGTTTTGAGTGAGCAAGTTGCAAGAGTGATTTTGAGTCTTTTTTCCCTATGTGATGAAGTCTAAAACACTTGATGAATTTTTTGAGGTCTTGAAAGTTTTGTATATGTGATTTATTGTCATGGTTATGTGACTAAATTGTGTACATTATTAAGAATTATTTGATAGACTTTTTGTAGGTTAACAGGCCTAATTGTGAACAATATTAATGGTGTGCTTCAAGTGGTAGTTGGAGCTAGAAAGTGTCATGGACCTAAGAGGAGCTTAGTGGGGGTATATTTTAGTGGCATGTGAAGTGTTTCTATTATGTTTGGATTTTTAAAGTTTTCCAAAGAGATTGAAAGGTAATGTGTACTAATCAAGGCCTAATTGAATTAGGTCTCCTTAAGGCCTAAAAGAGGTTTTAGTATTTTAATTTGAGGACAACCTTTTGTAATGATTGAATCATGTATTAAATGTGTTATAAGACCTTTTTTAAGGGTTATCCAAGTGTTCAAGTGTGTATGGCTGACAAATAGGTGTATGAGCTAAAGGATTGTATAAGAATAAGGCCTAATAGGCCTAATTAACTAGTAAGAAGATTGAGAGTGCAAGTGAAGGAAATAGAACATTGATGAGATGAAGTCTTGTAGACCATAAAAAAGGTGTAGAAAAACTATCATGAATATATAATGGGGGTACTGTAGATGAATATGAAGGCCATATGAACTAATCAAACTTGAAAAGACCTACTTGAGTGAAGATGCCTAGAAAATAGTTTTGTGAGGGATAAGGGTGTAAATAGTTGAATAAGTCGTCATCATTAGTTGGCTGATAAATAAGGTGTTCTAAATGTGATCAATACAAATAGGTGGATGAGTTGGTGTTGAGTCATCTAGGGGTTGGTGCCTCCTTGCAAGGTGGTGCTTGTTAAAAACCTAGTCAAGTGGGTGCTTGGTTAGTTGCAGTTGGTGCTCCATGTGAAGTTGGTGCTTCAGTGAACTTGGTTTTTGTATTATAAAAATGTATTCCCTTTTTAGAGATTAGTGTGTTTTCTTCCCTTTGAGGGTTTCCCACTCAAATAATTCTTTTATGTGCTATGCTTTTGTCTCATGCTCATATAAATGGTTCATGATGTATTGTTAGTTCACTATATTGTTGTGATGGTTCATGAATGATAAAGTAAAGTTGTAAAAGTTTTTTAAAGACTGAATCAACCCCCCTCTTTATCATTTTGCTTCCAACAAAAATCCACCTAAGTGTGTCTCAAATGCATGTGTCAAGTAATGAATTTAAGACTAGTCATCAGAGAATAATATGTTCATTCATAGCAAAAGCCATCCCCCCATTTAGCAAATAGGCAACAATTTAGACATGATTTTGGTTGGAAAAAAAACATGTATTGTCTGGTCAGTGGAAACTATGGAGCATTTGGGTCTAAAGGAGCCCAAATCTCCCAAGTCTCCTAAGAAGAAATAAAATCCAAGGCCAAAGAGATTTGATTTGATCTGGATAACACCATCAGTATTTTGTTTTGTTATCATTTTAAATTAATCAGTTCCTTTGGTTAAGTAGTTATGAGGAAGGGACATCCATGCCATCAAAGTCATCATAGGGCATGACCCTGATCTCAATTTATTGACTCTCGATATCGGATTCTGAAAAATATTTATACCCTGATGGATGGATATACGCAACTATCATCCTTTTTAGATTCAAATTATATGAAAAATTTATAGAAAAATTCAAATACAAACAATTCTGATATAATTCTCAATACAAATATAAAGACAGTATAAATAAATTTTTGTAGAAAAAAGAATTGATATATATTAATTATTATGGAAGGTTATAAATTATCTATAATTAATTGAGGTGAAATTAACTTATTTAACAAGGGCACCATGTACCAAGTCTCTGTCAGTTTCAGAATAGAATTAGAATTGATTGAAAATAATAATAATGGAGTTTTATCAATATGTTAGTATTCAAGATACTTGAACATGGAATAACTCATACATTTATTCCCTTGTGAATAAAAAACATGAATTACGAGTTTTTTGAAATAAATTATTTCAATATGAATTATATAACATTCAAAATTCAAATTATCTTCTATAAATCAAACAAAACTATAGAATGTTAATTTTTAAGAGAGAGTTT
The DNA here is from genome assembly GCA_037957365.1 of Torreya grandis. Classification (NCBI taxonomy): domain Eukaryota; kingdom Viridiplantae; phylum Streptophyta; class Pinopsida; order Cupressales; family Taxaceae; genus Torreya; species Torreya grandis. The sequence continues at coordinate 4,314,465 of JARHVA010000316.1, forward strand.
TAATTGTAGAGAGAGTTTTAATTGTAGAGATAGTTTTATTTATAAAGAGTGTTAGATTCAAATTAAACTGCAAACATACTTAAACATTGAAGCAACAACATATTCAAATGATCACTTTGTTGGTTAGAAGTTTATAGTTTGTGGATTGACACACCAATAAATTTTAATTGCTTTTCTATTGAACCAAAACATTTTTTACATTCAAATTCACGTGTTATTAATTCATAATTATAAACATTTTAAATGTAGATTGGTGTAGTTGTTATTAACATGTTTTCTATTCACTTTGCTTTGTTATTTATATATATGACACATTTACGTTGGGTTGAGTTCAAGATGAAAGACGCGTAGTTCATTACTGTGGAATATACCATCATTTTCCATATGGCTTGATGGGCTTTTCTCCATCATTATGGAAAGTTAATACCACCTGTCATGCCACAACAAATGTTCATAGTTATATATATTTTCGAATGGTTTTTATGGTTATTGTTCCTTATATGTTATTAATTTTTTCTACATGCATTTTAAGTTATTAGGTTTCGTGGCGTGCTTTCTTTGTTCATTTTTTTTTTCATGCCTTCACATTTGAGTAAACATTTACTGGTATATTAATGGAGTGATAGAATATTACAACAACAAAAAATATCTCTCAACCTTTTTCATAGAGCTCCTCCCCACAAATGGTCATTTAATATACCCAAAATTTCTTGGCCATAAAGCATTTCACCTAATAATTTTATATGACACAATGGAAGGATGAAAACTATTGTTAGTGCACCTTCTATGTTCATTATTTTTTAGCATGCTTTCATATCTAACTAAACATTTATTGGTATGTTAATGAAGTGATGAAACATTAGATAAAGGTGTGTTCTCTGTTAATGAACCCATAGTTGTTTTCTTTTTCTTTTTATGTGCATAATATTGTTATTGTGCCTTCAAGTCCTTGTTGGAGGGATGAAAATGTATCCAGTTATGAACCCACATTGTTTGCATGTTTTCATTCACATCTTGCTCTAATTTTTCTAGTGTTTTAATGAATGTCTTGGATGTTTTCTAAATCCATGTCGATGTGTGCTTCATTTTTGTATCACATTTATATTTCCCTACATGACATGGGTTAGAAAAACACAACATTAATTATTGTGTGGATGTAATCCTTGAAGGTTTTCATGCACATACTATAAATTTGTATTGTTAAATGTACCTATTAAAAATCACCCTATAATAATGGATATCATTAAAGGCTCCTTATTTACATTGTGTATTTCAATGCTCATAGTAATGAACAACCATATGTTACTATTTTTTTCATATTTTAATGTTAATTAATATTGTTGTTGTTTGTTGATCCCTCTTTCAACCTATCGGGTGGGCTCACCTAAGTAGGTAGACTTAAACAACTAGGTTTAAAATTTTGATCATTAATAATTTTTAAATGAACACATTATTTTAGTTGTCTTAAATTATTATGGGTCATTAATATGTAATGAAATTCCATGTTGGAGGAAGAGTGTGTCAATAAAAATTAACATTTATGAGTATGTGCATAGAAGCCATGCAGGTTTTTATTCACATACCAATAAATGTTTGACTTTCTATCAAAATTAAAAATTTCATTAACAAACCAATAAATGTTCAATCAAATATGTAAAATAAAATGCTCCTCTCAACTCATATTACTATTCTTGTCATATGTTCTTGTGATTTATTGTAGTTGTTTTATTCGTTCATAATTCAATTATGCTAACAATCTTTTGCATATATGTTGCTCTTACGTTTTCCATTTTGTTTTCAATATAATTTATTGAAGGTTGTTTTTTAACCTTACGTGTGTAAAGAAGAGGATTTCATATGTCTGAAAATGCCCATGTGAAACTATGAAGAATAGATGAGTCAAAATTCATTAATAATTTGATGATGATGATGTTAATAAAGTTATGTAACCCACTTAAAATTAGACTATATACCCCTCAGACAACCATGTAGAGAAGGAAACTAACATAAATTGTACTACCAATGCATGTTTGTCATTACAGTTTGAGTGGATAGTGGAAGATTAAAATGTGCAAAGAGAGATGTGGACCATAATAGTTACTCCATAAGTACTTCAACAGTTAAGTGGGGCATCAAAACAAGTACTTTTTTGAATGGGTGAAAGGAATCAAATCTACCAACAAAAAGGGCCCACCCATTATTATATCAAAAATAGAAGAAAGTGATATAGTGCAATGGTGCAAAGACTTAGATAACATGTGACAAAGGTTAGACATATCAAATTTGAAGGTACATGTTTCCCATATATTCAAAATTAGGCCCAACCCTTTCAGTGATGGTGTCCCTAGTAAGTCATGGTGGAAAGGATTTAAAAATATGCACCCTGATTTGTCTATGAAAATAAGAGGACTGCATAGAGATAGTGTCATGCTAAGGTTGTTCATTGTGTGTAATTTTTATGATTATTTGAAAATATTATATTCCTAAATCAATTATGGGCCACATAAAATATAAAATTATGATGAGATAGGGGTGAAAGTTGGAAGGAATTACATCATGTGAGTCATCACCAAGAAAGGGGTAAGGAGTCTACCATTGATAATATCAAAGAGCAGAGAATGGATAACTATTTTATCATGTGTGAATGAAATTGGGTAGAGCATCCCAAGATTATGCCTATTTAAATCGAAGAGGTAATTATAGAATTTCATTGATAGATGTGAACCAGGTGCATGCATAGTTGCCCAAGCCCATGCATGGATGATAAAATAATTATTCATGAATTAGTTGCATAATTTTTCTAGATCTATACCAGAAGGAGTTTTGCCTTGTAATAGACATATTCTCATTTTTTTATGGGCATGATATCTATATCATGATTTTAATGATTGAAGAGGCTAGAGCTTTGGGGATAGCTTTACTTACATTACTTGCACATACTATCCATAAATTGTAGCCACTTGATGTAAGATTCTTTGGTATATTTAATAATGAGAGGATGACATGGATGAATACACATCATGGTTGTGAGATAAGAGACAAGAATTGGCCACTTTAGGTAGCATAATTATGAAGATGGAAATAACTCCAAAGAATATCAAATCTAGATTGTGATGTATAGGTATATAGCCCCTTAACCTTATGTCACATCCCAGTTTCCTCTGTTAGGTTTTAGATTGATGAACTATTGTCCTTTCAACATATGTGACATTGTGACACATTGGCTATGGTACATATGTGTATATTTGTTTATAGATATGCATTAAATTGACGTTATTTTCATGAGTAAATCAAAATGGTGGTAATGTTATATTTAGTTTGTCAAAAGAAAGATTTATTATAATCTTAAATTATTTAAATTAGATAATTATTAAATTAAGAAAATCAATTTTATTATGCTAATTAATATAGGAATAAATCACAATTAAACACACTAGATGAACTCATACCTTAAAAAGAGAATTCAAGTTACCTTCATGAAAACCTCATAAATCAGGGGAGATGAATTAAGAGTTCATCTGAAGGATATGTTGTAACTCCCAGTCAATGATTTGGAAAAAATACTTCAACTAGGTATTAGTAGCATGCAAAAAGGGAGGGGGAAATAGTATTAATTAAAGGGGAGAAAAGAAAAAGGAACACACGAGAAATTCACAGAGAGGAAGGGAAGCGAGAAGTTGGAAGAAGAGAAAAAAAACTTTAGAAATAGAGGTAGCGTGACAAGTGGGTACTATGATTACTCTATATAGCATTTATTAATTCAAGAATAGGTTATGTAGAAATTATGGTAGTTCTTGAGAAATAATGTCGGTAATCTCCACAAAAGAAAATAGGGGAATGGAAAACCCATCTGAATAAGCCTATATTTTGTCAAATCAAAATAAAATTTATGGAATTAAATATAACCCACCATGCGGCTTCCCGTATTATTTTTATATGTGTGAAAATGGTAATCAAAAACTTATTTCAATACATGAAATGTTGAATGTTTTTATATTGTATATAGATCTAGGATAATATGTAATAAATGTATTCATTATTTCCCTCAAATACAATGTTGCTCCCATGAATTATTCATTATATCAATTATTATTTGAAAAATAACCATATCTATATTAAATAAAATAAAGCAAACTACTGCAGTGAAAATATATATATTTCTATTTGATGAACATGCAATCAATTGTTTAGATCTAGACGCCCTGCTATAAACCAAACGCAATACTATTGGAGTAACATGCAAAAAGATGTTAGATTTAGACGCACTATTGAACCAAACATATTTCCAATGGATGAACATATAGATATCTGGTGATCTACTGCAAAACAAACATATTTTGATTGCATAAGCATGCATATAACTATTTAGATTAATGATGATAATGAAGTTTGAGAAAAGAATATAAACCCAAGTGACTTGTTGTATCCATAGACCCTCCATGTTATAAAATTGGTATTTCTAAAATAGCAAACCATAAGAAGGTGTTATTTGAACCACAAGTTCGGCATTTAAAATGCTCCTCATGTGCTTCGAACAAGTGACCTACTGCAACCAAACATATTTATATTGGATTAACATGATGACAACTATTAGATTGATGATGATATGTATTTGGGGAGTCAACATATGGGTATTTTCAAAATCATCTATGAACTATGTAAAAATATTTGAAATTGACTACAATAATTATCTCATGCACAAGGAAATATGGAAGTGCACTTCATGGATGACAATAATTGTACCAACTAGTATGATGGCATACTTATATCTTTTCTCCCTTGGAGAAGTGATATTGGTAGCATCTCAACCAGTGTTATGCTTTATAAATTCTTGCATTGATCTTGGTATATCCTTTTAATGTCATTTATCCATCATCTTGATATTACTTCTTAAGGACTCTTTAGTGACTTACATTTCCCTTACAGGTGAGATCTGAAGTATTATGCTTTAGTATAGAGTTATGTTTTGAGTTATTAGAATTTTTTTTGGACATCATCTTGCTTAATAATGTTAAATGATATTCTAAACTTGAATTTGTTAGGAATCTATAAAGTAAAGAGAGGTAGAAGTTCAAAAATGGCAATCTCTTAGGTTATCTTATGTTTTGTATATATGAACGATGTTTGATAATTATGGTTGAAAGATAAATGATTCATGCTTGCTAATATATTATGGAAGTCTTCTTTGATTTGATGATAAGAATGTTACATAGATGTATGCATAAGCATGAGAGGATTTTTTGAGGCACTATTGATGTGTATAGTATGGAGTCAAATAGTGAAATGATGTTGCATGCACTTATGAATGGAGAATACTTGTTTATAGGTGAAGAAAATTTAGGTCATGGTGGTCCCATGACTTTCCCTTAATTGGTTCTAGGCTCACTCATGATGTAACATGGGCACAAACATTCCCATGCCAATAAAAAAATACTATCCATTGTGTTTTTGGCAACATGGCCTATACATTCTATATTATGGACCTTTCTTTCATGTCTTTTGGTTATTTTTGAAGGGATATTGATTTGTGTGTGAGTCTAATACATGTCTCAAATAGTTCTATAAAGGATGGTATTACACATAACCTGATCAATAAAAGGGTCAATATGTTTTTCGAACTACGATATCTCTCTCTTAAAAAATAATTGGTCTTACCATTAGACCAAGTAGTATGCACTATTATTTAATAGGGGCTCCTATTTGATAAAGCTAATATCCATTGAAGAATAATAGAGTTAGTTGTAGGATTTATTAAAGGAGTTACATGTCTTTAAATATTAGAGAACACTCCTTATTATCTTTATGGTCGGTTTTAGATTTTTATGGATGCTCTTAATGGAGAAAGATACCCATAGGTACAGAGAGGAAATGTAGGTACTAGGAATTATTAGCTTAAGGACTATCAAATTTTATAGTTATAAGAGAAAAAGTATATCCACTATATGAATAGATAACCCATCTATATGTAGATATTATAAGGTTTTAAAAATGGTATTATAGTTTGAAATTATTTGGGGGTGTTCTTGATATATATTGTCGAAGTGACAAACTATTTCATACCATTTTTGTATGTGGTTAAAGCCATAGCCTAGCACTATAGGAGGACACAAGAATGATGTTGGACATCAATAGTCCTAGATTATACATATTTGATGTAAGTGATGGGGTTGAAAAGACCATCGAGTCTTCTCTCTATAATTAAAGAATGTATTTATACCTTTTCCTTGTATGCACTCGTATGAGAAAAATATTAAGTAAATTGTTACACCTTTAGAATTTTGGTATAACTACATCTAGCCCTAATTATGTGTATGTAGGTGACATCACAAATATGTATGTTAGCTCAGGAATTGAGCACAGGCATAGGAAACTAATCTTAGAGGGTATAGGAAATTAACCTTGATAGGTATTCCTTAGTATGACATCTTTTATAAATACTAGTGAAATAAAATATCCTTTTTGTAGCTCAGTTTTGTTATGCAAACTTGTCATCAAGATCAAGTTTGTTGCATCTTATAAGGATGAACACTATATGTGGTATCTTTCATGAGAAAGTAATTGTCTAAGTGACTAGACATTTCTGTAATAACATAGTACTTCATGAGGTGTACCTTGAGATTAGGTTCTCATTGGTTTGTTGTTGAATGTATACTCAAATATTATAATCTTGACTTTATTTATTTATTATGGTTGGGTGTAAGTTTATTGATTGGTATTGATTCGGGTGCTCAAACACAAAGACCTATGATAGTATGGGATGTCATCTAATCTTACAGTATAAAAAAGTACTCAAATGGTACATTCTATATTCATTATATCTTAACCCATACCTAAATAAATATATATGTTATGGTTATTAATGTTTGGGTAGAGTGATCATGAACTATGATAGTATGGGATATCATAGGATCCTTCAACTTAGATGTATATACTTGGGTGGTACATATTGTAGCTGTATATATAGACTCTTACCTAAATCAATTGTTCTAATGATTTTATGATTATTGCTTGAGCAGTATGTTTATATCAGTTAGTTGGATAAAGTATATGCATGCGTACAATCTTGTGAGTATAAAGGAATGATAGGTTTGATTGTTATGTACTTTATGTCTCACTTTGTTTTGTATTCTTAGGTGTGTCTAGCATGTGATTTTATTTGGAACTAGGAATGTTGATTCATTCATCATTGCTTATATCTAGGTTTATATGTGAGAGTGCTTGGGTAAGCACACAAGTATGGTTTAGCAAGATGATCCAAAACTCAGAAGATTTGGTTGATAAATATCTCAATAACATAGAAATAACATAGTAACAATGAATTCTTTGAGAAGAGATGTAGTATTACTCAAGATCGTAATACAAATATATGCTTATCTCTGGGAAGAGATGTTTGTCTTCACATTTCGGGTTACCTCTTCATTTATACACAATTTGAAATCATGGGGAGGATGTGGAAGGTCACCAATATTGAGGGAGATGAAGTGGTATGACTTCTAATATTTAAAACAATACAAAATTTGAGGAATTACTATTTTTAGAAACTTACTATTTTTAGACTGCACTATTAAAATTGAAATTTGAGGCACTTCCATTGGGTTTTCGGGGGTCAAACTTTATTGAGCATAGCTCAATGCCATTTCACGATGTTCCCCTCATTCTTAACTTTTTTATGGTTCAAACGGCAAGTCAATTGGAGCTACGATGCAAAAGTTATGGCTCCCAAAAGTTTCGTCATCAATTGGGGTAGAACTGTCACCCGAATTGTCGCCTAAATTGTTGCTTGGATCATTCTTCCCTCATTGAAAAGAAATGGTCCCCATTGTGTCAATGTTCCCCATCAAATGTGGTAGTTGTTTCTTGATTTGATTCTCTGTGAGCCACTCACCTTGATGGCTAAGCTGGCCCCTTTTGACCATTCGATAGAGCGGAATAGAGCATCCTCTTATTGTCTCCATCTAGGTATCCACAATCTGATCCTCTTCCACTAGAGCAAAACTTTGTGGATCAAGCTCATCAATGTTGAGTTGTTCTGCTACAATTGAAGTGTCCAAGAGAGGTGGATGATATGGTTTAAGGAGCTCCACATTGAATATTAGATGCAGACCAAGGTAGGCTGGTAGTTTCAACTCAAAAGCATTTTCTCCAACTCTTCTAGTGATGGTGTAGGGACCATATTACAGAGGCTGAATCTTTCTATGTGGGCCTGCAAGTCATTCCGTCTGAAGCTGCAACCAAACCTTGTCACCCACAGCAAAATGGTGTGCAATCTTGTGTTTGTCATGGCGTTGCTTATACTTTTGATTCATCTTTTCCAGGATGTCATGAAATTCTTTCTGGAGGTGTTGCATTTGTTCAATAAACTTTGTAGCTTTTGCTGCCTCTGATCTTCCATGAGGTGTCTATTCCATGGTGGAAAATGGAATAGCTATATCAACTGGTGCCATGGGTTGGAACCCAAAACATACTTAGAATGGATTGTGCTTGGTCGAGCTGTGTAGTGCCTGATTGTATCCAAGTTATATGAAAATAAGTCCCTCATCCCATGTGCGTGGATGTTTAGAGTGATACATCCAAATCATGTGAACAATCAAGTGGTTTACCACCTCTGTTTGACCATCAATCAGTGGATGGAACGTTGTGGACTTCATCAGCTTCGTATCCATCATCTTCCATAGAGTGGACTAGAAGATGCTCAAGAACCTGTTATCTCGATCTGAGACAATGGACTTGGGAAGACCAAAATGGAGCCATTTATGACTAAAATATAGTTGAGCAGTTTCCTCAGTAGATATATTTTTCTTACAGGCAATCATGATAGCCATTTTTGAAAAATGATCAACTACCACAAAAATACAGTCCTTACCATGTTTTAAAGTGGGCAAACCTGAGAGAAAATCCATTGAGACAAATTCCCAAGGCCTGGTTGGTTCTGGCAATGGCATGTACAATCCTTGCTTCTTATTTGTTGGCTTGGCTATTGCACATGGGGTGCAAGATTTGAGATATCTTTCCACATCCTTTCGCATATGGGGCCAGTAGAAGTGTTTTTGAAGAACTACCAATGTCTTCTCAATACCAAAGTGTCCAGCTGTCCTACTGAAGTGTGCTTCCCATATCTTTTGTTGCTCTACAACTAGAACACAGATGTGCCCCATATGATAGAGGACATTATCTTGCAAATAGAAATCAGAAACATGTGTACCTTTTTGAAGTGCTTGATATGTATCATCAAAGGTAGGATCTGCTTCATACAGGGCACCCCAAGTGGCAGTCTCATGTCTGCACAGGTCCAGAACTGTTGTGAGTGCAGTAATTGGTGGGTGGCTCAGACAATTTGTAGCTATGTTTGAGCTCCCTTTTTTGTGTTTGATTATCAGGTGGAATTGCTGAAGATATGTGGCCCACTTTTGATGCCTCTCATTTCAGAGCTTGCTTTGCATCTGGATGAATTCCAATGGTCTGTGGTCAATGTGGATGACCATTTCTTTCCCCAAGATGTAGTGTTTCCATTATTTTTAGGCTTGCACAGTGGCATAGAGCTCCTTATCATATGTTGGATATTTCCTGACTGTATCAGTGAAAGTTTCATTGTGATATGCAACAGGATGGCCATGTTGCATGATGATAACTCCCATGGCATATTCAGATGCATCTATCATCAACTCAAAAGGTTGATGCAAATTTGGCAAGGCAAGAATAGGGGCTGAGCAGAGTCTGTTCTTCAAATTCTCAAATGCCTTTTGTTGTATTTCACCCCACTGAAATGTAGCAGAGTGTATGATCCCGAGGACGAGGTCATGCTACAAGAAGCTTGGGTAGGAAACAACAGAGCTTCCTAATTTTCCACCTGTTCACTCCAAATGACTTCAAATGGCAGACAACACCGAGACATCTGATCCTTTTAAGGAAATGGTGAATGAGGCCCTCTAATGGCAACAAGTGTAGATGCTGCAACAATTTGCCCAAATTCTTCAAACACTTCCGATGGGAAATCTTGGCTTCGTGGCTCCACTTCCTGGCTCCTCATCCAGGGTACGTCCTTTCAGTGCCCTAACACCCTTCAAGGTCTAGGTAAATTTTGATATTCCTACATTTGAAGACAAAATCAATGTTGATGCAGTAAAAAATTGGTTAGATCAACTGTCTTCCTACTTCTCTGTAAATAAATTCACCGATGGAGAAAAGATTACTTTTGCTCTTTTGAAATCAACATTCCTTGTGAAAAACTAGTGGAAAGTATGCAAAAAGAGGTTCAGTACGGATGACATTGGCCTTGAGGTGGAACCTACCTGGAATGATTTTGTGAAAGCGGTGAAAGAAGAATACTATCCCATCAGAGCCTATGATGATCTCTACATACAATGGCAACAACTTTGCCACGGTAAGGACCAATCTGTTCAAGATTACATAGACACTTTTCATTCTTTGTCTGCAAGACTAGGCATTCAAGACAGTGAGAAACATAAGACTCTCAAATATCGTGGTGGATTACAATGGTACATATGGGGGGAAATGGAACTCTTCAATTTGAAAACCCTCGGTGAGGCATACAAATTTGTAATAAAGATTGAACAGAAGCATGGCAAAAAGAATACGAAGAGTCAACCCTCAAAATGGAAAGGTGACAAGGAAGGTCAAAAATGAGGCCCAAATTGAAAGCATGGGGAGGATGTGGAAGGTCACCAATCTCGAGGGAGATGAAGTGGTATGACTTCCAATATTTAAAACAATAAAAATTTGAGGAATTACTATTTTTAGAAACCTGCTATTTTTAGACTGCACTATTAAAATTAAAATTTGAGGCACTTCCATTGGGTTTTTGGGGGTCAAACTTCATTGAGCAAAGCTCAATGCCATTTCACAACGTTCCCCTCATTCTTATCTTTCCAACAATTCAAACGGCGAGTCAATTGGAGCTACGGTGCAAAAGTTATGGCTCCCTAAAGTTCCATCATCAATTGGGGTGGAACTTGTTGGTTGAATATTTTGTCGATCAGCGTACTGATAAACAAAATAGGTCTGATCAGCCAAAGTAGGAAGATTAGTCATCCAAATGTGTAGTTTTACCACATCATAAAGACACTGATCTCTCCTCTCATCAAGGGGAGGTTCCCTGTAGGTATGTATATATATATATATATATATATATATATAAACAGAAAATAATACTCATGGGTGGGACAAATCATCCATCTCTCTTCTTTTAGAGATGATGCACACGGATCAAAGTAAAAACTCAGGGGAAATGATAGACAATACTCCTCTTCTTTCAGAAATACTATTCAGCAAACCACAAGAATACTCCTGGAAATAAAAGTAGAATGTAATTGAGAGCGTAGTAACCAGCAAATCAAGATACAACACAAAGTCTCTACTTGAAATGCTCAAGATTAATATACGAAGGACAATGAGGGCACAAAGTCTTCTCAAAGTCCTTTACACAATAATGAAAAGAAAACACACTGAAGGCAGCTATGGGGGCACAAAGTCTCTCTATAATTGATTCTTCAGGGCACCTTCCTGACTAATTTTACTAATTTTGCTTGTTGAATTAATGAAACAGTCAGTTTTTGGCAACTCCGATGGGGAAAGAGTGCACATTTTTTAAGTCTCAAACTTCAAGCTAAAGCAGATCCTACTCTTTTCCAATTTTTGTTCTGCAATCTGGAAACTTCATGATATACCAGAGGCCAAAAATCCCAAGGTGTTGTAGACCCTACTTTTGAGTTGGCACAACAGAGTAATTTTGGGTTGTTTCCTCCACAATCTCAACTTGGACGAACTACTGGTCGAGCCTTGCCTGCCCACACTCCACCTGGATTAGTGATCCCACTTTTACATAATCAAATCATGGCTCAAGGACCCTGGGGCAATTCTTTTGGTCCCTTGAGTTTGATTCCACCTCTGCATGAGCTTCCATGCATTTTAAGAAAGAATTTTATTAAATTATTCAGTGATGGGAAGGTTCATCCCAATGAATACATTGCAGTTGTCAGCATAGCCTGCAGGATAATAGAGGTGGAATTTGAAGATATAGCGGTCAGGTTGTTCATGGAGACACTACAAGGTGCTGCTACTGACTGGTTATACCACTTGCAGGCTGGGTCAGTGACTGATTGGGACACTTTGAAAGACAAATTCGAAGCAAGATTTAGGCTTGCAGAAGATGCACATGCCTTGTTGGCCCAACTCACTCAGATGAAGAAGGAGCCTCATGAGCCTATGAGAGATTTTATTACCAGGTTTGACAAGCTGAGACACAGAATTCCCTTTGCCACCCAGCCAACAGCTCAGAACCTCAAATGCTTCTTCATCAACTCACAATTGCCTAAAGTGAGTTTTCTGCTAAGACGGGCCAGACACATAGACCTTGTTGATGTTCAAGACTTGGCTACTGAGGTAGAAGATGACCTTATCTTGGCTAGAAAGATAAGAAAAGACCCTAATAAATGAAAATCCTCTTCATCTTTTGAGTACTCCCCTGCAGTCACTACTAACCCAATGGTACAAAATCTAGCAAATGAAATGCTAGCTCTGAGAAAGCAAGTGGGACAAGGGATGTCATCTGCTCCTACATACAGAGATATGCCCAAGAAGACTTTTCAGAATCAGGCGTACCAAGGCAATGCTGCCAAGTTTCAGGGACAGCAAAATCACCTTCCTCCTCCACAGAGGAATCTTGCCCTTGAAGCACCTCCAAACAAATCGACAGTTAGATATCTTAAAGCTAAAATGAATTTTTCATTCCAGTCTAAGTTAAATCCTGAAGATGATGTTAATCTCTTCCTTGAGGAAGAAGAAGAAGAATTAGTTGGCAACTCTCATATTGGTTTCCTAAATTATCAAGATGAACCCAGAAGTGAAGGCCATACAGCTGAGGGGTCATATGTTGTATTCACCCGGTCTAAAAATCAATCAGCTCAACAAGCTAATAAAGAGAAAGCAGAGGAGTGACCTCAATCAACAGTTTCAATTGCTAAATGGGGATCTACTCTTCCTTTCCAGCCAAAGGATCCAGTAATTTCAAGAAAGGTAAATACCCCTACGCCTTCTACTTCAATTTCACAGTCCAATCCTCCTCCTTTAAAAAATCAAAAGGATAAACTCCCATCCTCTGCTCCTAGCTCATTTCAGGCATTTGATATCATTGACCATATAAAGAGAACCAAAATTCAAATGTCTGAATTTGAATTTTTGCAGTCCCATCCTGAGCAATTAGATAGATTAGTTCAATGTGTTGAAAATCAAAACATCCATGTTAAGCAAATGATCCCCAAGGTGACACATGATGCAGCCATAAATGCACCCAACAGGAACAACCTTGTCACCACTCCCCCTGTTGCTCCTAGTAGGACTGAACCTTTTTATGTCACATTGTTGATATATTGATATAAGTTGAATAATTGCATTATTGATTTCGGAGCTTCAGACAATGTCATGCCTACTAAAGTGGTTGAATCCCTTATCTCACACTGACCAAGACATTTGGGGGATGTTTCTCTATGGAGAATAAGCAAGTGCCATTGCTGGGACAAATCAAAGATGCCCAATTTGCATTTGCAGCCTTCCCAGCCAAGAGAATTAAGATGACTATTTTGATGGCTGACGTCCCAGCATCTTATGGCATTTTGCTTGGATGAAATTTTTGCAAGGACGTGGGGAGCAAATTAAGCATGGATTTATCTAAAGCAAGGATCCATGTCCAAGGCGTGATGAAAAGACTACTCCCTGAAAAAGAAGCAAAATTTGTGGTCACTTAGACATCAGCTCCTGAAGCTCAAATTCTTTTTGAATCTACAGGTATGGGTAATTATTTTATGTCTACAAATGAAGTGCATGAAACCCTTGAACGTATCAACTTAGAAATCAGTTCAACAAGAACAGCAGAAAAATTAGTAGGCTGTAGTACAGACCAAGAAAGTTTCTCCAATTTTGATGAAGAAAAGTCAGTATCAGATGAAATGTGGACTTTGGAATTTGATGGCAGTTGTTCTTCTACCAATTCAGAAGCTGGGATTGTTTTGATATCTCCTCAAGGAGATATGTTCCCTTCATCTTACAAATTATAGTTCAGCAACACTAACAATACAGCTGAATATGAATATTTGTTGCTGGGCATGAAGGCTGCTCAAGAAAAAGGCATTAAATTTCTTCATTCCAAAGGAGATGCTGAATTAATAGTTTGCCAAGTGAAGAATTTATAACAAACTAAGAATGAAAGATTACGCCACTACCGTAACTTGGTTTGAGACCAAATTGAAAGTTTTAATGCTTTCAACATTTCTTCCATACCTAGAGAGTCTAATGACAGAGCTGATGCACTTGCTGTTTCAGGAACTCTCTTAGTTCTTCATTCAGATTTCAAAAAAGATAGGTATACCATTGAGTTGGTTTATAGGCCAAGTGTTCTTGACAATGCTGATCATTGGCAAGTGTTCAATGATGATCATCAAATCATTGCATTCTTAGAACAAAAAGATAATTTTGAACATCTGTGTTTTCAAGACAGCGAACCTCAAAAGAATGAATCTATGTCTGAATTCAGCTCAGAGATAAATGAAGAATTATTGCAGCTGAAAGGAAAAAAATTCTCAAAGGCCTAGTTTCTCTTGAAAAATTGTTTGACAAACATGATGGATTCATTAAACAATACCAAACAGACTTGAATTTCTCTCAAAGATTCGATCAAGTGAATCTGTCTACTGAAAAAAATCTCAAGATGATCAATATTGGTAAGCACTGTATCCCTGAAGAAAGATTCAAGTTCACTTCTTTAATTTGTCAATACATGGATGTCTTAGCATATTCTTATGAAGACTTGAAGTCTCTCAGACTAGATGAAATTCGCCATAACATTCCTCTCAAGGCCGACTCAATGCCATACAAGCAAAAATCGAGACAGTATAATCCGAAAATGTCAGGTACTATTCTATCTGAGATACAAAAGATGTTAAATGCTAAAATCATCTTCCCAATCCATCATTCTACGTGGATTGCAAACATAGTGTCGGTAAGGAAGAAGAATGGTGAAATTCACATTTGTGTAAATTTTAGAAATCTGAATCAAGCATCTTTGAAGGATAATTATCTTTTACCAATTATGGATCAAGTGCTTCAAATAGTGACAGGTGCAGAGATGTTATCAATGCTGGATGGTTTCCTAGGTTATAATCAGGTTGAAGTTGGTGAAACCAACCAATAAAAGACTGCATTCACTATGCCTTGGGGTACATTTACATATAAGAGAATGCCTTTTGGTCTAATAAATGCTGGTGCTACTTTTCAGAGAGCTATGAATCTGGGTTTCAAAGATGAGATTGGTAAATTCATAGTGGTATACCTTGACGATTTGACAGTCTTTTCAAAGTGTCGATCTGATCATGTATGCCACCTACAGCGAGTGCTGGAGCACTGCCAACAAAATGGTATTTCCTTAAATCCTAAAAAGTCTATTTTTGGGGTAATAGAGGGGAAACTCCTTGGACACATTGTGTCCAAATAAGGCATAAAAATTGACTCAAACAGAGTCAAGTCTATTCAAGAGCTTAATCTGCCTACAAATAAGAATGTTGTTCATTCTTTCTTCAGAAATATGAATTTTTTACAGAGATTCATCCCCAAATTTGCTGAAAAGACTAGACATATTGTGAACATGATGAAAGGGAAGACTGTTTTCAGCTAGACTAAAGAAGGTAAATCAGTGTTTCAAGATATCAAGACTGCCATTACTCACGCCCCTACCTTGGTTTGACCAGATTACCACAAAGATTTCATCATATATAGCTATGTGTCAAAGAAGATAAAGGAATCACGCACCCGAAAATGTCAAATTTAACTAAGTGAATTAGCCGTTGATATTTTAAACATACAGACCAAAATACAATCACAGATCTCAAAATCAAGACCAGCAGAAAGCAGAAAAGGAATAGAACAGTAAATTAAATTCAGGACCCCATTCAATTAGCTGGACAAGGAGGAACGATGAAGATAAGATCAAATTGCCAGGTGGAACATCAAAAGTTACAAACTTTCAATAAGCGCGACTTATTTCCTTGCATTGATAAAATCAAATGGGTAAAGCGCCCCTAAGTTCCAACGTGTCTCCTTAACAGATTCCAATGCAAATTTATGTATTGATTGTTCCCAATTCCTTCTTGAAGAGGCTATATAAGGTACTTTCTTCTATTGTAAACAAGATCTCTTTTTTGACATTTAGAACGAAACTCTACCCAAATTGAGAGGCATCATTGAGACTTTGTGCTCAGTCTGTTAATCATATTTTGTTACTGGAATAAGAAAGCAAGGGACTTTTTCAGACTTTGTGCTGTGATTTCTTTGTTATTAAGGAAACTATTCTTATGTCTTTTTCCTTGATATATTTTTTGTTCCATTAATTCAACAAGTAGAATTAGTAAAATTAGTCAGGAAGGTGTCCTGAAGAATCAATTGTGGAGAGACTTTGTGCCCCCATAGCTGCCTTCAGTGTGTTTTCTTTTCATTATTGTGTAAAGGACTTTGAGAAGACTTTGTGCCCTCATTGTCCTTCGTATATTACTCGTGAGCATTTCAAGTAGAGACTTTGCGATGTATCTCGATTTGTTGGTTACTACACCCTCAATTACATTCTGTTTTTATTTCCAGGAGTATTCTTGTGGTTTGTTGAATAGTATTTCTGAAAGAAGAGTACTGTCTATCATTTCCCCTGAGTTTTTCCTTTGATCCATGCACATCATCTCTGAAAGAAGAGAGATGGATGATTTATCCCACCCATGAGTATTATTTTTTGTTTATATATATATATATATACATATAGCATACCTACAGGGAACCTCCCCTTGATGAGAGGAGAGATCAGTGTCTTTTTGATGTGGTAAAACTACACATTTGGATGACTAATCTTCCTACTTTGGCTGATCAGACCTATTTTTTTTATCAATACGTTGATCGACAAAATATTCAACCAATAGAACTGTCACCTGAATTGTCGCCTAAATTGTTGCCTGGATCACAAGATGTTATGCTAGAGTGAGTCACTTAGATGTGGGATTAGACCAAAGACATAGAAGCTCATCTATGTCATGATTATTTTGTTACCTATTTGGCTTAGAGTGCCAATCTCTTGGGTGGTGATGTCTCCTGGAGGAGACCATCACAATTGAAAGGAGAACTACATCAGACCCTGATTCTGAGGAGCAGATATATGGGCTACCCAAGTTGTGGTGGGGGAATTAGGTATAGATCCTTAGGCTAGGTTATGGGAGACTTGATTATTAGCAATTTGTGTGACTAGTTGAATTAGTACCAATACTTAGTATGGGAATTCAGATTGTG
This sequence comes from Torreya grandis, assembly GCA_037957365.1. Taxonomy (NCBI): domain Eukaryota; kingdom Viridiplantae; phylum Streptophyta; class Pinopsida; order Cupressales; family Taxaceae; genus Torreya; species Torreya grandis. The sequence continues at coordinate 4,331,796 of JARHVA010000316.1, forward strand.
TTAGTGTCCTTAGTGAGACAGTAAACTTTTTGTATCATACATTTGATTCTATTGCTTACAGTATTGGAATGTTGAAACTATTTCTACTTGTATTTTTTGATTATTTGACTAACTAAAGTATTCTAGAAACTGGGGTTGAATGAATGTTTAATATTTGTTTTTAAATTTTTTTTAAAAACTATTGCATTTTCTAAGTGCAACTAGGTGGGTTGTTACACCCTGAGGCACTAACTAATGATGTGAATTTAAGTGCAACATTCCATGTCGAGGGGGATGAAATAAGTGCTAAATAAAATATAATGAGGTTGGTGGTTCTTACTAAGGAAGACATTAAAACTACAATGGATAATATGGAGCAAAGGAAGGAAGGTAATGTTGTCTGAGGTGAAGAAGCTGAAACAACAAATGTAGGAAATGTTGCTAATGTAGAAAGTGTTGAACATGAAACAACTCATCTAAATGTTATATATGTTGATGGTGAAGAGGAATCAAATTTCCATTGTAATGAAAATAGATGCTGCATTCAAATTCAACCAAGATGGTTTATGTATGCCTACTTAAGTAAGACCTAAAAATTAGCAAAGGGAGGGAGTAGAAAATTTAGGCCTAAATTATGAAATTATTGAAGCTGATGTCTCTATTTCAATGCCATCACCATTGTCTTCTATTCCATAAAAAATAGTTCATTACTATGCACCAAATGGATAATAGAGCATAGATGATAAAATGCTTGACATAGATGCCGATGATGAAACTATAGAAATTAATGAACAATAAATCAATGAATGCAGGTAAGTAGAAAGTACTGACCGTCAAATTCTAATGTCAGCATTTTTGAAATTGAAAATAGAAAGGATTGCAAATAAATTAGGAAACATTACACTCAAGTCGAGATGAAAATCACAAATTATCACATTAGGCGAGTATCAACAAATGTTTATAGAATAAGAGACGCACAAGAAGGAGAATAAATAATTGAAGACAAGGAAGAAATAAGAAGCTGATGATGGGAAAACCTTAAGATAGGTTGAGAGGGAAATAAGGGAAAATTAGAAACTTGAAAAATCAATAAAAAAAACATATGAAAGAGAAGGAAAAGATACAACAGAGGCAAGAAAAGGAGAAAAAAGGGAATAAGAGAAAAGAGTGAAGGAATTTGAGAAGGCTATAAGAGAATTGGAGAGGCGAAGGTGTTATAGCATGGAATTAAACCATCTACCTAAACAACATCTGATATTTAATGACATGATAAACATTATATCCTCAATTGGTTCATGTGGTATCACTCCTATTGTTAGCATCATATAAAATTCCACTAGGCACACAACCATTGAAGGATAAACAAAAACTCCCCTATGTCCAAATATAATGAATTAATGGCATAACTCAAATTTTCCACCTTGGATGGCTTAAGGTTTGTTTTACCATAAAAAGATGTAATGAAATTTATTTAACTTCTTTTTCAATATAAAGAATGGTATTAAGAAATGTAATGAAACTAGATATGTTTAGTTTGATAATGTAATGTAATTAATTTTACTTGTTACTACCATTAAGTATGAAAATGGATCATAATCTTAATGAAAGTTTAAATAGGTTTACCTAAAAGTGAATTAGCCATTGTTCTTTTCCATTGTTGACTAAAAAATTTAAATTTGGCATCATTACCCACAAATAACAAACATGAGCTATACATGTAAATAATATAAGTAATAAAAATTGAGCTTTACAAATTTCACAAACTTTGAAAAATAATAACTGTACGAGCTTTCCAAACTTTAGAAACATATACTGTGTTAAGAAATGTAATATAAAAATAATAAATGTAGCACAATTTTCAAATACATAACAAGTGTCAAGAAACACAATGTTTATAAAATTTTCACAAATTGGGTAGCCCAACAAACATTCACCCTTCACAACAAATCAACTTCTATCCAAAACAAAAATGCATGAATATTGTTTGTGACAATATAATGGAAACCTATTCAACAACATTGTCAATAGAGTGTTAAACATATAAAAAATATTCAACAATAACATATAAATAACATAACAAACTTTATTGGTATATTAATGAAATTCTTATTCAATACGGATAGGCAAATACATTTATTATTATGTCAATAAAATTATTATTTTAGATGGAACCACATAAAAATTTATTGGTATGTGTACAAAAACCCTTATGGATTCCATCCACATACTATTAAGTGTTGGAAGCATATCCACTAAGAGAGGGGGAGGTGAATCAGTGTCTTTAAAACATTCATTCAATTCCGCTTATCATTTATGAAGCATTCATTCAAACACAGATCAACCAATGCATAAACAAGTATACGCAAGAGCATGAATCAAAAAACACATCATATATGTGTAAAAACCTCAAGGATAAGAAAAACACTAAACCCTACAAATGGACTATATTCTTATAATAAAAATATCCAAATTTGGTGAAACACAAACTCCACAAGGAGCACCAACTCCTACCTTGTCAAGCACCAAATTGCAAGGATGCACCAATCCCCTAGATGACTTAGCACTAACTCAGCCACCTAAAATTTTTGATCACCTTTATAAACCTATGTTTCTCACAAAATAATGATGATCACCTTCTTCTTCTCTTCACACACTTCTATCTCTCTCAAACTTACCTCTTAGGCTTCCTCCCTCAATATGCCTCTTACTAGGCTTATTAGGTCAACTGAAATTGACTTCCACATGCAAAAAAATTGTTATATATTCATAATATTATCTGCCCATTCTTATTATTCTTTATAATACCTCATTGAGCTCATAAATCTCCTATCTCATTCGCTTATACAACCTTTCCTCACACACACCAAATAGGCCTATTAGACCTTATTATTATACTTGACTCGTGATTGCGCATACCTTAGTGGGACAAAAACATCTCCACACTTTTATTTCCCTTAAAATGGGTCAAATAACACATTTAATACATGAAACATACACTATATAGGTCTTCCACCACTCATAATAACCAAAACCACCATTAGGCCTAGAGGAGACCTAATGCAATTAAGCTTTCTCAACCAACACATTACACTTATCCCTCTTGAAACTTATTGAGCCTCCATAAAATAATGAAACACTTTAAACACACCTCAAATATACCCCTTATAAAATCTATTTAGGTCCATACCACCTTTTATTCCAATTCACTACTTGGACCACATCATTAACACTACTCACAATTAGGCCTTCACATACCTAAAAAGTTTGTCTTGAATAACTGAAGCATACAACCAATTTTTAAATATAACCATAAAAAAAATAACATATTCATAAGATTCATGACCTTAGGGTCATCACAAACTTCATTATACACTTTAACACATATCTTAAAGCCTCAAACTCACTTCTGGAAAATGACCACTCAAAATTGCCCGAGTGTTCCAAAACCCAGTCATAAATAATTGACCACCAACATATATAAGGACATTTAATGACTCTAAATGCACTAATATTAATCTAATAAACATTTATAAAATATTAATATCCATTAAAATCTTCAACTCTGGACATATCATCTCAAACTCATCTCTGTTAGATGACTACTCAGAACTACCAGAAACATCAAAAACACAGCCATGAATATTTGAGCTTCAATTATTTAAAGAATAATTCCTATCACTTATGACACCTTCAAGAGATTATTTTTAATATCTATATCACTCTTAATTACAAATATTTCAAGATATAATTCCAAATATTGGTCTTACAAATCAATCACTTATCTTTAGTATACATATTCAATTCTTAACCAGTCTACTTACTTTGGATTTACCACTTCAATCACTTTCACTAATTTTAAAGCTTATGAAAAGTATTAATAGAAAATTAATTACCTAAAAATATATATATATATTCATTTTACGATTCAACTAAGTGTAGAGATCCTCTAACTCATTACTCCCATTTGTTTACTCAGAACTGTCATTCTATCTTGAGGACTAGTCAAGGTGATTATGACTTTCAACACCTGTGTGGGTATTTTTAGGAACTATTGTTGAATATTTATGATACTATGAGATAATTAAATAACTCTTAGATATATATTTACCATTTACAATTGATAACTTTGGTCTTGTAGACCAATCTTACACCTCCACTGTCTCATCTACACAAGATAGGTCAACTTATGAGTAATATCTTCAACATATCCACTAACTTCCAAATATTATATCCAATATGGACATGGGTTATAGGTATTTATAAAAAAATCCATGAATTTTTATCCATCCCTAATTAGCTATATCACATCCATAATATCATTCCCACTTTTGCCTGGTTTTTCTCACTATCTTCCTCACTAGGCCATTTTAGCTATAGATCAACTTCCAAGACTAGTTTAGCATATTTAAAGTCTAAAACCTACTCAGAAACCACCATGTGAAAAAAATAGGAGTATTGATCTTCTCCCTCCATCTATTCACTTCATTTGGTCAATGAAACTTTTAATAACTACACAAACGTTTTTACAAATTTTCTTGTAACTGATCATTTTATTTTTCCTCTCTATAATAGGTGACTGAGAGAGTTGAATATAATATATAATCATCACAATAACCTTTACAAAACAATTTTATAAATTTTGAATCATATCTCTAACTTCAGGTTCAACTTAAGGTTTTAAGGCACTAAAATCCAGTTTCCACACTTAGCAAACGCTCATTAAGGATTGCACATCATTCCAAAAAATAATGCCTAAAGAATACACATAGAAACCTTACCTCACTAATATGAACTAATCAAGAGCCCATGCAAAGGATTGATGAGACAATAATCATGAGAAAACCCTTCTTAGGTTTGCAACACCTTATTATATCACTCAAAAGACCTCAAATCCACTTTTATGCTTTCTTCTTCAACTCAAGACCTCAAACTTCACCAAAAAACATGAAACAGCATGTTACACCTAAAAACATGCTCACAAGTGCTCACAAGTCTCCAAACCTGATCATGATGCCTCGTCATGCCACCTAGGGTCTTAAGACAAGGTCCATGAGAAGACTACCAATGAATAACTTACCCCTTTAGCTCACTCTGAGAGTCATGTGACTAACACTACACCTTTATATCATGATATAACACTATATTACATAAATAAAATTCTATACACATCCATATCATTATCGTCATGCCTCTATAAGTCATATCCATGCTAAAAAAACTAGTCCATCAAACAGACCTACTAGGCACCATTCCACTTTGAGACCTTCAAGACTCTTGTAGCTCATAACTCATATCCAAACATATGAGACAAGATCCACAACATCTCCCATCATTCTAATTTTACCAAGACTTCTCAAACCTTATAGTTAGTTTGCTTAGACTAAACTAGCCTTCTTGATCACACAAGACATGAAGACAAAAGGCATTAGTTGTCTTCAAATTCTCTCTCTCTAAACTCATGAAGCCCTGAAGACCTTCCTACCACTATATATTTAGTCTTAAAATCATTATCATGCCGAATAACCTCATACCATGCTCACTGCCACACATCTTCTTGCAAGCCTCAGCTTCATTATTCATGCCTTCACCAAGACAAGACAAGGCTTCACAATACACCTTATCCACAAAGATTTTCTTATTATGAACTTGGTTATTAATTACCTTATCAGAAAAATTACTTCAACACAATCAACACTCTCTTTTTGATGATATCTCATAACAACACAAAAACAACACTACTCATAAGCTTGTCACATCATAACATTATGCTAAGACCTTATGCAGAACTTAAGGACCTATTAGACCATGCTTAAGCCATTAGGATCACTTATCATGCATCTTCACAAGAGCACCTCTAGGACATCAATGACACTAAATTACCTTTGACAAAAATGACAACATCAATTCCTCAATAAAAAAATAAGAACATACCTCAATAATCTCCTCTTTTGTCATTGATGGCAAACACTCTAACAAAGGAGATCATTCTCATCTTCCTAAGTTGGATCTCCCCCAAAATGGTCTTTCTCCCAATCTAGTCTTTTCTCGCCCATTGACATTAATGATAAAGGGTCATCTATGAAAATACTACCATATGATCCTTAGACTTGAAACATGATTTATCCCCAAACAAGATCAATCTTCCTCTGATCAACCAAACAAAAGCTCAACTCATATAATTACTCAACCATGCTTCCCTTAAGCTTAGGCATAAACCATCATAGGCCTTCATACACTTAGATGCATCTTCAGTTATTGAAAACATTGAAATGAATAATGTGAACATACAACAAGCTCCCTCTTTATTCTTATACTTAGTACCCTCATAAGAACACAAAAAAAAATTAACCCAATCCCACTATGAATATAGGGAACTCACATTATTTCATAGTCAACCACCTTAAATAAACTCTTGAAACTAAGTCCAAGTATCAACATAGATCAGGCTCACAACCAACTGTCTATATGAACACATTGGTCTTATAGACCAATCCATAACTCAAATTTCTTCAAGACTGCTACATATCTTCTTTGTATACACACCTACTCTTGGAGAATGATTGACTCCCCTTATTTCCATGAGATATTCAAACACTATCATGAATGTGACTAGTTTGATCAAGTCATCATAAAAATACTTTGTAACCTATCTCTATAATCACACCTCCAACATAATATTATCTAATCTTTGGATCTGAACATCCATAACGAACACAAAGACCCCCTAATCTGATGCTTTATCTAAGAACACTTGATGACAAACCATTTCTATCAAATTTGCACTTTGTACCACAAATATCTTCTCAAGATGAATTATTTGACTACAACCTCATACATCTACTGATATAAGAGTGTTTCCAATGCTTCATATACATGCTCAAACATCCTCAAATATATGCCTTAAAACACTTCTAAAGGATTTGATACCTAAACTATAAAACCCATACAATGCAAACCAACTTCTCATAAACCTGGGCTCACTTACTTCACCATGATACCTGCACATACTTTTAGACTCGGAACAAGGATTTGCAAGACACCTTGATGCCTTGACCTATTTCATCCATGTTATGATCTCAACATAACATTAATCAATCAGATATGAGACACTTGGACTTGTACCTTTCTCTCAACATGTCTTCAATGTCCTTTTTGACTTGAATGTCAGCTTAGGTTTGACCTTTGACTTAGCTTTTACATAATCCTTCTAAGCTGACACAGAACACTTTTGACATTCTTTCAATTCTGACTTATGACCTATAATAGAAAATAGATCACCTTGGTTTATGAGTTGATCATGACTTATCTTGTCATCCTTCTTATTAGTCAACTCTTCAAGTACCATCATTCTTTGGTATACCATCATTACAATCATGATAAACACTGTCATCATTATAATTCAAGTTGTGCTTCTTAGGATCACCTTTAGGCTATTAGGCCTCTCTCAAGGGACCAAGCTCTAATACTAAATGTTGGAAGCAAAACCTTTGAGAGAGGGGGGATGAATCATTGTCTTTAAAACATTCATTTAATTCCACTTATCATTTATGAAGCATTCATTCAAACACATATATCAACCAATGCATAAACAAGTATACACAAGAACATGAAGCACAAAACACATCATATATGTGGGAAACCCTCAAGGGAAGGAGAACCCACTAAAACCTAAAAATGGACTACAATATTATAATGACAAGATCAAAATTTAATGAAGCACCAACTCCATAAGGAGCACTAACCCCTACCTAGTCAAGCACCCACTCAACTAGTCTTTAGCAAGCACCAACTTGAAAGGAGGCACCAACCCCCTAGATGACTCATCACCAACTAAGACACTTAGAAATTTTGATCACCTATATAAACCTATGTTTCTCACATAATAAATGATGATCACCTTCTTCTACTCTTCACACATTTCTATCTCTCTCAAACCTACATCTTAAGCTTCCTTACTCAATTTGCCTTTTACTAGGCTTATTAGGTCAACTGACATTGACATCCACATGTATAAAATATGTTTTTTTCTCATAATATTCTCTCTCCCATATTATAATGTCATATAATACCTTATTTATTTCACAAATATCCTATCTCATTCATTTATACAACCATTCCTCACACACACCAAATAGGCCTATTAAGCCTTATTCTTATACTTGACTCTTGATTGCATATACCTTGGTTAGATAAAAACCTATCCACATTTTATTACCCTTAAAATGGGTCAAATAACATGTTTAATGCATGAAATAACCACTATATAGGTTGACCACCAATCACAATAACCAAAACCACCATTAGGCCTAGAGGAGAGCTAATGCAATTAGGCCTTCTCAAGCAACATGTTACACTTATCCCTATTGAAACTTATTTAGCCTCCACACATGAATTAAACACTTAAAACACACATAAAATAAACCCTTTATAACATAAATTTAGGTACATATCACCTTTTATTCCAATTCATTACTTGGACAACATCATTAACACTACTCATAACTGGGCCTTCTCACACCCAGAAAATCTATCTTGAATAACTAAAGCATACAACCAATTTTACCACATAACCATTAAAAAAAATAACATATTAATAACCTTCATGCACTTAGGTTAATCACCAAATTCATCATACATTTCAACATAGATTTTAAGACATCAAACTCACTTTTGCAACATGACCACTCAGAACTGCCTTAATGTTCCAAAACTCAATCATGAACAATTGACCACCAACATCTATATAAGGATGTTTAATCACTATAAATTCACTCATATAAACCTAAGATACCTTTATAACATATTAATATTCATTAAAATCTTCAAATATGGGCAAACCAGCTCAAACTCATCTCTGTTAGATTACTCAAAATTGCTAGAAACTTCAAAAACATAGTCATGAATATTTGAGCTTCAATTCCTAAAAGAATACTTACTATCACTTATGACACATTTAAGAGATTATTTTTCAAATCTATTTCAATCTTAAGTATAAATATTGAAATATATGATTTCAAATATTAATCTTGTAGACCAATCTCTTATCTTTAGTATACACAATCATTTTTGAACTAGTCTACTTACTTTGACTTTACCACTTCAATCACTTTCAATGATTTCCAAAATTATGATAAGTATGAATCGAAAATTCATGACCTAAAAAATAACATCATATTCAATTTATGATTCATCTAAGTGAAAATATCCTCCAACTCATCACTCCCACTTGCTTACTCAGAACTACCATTTTGTCTTGAGGACCAATCAAGGTGATTATGAATTTTAGCACCCATGTGAAAAAATTTAGGAAGTATTGTTGCATGTGGATGATACTATGAGATAATTAGGTAAATATTAGATATAAAAGTACCATGTTCAAGTGATAAATTTGGTCTTGCAAACCAATCTCATAATCTTACACCATTGTCTCATCTGCCCAAAATAGGTCAACTTGTGAGCAATATCTTCAAAATATGCACTAACTTACAAATCTTATATTCAATATTGAGATATTTTATAGTTATTGAGAAACAACCCCATGAATTTGTATCCATCCCTAATTCATGATATCATATCCTTAATTTCATTCCCACTTCTACCTAGTTTTTCTCACTGTCTTCCTCACTAGGCCTTTTTAGTAATAGGTTGACTTCCATGACCAGTTTGGCATATTTAATGTCTATAACCTGATTAAAAACCACCATGGGAATAAAATAAAATTATTGAACTTATCCCTCCATCCATTCACTTCTTTTGGTCAATGCAACTTTTGAGAACTACACAGACTTCTTTAAAAATATGCTTATAACTGATGATTTCCTCTCTCCTCTCTCCTCTCTCTAAAAAATGTCACTTGGAGGTGACCAAGAGAGTTTAATCCAAGATATAATCATCACACTATCATTTAAAAACCATTTTGAGCACTTTTGAATCATATATATAACATCAGGTTCAATTTAGGGTTTTAAGGCATGAAAAACTAGTTTTCACTCTTAGCAATCATTCATAAATTATTGCCCCTCATTTTAAAGACTAGTGTATGGATAATACACCTAGGAAATTCCCAAACTACCATGAACTACTCATGATCCCATGTAAAGGATTAACAATCTAACAAGCATGAGAAAATCCTTCTCGAGTCTGCAATACCTCATTATAGCACTCAAGAGACCTCAAATCCTCTTTTTATGCTTTCTTATTCAATTCAAGACATTAAAATTCACCAATACACTTGAAACAACATTTTAGACCTCAAACCATGCTCACATGAGCTAAAAATCCTCCAAACCTTATCATGATGCCTCATCATGCCACATAGAGTCTTAAGACAAGGTCCATGAGAAGATAACCAATTATTAACTTACCCCTTTAGCTCACTCTAAGAGTTTTGTGACTGACTCTATCCCTTTTTATTATGATATAATACTATATTTCATAACTTCAAGTCAATCCACATCCATCATCATCATCATCATCATCATCATCATCATCATCATCATCATGCCTCTAAAAGCCATATCCATGCTCAAAAACTAGTCCATCAAATAGACCTACTAGGCACCATACCACTTTAAGACCTTCAAGATTCCTTCTATAGTTAATAACTCATCTTTGAACATCTAAGATAGGATTCATAACATCTCCCATCTTTCTCCTTTGACCATGACTTCTCAAACCATATAGGTCATTTGCTAAGACTGAACTAACCTTCTTGATCACACAAGATATGACAATAAAAGACATTAGTTGTCTTCAAATTCTCTTTCTAAACTCATGAATCCTTGAATACATCCTACCACTATAGATTCACTCTAAAACTCATTCTCATGATAAACAACCTCATACCATGCTCATTGCCACACATCTTCTCACAAGCCTCAACTTCATTATTCATGCCTTCACCAAGACAAGACTAGGCTTCACAATACACCTTGTCCACGAAGATTTGTTTCTTATATGTTACCTTATCATAAAAAGTACTTGGTGACCTTATCATAAAAAGTACTTTAGCATAATCAACACTCTCTTTCTGATGATCTCTCATATAAATACAAAATAACACTACTCATAAGCTTGTCACATCACATCATTGTGCCAAGACCTTATGCAGAACTCAAGGACCTACTAGACCATGCTTAATCCATCATGATCACTTATCATGCATATTCACAAGAGCACCTATGGGACATCAATGACACTCAATTATATTTTACATCAATGCCTCAATACAACAACATGAACATACCTCAACAATAAGTGTTACATCTTGCGTACACACTCATCTTTCAACATGGCACCTCATTTTATATGAATGACCCATATTAATTCAAAATAGCATAACAAGAAATTCCAAGGTTTACATCCACACAATATAAAATATTAAGTGATTTATTAACAAAAACAATAATAATGAAAAGTTTCAACTTATAAAATGTGAATGAATAACACAACAACATTAATTGACAAAAACATATGAATGAGAACAAGAAAATTTGGAGAAATATGTGAATGAAAACATGCAGATAATATGGGTTCAAAATTGGGCATGAAAACATAGCAACATTAAATGATAGGTGCATATGACTCTAAAAAAAGTTCCTGGTATGTGCATGAAAACCTTCAGGGCTGACATCCACACAATAGTGAATTTTGTGTCTTCCAACTCATGTCATGTAGGGAAATAAAAATGTTATACAGAAATTAAGCACAAAATGACATGAATTCATAAAATATCTAAGGCTTCTATTAAAATACCAATAAATTTGGAGCAATATATGAATGAAAACATGCAAATGATGTGGGTTTAGAATTGGGTAACATTTCATCCCTCTAACAAGCATCTTTTGAAAAGGGCTTTGAAGGCACAATAACAATAACATGAATGCGAGAAAAAAACACAACTGTGAGTTCATTGATAGGCAACACACCTCTATTTAACATGTCATCACTCCATTAACATACCAGTAAATATTTAATCAGCTTTGAAGGTACTCTTAACAAAATAATTAAAATAGAAGGCACAATAACAATAGTTTTCATCCCTCCATTCTGCCAACTGAATTTCCTCTACTAAATGTTGCATGATCAAGATTTTTTGGGTAGGTTCCATGGCCATTTACGAAGAGGAAGTACACAAAAAAGGTAGGGAGAGATGGTTGTTTGTATAAAATTATATCGCTCCATGAACATACTAGTAAATGTTTACTCAAATGTGAAGTCACAAAAAAAAAACATGAACAAATAAAGTACACCAAGAAACCCAATAACAAAAAAGGCATACAACATAAAATAGGAACATACAAGGCATAATAACCATAAAAAGCATGTGAAAAAATTTAAATAGTTAGGAATGTTTGTTTGTAGCGCACATGGTGACATTAACTTGCCCCTATTATGGAGAAAAACCCATCAATCTATGTGAAAAATGGCAATGGATTCCATTATTATGACCCACACATCTTCCATCCCAAGCTCAACCCAACATAAATGTGTCACATATATAAATAATAGAGCATAGTGAATGAAAAATATGTGAACAAGAGCTATGTCAGTTCATTAACATACCAGTAAACATTACTCAAATGTGAAAACATGCCAAAAAAAACATCAAGTGATGAAGACCCAAAAAATTCAAGGAACATAGAAGGCATACAAAAAAAAACATGAACAAAGAAGGCATACAACAAATGAATGAACATACTAGGCACAATGACAATAATAGCCAAGTAAAAATAAACAAAACATTGTTGTGGGTTCAGTCACATGCAATGCCCCTGCACATACACTTTTATCCCAATATTCTGTGGACTGAAATCCATCTATGTAATGCAACATGGTCGATAAATTTTGAGCAAGTTTCATCCTTTTTGAGGAAGGAGATACGTGAAACGTCAGGGATAGAATGTTGTAAGTGGCATGTAGGGGGCATTAACTTACCATATTAATGGATAAAAACCCATTGAGCCATCTAGAAACATGTGTTGCCTTTAGTATTAATGAGCCATGCATTGTACAACATGACACATCATTTCATAATAATGACTAATGCATCTTTGAACAAGACACATCGTTTCATGTTAATGCCCTGTAAATATTTTGATCTGTAGCTTATGTGTCAACATTAAAAGCTAACAATAAAATAATGGGTTCATTTAAATATATTTTTTTGCGATTTCAGTCTAAACATGTGCTCCCTTACATACCAATGATCGGTCGGACCTCTAGAATATAGAAAAATGACATTACCAAAAACTTCATCGTATACCTCTCAAAATGTAATTTTTTCTCCTAATCCATCTTTTCAAACTAAAAAACCTTTAAATTGTCTAAATCTAAAATTTTAAAGTGCAAGATACCATAATATAAAAAATGTCGAACCTTGAAATTATAGGTCCCAACTACTAGTCCCCTTCCTCTATAACTTTCACTTTTCAATTATCTTACTTTTCCTTTGACCATTGAAAAAGCTTAAAATACAACTTTTACTTTTCAATTACCCTACTACTCCTTTAATTAATGAAAAACTTAAAATATATATTATCTTTGCCATATAAATATTAAAATATAAATAATGCGGGAAAATCTGGGTGCTCATCTTGGTGGATAAAGGAAGTGGGACTGTTGTTATTATCATTGAGCAATAGTTTTGAATGTCTTTTCTTTGATATGCGAAGGGTGTTCAAGTTATATTTGAACTAAGTAAATGTTATTCTTTGATGTGAAAGCAAAGCACCTCGTTTTCCACTTTAATAGGCTTGCGGCCCGGGCGAGGCAGGGTGGACGACACGTGGGACATGCAGCGCAGAAGCGGTCAGATACCTTTCCCTAATTCCGCTCAGCTTGGCTTGGCTTGGCATGGCATGGCAAGGCAAAGATGAAAGGACTAAATTTGAGTCATGGTTTTATTTTTTTATGTTTTGTTTGTTGGGGGCGGTCCAATGGGTGATCCATTGCCCAGTCCCACGTTGAAGACATAAAGTACAAACGTGGAACCGCAGTTTTTCCAACTAATGGAGCGCGCCCACTTCTCATGTCAGCGAGCCTTTTGCCCTTGATCGCGCACATGGACTCTTATCAAAGTTTTGCACATGGACTCTCAATCAAAAAAAACTTTGGTCTCGGTCCTTTTTGTTTTAACGTGTCGATTTTTTATTGATTGATTCTTTGTTAGTATTTAAGATGTGACATTTTTTTTTTGAAATCTCAGTAATCTTGAGTGCACTAGTGCGGTATACATGAGAGTAAAATTTGGTCTTGAGTATGTTCGACGTTGTCTTGGGCTCATTTTTCTTGATTTTATAGTAGGGTTCGTTGTTGTAATCATGCACATATGGTGATGGAAATTAGCAAGTGAGTGTGTATTGAAGGATTCATTTCGTAAAGGCGAGTGAGTATTTTCACCCCTCATACGCATATGGAGTTCAAATCTCATGCCTAAGTCGATACTTTTTTAAATTAATCTTTGTGCATAGTTGTTACATGGCATTAATTCATTTACAAACAATTGAAAATCATCAAAAATCTATTAGAAACTGTCAGAAAGTAAGGAAAAGGTAGATGAGCCTTTGTTGGGCCTAGACAATAGTGAACCCTACTGCAAAGCTCAGTACAAGGAGTTTTAGGGCACCCTCGAGCATGCTCAAGGCCAAATTTTACTCCCATGTGCATGGCACTTGCCTAGGTCTAGTGAAGGATCATCTACCTTCTCCTTACTTTCTGATAGTTTCTGACAAATTTTTGATAGTTTTTAATTGTTTGCAAACGAATTGATGCCATGTGTAAGACCTGATAAGAAATAATTTAAAAAGTATTGCCCTGGGCATGAGATTTAAACTTCATGTGCGCATGAGGGGTGAAAATGTTCGCTCACCTATATGGAATGAACTCTTCAATGCACACTCACTTGCTAATTTTGATCACCATATGCATAGGACCACACAGTTGAAAAACTCATACGAAAAGATATTTAATCGTTCACTTTTTCCAATTACAAATAAATGGAAACTCACACATGGTGGAATATTCAATCAATAATCTTCAACTATTTATTTCTTTTAAAATTTATAATTTTTCTAAAATTTTATAATTATAAATATAAATATAGATACTATTTGTTTTTTTTAAATTCAAATACTATTTAAAAAAATTAACAATGTCTAATTTAACAGGAAAAAAAAGTCTATTTAAAGTGACCATCTTGCAAGTTTACTAGCACAAAACATTTTTTTTATGAATCACTATTTTATGCCATGATCTTAAGCTAAGAGCCAAGGATTGAGGGGTATCCATTCCACCAAAGTTGTCTACAACACGATCTCGATCTCATCTTTTTTCACGTGTCAAAGTTTGCTAGCAGCAAGAATTGATCCCTGGTAGGCTCTTTATGAACCAAGCAACTTCACCAATTGAACCAACAAAACATATTTTAACTTATGAATAAAATTAAAAAAATTCTCCCACCTTAATTTAACTCGTATCAATTTTTCCTCCCTCAATAATTAATTTATGAATAAAAATTGAAAAATTCTCCCACCTTAATTTAACTCGTATCAATTTTCCCTCCCTCAATTAATTTATTTTATTTAAATATCAAACAAAATAAGTACACAATTAATTGTCTTATACATATTTTTCACCTTATTATCATATTATCATATATATATATATATATATATATATATATATATATATAATGTTTTAATTTAATAATACATTTAATTGATAATGATATTTAATATTAGTTAGATCAAATTAATTTATTTAATTTTAAACTAACATACATATTTTACATAAATTTATATAAATATCACTCTCGAAGTATTTATATCATATTAGATTGTGAGTACCTGGGAACGATATCTATCATATTCATATATATAAATTAATTATTTTTACAATTTATGTGGTAATATATATATATATATATATATATATAATATATATATATATATATTACACATAAATTGTAAAAATAATTACTTTATATATACACACATCTATATATATCATTTTCTAAGTACTCACAATTTAATAAGATATAAGTGTTCTGAGAGTGATATCTATTGATATATTTTACATAGATTTATTTAAGATATACACGTCCTTGTTTAATAAGATAAAAATTTGTGAAAAAAAAAATTAATATGTAATAATTACCGTGGAAGGTTATAAATTATTTATAATTAATCGAGTTAAAATTAAATATAGATAAAATATTGTGGGATGGTGGATTAATATGTATTAATTATTGTGGAACGGATTATTGATATCTTTCTAGTTAGTGAATGAACATAAAGTGTAATGGAGAAACTGTTCTAAGCAAACGAGGAAGTGAATAAGGAGTTCCTTTAGCCGTAACGTGGGATGCACTGTCTTCGCATAAAGGAAGTTGTATGAAACGCTGCAATAATGGTGGAAGGAAAGTTTATCTTTTGGTCTTGCATTTAAAAAATGCGTGGAACATTAAACTTTTTATCAATAATTAGATTTATGTCATCTCACTATACTGCATCAACGATTAAGGAATTTCAATTTTGAAAGATAGATATTATAAGTGTCAAGAATCTTGGGTAATATATGAGCTGTGAGGAAATTTTTTCTATTATTCGATTGCATTTACTAGCAGGTGGCACTTGCAATTATAGAAACATGTTCATAGATATGAAATTATCGGTCACTATTTTCTCTTCCAGCCTATTTAAATCTAACAATGGCGGTAGCAACCTAACAAGTGCTTGTATGTAAGCAATGGTGATGAATAAGCAAGCCTTAGCTGCTGCTCAATGGTTTCTACTTTTTTTTTTTCTCACCTCTCTCTCTAGTGAAAGTAGTTCATAAAATTTCTATACAATTAGAATCGATACATTCTGAATTCAAGAGGAGGGGAATTTTAACACCTCAACGAGCCTAACTAATGTCATCAGACTCCATGATAAAGGAAGAGGAGACACCGATCTAAGTCTCACTTATCTCCAACCAACCTCCAATTCTAGTGGGATCGATATCTTGTTGTTAGGGCTAGAGAGGGATAGTGCTTGGTAAAGTGCAAACCCCTGCCACTAGTTATGATGACTAGGATAAACGTCATCGAGAGACTTTTATGTTGTTAAAACTATTAGTAGTAGATAATCTAATCTCAGAGGTCAAAAATGCGACCATTGCATCAGTGTTGTAGACTAGTCTTACTTCTAAATACCAAGATTTTGAAACCAGTGGGGTATTGTATTTGAAAATTTTGTTGTATTCTATTAAGATGTAGGAAGGTGGCTCCGTTTCTAAATTTTTGTTATAGATCAAGAACATCAGTGATCAATTGAGCATTGTGCAAATACCTATTGATGAGCAATATTTGATTGCTTTGGTTATGCAGAATCTTCCATCTTCATTTGAGTCATTTGTGGAGTCCTTGCACATGATTTCTGATACGCAAACTTTGGACTTGAAATGTTATCCACATTGCTATTGCAGAAGGAGAGACAACAGGAGCAGACAATGTTGTCTTCATCTACTTATATAGAGAATGCATTCTTCATCAAGGGAAAGGGTAAGCAGTTTGGTAAAACTACTAGTTCTGTAATAGAAAGTTCAGAAGTAAGTGGTTCTAATAAGAGATCTAAGTGGAAATATTTTTACTAAGCAACGTGGTCATCTTAAGAAAGATTCAAGGAAAAGACAACAGGATATGGCTAACCCCAGAAAGAATGCTTATCATGTGAATATCGTTGAAGATGAAGGTGAGGAAAAATCCCATGATTTTGTTTTCATGGCTTCCAGTGGTAATTCTATGATAAATCGAGCTTGGTACTTTGATTCAGGGGCATCTTGCCATTAAACATGCCAGTGGTGAATTTGTATCTTTGAAAGATGATATAACTTACTGTGTGAAAGGATATGGTAATGTTTAGATCAAAATTGATGGTACTATTTAGATACATTTAAGAATGTTAGGTATGTGCCTAATATGAACAAAAATATGCTTTCAATTAGTGAGATCACTTCAAAATCTAATTTTGTTGTAAAATTTCAAAGACAACAATGTTTAGTCACTGCTAGAGATAACAAGATTATTGTTATTGAAATTAGTGAAAAGACTTGTATAAGTTTGTAAATCCACAGAAAGTAAAGTAAAGTGCACTTGCATCAGTTGATAGCACAAGTTCATTATGCCATGAAAGGTATGGGCATTTGAATTTCTAGTATTTGACTACATTGAACACGACTTAGATGGTTAAGAGGATTCCTTCTATTCAGGATAGTCATCATGTATGTATTAGATGTCAATTGGGGAAGCAAGTTAGACAATCATTTGATGTTGGTAAAGATTCAAGAGCTAAGGGAGTATTGGATCTGATACATGAAAATTTGCATGGTCCAATGCAGACACCTACCCCTTCTGGATCCCATTGTTTTCTATTGTTGGCTGATGAATTTTTTAGGAAAAAGTGGGTATACTTTTTAGTGAAAAAATTTGAGTGTTTTTCTAACTTTCTTACTTGAAAAGCTATGGTTGAAAAATAGGCAGGATGATCAATGAAATCTCTTAAAACAGATATTGGGGGTGAATTCATCTCAAAATAGTTCAAAGAGTTTTGTGCCACTGAACACATACACAGATAATACACTACCCCTTACACTCCATAGAAAAATGGAGTTGTGGAAAGGCGAATAGGATGGTGATCGACATGGATCGTTGTATGGTCCAAAGCAAAAATGTACCATATAGATATTGGGCAGAAGTAGTGAATACTGCATTGTACATACTCAACAGAAGTCCTACAAAAGCATTGGAGAATATGACTTCAGAGGAGGTTTGGTCAGGTCAAACTCTAGATGTAAGTGCTTTTCAAATTTTTGGTTGTGTAGCTTTTGCAATTATTCCTAGTCAAAAGAGAAGTAACTTGGATGCGAAAACCAAAGCATACATGTTTGTTGGGTATAGTGAGCAGTCAAAGGCCTACATATTACTTGATGTTTTTACTAACAAAGTTTTGGTAAATGGAGATGTCATAGTAAATGAATAGATACCATACTTCACAACAACTGGTACAATTTCAGATATTGAGTCATTGTTTTCTTCTAATTATTATATTATATGTTGTGGTGTGAAAGTTTAGAAGGATTCTAATTCATCAATAGGATCACATTCTAGGGAGAGAATTGATGCAAGTCATTGTAAGGTTCCATCAGAACAACCAAAGAATCTAAAGTGGTATTCTGCCACAATGGAAGCACTAAAGGAGGGAGACTTACCACAAGGTGTTGAAGGAAGAAGATTGAGATTAGGAAAGAAGTTTGGTAATAAAGGTGAGCATGACAATTTTTCTCTAATAACTGTTGTTTCACATGCATTTGAGCTTAATTATTTTTTAGAGGCCAAAGGGAAGCCTGAGTGGGAATCAACCATGCAATTGGAATATGATTTCTTGATGAAAAACAAGACTTGAGAGCTCATGGAGCTACCATTAGGGAAGAAATCCATTGGTTGTAAATGGATTTATAAGGTAAAATGCAAAGTAGATGGTTCCTTGGACAAACACAAAGCCAAAGTTGTTGAAAAAGGTTATGCATAAAAGGAAGGGGTTGATTATGAAGAAACTTTTGCTCCTGCTACAAAGATGGTAACTTTTTGTTTGATTATTGTTATTGTTGCTCAGTGTGGATGGCAGGTGCACTAAATGGATGTCATGAGTGCTTTCTTGAATGGAGATCTAGAGGAGGAAGTTTACATGGTTTAACTACAAGTTTTTTATATTCCTGGTAAGGAACATCGTGTTTGCAGGTTGATCAAGTCCTTGTATGGGTTTAAGTAAGCTCCTCGAGCCTGGTATATGAAGATAGCTACATACGTTAGGGAGTCTGGTTTCAAAAGGTGTAACGCTAAACCAACTCTCTATGTAAAGGTCCTTGGTGATGATATCTTTATTCTCATTGTATATATTGATGATATAACCATCACTGGGAGTAGTGCTAATCTCATTCAAGAAATGAAGGTTGATATTTGTTATTCTTTTGACATGAAAGACTTAAGACTATTGAAATACTCTTTAGGTGTTGAGTTTTGGTAAGGTGATTGTGTTGTATTCATGTCACAGAATAAGTATACCAAATCATTGCTGGAAAGGTTTAGAATAATGGATTGTAATCCAACTCACACACCTATGGAAGTTGGAGCTAAAATTTTAACTAACACTACTTCACCTCTAGTCAATGAAATAATATATCGGCAGCTAGTAGGTAGTCTCATTTACCTCACTACCACTATACCAAATATTTATTTTACAACAAGTTTTTTTTATCTCGCTTCATGTCTAAACCATAGGAAGTACATTGGTTAGCTACAAAACATGTATTAAGATATGTCAAAGGTACTCTTGACTTTAACATACTATATGGAAAGTCTGTAGATTTTGAGCTTTTAGGATATTCTGACTCTGATTGGGTAGGATCAGTAGATTCAAAAAAATTTATAACAGGGTATGTATTCAATCTTGGTTCAAGAGTTTTCTTATGACAGAGCAAACTACAAAATTAAGTGGCATTATCTTCAACAGAAGCAGAGTATAAAATTGTGGTCAGTGCAGGTTGTGAAACTATGTGGATAAAGAAAATCTTGGAGGATCTTCAGTTTGAGTCATTAAAGCCTATTTTGATTTTATGTGACAATCAGAGTGTTCTAAAGATGGTGAAGAATCCAGTATTCCATGCCAGGATCAAACACATTGAGGTTCACCATCATTACATCTGACAGTTGGTTACAAATGAAGACATCAGTCTCTTCTACTGCCCCACTACAAAGCAACGAGGTGATATAATGACCAAACCATTTGGTGTAGACAAGTTCATAAAATTCAGAGATAAACTTGGTCTTGTTTCTGATTTTGTCATTAAGGGAGGGTGTTAGTGTAATTATGTATTTACCTTGAATTATTGACTAAGGTAATAAGTCTATGGTTAGTTTCCTTAACCACTTGGTTTAAGAGGTTAGTTTGTTTAAACGGGCTTAGCTATTTTCATACTAGTCGATGTTGGTTGTTTTACCCACCCTTTTCACATGTTTCTCAAGTGGCTCATTTCTTTGCCTATTTAATAAGCCTTCTTGTATTTTTCAAATATGAAATGTATACTGTGAATACAATATGGTTCTTTCTTACTCTTGGTGTTTTATCTAATAACAACAAGAACTATGCTCAATAATTTAATAATTTGCATTTATTTATATTTCAGGGAAAAGTGAAGTGTAGTTTCTTGTTTATTTCATCCATAATGTATATGATGTTTGTGTCATTTTTACATTAAATCAAGAAGAATATATTTTAATAATATTTATAAAATGTTCTAAAATGTATATATCAAATTTTAGATTAAAATTTATAATTATTATAATAATATATATTTCAAAAAAAAATTCATTGATTCATAGAGAAGTATCATATTAGAAAAGTGATTTTAATACTCCCCCTTCCTGCCTTGGTGCGAAAATAATAATTCGTGATATTTCTCTTATTAAAGGGGAATCAATTGCATCGTATCACTACATTTTCAGCTAGACCAATGAATCAAACAAACTTTGTTTACCGTGGTTAAAGATGGTCGAAACCATTTTCAACAGGAC
The DNA here is from genome assembly GCA_037957365.1 of Torreya grandis. Lineage (NCBI taxonomy): Eukaryota > Viridiplantae > Streptophyta > Pinopsida > Cupressales > Taxaceae > Torreya > Torreya grandis. Next base: position 4,353,385 of record JARHVA010000316.1, read on the forward strand.
TCGCGGCTGAAGCCAACTCTGTTCCTTACATTGTCAAAAACCACTCAGAGGCCCTGTTGCTGAACATTCTCGATGATGTTGACAGAGTCATTGTCAGAGGGTAAAAAAGGGAAGCACACCACATTCTCCGTAACTTGAAGTAGAGTTCCACGACCGGGACATTCACGTTGGCATTTCCTTTAAAATGAAGAGTAATAATCAGAATTCTCACAGATTTTAGACTGGATAATTGATAGCAGGGTCGAAAGTCTCCAAATGGCCGGGCGGGCTTAACACCAGGTGCATATCTCTTCAACCTTCGCTCAAAGGTATCTCTCAAAGCTTGGTAGACCGGCTTCACAAACTGGGTTGCCATCAGTGTAGTGTCTATGTATGTAATTGTTGGCAGAGCACCGAGAACCTGCATGCCTACCCTCAGGGGTTGGCCCCCGACACTGATACCTTCCAATCCCAAATCGTATGCACTAGAAAAAAATTGGGAAACCCTCTACATCGATGTGAAGATTCTTACAGAGGAGGGAATGGAACCTTTCCGAATCTCAGCGAGCCAGTTGCCCACACAGACAGGTAATTGGGAAGATAGTAGAACTGTCGATCGTATCTATGCGAATCCAGCGAAAGGGGGGCCCTGCCCAACCCCAAATGCCCAGATGTTCCATCCTCTCTGGGTTTGGCTAAATCCATGAGATTATTAGACCATTTTCTGATAGAAAATATAATATGGTCAAATGGCAAATATTAGACCATTTTACGTAATAACAATAATAGTCAAGTAAAAACAAACAAAACATTGTTGTGGGTTTAGTTATATGAAATACGTTTGTACGTACGTTTTTATCTCTGCATTTTATGGATTGAAATTTATCTACATAACGCGATATGATCGATAGTTTTCGAGCAAGTTTTATTTATTTTGGAGTAGGAGGTACGCAAAATGACGGGGAGAGAATGTGGTAAGTAGCATTCCAGGGGGTATTAACTTGTCACATTAATGGAGAAAAGCCCACTAAGCCATCTAAAAAATGGTGTTGACTTTAGCATTAATGAGTCACACATCGTACAACATGGCACATCGTTTCATAGTAATGACTAATATGTCTTCAAATATGGCACATCGTTTCATATTAATACCATGTAAATATTTCAATCTGTGACTTACATGCCAACATTAAAAGCCAACAATAAAATAATGGGTTCATTTGATTAAAATTTTTGACGATTTCGATCCCAACGGTCCTTTTGATACCAACGATCGGTCAAACTTTGAAAATATAAAAAAAATGATATGTTACCAAAAACTTCATTATATACCTCTGAGAACATAATTTTTTCTCCCGAACCATCTTTTCAAACTAAAAAAACCTCTAAACTATCTAAATCTAAAATTTTAAAACACGAAATACCGTAATATCAAAGATATAGAACTTTTAAATTATGGATCGCAACTACTAATCTCCTTCCTCTTTAACTTTCACTTTTCAATTACCTTACTTTTCCTTTAACCAATGAAAAAAATTAAAATACAACTTTCACTTTTCGATCATCCAACTACTCCTTTAACTAATGAAAACACTTAAAATATATCTTATCTTAATAATTATAAAATTTAACATATAACTATTAAAATATTTCATAAATATTATTTAAACATTTTTTTAAATTTTAATATAATATTCAATTAAGAATAACATTTATCCCTTTCCATCTAAAAATACAAATAATGCGTGAAAATTTGGGTGCTCATCCGGTGGATAGAGGAAGTGGGACCACTGCTATTATTATTGAGGAAAAGTTTTGAATGTCTTTTCTTTGATATAAAAAGAGTGTCCAAGTTATATTTTAGCTACGTAAATGTTTTAATGTTTTTTGTTTTTTTTATTTTTTTTCTTTTTTTTAAAAGAATCATTATATTTTTACAATTTGAGAATAATTTCCTATCATATTATTGAATTAGATATTGATGTGAGTGTGAATTATCAGGGGTTCAAGTTTCATATCATTTTTGTAAAATTAGTGTTTTTGAATCAAATGTTAAATTTGACGGTCACTTTTATTTGTAAAAAAAATTGTGATGATTTTTAAACTAATGTTACCTTACACATGACATTCATTTCTCATTTTTTATTTTCATTATTTTTCATATAGATTCAACATTATATTTTTTTATATAATAAAATAATCTAACAATAAGGATATTATTGATATAATTGAAATCCTATTCTATTTTAAATATGTGTAAATATCTCTAAAAAATACTATAACTTATCATAATATTTTAGATGCAATTGTTGAGATCGTTTGAATGTGAACTATCTATTAGTGTTTTTTAGATGAGGCAGTTTACTAACTTGCAAGCTATAAATAAGATAAAACTTCATAAAAGTGTAAATAACCCACGAAGACAAGTCAATGAAAGGATATAGTCACAAAAAAAAGATGAAAAGAGCATATAACATATAGACTTACGTACCACTATGATAGATAAATATTATAATAGGAGAGATTAAATGTGGAACATTTCTTCTAAGTTGTGAATGAAATTATAATGGAATTGCTTTCATGGGTTATAGTTCCTACTATTAATCTCTACCATGTTTTAAAATAAAAACAACTTGTATGGCCTATAGTTCCTGCCACACCATATTTAGAGTTAGGTCCCATCGACTTTGAACTTAAGGAAAGCATCATGTCAATTAAGACTAGAATTCAAGTTATGTTCACTTGAATTTGAGGGGCTTACACATTTATTTACATCTCCTTCACTATTTACTTCCTCAATGCACTTAGCACAAAAGTGAAATCAACTTTTTAACACTAAATACTTCCTAGATTAAATTATATGGACTATTATATATTTTATTTTCTACTTGTTTCAATTGAAAATATACAACATCTCTTTTTCTATAAGATTGGTACAAGAAGCGAACAATTTCACCTAAATACAAGAAACAAGAAAAATATTTTCATTTACCAAACTTAATTATTCCTAATTATCATAGTATAGTTTATACCATAACTAAGAGACATACCATACTAGACTAGGGCAAGGTTAATAACTCGTTTGAGTACCTTTTTTGAACAATGCCATTAATTTGGAAAATAAGAATTTAACAGATAGTTCATATAGGGCTCTAGCTACCCTCTCTGAAGAAATCAATGTCTTATTTTTTTGACACATCTACTATTATGAAAAAGTTATTTTTTTGTTCACGAGCAAGGAAAAGTAGTCTTAAATGTGGACGGAGACGAGAGCTTTCAAATAATTTCATTACTTTGGGATGCGTGTAAAATCAAATTTTTAATACAAATTTATAAATTGAGATTATGTAAATGGATGCTTAATGTTGAAACTTTTCTCGAAAAAAATTGTGTATGAGTTTTTTATTTTCTCATACACAATTTTTTTCCAGAAAAGTTTCAACATTTATCGTATGGACTGTGAAAGCATCAAATCTTTGAAATGGATCCTTACTCAGAACTACAAACCCATGAATTACATATGAAAGCATTTTTTCCGACAACCAAAGGGTATGAAAACAATATATTTTCAATTACAACAAAATAGAAGGGTATGAAAACAATATATTTCCAATTACAACAAGATAGAGGATGGAACGAAAGTGAAATATGAAAAGGGCGCACCCACATGATATTACTAGTGGAGGTAGATGAGAATGAAAAGGATATAAAAGTAAAACGTGAATTGGAAGATAAAAGAAACCTGCTATATTGCTGATAGAAGCGTTGCTCTATATCCACGATGATAACCTGAGTAGCCTTGGATTGTGACCTCACACCTTGTAATTGTGGCAACAGTGATAATCCTTGGCATCGCTCAGTGCTGTCTTGCATCCTTCCACTTGGCACTGTGTTCCACCTTGTTAATTTCTATAACCCAGCAACAGATTAATTCCACAATAAATTCACAAACATAAATTTGATTTATAACGATTAATAGAACTGGGTTAATTAACAACTAATAACATCGAAAGCAAAAATAACAATAAGCCAATACAAAAAGACAATAACACAGATATACCCAGGAAACCCCAATGCAGGGAAAAACCTGCAAATGTTGGATCTTTTATTTAGCTTAACAGCAAACTGCTCTTTTGCAAAAATACAATGTATGTCAGTTTACTACATCAATCTTACTTTTATAGAGAGCCTAGCTGCTTTACTTAGCTTGCAAGAAAAAGAAGCTTTCCTTAGTATGCAAGAAAAAGAAGCTTTCCTGGCTTTCTTTGGCTTTTCTATTTTTACACATAAAATCACACTAGGATTTATCTCATCCTTACAAACTCAGAGACATTCTAGAAACTATTGTTGCTGAAAATCCAACTTGAATTGTTTTAAAGCATATCTAATCTTGAGTTGCTTTAAAACAATTCCACATTCCACCTTTCAAGCTACAAAAATCAACACTCCCTCTTAGCAAGGAAGGTGTTATGCACCACACCCAACTTGTCCCTAAAGAATTCAAACTTGCTCTTCATCAAGGCCTTCATCAGGATATCTGCAATTTGTTCATCCATAAGAATGTAATTGAGCTTCACTATCCCCTTCTCCACACAATCTATGATGAAGTGATACTTGATCTCAATGTGCTTTGACTTTCACAAGGGTAACAACTGCTCCAACTTGCTGAAAACTCCATTCCAACTCCACTAGAACCTCCCTCCACTTCAGATTGCCAAGTAACCCATGATCTTCTCCCCAATGAATTATGTCAAAAAATGGACTAGCTACACAATGGAGACTCCAACTGAATCTCTGCCAACTTCGACATGTAGACAAAGCTTGTCTACACAAGCTACACCATACTGATGCAACTTGACCAATTATCTTCCCACTGTGACACAACAAAGTGATGCTTCCTTGGGCATACGCCATGGCTGTGAAGAAAATACTCCACTTCAATGGGAAGAAGAAACATAATGCCCCTTTCCATATCAGCTGCCACCATGCAATGCAAAATCCACTGACTCCTCGCCAATTCTTGCATTCTTTTGCATAGTCAACCCAACACCACTTTCATCTTCCCAATCCCACTCCTCTGCACAATCTTCACCTTACACGTCTGCAACGGATCTGGCACAAAAGAACACTGAGATATAGGAAAATTGTCACCTTACCCAACCTTGGGTAAAACCCTGCCTCAACACAACACAGATGGCTTGTAACTACTCGAGCCTAATCGAAGCCCCGAAGGACTAGAGGCCAAGTTTACACAACTACACTAATTAACTTCCAACTTTAGAACACTCGAGTCTGTGAGCCCCCTGTCCACAATAATCAACCTAGCACGTTACACCACTGCCACCTCCAAACTCAAGCTTTCCTTCAGCATTGAGCTCCCTTGAGCACACTTCCTGTCTGCTCACACCAGATCATCCAGACTCCCCCTTCTAAACTCAAACACCAACCTATCACTTCAGACAATCTTGCTTGTAGTGATCTCCACCACATGTCCAACACCACCCTCCTAGGTGCACAAGGGCCCCAGGTGTTTTTGGATGAATAACCATCTCTGTAATCTAGGAGACGGTCTGCTACAGCAATCACTTTGCTAAAATCAGACACTTCATGGTGACGGAGCTCCTCCTAAGCCCATGGCTGAAGACCTTGAGTGAACTGAAATAGTTTATCTGCCTCTGACATGTTGGGTACCTCTAACAAAAGGCTTTGGAAAGTAGGGATATACTCACCCATCTCCCCCACTTGCTTCAAGCACCTCAATCGGGTCCTTGCCATCCATGCTACATTTCCAGGTCAAAATTGAGCCTCAAGGGCTTCCTTTAGATCCTTCCAAGAGTCCAAACTCCTTGATGCAGTGTCATTAGCCAGGCATCTATACCAAACTTGTATCATCCTCGTAAGGTACCTTGTTGTAACTCGCACTTCCTGTGCACCTGGCAGTCCTCCTAAACCTGCCAGGTACTCCCCCATGCTCTAGAAGAAACTATCCAGAAAATGGTCATGCCTAACACCATCATAACATTTTGGCTCCTTCAACTTGGGAAGTCTCACAGCTGAAGAAGAATTGATTTTTTCCTTGAAATCTACGTTACAAATCTCGGCTTCGTATTCAAAGTTTAGAGCTCTGATACCATGTTAATTTATATAACCCAGCAACAGATTAATTCCACAATAAATTCACAGACATAAATCTGATTTATAACGATTAATACAACTGGGTTAATTAACAACTAATAACAGCAGAAGCAAAAATAACAATAAGCCAATACAAAAAGACAATAACACAGATATACCCAAGAAACCCCAATGCGGGGAAAAACCTGCAAATGTTGGATCTTCTATTCAACCTAACGGCAAACTGCTCTTTTGCAAAAAATACAATGTATGTCAGTTTACTACAACAATCTTACTTTTATAGAGAGCCTAGCTACTTTACTTACCTTGCAAGAAAAAGAAGCTTTCCTTAGCATGCAAGAAAAAGAAGCTTTCCTTGGTTTCTTTGGCTTTTCTATTTTTACACATAAAATCACACTAGGATTTATCTCATCCTTACAAACTCAGAAACATTCTAGAAACTACTGTTGCTAAAAATCCAACTCAAATTGTTTTAAAACATATCTAATCTTGAGTTGCTTTAAAACAATTCCACATTCCACCTTTCGAGCTACAAAAATCAACACACCTTGCTGCATCCCATTCTGTTGTTTCTTTCCCATTGACAAATACGGTGCCAAGGCCAAAATTACCTTCATGGCCTTGAAATAAGTCTGTTTGCCCAACTTTAACTCGACCCTAATGCAATAGATACTATAACTACACCGCTATGCTCTTCCTCCTCCTTGTTGGTTTGGTTTCCTTTAGGCAAAGGAGAAGATGATATGGCCTTGTCACTGCCTTCGCTTGGGAGAAAAACACCGTTGATGTTGTGTTTCACTATCTGTTCCTTCACTTTAATCTCACTGGCACTGCTCTTATGGCCGCTAATGGCCATTGCCAAGAAATAACATGAGGTTATCACATTATCATGTGGATGATGTCTTTATTTTTCTATCCACTGATCCTTGGCCAGATAGCAACTAGGGATTATAACCCACCTACTTGTATTCAGTCACTCCCTCTCTGACATAAATAATAATGAACACCTGCTTCACTTCACTTCACAGTTGAAACTGCCTCGATAAAATTTCCATGATGCTATTCATTTATGAAAAGATTATTAAAATCCTCATCGGGTATGGTATTGGCAGCCAAGTCGATGGGCAAATGTCCCTTCTTAAATTATGATGATTGCACAACTTGTATCGAGATTCAGAATTATAAAAAACAAAAAAAACTCTGACTTATCATAGTTATGATTCTCTCACAGTCACATTGGCAATGGACAATCATAAAACCTAAATTATAATTAAAAATGAAATGATTGATTTTTTATTTTGAACATTATATTCACAGTCACATTGGCAATGGACAATCATAAGACCTAAATTATAATTAAAAATGAAATGATTGATTTTTTATTTTGAACATTATATTAACAAAATGTCTAATTTTTTACCCACCCTTTAATACAATTAAGAATATATTTTAACTGTATTTTACGATTAAAAATTTAAAAACAAAGGTCTAAATGGTTGCCAAATTTAACCCCCGCTTTGAACTAAGTAAATGTTAATCTTTGATGTGAAAACAAAGCAACTCACTTTAATAGGCTTGCGGAGTAGAAGCGGTGAGATACCCTTCCCTAATTCCGCCATGGTTTTATGTTTTTGGTTTTTTGTTTGTTTTGGGGATGACGTCTATTTATTCAACGCCAGTGCCACAGATAAAAGGATATTTCTGGGGCCTTGGGAAATGAAACATGTCACTGTGGTCCAGGACCAACGGCGATGTCTGCATTGCTCAGTCCCACTTTGCAGACATAACGTACAAACGTGGACTTCTGCTGCTGAAAACACCTGCCTGCCCACCACCCAAAATATCCGTGGTACTGGTTATGGTGAGCCTACCTTGGAGTGACTTGTCGAGTCATGCGCACATGGACTGTCATATATTCCAACTACTGGAGCGCCCCCACTTCTCACGTCAGCAAGCCTTTTACCTTTGAGCGCGCACATGGACTCCCAATCGAAGTTTTGCACATGGACTCTCAATGAAAAAAAACTTTGGCCTCCGTCTTTTTTTCTTTTAACGTGTCAATTTTCTATTGACTAACTCCCTGTTAGTATTTCGAGATGCAACATTTTTTTTGAAATCTGAGTAATCTTGAATGCACTCAAATGTCGTGCACATGAGAGTAAAATTTGGACGTAAACATGTTTAAAGGTGGGTAGCCCGAGAGCCGTCAAGAAACTCTAGTCAGGAATCGGGAGCCCTATATATTTATCTAACTAGAGTCGAGTAGTCAAGAAAAGCTCCAGTGGGTAGCCACTCCCTTTTCATAGAATCGTACGTGATACTTCCGCATCATACGGCTCCAACCTGAGATGCGCATCGTCGGCCATCCCACTATCCATGCATGTACTCCTCGTCTTCACTCCGTCTCTTGCTCTGAACAGAATGGCCCTCTACATCATCCATCTACCACCAGGGCTTCATGATCAAGATCTAGATCTAGATCTATGTGTATTATCTATCTGGGGGCGTCTAGTTGGCACCCTGCCCTAGGCCTATCCGTTTCAAACTTTACAACAAGGTTTATTATTACAATCATTCGTATGTGGTGATCGAAATTAATAAGGGAGCTTGCATTGAAGGGTTCATTCTATAAAGGTGAGCGAGCATTTTCATCCCCCATACGCACATAAAGTTTAAATTTCATGTCTAGGGCAATATTTTTTAAAATTAATTCATGTTTAGTACTTGCTATGTGGTGTTAATTTAATTGCAAACAATTGAAAACCATCGAATATCTGTTTAAAACAATGAGAAAGCAAAAAGGTAGATGACCTTTCATTGGGCCTAGGTAGCAACAAAGATTGCTATAAAGCTTGGTACAGGTGGGTCTAGGGTGCCCTCGAGTGTGCTCAGGGCCAAATTTTACTCCCATGTGCACACTTGTCTACGGCCAGTGAAGGCTCATTTACCTTCTCCTTACTTTCTAACAATTTTTGACAAATTTCTAACAATTTTCAATTGTTTGCAAATGAATTAATGACATATAGCAAGTACTAAACATGAATTAATTTTAAAAAGTATTGACTTAGACGTGAGATTTAAATTTCATATGCACATGAAAGGTGAAAATGCTTACTCACTTATATGGAATGATTCCTTCAATACACACTATCTTAACTTATACGAAATTATTATAAAATAAAATTAAAAAATTTCTTCCTGCGATAATTAACATGTATCAATTTTCCTTCCCTCAATAATTAATTTATCTTATTTAAATATCAAACAAATACAATACACAATTAATTTTTTATACATATTTTTCTCCTTATTATATTATTTTAATATTTTTTCTAATAAAAATATGTTTTCTTTATATATAATTTTTTTATTTAATAATACATTTAATTGATAATAATATTTAATATTATTTAAATTAAATTAATTTATTTAATTTTAAAATATTTATAAAATAATTATTTAATTATATATTATTGTTAATCAAATTTAAATTATAATAATAAATTACATAATTTTATATAAAACTATTGTCAATTAAATTCTAATCTTAACAAAAAAAATTACATAATATTAAGTTTACATATTTAGATTCAAATTATTAAAAAAAATATATTATAAATTTATATAAAAACGTGACTAAGAGCTGCACACTCTTATTTAATGATATAATAATATGGATAAAATTTTGTAGGAAAAAGAATTAATATATATTAATTATTGTGGAGGGTTTAATTGACATAAAATTAACTTATTTAGTCATATAGATAAAATATTGTGGTAAGGTGGATTAACATGTATTAATAATTGTTGAAAGGATGATTGATATCTTTCTTCCACCATCGTTGCCCACGGATTAGATGCATTATTATCTATTATAGTTAGTGAATGAATGAATATAAGAGTAATGGAGAAACCGTTTTAAGCAAACGTGAAGTTAATAAGGAGTTCCTTAAGCCGTAACGTGGGATGCACTGTCTTCGCATAAAGGAAGTTGTTGGAAAGCTGCAATAATGGCGGAAGGAAAGTTTATCTTTTGGTCTTGCATTTAAAAAATGTGTGTAACATTAAATTTTTTAATCAATAATTAGATCAACGATTAATGAATTCCGATTTTAAAAGATAGGTATTGTAAGTGGCAAGAATCTTGGGCAATATATGAGCTGTGAGGAAATTTTTTCTATAATTCGATTGCATTTACTAGCTGGTGGCACTGTCAATTATCGAAACATGATCATAGATACGAAATTATCGGTCAGTATTTTCTCTTCCGGCCTATTTAAATCTAACAATAGCGGTAGCAACCTAACAAGTGCTTGTCTATAAGCAATGGCGATGAATAAGCAAGCTTTAGCTGCTGCACAATGGTTTCTGCTTTATTGTTTTCTCCTCTCTCTCTCTAGCGAATGCAGTTCAGAAAATTTCTATACAGTTGGAGTCGATACAATCCGAATTCAAGAGGAGGGGAATTTTAACGCCTCAACGAGCCTAACTGATGCCGTCGGACTCCATGATAAAGGAAGAGGAGAGGCCGATCTGACTCTCACTTATCTCCAACCAACCTCCAATTCCAGTTGGATCGATATTGTGTTGCTGGGCCTGGAAAGGGACAAGCGTCTTGTTAATTACATCCTTGCCGGTGCTGCTAAAAATAAGAATGGCAGTTCTATTTTAGGGCTGGATGCCTTCAATGTTCCTGTCCAGTCTGGAAATGAAATTCAGGGGCCGGAATATACCGTCACAGTTGGTATTGGGACACCATCTGTCCAACAACAATTGATGGGAATTGACAGTCTCAGCTCCCTCTCGTGGATCCAGTGCTACCCTTGTAGGGGTTGTAGTTCCAAGGTGAAGCTCCCCATGTACGTCCCCCAAAAATCCTCTTCTTTGAGGTCAGTACAGTGCAGGAGATCAAAATGTCCTCCCCTCGGATCAAATCCTCAGGACCTTCAGTCCAGGTGTAACAGTCGGGGTGTGTGCACTTACACCGACATTAATGGTCTTGCTCAAGGGTCCCAAGGAGAGTACTTCACAGATACCCTGCGGCTGGGTCGCAATACCATCCCGAATTTCTACATGGGTTGCGCTCGTGGATTTAGCCAAGCCAGAGAGGATGGAACATCTGGGCGTTTGGGGTTGGGCAGGGGCCCTCTTTCCCTGGTTTCGCAGGCATACGGTCGACAGTTCTCCTACTGTCTTCCCAATTACCTGTCCGTGCGGGCAACTGGCTCGCTGAGGTTTGGTGAAGGTTCCATTCCCTCCTCTGTAAGAATCTTCACACCGATGCGGAGGGTTTCCAAGTTCTTTTCTAGTGCATACGTTTTGGGATTGAAGGGTATCAGCATTGGGGGGCGACGCCTCAGGGTAAGAATGCAGGTTCCCGGTGCTCTGCCAACAATTACATACATAGACACTACACTGATGGCAACCCGGTTTGTGAAGCCGGTTTACCAGGCTTTGAGAGATACCTTTGAGCGAAGGATGAAGAGATATGCACCTGGTGTTAAGCCCGCCCAGCCGTTTGGAGACTTTCGACCCTGCTACCAATTATCCAGTCTAAAATCTGTGAGAATTCCGATTATTACTCTGCATTTTAAAGGAAATGCCAACGTGAATGTCCCTGTAGTGGGAACTCTACTTCAAGTAGCGGAGGATGTGGTGTGCTTCCCGTTTTTAGCCTCTGACAACGACTCTGTCAACATCATCGGGAATGTTCAGCAACAGGGTCTCCGAGTGGCTTTTGACACTGTAAGGAACAGAGTTGGCTTCAGCCGTGAGTCCTGCTGAAAATGGTTTCGACCATCTTTACATACCACCAGTCGTCTCGAACCCCCTGCTCCTGTCGGCCGCCTCCCAAATTTAAAAATATGCATAGTCATCCAACCGGGAAAAAAAAAAAAAAAATAAAAATTAAATTGTTTGATTCATTGGTTCAGCTGAAAATGTAGTGATACGATGTAGTTGATTCCACTCTTAATAAAACAAATCTCATGAATTATTATTTGACCTCAAGGCACGAATAGCAATTATCATTTTTCTAATATAATATTTTGTTTTTGAATTAATGAAAAAAATTAAATACATGTTATTATAATAATTATAAAATTTATCATAAAATTTGATCTATAAATTTAATAATATTCTATAAACATTATTAAAGTATATTCTTTTTGATTTAATGTAGAAATGACACAAGACCTCTAATTATTAATTGATATAAATAGTTTTATTTATTTCTTATCTTTTTTGTTTCCTTTATCTAAAATAAGTAATGACGCAGTTAAATTTTAACACCAGGGCATTAATCTTTTTCAATGTCGTTGACATTGATCTCCCCAAATTTTTTCCTTAAATTTATCCTTATATGTTCTAAAGACTACCACACTCCGTCTAACTTTCTTTAGTTTTCAATATTTACAACTCAATTTCGATAACTTCCCCCAAAATTTTAATTCTAAAAATTAAGTAAGAATTTCCAAGTAGTTAAATATAAAAATCTTGATTGAATGTGTCAAAATACAAAAACCTTGATTGAATGAGTGCAATTGTGGAACAATCTAGATTTGTTAGCATGAAAATCACTGTCAACAAGTGCAACAAGTGCAATAGATGATGTTTTAGGAGACGGTCACAAGGATATTGAAGAAAAGTGCCCACAATAATTTGGAGGAAGGACCAAGACATGTATTTGATGTGTTTGACATGTCATCCCATTCTAAAATAAAAGATATAAAATACAATCACATTCTAGCCAAAAAGATAAGCGTTGCATGCTAATCTATAGTGTACGCTTACTTTTCAAGTTTACTCAAATCCTCCAATCAATTTGATTTGAAATCAACGACATCTAAGTTCGATCTAACAACCGATATCTTTCCCCATAATCAAGCGTATTTGACCTTTTTCACTTTCAAACTTATTTGAGCTTAAATCTCATCCCTTAATTTGTTTTGTTGTTAAATGCTTGCAATTTTATCTCGCTTACTTTTAAAATATATGGATACACGAATAAACCTATAGCAATAGTAGATGGCATTATCTTACTAGATGATATATACGTATTTTCAATGAAAAGGCATTGACTATTGAATCAAAACAAGTAAATATGGCCAATTCTAAATATCTGTTTATCTTCTAACCTAAAGCATTTACGATTTCTAAAAATTAAAAAATATTAAAAAAAAATTATTATTCTAAAAAACTAAACAAATATTCAAAAAAACATAAAAACCATTAAACAATTCAAAAATACAAAAAAAATAACATTTCCATGTTTAATATCTCCTTGGAACCTTTGTTGTTTGATTCATGTTTTATAAATAACATATCATTTCATTTCTACATACATACATGTTTCATGCATCTTTGAGTGTGATACAGACATACCATAGAAACATGATATATGCACATACAAATGTTGGACTTCTCCTCTATGCACATGATTAAGTATGTTGGGGGCATCTATTTCCTTGATCACAACTGATACAGGTTACATATCCTTTATGGTAATTTCTAAATTATCATGTTTAAGCTTATATAATAACTCTTACAAATCATATGCCCAAGCTCATGTTTTTCACAGTGTAATTGATATGCTATGTTACATGAAGTTTTTTTGCTAATACATATCTGGAAGGACTAGTGTGGTATGATCATATTGGTTTATTATACATCATTACATCACATTGCCACTTCCTTGAGTGTATTTTATTGCTTACTATCATCTTGCTTGTGGAAATTTGAATATGTTCCTTGGTAGTTGGCCCATGTGCCATTTCATGTTGTTTGGACATTTGAATATGCCATTATACATGGATTGGACATTTTAATATGTCACATCCTTTAGATTGTGCAAAATTTGGGCATACCCCTTATATGAGGTCTTCTTGGACAATTATTTTGCATTACATTGACTGCTCTTGTCTGTGTGTTTGATTGTTTATTGAGCTTGTAGTGTTACTTTCTAGATGTTTCCATGATCTATATCATGCATCTTAGGGATCAATGTGATCACATAATGCATGCTTCATTGATATATCAATGTAGAGATGTTACTCCTATATGCTACATGATTCATACACATATGATATGGTTATCTTATCCCTTTTGAGGTAAGGTAACTACCAGATTATATTTCCATAAATGAGTGTATGTTATAAATACATGAATTCCACACTTACAAATTTTTTAGTATTTATAGATTTCAAAGGGGTCATGTAAAAAATACATGAACTCCACACCTAAACAATCTCTAGTATAATTACATGATGCAGATATACACTTTAGTCATAATCAAATACATTGTATGGATTTTTCACAAGATTTAAGACTGAGTTTTTAAATCTTTGTGACACATATAATTCAATTTGAGACATATTAAAGGTGCATATGCCATGAAAGTGCATAAAAAATTGAAAATTTACCAACTATATATCCATATTAAAATCACCAAGAAGCATTGTTTTACACCACGAAGTAATGTTATTGAACCTTTTTATCTACAATAGTTGGTTTTGTTTATAGGTTGAATTGATTAAATCATTCAATCTAACCAAATTTATAATTTGGGTTGATTAGATCACCTAACCTTACTAGATATATAGGATGAGTTGATTAAATCACTCATCCTCCCCAGATTATATATTGACACTTGATTTGTATGATTGAAATTTATTGATATCAATAAATGTGTCACGACTTATCCTTATAATAGATTGGGGGATTAATACATTCCAATCTCACCCTTAAAATCTCCAAGGTTTAGTTCTAAACCTTTCTCAACTCTAATGATTGATAATGAAACATATTTACCAAGCAAAGTACAAAGGGACAACATGGTTCCATCGACACATGTGTAATCCTTCCTTGCTCTCTTTCCTTTGAATCATTTCAATTATTTCAAATTTCAGATTATATGCATTGATTTATATTATAACATGATCTTGGTTATAGGTCATACACTATAAAAATAATCAAAGTGGACTCAAACAAAGGTAAGGTGTGTTACACACACCTAGGTGTACATTTATTTCCCTTAACCTAATAATTTCATCCTTATGCATTACTATATTAACAAGGGGTGAATGTAGATACTAAAAATAAATATTTGAGTATGTGTGCAGAGTTAGGAGATAATTCCATGGACATTTCCCATAATGTGTACATGTTATGACCATATTGTGTATGTGTTATTTGAATTTAGAATTAGGATTCCCAAGCCATAATGTGTATGCATCATATAAACATAATGTGTATGTGTTATTACTACATAACGTGTGTGCATTATGACCACATAACACGTATGTGTTATGTTGTCATATAAAAAAAAAGAGAATTGGAAGGGGCATGTATGTCTTTTTTAACCATATTTTTTTTGTATTTCGATCAATGAAAAAAAAGATACACAAAAATTTATAATCATGTATATTTATAGCAGATAGTGGTTTAAAATATCTATAGTTACAAATAAACATAGATTAAAACCCTAAAATAGTCCAAAAATTATAAAAATCATATATTTGGAAAGAGGAGAACATGCTCGTCATCATGGTAATATTTTTATGAATTTAATCATTGAAATTCATAGTGAATTTTGTGATGAAAGTTGAATTTTATTATTTTTATCAAAATTCTCATATTCAACTATGTGTTGATAGATCCAAGTTTTTAGCTCAAGAATCTAAGTGATTTTCAAGAAAAAAGGCTTGGTTTTTTAATTCAAACTGAACATAACGTGTACACGCTATGTAACATGTAAGTGTTATGTAACATGTACATGTTATATGGTATGTGAAAGGAATGCATATGCATTATTTCCATATTGCACTAAAATATAAAAATGAGCTATATATGTTATGTGAAAGGAACACATATGTATTCTTTTCACATTGCACTAAAAAAGCAAAAAAAATCATTATAGGAAGGGGAAAATGGTATGGTTTACTAAAATAAATGTTAATTATAAGGAATATAAATATAAATGTAAACTTATACTTTAAATTTAATTTAGTAAATATAAGAAATTAGGGTCACTCTACATCTGATAGAGTTTGTCTCACAGTTACATGCCTTCGATTTGGGAGATGGTTTTTAAAAATCCAATCCGGTCAATATTTATGCATTTTCAAGGTTTTAGTATTGAACCTAGGGATTTCAAGGTATAACATTTGAAATATATATCCATTTTAGGTAAACATATAGTCATTTTTGAGGTTTTTGTACATTCTAAATTTCTTATTGGCATTTCTAGGAGTCCTAATATTGTCAAATTATAAATTTACAAATAGCACACTTTGAATTTAAAAAAATGGTGTGATTAGGGTAGCATAGGTCACATTGATGACCTATGCACATCAAACAACCACTTTGTGTTAATTTCACTTACTCATCGACACTCCATCATCCCTAATAACTTCTTCCTCATCCCTCACCACCCCTAACCACTCTATACTTATTCATCATTACCCCTAGTCACTCTTTCATTGACCTTCACCATCCCTCATCATCTCTAATCACTCCCTCATTATTCATAATCACTCTCTCATTGACGCTTACCATCCCTCATCATCCCTAATCATTGTTTCATCATACCTCATCCTCACTAATCACTCCCTTCTCATCCCTCCTCATCCCTAATCACTCCCTCATTCCATCCCTTATCATACTTAATCACTCCCTCATTGACCTTCACCATACCTTATCATCCCTAATCACTCCCTCATCATCCGTAATCACTTCCTCATTAACCCTTATTATCCCTTATCATCCCTAATGACTCCGTCATCATCTTTCATAATCCTTACTCCCTCCTCACCCTTCTTGGTGTACACATAAGGAAGGGGAGATGAATTAAGGCATGTCATTAAATCTCATGTTGTAGGGGTTCAATAACACAAGCAAGCACACTTCACATAACATGGATTAAAATACTTGAATTAATACAATGGAATTTGGATTTAATCAATGCCATTATTGGGATTATTTCATAAACAACATGGATGAAAATAATAGACAATCACCTACATGTCATACACCGACATTTACCTTTGTAATGGAAATCTAACAAAAATCCTAGATGAAGGCAATCTAAATATCATGCAATTCTAGTCTTCTCCTCTATTTTTCTAGTCAACCCCTCTAATGAAATGTCTATTTGCATATAAGGATGAGAATAGACATCTAGTGAATTTATTCTCCTATCCCTTTATCTTTTTCCAATACTTTAAGATCATCACATTTGTTTTCCAAAACCACATAACACAAAATAAAGACTAAACCCATCAGTCACCTATGGGTGGTTGAAATCCAATTTTACATAGAAAATACTAAAAGATAATGAATATGTTTTTCACTAGAAGATGAAATTGGGATTTTTAAGTATTATACACAATATAGACCTATCAAGTTTCATCTAGGTGTTAAGATTCAATTTGAATAAGTATGAGACCTAGTCAATTCTAAAAAATAAATAAAATTACATCAAAACATCTGCCTTATTCATTAATCTATCAGGATTTACATAACTAATTTACCATTGTGGAAAAAATTATCTATATAAAAGACATTTTCAGGCTTCCAAACTTCCAATAACATAGTAAAATACCATGTTGATTCCTCACAACCCATTCATGGATTACCTTACTACATACCACTATGTGAAATAATTTATCATGTTAAAGGCTTAGTATGGAGTTAAGCTTTGATCAATCACTACTTGAAGACTTATCTTCAAACATAGACTTATGGGAGTGTTCATTCCTAAATAGCACAATCACTTGTTACTTGAGTCGTTAAGAGGCTCCATCAAAGGAACACATTTTATCATTAAAAGATATAAAATAAGTAGATTATAAGACTTATTTAGGCTTCACCACTTTGATTACCACTATCAAGTAACACAAAAGGCATCTATATAATCATGCAAGTTTTCCTTTACTAAATAACATTTTGAATTATGTAAAAGACACAAGTACACAAATAAAAATCAAAGTTCCAATTGGGGAAACAAGACTCAAATAACATAATAAGTGAAAAAAACATTTATCCAAGATTGAGTTAGTTAATGCAATCTGAATAAAAAAGTCACAAGTCACAATGTCTTACCCAAGAGAAAACCAACCAACATAAAATGTCAAGTTTTTCAACCAAAAATCGAAGACAAACATATGTGTTAATAAATGAATATTTAAAGCTAAAGTTATAGGTACCAACATAAACAAGAAAAAAGGAGAATGGCCAACATTGACATCAAGGAACCAACCTCTCCCAATGAAGCACACCAAAATCGAGACAAATAAGAAAAAAACAAAAAAAAATGCACTCTATTTTTTACGAGGCAATATTGCTCAATACTAAATATTTTCATGCATCACCTCCTCATCCTTAATCACTCACATCAATACCTTGATGGAAGGTGTAATAGCTTCCAACTTGTGCCTGATTGGTTCGTGTTCTAATTCTAAATTTTACTCACTCAAATAAGGCTAAAGAAACTCTTATTTCACTCATCTTATTTCACACAAATAAAAAACTCAGAGATATCATTTGATTGTCTAGTGGGATTCAAATATCTATATGGTGATCCTTGGCTAGACTATGGAGAGAGTGTGTATCCAAAGCCCCATGACATAATAAATAAGTAGGAAAGTGAGAAAAGGGTGGGATTAATTTTTATGACTCACATATATAAATTGGTATTTGGGAATATAATAATACCAATCAGAGTCGAGAATCCAAATTTATATCTACATAGATAAGGTGACTAAAGACTAGTTGAGAATTTCAATCTCAACCCCATAGTTAAATTCTAAATTTCTCTATCATTGAGAGTATGTACATAGTAGATTAAATTCTTAGATAGTTAGATAGGTGGTCACTAATCTGGTAGAGTGTGTTTCCCAACCCAAATCTATATATATCTAACCTAATTTGACACAACAAAAATATTATGCACCCCAGATAATCATATGATATATTTAAGTTCCTTATTTGAGTGATATAGGATGATTGAATGAAGAGATTCCTTGGTCCTTATTTAAGTGAAAAAAATTATAATCGAACATAAGTCAATCAGGCACAAGATGGAAGCCACTACACCCACCATCAAGGTATTGGATGGAGTGATTAGGCATGATGAGGGCGGAGGGAGTGAGTAGGGTTGATGAGGGGAAATGAGGGAGTCATTAGGGATTATGAGAGATAAGGAGGGCTAATGAGGGAGTGATTATGGATGACAAGAAATGGTGAGTGTCAATGAGGATAAGGAGGGGGTGATTAGGGTTTATAAGGGATGAGGGGTAGTGATTAGGGATGACGAGGGATAATGAAGGAATGATTAGGGTTAATGAAGGACTGATTAGGGATGATGAGGGTGTGATTAAGGATGATGAGGGATGGTGAGGGTCAATAAGGGAGTGATTAGGGATAATGAGGGATGAAGAGAGAGAGTGACTAGGGATTATTAGAGATGAGGAGGGAGTGATTGTGGATGACGAGGGAATATGGAGTGATTGGGGATGATGAGGGATTGTGAGGTTCAATGAGGGAGTGATTATGGATGATGAGCGAGTGATTATATGTGATCAATGATAGTAGGATTAAAATAATATGACAATCATTATCATTATAAACACCTAATAAATTTTCTAAATATATTCCTTATATTACCCTCATATATGGTCTAAAAAATGGGTTTTATTAAGAATTATGTTTTACTCAGAAAGTATATCATTCATGCACAATCTATTAAGAAAATAAACATGTTTATTACTTTTTAATTTTTTTTCTAAATAAAAAAAATAAAAATAAAGACCCATAATTGAGCTAGGTATTTATACCACATGGAACTATTCAATACATATGTGACATCACAATAATTGGTGTGGTTATTATTGTACTACATTAGATAAAGGTTGACCATAAGTCAAAAAGGTCAATAGAGATCCAAGTCATTTCAAGTCATATTGTGAGCATGATCAACTTTGAGTTAACAAATCTAGGTGAAATATTTTGACAATAATTTTATATTGGTAAATAAAAAATTCTATTTTTTTCTCAATGTGAATTCAGTCTAGAATATTTGAAGCACTGTTTGGACCTAAAGACCAAACATATAGATCATCAAATAATAAACATATTATATTACTATCTTAATCATGTTTAATTACATTCAAAATAAGATTTTTTGAGGCAAGTCAAGATCAGAGGTATTTAAGGCTTTTGATTGATATAAATAGTTCATATGAGATGTAAAACATGTTACTCAAAATATTTAAACATAATATCACAAGTAGAGTTTCCTATACATATTGAAGTGGCACAAGGAGAAGACTACATAATTAAAGATGCCACCAAAACATTTTATTATCCACATTGTTCTATATTCTGAAGAGCTTTCTCTCAAAGCACACACTCTATGAAAAATTGATCACATACTTTAATTTTTTCCTTAAACCCATATATCCCTCTCCATTTTACATGATCCCTATATTCTAATTAGTATTCTCGTTGATGTCTTTTCTTGTCCTCTATATTTATTTCTAATAAAATGTAAACATTCTCATTTCCATTTTGATCTATTTACTTCCTCAATCAAGTTATAGTTCAAACCATCATATGAATTTAGTTGAGTAGACTCTTCTTTTCATATGCCAAGTGGATTTGTGATGGTTTATGGCTATTAATAAATAATGATTTATTATCATAATAACACCCTCACCATAATACATGTTATTTGCCCCCACTCAACCTACTTTTGATCCAACTCATTTTTTTTCTCAATTGTAGTTGTAGATTATTTTTTGAGATTTTCTTTACTATTAAGCAAGTGGATTTTATTATAGATTATAGGTTAATTTTTTTTAATAGTTAAGAGAGGAACCATTTTTGCATGGTCAAATAATTGATATTATAAAATTTATAATTTTTTTAAATAAATCAATGAGGGATTTGTCCCTCTAGTTACATGGCTTCACCTAAAAATAAGGTTTGGAAGATAACCAAAAGTGCATGTTCATGCACTATTCTATCTATACCAACTAAAATTATAGTCCTAGTAATTTTATTACTTTTAGAAGACTATTAAAATCAACACCAGTTATTATTACATTATCCTCTTATATTTTCATAGGTATATAAGATTAATTGGGTTAGTAACCATAAACCAATAATAATATTTATAACCATTCATATGGATTCAAAAATACTATGGCTACACGTCAAAAATTACTTCTCCCTAAAATATGGTAATGTCAGGGTAGTGGGGTGAATGGCTAATGACTAAGCACTCTAAATGTGTTTGTAACTTGTTTAGGTCATTTCATAAAACAATGGTGTTAATTTTTGTTTAATGACAAACATTTTAAGCTTTCCTATAAAGCATAACAATCCTAAAAACATAAGAAAGCCTAAAAAAATGAAACAAGGCTAATTATTAAAACATATAGTATACCCTTTTGTAGGTGATACTAAAGGTTATAAAACTAGGTTTACTATCAATTTTTTTTTCAAAACATGTATACACAACATGATCTTTCTTTTCATCAATAATGCATTATCTATCTCCTTGATTATACCATCCATTTTCTATGGGAACAACATGTACTAAAATCACACACTCAAAATAACTAAGTGAGTGGTTAAACGAGAATAAAATATCAAAATAATATGACAAACATTATCAATATAAAAACCAAATCAATTTTCTAAATATATTCCTTATATAATATGTTA
Organism: Torreya grandis; assembly: GCA_037957365.1. Classification (NCBI taxonomy): domain Eukaryota; kingdom Viridiplantae; phylum Streptophyta; class Pinopsida; order Cupressales; family Taxaceae; genus Torreya; species Torreya grandis. The sequence continues at coordinate 4,375,225 of JARHVA010000316.1, forward strand.
ATGAGGGATGAGGAAGGAGTGATAAGGGATTATGAGGGGTGATGAAATAGTGATTAAGGATCATAAGGTATAGTGATGGTCAATAAGGGAGTGATTAGGGATGATGATAGAGTAATTAGAGATGATGAGGGATGGTGAGGTTTAATGAAGGAGTGATTAGGGACAATGGGGAATCGAGAGAGAGTGATGAGGGTTGATGAGGCATGAGGAGGAAGTGATTAGGGATGAGGGAGGGATGATGAACACGTGAAGCTAACAAAAAATGGTTGTTTGAGGTGTATATGCCATTAATGTGACATATGCTACCAAAATCACACTAGTTTGGATTGAATTCAAAGTAAGTGGGTTGTAAACTTTAATTTTTAAAAACTAGGACTTATAGAAATTCCAACAAGTAATCTAGAAGGTTAAAAATCTTAAAAAATGACTATATGTTTACATAAAATAGACATTTACTAAAAATGTTATGCCCTAAAATCCCTAAGCTCAATACTGAGACCCTAAAAGCCTAAGTACTGACCAGATTGGATTTTAAAAAATTATCTCCCATATGTCAAAAGGTTTGCAACTGTGAGACCAACTTTATCACATGCAGAGTGACCCTAATTTCTTATATTTAATATAATAAATTTAAAATATAAGGAATATAAAAGTAAAAATATAAATCTAAACTTATACTTAAAATTTATTTTAGTAAACCAAACTGTTTTCCCCTTCTTATAGCTCTTTTTTCTTTTTCGGTGTAATGTGAAAGCAATGTGCATGAGTTCCTTTCACATAACATATATAGTTCTTTTTTTGTTAGTTTGTTGCAATGTGAAGGGAACACATGTGCATTCATTTCACATAGCATATAACTCATGTACATTACATAGCACATACATGTTACATAGCATGTACATATGTTATGTTATGTTTGAAGTAAAAAACTAGGCCCTTTGACTCAAAAATGGATTGGATTCCTAAGTCAAAGGCTTAGACCTGTCAACACCCAGTCGAATCCTAGAGTTTTGATAGAAAATAATAAAATTAAACTTCCATCACCAAATACACTACAAATTTCAAAAATAAAATTCATAAAATTAGTACCATGACCATTAGCACATTATCCTCTTTCCAAATATATGAGTTTTATAAATTTTAGACTATTTTAAGGTTTTAATCTATGTTTATTTATAACTATATATTTTTTTACCACTACATGCCTATATATGTTTGTGTATTTTTTTCGTTGATCTAAATATAATTTTTTTATATGGTTACAAACTAGGCCTAATTCTACTTACATTATATCAGAAAAAGGAAAATAAAAAATTAAACTTGTTTTCATTTTTTTTGAGCTAGTTAAGAGGACTGCTGTTTTGGCTATATATTTTTTTGTTAGTTTTCAGGATATATTTACTTGTAAAATTAGTCAAAAAATATATTCATTGAAAATTTGTATAAAAAATGTAGGTTAAAACCTATATTATCTTATCTAAATCTTGACCAAATGGTTTTAAACAATAATAAATGATGCTAAAAAAATGGGGGGCCACACAACTAGCTATCTTATCTGCTTTCCTAAAACAATAGGAGTTGCTATTCAAATTTTAGATGTTTTACATAGTTATACCTAACCATTTAAAAAAAATATAGTGCTTTAGAAACTAGACTCAAAATGCTACAATTTACATTCTTACAATATCCTCAAATTTTGAGTGTAACTATCTCAAATTATCTACAAAAGTTTAAATTTATCATTTCTCAGGAAAAATATATCCATGGGTAAGCCCCTTTTTGTCCCCCAACTTTGTGCACTTTCCCATTTATATCACCTCAATCTTATACATTTGGAAAATACCAATTAGGGCTCTACCTTTTAGTTTTAGACCTTCTTTCCACCGAAAGAATTTTATTCACCATCTCACTATGCCTAAATTACTTATCTTATAGTTTGATCCTTATCATTATGATCACCTAAATCTCATGTACTGTAGATAAAGATAAATATATGATATATGTACTTAAATACTAGTTTTATATCCTCAACTATTTTCTATACTTCTAGACATTACTGACCACAAAGGGACACTAGTGTTTATGCTAGTGTCTAAATCCTTATCTAGTGTCAATTACTCAAAAGTCATCCAAATTTAAAAATATCGAAACCTATGGGTCAAAATTTTACTCTTACCCTACCATAAAATATTTTAAAAAATATGTGGCATAAATACAAGTCTAATCCTTCTCATTAATTATATATAAAATACCAAGAAAGCACTTATTCAATCTCATTCAATTAGTTTCACAACTAAGTTGTATTGCCCTATTCCTCCTTATTTTCATATGAGTCATAGGAATAGTCATACAAAATGTCTGAAACATCCAAAGAGCATCCCATGAGTAGTATTTTTCAAGTTATAAGCTAGATCATCATATGCATTTACATATAACATATTACACCATTATTCACATAGTCATATACATAGGGTAGTTCTACATAAGGCTGAGGACCTCCTTTGAGCGTTGACTATGTATGCAGTGCTCACTAATAGAGGGGTCTTTCAGTTTAGCTCAACATCATGAGCCCACTAACCCATTTTTTGAAAAACACATCCCAAGGGTGAATAAGGGTGAGGATATGGTTTGATCTATAAGCTATATATATATATATATATATATATATATATATATATATATATATATATATATATATATATATATATATATTTGGTGTTCTAGATATGAATATATTAGTAGAAAGGTGATAGAAAAACTAGAATAATGAAGTTGGTCACATCACAATTTAGTGCATATTTTTTACTATATAATAGTGTCACAAAATGGATAATAACATCGATGGTAATGTCCAAAAATCGATAAATATTATTTGTAGAATTTCATGACTGTCTCAAAATATTGGTCCTACACACTTCACCCTATATACAACTCAGGATTTCCTACACATTAAAAATCCAACTAAGTATCATTTATCCTTTCCATTACAATCAATATAATATATTAAAAATTTAGTACTTTCTATATTTAACATATCTTAGTATTTTAATTTATAATATTCAATTATTTGAGTTTTTAATTAATTGGCCTACTTTAGAATATTTATATTCATCCCTATGTATATGATATTCTACCCCCTTATCCATTTACACCATATTTAAAAAGAAGGTTAAACAAATAGATAAACATCATCAAAATTTTAAACACTTAGGATCAAATGTCAAATTTAATCCATATTTGAAGCATCACCTTTTATTTAAATAATCTCTCCCAACTAGTTCTCATGTTCGAGGGTTTTAAAAAAATTAATGTTAACATAAAAATTTCATAAAACCATCAAGAAGCATATGCATTGATTTAATCCATAAAAATAATAATGTAATCATCTTCATGGATAAATTACTGTAACTTTGTCATCTAATCAGTGTTGTCACACACTTAGGGAATAATAAAAAATAGACCATGTCATGTCAGATGCTCAATCACTTGGAGACCAAAAAAATGTTAGAAAAGGATACAAATATGAAGATATAGATCATTCAAGAAATATTTACTTACTTTAGGTTGAAGGATCTTGTTAATTTTTTTGATTTATTGAAACTTATAGCCATGGAATTTGGTGTGATTATATCAATGCTTTGATTTGAAAGTGAGAGACATGTGAAATATGCTTTAGGTAAATGCCTATTTTGGAAAATTAATTCCCAACTAAGAAAAGCCTTGTAAAAACCATGTTAGTTAATAAATTAATTTTGTAACCATATGTCATCCAAAAAAAATTGGATTCAAGGTTCAAATAAATTTTGGATCTAAATGTGGTTCAAAGAAAAGTTGATACTAAAAGAAACATCAAATGATAAAAATACAATAATGGTCATAATAATAATAATAATAACAGATGTGGAGTCTTTGGATTTAGATATTTGTAGAGATCACAAAAAAAGGTTGGCATATACATGATGAATTTAGGATGTCTAATCTTAATATAGGTTAACTCAGTGGAATTTGAAGCTTCCTCCAGCTAGGTAATTGAATCCACCAACAACAAAGGAGAGATAGGCTCCAACAATGAATATTCTCAGAACCCAGTCATGTATATTTTTCATAATGAATATCATGAATAATTATGGTTGTAAAATTTTATGTCTTCCCTTAATCTCCAACAAAAAATTATCTTGATGATTTTGTTGACTTTGTTTTGATATAACTAACACATATCACTCTGCACCATTGTTACAATGAAGTGTCAATTTAAAATTTAATGTAGTCATGTGTGTAGGTGTAAATTATATGGGATAATTAGTATCCATATTTTTCCACTAGGAAATATGCTTATCTTCCAAATTGTAACATGTTCGTCAATGCTAATATTATATTATATTATTATATTATATATTTTTATAAGAATATTACTATATTAAAATATATAGTAATATAAAAATTATTAAATATATAAATAATAGTAATATATTATATACTTTATACTCTAATTAATATAGTAAAATAATATGTAATATAATTATAATTGTATATTATTATATATATTATATATAATTTTCATATTGTGTGTGTGTGTATGAACACATAATATAATTATCTATATAATATACCTTATACTATTATAATATATTATATATAAATATATACTCTAGAACCTCAATGTCTTGTCTCCATGTCAATGGTATTACAATATTTATTCAAGCCACACATCATGTGAAGCCATCCTACAATAAAAGGATATCTTATGACATTCTCTCCTACCCTTGATAATAGAAAATAGCTAATATAAGATGTCACCACCCTATAATTTATAGACACATTTGCAATGGGTTCAGGTCATGCAAATCCACTAGTTGCCTTGAATCCAAGTCTTGTGTATGACATGGGCCCTTTGATGTATGATATCCCCTAAAATACCTTATCATTTTTCCTCACCACCATCACCTAGATGACCTTTAAAGATTTTCACCACTATCATGTTTTATGTGTCCTTTTCCTTCCCAAGTATTTCACCATTACTTAAGGTCATTGTGAAATGAAACCTCTTTTTCCCACATAACTCATTGCCATGCTACCATGAATAAACACATAACCTCATTTTCCACAATCACCTCCACCAAAAATAAAATATTGTTATTTTTTAAATCTATATGCACAAAGGGTGAGACATGGTGAGCAGTCATGGGTTATATATATTATTAATATATACTATTAAATAAATGTATATAATATTAAATCAAATATATATATATATATATATATATATATATATATATATATATATATATATATATGTGTATATATATATATATATATATAATAGTATTATAATACTTAATAAATACATAATATATGATCTTATATTTTATTATATTTAGTATCATACACTAGAGGGCCCATATTGTACACCAAAATTGGATGTGGTAAAACTACTTAGATTTACATGACCTACACCAAAATAAAGGGTTATGAAAATTTTAGGGTTGTTGCATATTTGATTGGCCATTTTATATTTTCAATGGTAGAAAATGATGGCATGAGCTCTGATTTGATTGTGACACATCTACATGTTTATTGTGCAGCTCAAATCAGTGTTTCACTATTGTTGATGTGGGGACAAGATAATGAGGTCCTAAATATTTCTTATAGCTTCAATTCATCCTACTTCTAATATATTAACACCTAGATAAATTATATCATGCTTAATAACATAAAGAAATGCTATACTCAAACCCTTATAAGAAAGGGCAAGGCCATACAAAACATGAAAATAATGATTTGAGAATTGATGGTAATTGGTAATGGCATTGTATTTAAAGGGAAATTATACACAAGGGGGAAATATCATAAACTAGACCCATATTCATGGAAACTATTGTATTTACATGATGAACATTCACTACAAAAGGGTATATAGATTTCAATGTGTAATCATATTTGATTGAGCATTTTTTATAGTCAAAGGTGGATGGGGATGTCATGATAGCTGATTTGATTATGTTAGGGATCCATGTATCATGTGTATATCTAACCAATGATACAATGCTATTGATGTTGGGACAAGACATTGAGGTCCCAAAGTCTATCTTGTATCTTGCATTCATCTATGATGATAATATATTAACACTTATATCAATTACATCAAGCTTAAGAACATACAAAAATTTCATATGTGTAAAACCCTCAAAGAAATGGAAGGCCATATAATACATGCACATAGTGAAGGATTTTAGTGTGAGTTGAATGGTGATGATGAGGGTAAATGACAAGATATTTTTAGTGATATCATACACCAAGGGGCCCATATCATACACTAGACCTATATTTAGGGTAACTTCTCAATTTAAATGATTAACAATCATTGAAAAGGGGTCATAATATTTCAAGGTGGAATAAATTTCTTTTGGTCCTTTTATATTATCAAGGGTGGAAGTGGAAATCCTGAGCATTGATTTAATTTTAGTAGTGATCCACATATGATGTGTGAGTAGAATCAGTGATGCAATGTTGATGATGTGGTCATAATAAATTAAGGTCTCAGAGACTATCTTGTATCTCATGTTTGTACATGATACATATTACATTGATATATTAATATGACATGTTAATGAACTTTGAATGTGTATCTACCCAGGGTTTACTGATTCTATGATGCAAGAGCATCAAGCTAGAAAATAACAATTTTGTGTTTTTGGTCAATAAAAGGGTCAAGTCTACTCAAAATTGATGTTTAGATGTTTAAGAGACCTTATTATGTTTATTTTAGTCTTTATAATTTAAATGGAGTCATGAAGTTGAGTTTTATGGTCTATAGGAGTTTTCCCTCCAAAACAAGAAATTTGAAAATTCAGATATTTGTATTGAGTCTAAGAAATCATATTATCTTTTTGAAGTGATAGATGAGAAAAAGTGGTTTATGAGGTTCATGAATATCATGATGAAGGAATTTTTATGTATTTAGTGTGTAATGTCCAATATAAGTTATTTTGAGTAAATGCAAGATTAGTCACCCTTGTATGTTGGAGGTGGTTATGCAAGGAAGTTGGAATAACCAACTAAAAGAAGTTTACGTTGAAAGGTAAAAGGAATTATCATTGTAAAAAAAGAGAGATATATGGAATAGAGGAAGAAAATAGAAAACTCCATGGAGAAAGAGGAGAGGGTCAGTGAAGCATGAAGGATTTAAAACAAAAGGAGGAACCCTCATGAAGGTGGATTAGCCCATGACTGGACCATTTGTAATGAATGTCATTTCAAGGAATATAGAAAAGTTATTTTGTTTCATTTCCTTATATTCTTGTATAGATTGTTTTATATAGTTACATGTACATTGCCTCATGCAATCCTTCAAGGCTATATGGGCTCAGACTCAGATATGTTTGCAAGTTTTGGAGATTGTGAACATAGTCAAGAAGATGATTGAATCATTATTTTAAAGAATAAAAGGAACCTTGTTGTGTATTAAATTTATAGGAGTTGATAAATCTAAAAAATATTAAGTGATTGAGTGAAGAAACTAATAAAGAGTAAACTAATCTTATACTCTATTCACAATAGGAAAAAAACCCTAAATTCACAGTGTAAAAACCCTATGTTTGAGGGCCTTGAGAAGGATTCATGTATTAGTACAGAGATTGAGTGTGGAATAAGTGTATTATTATCTTGTATAAAATAGAGGATTGTTTATTATTATTTAAATATAAAATTAAAAAGGAATTAAACACTGAGGATCAAGAAGTTACTCAGTTTTATGATAATGATCATACCATGTTTTACCTAGTTGGGTACCTGTGTGGTCTCATGTCAAGATGCGAGAGTTTTTATTTGGGAAGAGTTACTACTTATGTTTTGGTAAATCTGAGTAAAGAGGAGAATTATATAGTTTAGAAATAATCTTTGTAACCCTGAGGATGGTTGAAGATAGTTCTTAAACTTGTTTGAAACTTATAGATACTTTGAGTTCTTACAAACAATCAATAACCAAAGAAAGATTTTACTCACCAATGCAAAGTGGTTGGAGATAGTTTCAAATCAGAAGTGTATGCTTAATTTTGGGGAACATAATTTTATAACCTAGGAGGGGTTATAAGATGCTGAGTGAGTTTTAATATTGAAACACTATCAAAACAATGTGTTTCTTGTTCTGTATAGACAAATCTAAGTAATGTAGTGTTAATGCATGGTGGAGATTGTGAGTAAGTGTTTTGGGAGAATGTGCATGATAATAAATATGAATTATAAACAATACCATATTTTTTTAGCCTATGATACTTCTGAAAATGCATACTATAGTCTAAACCTTTGCACATTCAAGGAGAACACATACAATCATATGGATTTTCATTGTTTCAAGAAAGAAATGGTTAAAGACAAGGAAATAGACTTATTTTAGGAGTTAATAGGGACTGAGACATAAATTTTGAAGGTAGTTTTGGGTTTTGAATCATTATCAAAAAAAATATGTTGATTTTTAAAAGGTCTCAGACTGTGTAGATTAGGTAAAACCCTAGAACTAGGGTTTCAGTATTTCCTAGAGATTCCACCTTCCAAATGTGCTAAAATTTTGTGGTTTAGTCAAATTAAACATGAACTAAAATATTATGATGGTTTAAAAGTGGTATGGATTGTACAAGTACATATTTGGCATATGTGTCTTGAAATAAGCCTAATTAGGCCTAAAAGAGGGGTATTTTACAAAATAAAATCTAGTTAGGGAAAGAGATAAGTCATGAAACTTGTCACAGAGATAAAATAATTCAAGAAAAATATATTAAAGTGATTATTTCTAGGAAATAGTCTTAAATTGATCAAACCAAATGAAAAATTATTAGAATAAAGATACTAGCCTTAATAAGACAAGATAAGGGTTGTGTATAGAATTGAAAGGTAAGGCTAAAATTAGGGGTTAGAGAAGGTTAAGATAGGTGGAATATGGTTATGTAAGTGTTTTATTATTTTTAAAATAATGGAGTTTTATTACTAATTAAATAAACATATATGAGTAAAGTAAATCAGTAAATAATATGCAAGAATTAAGCTACTAATACGTATAAACAGATTTGTATTTTTTACTTTTCTAAATATAGTAATAAGTGAGAGAAATTTAATTTAGCTTATTATAAATGATCTAGACTCAAACAAGGCCTGATACTAGAGGAGGAAGATTGGGAAACTATTGGAAATAGGATCTTGATGTTTGATTCTAGATTGGACAAGAGTGCCAAAACTAGGACACCCTATTGTCTAGTGATGTAGTCTTTTTTTGGCACTATTATCTAGGTGGTTTGAGTTTTCTAGGTTTCATTTGGTAGGAATATGTTACCTTGTCATTGAAATATTAAATCCTGGAATCCTACAAATCTCATTATATATCTATTTTTAATCTTAAAAGCCCTATGATCTCTTTGTGTTTGAACTTGAATAGAAACTTGGGAAAAAGAGAGAAGGGGTTTGTGTGTAAAGGATATGATGGATGCACTTCACACCCTATGTATGGGCACACTACCTACATACCAATACTCTAAAGAGGGATCGAGATAATGTAGTTATCCCATTAAAGTGCTTGGTATAATTATGTATGATAAATGCAACTAGATGTACTTCAGATGGTTAGGGACTAGTGCAAAGGTTTGAATAAGATTGAAATGATCTTGGAAGGTTGTATACATAGGATATGGAAGAGTGCTTGAGTGTACTTGCTTGTATTCTTACTTATTTCCTATAAATGAGTGTCAACCTTTCTAAATGGACTTTGAATGGAATTTTATAGAGAAATTAATGATCATGGGTTAAATGATTTTTTTTAAGTTGACAAAAAAAGGATAAGGATTCAAGAGAATATTACCATTAGGACCAAAAGGAAACTTGGATAAAAGTGCCAAAATTAGGACACCTTGAGTTTTAGCACTTCTATCTAATTTATGCACTATTAACTATAGGGAATGAGACCTAGGGGGATAGATCTGGGCCTAAAAGAGTTGTCTGGGTCTGAAAGGGTTAAGTTTGAAAGGATGTAGATGATTGGGAATTTATGATAGAATAACCTAGAAGGGTTGTGTAAGAAAGGACCTATGGATTGGGTGTCATTAGCCATGCTTAAATCATTCAATTTTGCATTTTATATGACTTCATTCCCTCCCCCCCCCCCAACTTTATTTTAGTGATACAATAAAGTGAAATACTAGGATAAAGGAAAGTAAAAAAATTACATGAACTTACCTATAAGAGAGAAACTCATGAAGCTGTGTGATGTTGGATGTGCATAGAGATAGCACATTATGAAGTGTGAATCTATAATGAAAACATAAGGTAGATTAGTTCTTACTAGATGCACTATATCTAAAACAATAATGTACAAAATCTAAGTAAGAGGAAGAGAAAGGAATGAATACACCTAAAAAACTTGTTATGATGCTATATTATGCTAGATGATGCTGGTTATGTGCTGAATCAAGAGTAATATCATGAACAAAGTTGAGTGCTCAATTATTTGGAAGGTGGCTCAAGAATGGAAATGTTGGCATTTTGGCTCCATCATTTCCAACTAAGTAAAGTTAATGAATCATGCGTGTGTTAATCATTGTCTAGACTGTGTGTCTAATCACTATGAATAGGTGGCTCAAGAATACAAAGGCTATCCCTTTGGCTCCAGCATTGCCCTGTGAAGTGAAATTATGAAGTGATACCAGTATCGAATAGATGTCATATGAGATGGCTTATGGATCCCAAGGATGTTCTATAAATCTGATAAAGTGGTGTGGATATCTTGAATGTATGCTCGAAACTAGGCCACTCTTAGCCATTTCAAAAGATAGAGGTTAGGCTTGTCTAAAATCCAACCTAAAATTGATGTACTAGGCTTATGTGAAAGCCAACTCAGGAACTTGAGTACTCAAAAACTTAAATTTTTATGAAATTTTAACTTGAAAGTGATGCCAACCACCTGTAGATGGAGTAAGGAATGCAACTGCTGAGAATGCCTGGATAATAAATTAAATTTGGAAACAAAAATAAAACTAATGTGTCATGCACATTTCCCCCAATCATTGATGTCTGGAACATGGATTATGATCTATAAGTTATGTCAATTGCCTAATCTAAACGGTAAGTGAAAACCATCATAACATGCATGATAACCCTCTATATCTAGATTTTGTGAGAAAACTATACTGAAACTACTGATTTTGATTGATCTAGATGTGTAAAAACTATATCTAAATTGAAACTTTTGCTTGTTTCTAGAAAAATTAAGTGTTTTTTTACCTAGACAAGAGAAATAAAATGAGGACAACCCTATGTTTGGCACTACTATCCATTTTTCGCATTGTTATCCTATGTAAAAACTAGTTGTTGATCTAGAACTATCACTATTTTTATACTCTATTCTGACTGGTTTAACCTTTGGATTGGTAATTAGGTGATATAAATGTTGTTGTTTTGACTATTAGAAGCTTTGATCTCTATGAAAAATCTCTTGTTTGTTTCCCCCTCTTATGAGGGTAAGAATGATGAACCTATAATGATTTCCCTTAGAAGAAAAGAGTCCCACAAGTGTGTTAAGCTATATAAATACATGATATAGTAGTGATATTTGACAAGATATTTCTAGATATAGCAATGTTTGTATTGATAGATTGTTAGATCAAAAGGGATATGCCTACACACACACACACACACACACACACACACACACACACACACACACACACACACACACACACACACACACACACACACACACACACATATGTATATATATACATACATATATATACATATATATGTGTGTGTGTGTGTGTGTGTGTGTGTGTGTGTGTGTGTGTGTGTGTGTGTGTGTGCAATATACTAAACTTGAACTAGAAATGGTAGATGTTAGTTGTTAGTTAGAGGGATGGAGCATGATGTCCATCATGGCATCTAAGAAAGCAAGGGAAATGCATGATATGAATCATGGAATTACACAAATTAAGAAGCAAATAAGCAATCAAGAAAACAAGAAAGAATAAATAAGCATACAAGGATGGCTAAGTGTTGAGTTGTGGAGCTAAAAGCTTCAAAAAATGAGCGAATGCAAAGTTTTTGGAGTTACACAGTCGCCGACGACGGTCAGGAGTCGACCAAAGGCTATCAACGTCGGTTATGGATCGGCCAATGTCGGTCATGTGCAATCAGACAGGGACCGACGTTGGTCACTTGTGCGTCCAGAAGTCTATTTTCATGGCAGAACAGATTGTTTGCATGAAAAGTTTAACTATTGGTATTGAGTCCGCATTTCTATTTTAGGCAGGACTGATTTGAACCTTTGATTAAGAGGTGTAATCTAATGGTGGAGAATGCATGCTCATGAATCCTAATATTATATAATAGGGTTAGATCTTCATAGCTTGTGTAAAAGACAATTCAAGGATTGAATTGGTTGTAATTAAGAGATAGAGAACTCTTGAAGGAAAGAGATATGTACATCTGAGAGGTGTGAGAAGAAAGTGTGATTACTTCATTGTATTTCCTTCTGGAAGAGTTTAATACAAGTTTTTGGGTTGTTTCTTGTATCTCATATTTTCTTTATTGTTTCTGATTCTAGTTACTTATTATTTTTAGTTTAATTCCGTGTTTAGTTGCTTACACAAAAGTAATCAATTGCTGATAGATCGTTACAAGTGGTATCAGAGCATTGGGTTGAATAACAGATTGTATTAGATCGGGTTAGTGTTTGTTGATTACAGGTCACTCATAGGGGTTTCTGATTGAGTGGGAGTAGAGCAATGGCAGAAGAAAGTAAACTAAGAATGGAGAAATTTAATGGCAAGAATTATCAATTATGGAGGATGCAGATAGAAGATTATCTGTATTAGAAAGATCTATACTTATCGTTAGGTGGGGTTTCAAAGAAGCCCATAGATATGGAAGATGAAGAATGGAATGTTCTTGATAGAAAGGCTCTTGGATCTATAAGATTGAGTCTGGCATCTTCTGTGATTTATAATTTATCATAGGCAAAGACAACGGTAGAGTTAATGGATACATTAGAAAATTTATATGAAAAGCCCTCAGCTTCAAATAAGGTATATCTTATGAAGCAATTATTTAATTTGCAAATGCAGGAAGGTGGATTTGTATCTAATCATCTTAATGATTTCCATGGAATTGTAAATCAATTAAATTCAATCAAAATAGTTTTTGATGATGAAATTATGGCTCTCTTAATCTTATGCTCTTTACCTGAAAGTTGGCATAGTTTGGTAATGGTAGTTAGTAATACTACATCTGCTTCAAATATCTTGAAAGTAGATGATGTTGTTAGTGTAATCTTGAATGAAGAAATTCACAAAAAAAGCACAGAAGAAACATCAGGTAATGTTTTAAGTTTTGAAAGCAGGGGAAGGCAAAGAGAGAAGGGCAAGCAAGGGAGATCAAGGTCTAAGTCAAAGATGAGAGGTAGATCTAAATCCAGAAATGGCAGAAATATAATCTGTTGGAATTGTGGAAAGAAAGGGCATGTAAAGAAAGATTGCTGGTTGAAAGTTAAAGATGAAAATCAGCATGGAGGTAAAGAAGAAGCAAAAGTTGCAGGTATTGTTACACAAGATGCTCTTATATTTTATTTGGATAATAAAATAGAATCTTGGGTTTTAGATTCTGGTGCCTCTTTCCATGTAACCCCAAATAGAGAATTTTTCAATGATTATGTCCATGGAGATTTTGGAATAGTCTATTTAGGGGATGATGAGCCTTGTAAAATTGTTGGCAAAGGAAAAGTGTAGCTGAAATTGTAGAATGGAAACACATGGGTGTTGAAGGATGTCGTGCATGTACCCACCCTGAAGAGGAATCTGATTTTTATAAGAAAGTTGGGGGATGAGGGTTGCACAGTAACTCTCACAGTTGAATCTTGGAAAGTTTCCAAGGGTGCACTTGTATTAGCTAGAGGTAAGAGAGTAGGTACTCTCTATTTATGTAATTGTATTATTGATTATTCTCCTTCTGTATTATCTACTTCAGATGTAGATGCAAAGTTGTGGCACTATAGGCTTGGCCACATGAGTGAGAAGGAAATGACTATTCTTAAGTCAAAAGGTAAGCTTTCAGATTTGAAAAGCATAGATCTAGATTTTTGTGAGCACTGTATTTTTGGGAAATAGAAGAGAGTGAGTTTTTTCAAAACTGGGTCAACAAAGAAGAAGCACAATTTGGAGCTTGTTCACACAGACGTGTGGGGACCAACTCAGGTAACTTCTATTGGAGGATCATAGTATTATGTTTTTTTCATTGATGATGCTAAAAGAAAGGTATGGGTTTATTGCATAAGGAAGAAATCTAATGTTTTTGACACATTCAAAAAATGGAAAGCTTTAGTTGAGAATGAAACAGGCATGAGATTGAAGTGCCTTAGATTTGACAATGGTGGTGAGTACTGCAGTAATAAGTTTAACAGTTACTATTCTATGAATGGAATATGCAGGCAAAGGATGGTTCCAAAGACACTTCAGTAAAATGGAGTTGTTGAAAGGATGAACATAACAATATTAGAGCGTGCATGGAGTATGAGGTTGCATGCTGGTTTGCCCTTACAATTTTGGATAGAAGCTGTAGACACTGTGGTTTACCTGATTAATAGAGGACCTTCTACTGCTCTAGATGGTGGAATTCCAGAAGAGGCTTGGATAGGTAAAAAGGTAGATCTTTCATTTCTCAAATTTTTTGGTTCTGAAGCTTTTGTGCATGTTGATAAAGAAAATAGAAAGAAGCTGGATGCTAAATCTATGCGGTGCACTTTTATTGGTTATGGCTCTAGAGATTTCAGATTCTGATTATGGAATTTAGGAACTAACAAAATTATTAGAAGCTGTGATGTTGTTTTCAATGAGAAGGTAATGTACAGTGATCAGCTCAAGAAGCTAAAAAATACTGAGCAGGGCAAAGTTGATTTGGACAAAGTGATGATCCCTAATGAGCTCGTGGGGAAAAATAATCACACTCAAGAAAACATAGACACTAAAGTTGGTCATTTTGGAACCGACGTTGGTCATACAGGAACCGATGTCGATCAGACAGTGACTGGCGTTGGCTAGACAAGAATCAACATCGATTGGGTGGAACTGACGTCGGTCAGGTACAGACCAAGAGATGACTGAGATCAGTCACTGACAGAGAATTTGGGCGGACAACAAGCTGTGTTTGAGTCTCAAATGCCCATGAAGAGGTCAAAAAGGGTAAGTAAACCTCTAATTCATTATTCCCCTTCATTATTCTACTTATTGCTCATAGATAGCGAAGAACCAAAAAGTTTTGATGAGGCAATGCAGGTAGGAACCCAGAAACAGTGGGAGCTTGGCATGAATGAGGAAATTGATTCTTTGAAAGAGAACCAAATGTGGGATTTGGTTGAGTTTTCAGCTGGAAAGAAGACACTAAAAAATAGATGGGTTTACAGATTAAAGGAAGGTGAGAATGGATAGATGAGACATAAGGCCAGGTTGGTAGTAAATGGATTTGCACAGAAACCAGGTATTGATTTTGGTGAAATTTTTTCTCTTGTATTAAAAATGACTTCTATTCAGACTGTTTTGTCTTTAATTGCTATTGAGGATTTGCATCTTGAGCAGCTTGATGTTAAGACAACATTTCTTCATGGAGATTTTGATGAAGAAATATATATGGAACAGTCGGAATGTTTTGAGGTCACAGGTAAGGAGAAACTTGTGTGCAAGTTGAAGAAAAGCTTATATGGTCTTAAGCAAGCTCCAAGACAATGGTATTTGAGATTTGACAGGTTTATGATAGAGCATGGCTTTTGTAGATGTCAATCTAACCATTGTGTTTATTTCAAGAGATTAGATAATGGTAGATATATTATCCTATTGCTGTATGTAGATGATATGCTTGTTGTAGGTTCACACATGCAAGATATTAATGAGCTTAAGGTAAAATTAGCTCACACATTTGCCATGAAGGATTTGGGAGCAACAAAGAAAATCCTTGGCATGAGTATTAAAAGAGACATGAATAATCATAGTTTCATTTTGTCTCAAGAGGATTATGTGAACAAGGTTTTGGATAGGTTCAATATGTAGGATGCAAAACCGGTAAGCACACCTATGGCTGGACACTTCAAGTTGAGCAAAGAACAATGTCCTAAATCACATGATGAGGTAGAGTACATGAGTAAAGTTCCATATGCTTCAACATTTGGAAGCTTAATGTATGCAATGGTATGTACTAGACCTGATATAGCCCAAGCAGTGGGAGTTGTCAGTAATTTTATCGCCAATCTAGGGAAGGAACACTAGAAAGCAGTTCAGTGGATTCTCAGATATCTGAGAGGGACCAGCAGTAGGAATTTATGCTATGGAGGGTCAAACACTTCTCTACATGGGTATGTAGATGCGGATATGGTAGGTGAATTGGATGGCAGGAGAAGCACCACAGGATATGTGTTCACTGTTGGTGAAACAGCGGTTAGCTAGATTTCAAAGTTGCAGAAGGTTGTTGCCTTGTCTACTATAGAGGCAGAATACATTGCAGTCACAGAGGCTAGCAAGGAAATGATATGGATGACACGATTCATGGAAGAGTTGGGAAAGGAGTAAGAGAGTTACAGATTGTACAGTGATAGTCAAAGTGTAATTCATTTGGCAAAGAATTCAGCCTTTCATTCAAGAACCAAACATATACAGCTTAGGTACCACTTCATTAGACATGTATTGGAGGATGGTGAGTTGAAGCTGGAAAAGATCCATACAAATAAGAACCCTACTGATATGTTAACCAAGCTAGTAACAAAGGAGAAGTTGAATCTTCATTCAACTTTTGTTCATCTTCAAGATTGAGCTTGAAGATGGAGAAGCTAGAAGATGTTGATGTACAGGTACAGGTGCAGCTGTTTATCTCCAAGTGGGAGATTGTTAAGTTATGGAGCTAAAAACTTCAACAGATGAGTGAATGCAAAGTTGCTAGAGTTACACAGTCGTTGACGATGGTCAGGAGTCGACCAGAGGCTGCTGACGTCGGTTATGGATCGGCTGACGTCAGTCATGTGCAGTCAGACAGGGACCGATGTCGATCACCTGTGTGTTTAGAAGTCTATTTTCTGTGGCAGAACAGATTGTTTGCATGAAAAGTTTAACTATTGGTATTGAGTCTGCATTTCTATTTTAGGTAGGACTAATTTGAACCTTTGATTAAGAGGTGTAATCTAATGGTGGAGAATGCATGCTCATGAATCCTAATATTATATAATAAGGTTAGATCTTCATAGCTTGTGTAGACAATTCAAGGATTGAATTGGTTGTAATTGAGAGAGAGAACTCTTGAAGGAAAGAGATCTGTAAATCTGAGAGGTGTGAGAAAAAAGTGTGATTTCTTCATTGTATTTCCTTCTGGAAGAGTTTAATACAAGTTTTTGGGTTGTTTCTTGTATCTCATATTTTCTTTGCTATTTTTGATTCTAGTTACTTATTATTTTTGGTTTAATTCCGTGTTTAGTTACTTACACAAAAGTAATCAATTGCTGATAGATCCTAACACTAAGGGGACATACAAACAAGGGACAGTGACACATGTCACTTAAACTAGAAAAAAAACATAGAAGGCATGTTTAAATGTCACATACAATACAAGTGAAATAAACAAAGTTGGCATAGGGGCCACAGGCACATGGAAGAGTACAAGAAAAAGACATTGAAAAATATCCTAAGGTATACACATGAATAGAAGTAAAGGACATTGGTAAATGTCTTAAGGCACAAACAAGTTTCAAATAGCAACTAGAAATGTAATCACACAAGCTACACTAAGCAAGAAGAGAAAGCATGTAATAATTGGAAAGATACAAGCACATATAACTAATCAAATAAAAATGTGAAAGTATGAAAAACATGTATAGTACAAGACTAGATATATGTTAAGAGATACACAAGTGTTAGATACTAGTGAAATGTTGATATAGTAATCTATGTAATCTAGTAAGGAATGTACACTAGCATGATAACTCAGAGTGTGTAGTGTGGGAATGACATAACCTAGATGGTTTAGTCATGTAGAATATTCCCCCAGTGGGTATGTATATTGATGTGTGTCTTAGATGTAGAAGTAGAATTTCCCCTTCAATGGGTAGAATGAAATAATCAAGTAGTTGGATGTCACTGTACACACTCAAAGAAGATCAAGTAAAGTAAGGTAATGTAGAAAAATTGACATACAATAGCATGAAACAACAAATGTAAGTCCTAGCATGATAGTAGTAATGTAAATCATGGACGATATATAAAATCAAAATATTTTAGGTATTTTTGATATATTTAAATGTTTTTGTATTTTGAAATAAGCTATGTACAAAAAAATTGGGAAGAAATGATACTAATAGATGAGTCTCAGATGAGACTCCCTATATGGTGTCCTATATTAAACAAATGAATCATGTGTGATCATGAGGCACAATTGTATGTCTGAGATTGTAAAGTTGAAATTTGTGTACATTGTAACTGTTCTGAAATCTTTGAAGTGGAAATTGAATGTGGGGTCCCCCTGTAACTTGAAAAGTGGATGAAACTATAGGGATCTTAGGGACCCATCTGGAAGTAGAAGAATCTCTTTGAATAGGTTCTCTTTGTGTAATTGTATGAGACCCCAATGTTATTGCTCTAGGTGTGAAAACTATATCTAGAATTTGTCTAGAATCCTAAAACTGTTGAGGTGTGCGAACCTTTTGTAATGGCAATAGATGTCCTAATTGTGGCTAGACCTGAAGTGGAGTCCAAACTAAAACTAGAGGAGAAACTCAAACTAGTAAAAGAATTGGAGATGGTGAATGTAAGCTAGTAGATGGCTCTAAAGTGGGGAGTGGTGACTCATAAGGAACTCTACCCACTATGACAACCTGATTAGCATGAATGAACTTCGTGCATCTATGAACTATAGAAATTACTACCTCAAGTTTTTGAATCCATGGTCGACCAAGTAATATGTCAAAAACTCTTACACTAAGAACTATAGTGAATGGTGTTGCCACATATGTAGGACCAACCTATAGTAGATGTACTATCTCACCTAATGAACTCTATATATACCCATTGAAACCATTGATAACTATGTCTATTAGAGTGATATCCTACTTTGAATAATCCAAATGTTGTAGTAGTGTTAATGTACACATGTTAAGAATGGAACCATTGTCAATAAGTACAATATGAATAGGTTTATTATGAATATGTGCTCTAATAAAAAGTGCATTATAACTTGTATTATCCTCCACAATATCTTAATATAAAAAGATATCGATTGTCTGGCTGGAACTCTAGACTCATACACACCTATCATACATCTCAAAGGATGTGCCTCAACTGAAGGTGCCTGATATGTAACTGGTGGAGGATGTGTATGGTATGTATGGTGAACACATGATGTGTCCTCTTTCTCCTATTTATAATGTTTTGGAAATGGATCTGAGAATATTTTCAAAGCTTTATCTTGTGTTGGATTTGCCTTTGGAGGCTCAAATAAAGTGCCTAGATCAAGTATATTATTATCTATCGACTCTTGTATCTTATGTCTCAAAATGATGCATCCATTTATTGTGTGGCCTAATGCCCTATGGAAATCACAAAATGCATGATGATCATATCCCCATGTTATTGGATTTTTTGGCTTAGGTTCCCAAATAGGAGGGAGAGTGATGATGTTAAATTCTAATAACTATTGTAAAACCCTACCTAGAGAAACTAGTAGATTGGTAAATGCACGATGAGGAGGTGCTGATAAAACCACACACTGAGGGGGATCAAAGCCACATTGACTATTGGTTGATTATGATTTTTGTTGTCACTAATTTTGACCTTATATGGGAATTTGCTATTAATCTTGTTTGTTGTGTCTGACATACTTGAATACTTAAGTTTTCCTATTGAAATTAGCTTGACTTATTTTCCCTTGAGTGTATGACATAATTCAATGAAGGAAGAGGATATTTTGAACATAATAGATTCATGCAATGCTGGTAGAAGGCTTTGTTTGAAGATGTCTTGTAGCTCTTGATCAACCATGGGGCTAGTTACCTTAGCTAGAATAGTCTTGTACCTAAGAACATAATTTGTGAGGGGCTCATTTGACATTTGTTTCTTTTATGCAATCTATGCATAAGAAACCTTATCACCAATGTTGATGCTGAAATGTTCTAAGAACATATCTATTAAAGGATTAAATACAATGATTGACTAATTTGGTAGACTATAATGTCATTATAAAGAATTTTTTTAGGCTCCATGGAAATAGATTGGTAAGTAGCTAGTCATTGGGTACATAATCCAAACATACTACATGAAAATCTCTCAAATGTGTCTCTAGATCACCCTTACCTCATATAGAGTGAGCTTGGGTTGAACAAAACTTGGTGGTAAGGGTGTAAAATCAATGTGACGTGTTAATGGTGTATGCAGTAAAGTGAAAGAATCCAATGCCTGTGTAGGTCTAAAAACACCTTGCTCAAGATGTTGTACTTTGGATTGAAGAGACATTATCTCTTGTAAAAGGGCTACCACATTAGGATATAGGGATGTACTAGCTATATCTAGTGGCTTAGAAGAAGGTTGGGTTGCTATAGGGGTGGTTGAGAGATAGTTGCCCTCATAGTGTCATTTGTAATTGGCTACTCTGAATGACTGGAAGACTCAACTTGCTTAGCATTTTTTATTTCCATGATAGATTACAAAATTATTGTATGGTATTTAGGTTTTTCCTTAAGTCTGTCTCTGAAATTTTATAAAACTAAATCTTTGTTGGGGACAACTTCATTATCAACAATAGGTGGAAGTGGATCGATAGTCCAATGTGGTGGAGCAGGAGCATTAGTGTTTACATCATCATTGGTATATTCATACTACTCATTATCAGAGTTATCCTTGTGAAAATTTGTATAATCTAGATGTGTCAAATCTATAGTAAGAATCTAATTTGGTTGTTTATCCATGGTATATGGTTGAGTTGAAGGAATCAGAGTGAACTCAGGAGGATTGCCACAAAGTCTTGCACTTTATCTTGAGGGAAGAGATGTAAGGAACTTAGTTGGCATAAGGAAAACAACTTGGATAATAGTAGAAAAAATTAAACTGATATAATCTAAACAAGGAACTAGAATATACATAGAAAGGATACAGAGCTTCAAAACATGTAAGGTGATACCTAAAAAAGCAAGTAGGTGCTAGTATATGTAACTAAGGATTGTTCAGGAATATTTGTGCAAAATATTATGAATTTTTGACTTTAAAATTGATTTTCTAAGTTTTATATGCAACTAAAATTTTAGAAATTGATTTGGAAAGTAAATGGGATTTGATGTAATTTAGGGATTTTGAATGAATTTTTAAAATTAGTGTAATAATTTTTAATAAAATTATAAAATCTATAGAATTTTGCTTGAAAAATTTAGGAAAAATCATAAAATATTTATAAAATTATCAATAATTTTTTCGTAGTGTTTGAAAATCTGTTTGTAGGCAAGAAGGACCTAGTATGTGTAAAGTAGGGTTTTAACAAAATATGTCATATTTTTACAATTAATTTATAGATTTATAATTTTTAAATGTAGGAAAAACTAGGAAATTATGAAAAAAATAAAAAATAATTATCCCTAGGGTTTCTAGGGTTTTTGTGCAAAAATTCAAAGAAAGTTGAGTTCACCAAATGTTTTATTATTTTCATAATAATAGAGTTTTATTCCTAATTAAATAAACAAGTCTAAGAAAATTAAATAAGTAAATAATATGAAGGAATTAAGCTATTGATTTGTGTAAATAGATTTGTATTTTTTCCTTTTTAAAATATAGTAATAATTGAGAGAAATCAAACTTAGCTTATTTTGAATGATTTAGACTGAGATAGGGCTTGATACTGGAGGAATAGGACTAAAAAATTGTTAGAAATAGGATCCTAATATTCATTTTTGGATTGGATAGGAACACAAAAGTGGGACAACTTGTTGTCTAGCACTATAGTTCTTTTTTGGTGTTATTTTCTAGGTGGTCTAAGTTTTAGGGGTTTTGTTTGGCATGTTTGTGTTACCCTGTCAGTGAAATATTAAAAACTTAGAAGCCTTTGGTGTTCACTGTGTGTATGTTTTTAATCTTCAAATCCCTAGGATCTCTTTGTGTTTGAACTTGAATGGAAAATTGGGAAAAGAGAGAAGGGGTTAGTGTGTCAAGGATATGTTGGATGCACTTCACACCCCATGTGTGGGTATGATGCCTACATACCAATGCTCCAAACAGGGATCAAGCTAATGTAGTTCTCTCATTGAAGTGCTTGGTGCATTTATGTATGAAAAATGAAAATAAATGAAAAATTGGATATAATTCAGGTGGCTAGGAACTAGTGTAAAGGTTTGAATAATCTTGAAAGGATCTTGGAAGGCTATATGCAGAGAATAGGGAAGAGTGCTTGAGTGTATTTGTTTGTAGTCTTGCTTCTTTCCTGTAAATGAGTGCCAACCCTTATAAATGGTATTTGAATGGATTTTTATATGGAAATTAATGATCATGGGTTAAATTAATTTTCATTAAGCTGACAAGGAAAAGGAAAAGGATTCAAGAGAATATGACTGTTAGGACCAAAAGTAAACTTGGACAATAGAACCAAAATCAGGACACCCTAGGTTTCAATACTCCTATCCAATTTGGGAACTATTTTATAGAGGGAATGAAACCTAGGGGGATGGATCTGGGCCTAAAATATCTATTTTTGCCTAAAAGGGTTAAGTTTTAAAGGTTGTGGTGATTCAAAATTAGTGAAAGAATAACCTAGAAGGGTTGTGTAAGCAAGAAGGAGGACCAATGGATTGGGTGTCATTATCCATGCATAAGTCATCCAATTTTGCATTTTAAATGAATAAAATAAGACCATATAAAATAAAAAATTGAATCCTTTTTACCTATATCAAGAATTGACAATATGGACCTAAAGGTTGGTTATCTAGTAAAAGCTAGTGAGGCAAATGAGAGAGGTTGATAGAGGAATGACTAGTACAAGATAGTAATGAGTTATCATACATAAGAGAGAGACTAAATGTATAAATAAATAATTTAAATAAAATGAGACATAATTTCATACAAGAAGAGACTATTAAACCCAATAAGCATAGGGCAAGCTTGAACTAGAGTTGGATTTCAAGAAGATAAAATCATCAAACACATTGTGACCAGTTGAGATTTGAAACCAAAAAATGATGGATAGGATGACATATCTCCATAGATCTACATCATTATATCACTTTAAATTTAAATTATCATTTCCCCTCACCAACACCTACCAACACACCTTAAAATATGTCATCTGTTCCATGTTATGTGTGGCCTTAGCCTTCCCCACCACTTAACCATTTCTCAATCTCACCATAAAATCAAATGTCTTATCCTTGTAGATCTAAATTCCATGCCATATGAAATAATATACAACATCATTTTCCACTCCCATATCCATAAAAAATATTATATTTTTATTACATACTACATGATGCACGAAAGGTGAGATGAGGTTAGTGGTCATGGGTTTCAGTTGAGGTACGAATAATGATTTACACTCTTTCCCTCTATAAACCCTACTTTACTAAAATATAAAATTACTTCCCTTATATCATAACTTTAATATTTTTGGAAACACCATGTATCAATTTAGACAAGTCTAAAAATAAATATAAAATTTTGGCTTCTTTTAATATATAAAACATGACTAGATGACTCTAAAACCAATTAGACAAAAAATGGAAAAAGTATTCCTCAATCAAAGATGTTTCCTATATAATATAATCAAATAATTTAGGATGAGAT
The DNA here is from genome assembly GCA_037957365.1 of Torreya grandis. NCBI lineage: Eukaryota > Viridiplantae > Streptophyta > Pinopsida > Cupressales > Taxaceae > Torreya > Torreya grandis. Next base: position 4,399,035 of record JARHVA010000316.1, read on the forward strand.
ATGAAAATATATATGGATACAAGTATTTTCAAGCTTTTTCCATTCTCATTCTTAGTAACATTAACAACAACTATTGTATTTGTGACAATAGTTCATATTTCTATTTATTTGGTGAATGGAAGAAAGGTAAAATTTTATCTAGGACCATAAGATTTAGAAAATTTGGGTCGTCTATTGGACCTAGGTCCAAATCCCCACAAATTTATAAATACTCTCTCTAATAAATATAGTGTTCTAATATATCTCAAATTAGGCACTACCATCAGTATTATAGCTTCCTCTATGGACATTGCAACTACCGTAATAACAAAAAAAATAACAACAACAACAAAAACAACAACAACAACAACAACAACAACAACAACAACAACAACAAAAACAACAATAAAAAAAACAACAACAATAAACCATTAATATTATGTAATATTAATAATACTATATAATATGGAAAATATCTATGTTGGGAGGAGATGTTTCATTTCATAGTGGCGAAGTGGTAGGGGAGGGAAAGGACATAAAAATAATTAATGTAGTGAAATATTTCAAAGTGAGTTAGGGATTGATGGTGAGGGGTAATGATATGATATTACAAATGATGGATTTGAAGAACCTTGGGAAAATACTTGTGTGAATTTTAGTGATAATTCATAGTAAATGTAATATGTACCTTCTTTTTAATCAAAATATGGAATTTATTGGTTTATTAAATCTAATTAAGATAAAATGAATTAAAGGGTATAAAATACTATAAATCACTTTTAACTATTAAAATGAAAGTAAAGTACTAAAATGGAAAAAATTGAACAAATAAAAGAAGCTAACTGTGTAAAACACAAGAAGCCATAACTAATTTATGCATGCTAGGTTGAATTTATGTGATTAAGATATGATTATAAATGATCAACTCATATATGATTATACACATGTAACTAAAATAAGAATTATCATTATTCTAGGTCAAAAATGAATGGAAACAATCAAGAAATATCATTGATATTGACCTATGTAGGTTGATCTTGACCTATACATGAAAACACAAAATTTATGGTATAATCACATGTGCCTACTTGAAGTATGACTATATGCTAAATTTTGACCTTTAGTCGTGTTTGGATGACCTACAAATAACCTATTCAAGATTGAAATCCTACTAGGGTTTGTGATATCTAGAAACCTTGAAAAATAAAAAGTTGGAGTGTATGGATTACACTAACCCTAATCAATACTATTATGATTTACTATTACCTTCATATCAAATAATGAAAGGATTGAAATCAATCACATGTAGTTCTCCCACTTAGAGTGCTTAGTGTGACAATGCTCCTTTTCTACATGTATGCATCTAGAGATGGATTGAATTATTGATAATGTTTTCATTAATGCATATATAGTAAGATTACAACTTGGATAAAGGATGCATCAAGTGAAAAATATCAAAATTGGGAAATAATAGGGAAGATTTGATCAATGTGCAATAATATAAGTGTGCCTCAATAAAGGAAGTTTCTAGGTAGTTACCAAATTGCCAAGTGGGTTGAATAATTGGATTAGGTGTGAATTAATATCAATCCAAAATATTAAAACCTCACACTACCTATCCTAAAGATATGTACCAACTTGTAAGGGATGGTTTAACTTTTAAAAAGAATTATTATTAGGTGAATTACAAGATCAGTGTATAAAGATAGGGATAAACTACCAATCTTGACTGGTGTGGTTTGATTCTAACCTAGTATGCGTGATGTTTGATATTAGAAATTTGAATGGACTAAAAATGTTTAGAGAGGGTTTTATGAATTAATAACACACACACACACACACACACACACACACACACACACACACACACACACACACACACACACACACACACACACACACACACACACACACACACACACACACACACACACACACACACACACACACACACACACACACACATATAAAATTTATAAGGACAAACGCATACAAGTACTTATAATAGAGTTAGGGGGAGAAATAGGAAAAAATTAAGTGCTCAAGTCAAGTAAGGTAAATGTGGTCAAAATTTGACATTACCAAATAATCATGACCAAATTTTAGTATCTAAAACTTCCAATAAACTATTTCAATTACCCAATATGTGATTGAAATACGTATTATTTAATGAAAATAGGCATCAAATAGCCAATTGTTCCTCTATAAATGTAAAGAATATACCATGTATCAATTTAGATGAGTCTCAAACTAATTACATGAAAATCATGTCTACTTTAACTAATTAAAATCTATTTAACATTGAAATGGATGCAATTTTCTATTTTGGTAAAGTATACATATATACATATATACATATATATATACATATATATATACATATATATATATACATATATATACATATATATATACATATATATATACATATATATATACATATACATATATATATATATATATATATACATATATATATATATATATATATATATATATATATATATATATATATATACATATATATATATATATATATATATATATATATATATTTGTAGGAAGTGTTAATAAATAATAATTTTATATTAATTTTAATAATGTTTCCAAAATATTGTTTTATTGACTAGTGTTTCCACAAATTTTGTTTCTTTTTACCAAAAGGGATAAATAATATGTTTATGAAGACAAGATCCAATTATGGTTGCCTTTTCTTCCAAGGGTTCAAGTGTGGCATTTATATATGTTCTTATTATTGATTTAATTTCTCCAGGTGTCAATATATTGGAAGAATGAGCAAATTCAAGATAATAGATATACATTGGAACCTCAATGTATTGTCTCCATGTCAACAAAATTATAACATTGATTCAATACACATGTTAGATGAGAAGCCCTACTAAAATAAAATCAACACTCATGACATCCTCATCCACCATTGAAAATATATAACCACCACTTAAATGTGTCACCATGTAGAAATTTTTGGAGCCCTTTCAGATGGGTGAAACTCATGTAAATCCATTATTTACCTTGAATCTAGGTTTAGTGTAAATTATGGGCCCTCTGGTATTTGATATTAATTTAAATTCTTTGTAATTTTCCCTTACCATCATCACACAACTCACCTTGAAATATTTCAATAATTTCATGCTATGTATGGCATTTCTCTTCCCCAACACTTATTCATATCTCAAGCTCATCATGAAATTTAATGTCTCCTCCTCTAAAAACTCATTTCCACATCATATGAATAAACACACAAACTCATTTTACATTATCACCTCCACCATAAACTATAAAATTATTATTTTTTGATACTTTGTGCATAAAAGGTGAGATTTGGTAATCAATAATGTATATGGAGTGAGTTAAAACTATTAATATACAATCTTTAACTTTACAAAACCTTGTTTTATGAAAACTGAAAATTACATCCATTTTGGTGTAACTTGCATTTTTAGGTAAATTGCTAGTTACTTTTCTATTTAGAGTAAGACATCATACAAACAATTAGACACCAGACATAATTTATAAGAATTTTTTGTCCAAGCATAAGGGGAATATTTCATCTAATTTGGCATTACTCTCACAAACCCTTCAATAGAACAACTATAAAACCAATATTGATTTTTGAGAGTAATACAGTTTGTTTTTGGTTTATTAGTGAAAATAGTCCTCAATAAAATAAACAAGTTGAACATTGGCATATTTTTATTTTATTTTTGGGTATAAATATATATATATATTATTTAAAATAATTATTAAAGACTATTATTTAAAAAATATGCATTAATCAATTATAAATAGACTTATGAAATAAAAATAAGCCTATAAGACCAAATGTTAAAGATACCAAATAATATAAAATAAGTATTTAGGTAGTCATAGTAAAGAGACCTATGGCCAGTATATTATAATAATTTTTTACCCCAACCAATACCAAACTCACCCCAAACAACAAGAAATATGTCATCTCTCTTAAGCAAGGGATCAAAACTAGTTCTTAGATTATTCACTACCTCCTCATTTTATTTAGTGCAATTTTGATTGTCATACGAAATAATTCTTAGGGTAAAAAACTCCAAGTCAAGGTGCAAAACATTTTGATGTGATAAGGAGGATACTAACTAAAATTATGCACAAGAGGAGGATCCAAACTACAATGATGGGCATGAGGAGGATCGTGAAGGCCACATTACACTAAAGGAGGTGAATTCATATGTAGAGATGAATTCTTAGGTTGATTATGAGACTGGAGGTGAGAATTATTCATTGTTGGGCCTCCCCTTAGTGTTTATTTCCATATAATATACGTATGGGGCACACAAACAAATTTATATGTAAAATTACCCTAATGGTTTAGAAGTGTGGAGATGGGTCACCTCCACAGTTACCTTATTTTATTACACTTAGATCTACATACATACATTTGAAATAAAATATTTTTTTAATAATAAGTATAAAATTTTGCATCAAGTGTAGATTTATCAAACATTTTTATCTTTTTTATTTTAAAATAAGTAAGATAATTTACAATCTAAAATTATTCCAAATCTCTTTGTATCTTATAGGCAACATAGGATATTCACCAAAACTAATGTTCTAGTAGTTGAAGGGATTTGGTTGAAAGGGTTTGGAAAATATCATGGTTCTATTATGGGACAAATAGGCCTTAGAAAAAAATGCACAAGGGTTTTAATGTGGCTAAAAACAAGGTACATAGTTTGAAGAATGCCAAAATGAATCAGGTGATGACCTAAGGGTAATTTATGATAAATAAAGCATCAATAAAAGTTTGTAACTTTCATCTCATGGATGAATATCTATGTTATTTGACATCTTGTGTTACAAGTATGGGTTGTATAATGAATATACCATTGATAATTTATCTTATCGGCCATTGGAATATTGGTAAAAGGTCACTCATATCTCTTATTATGAGTATAATGCAAAATAGTTGTTTCTACATACTAGTTTAGTCCTTCCACTAGGGTGTAGAAAAGATAATTATTTTTCAGGTAGAATCTATAGATGCATACATTGATAACTTCCTAGTAAGAATAATTTTCATTATTATTTAAATTAAAATTAGATTTAGCTTTAGGATAAGAAATCTAATTTCTAATCAACTTTAAGAAAATGTCTTACACTATGCATGTACCACTTCTGAAAAATTTAAGAGAATTAAACCACATTTCCACAATAGGGACATTGTGAAAATTGATGATAACAGACCACCAAAGATAATAATGATTTATTGATATACCATTAGTGGGCCTAGTACTTTTCCAAATAAATTAGTGTTTTATTTTTTTTATCTAGTTTTCCAAATGATTTTATCTATAAAATACACAATAATTTTGATTGGAACATGTATCATGAGAAGGTTATGGAACCATAAACCCTTCTATGTTGTGTGCCCATAAATGGAACCCTCAATAATATAATTATAAATTATAAATTTCAAAGACTCATCCCCCTTAATTTATTGAATATTCCATTTTGTACATTAAATTTTACCTTGGAGGCTAATATGAATAACCCCCAAACCCCCGACCTCCTTGGTGAAATACCAACATTTTGAAGCTTCCTGATGAAAACCTTTTCCATGGTATGAAGTAGAAAAAAAATCTCTTGTAAAATTTTCAAACTTTTGATATGATGTTATAGATGTGACCCAAAAAATGGATTAGTGTACATGAGATGCATAAATAAATTTAGAACAAATTTTAAATTTAACATCTAAAGAGATAAATTTAGTTATCTGATATTAGATCTTATTTACCAATAACATACTGCCAAAGATGGCATGGGGTGTCTTTGAAATATGAAAAGGATACTGAGAGATCAAGTACTTATCCATTTTGAATCCATACACACTCAAATATTAAAAAATAAGTAGCATAGGGAGATTGAAATATCTGGCTATTGTATTGAGTATGTTTCTAATGAATACTAGACCTTAAAGCAAGGCAAAAAATATCAAGATACTGCATGGCATGTTGTATATTTTATTCTTCCTCAATGATAATGAATAAAGAATCATCTTCAAAATTAATATTTAGAAGCTTATTAGGATTATCTAAAGATGGTATATTCCTTTGGTAAGACCATGATGCTCCCAAAATCAACTATGCTCATTTTGTGGAAAACCCCTATGAAGCTTGTCTGCTTCATAATCTACACTCTAAGTTCGTTGATCAAGACAAGATTCTCTTAATCTCAAGCAAAGTTATCTGACATCCTAGGAGATTTTTTGACATTCCCCTACCATGATTTATTGAAAATCGTGAGGCTTGTTGTAGTCATAAAATGACCAAAATGTTAATTTTGATCATTTTGGGGGTGTTATTGAAATTTTGATTGTGCTTGTGTAAAGCAAAAAAAATTCCACTCTTACATGGTCTGTCTTTTTCTTCATGCTCGATCAGAACTTTTTTCTATTCACACATGGTTTTTCTTTTTAACATGCTCTAGTGGCACTTTTTGCCACCATTGCATGTTTTTATTGTAAGGCACATGTTAGGTCAACTAAATTACGGCCTGAGTAAGATATCCAAGATCTTAAACTTCAAGTGGAATTAATGCCCACTCATGCCAAGAATTAAAGGCTTGTTTTCAAGATTTTAAATGTGTTATTTCTTTGTTTTTTCTTATCATTTTTTTTCAAAGTTTTCTAGTTGATTCCTCGACCCCTTTTCATAACCACTCAACCATGGTGATGGAGGAAGATTTTAAATTCACCACCACCAAGCTTAGGGTTTCAAACTCACTAGGTAATTCATTTTAACTTCTAGGGTTTCATTTTTTGAGTGATATCTACTATAGATTGATATTTTCATTTTGCTTTATCTTTTGTGTCAAACCCTTGTTCTTTCATGCGTTTGTGTCCTATATTTTTTTCCCCTAGTGAGGTTTACTAGTGAAATACACTGACCATCACTCGTGCCCTAGATTTTAATTGATGTGTGTCATCAACCTGAAAAAGTCCCCCAACATGCTGGTTGAAAACCATCTTCCAAAAAAACATTATGATGATAGTTATATTAGTTATTCTCACATGTTCCTTTTGACGACAAGTTAAAAGTAAAGTTAGCATTTTTCGTTGCTTATGTATTTTGAGATGTTCTCAAGAGGATGTGTATGGGTGGAAAAATCCACTACCCTTACATGAAAAATGTTACAACTCCTACCATATGCATTATTGATGAATTTTTCTGCTCAAACATGAACTTGAAATTTCCTCATTTTCTGTAATGTCAGCATGTTTTGCCACTTCAACATGCAACCCATATGTGATAGTGAAATTTTTTTCCATCAATACAAGTGCACAATATCCCTCACATGCAAGGGTGGTAAATTTTTTTGCCCATGCAAACATTATCTCAAATTTTCCTAACTCTGGGATATTTTCAATTCTATTTTTTCGAGCCCATTTTCCTCTATTTTTTTTCCTACTCACACTCTAGCCCTTTTAAGCACATCTCCAAAGTCGTGATCATTGACATGAAATTTTCTTAGATTACCAGTATTTCCCCTAATTATATGATCATGACTTTTTATTATAGTTTCTTTTATAAATCTTCTTTCTTCATCAACATCCTTCTGGTGATAGCTTTGTTTAGATGACTGAGTTGTCTTTGAAGAAGTTGAAAGTGATGAAGTACAAATATCAAGGTGTTTTTCCAATCACCTAAGTTACTTCTAATATCGATGACATTAGAGATACAGAGATTGGTCCTATGGACATGGCTGAGTTTGTAGAGAGAACTAAGTCAAGCAATCATAGCTCTGAAATGAAAAAGATAATTGACAGTAACATTCATTTGGCATCTTCTTTCTTGGTGGTAGCTCACAACATAGAATTTGTTCTTTAGTGTGCTCAATTTTACAATAGAGATACTAGGGATGTGATGGATGCTAATGGAAATGTGATAATCAGACTAGATCCTAAATTCATTGATAAAGTGTTTATGTGCCCTCTTGCTATAAAAGTGATAAAGCTTGATTTTGTTGAAGCACAAAAAGAGTATGATAAAAATCCTGAAAAGGCAAAGAAGGTAATCAATAATATATGGCTCAAGACGTCAAGGTCAAATTTTTCAAGGTCCCCATGGAGTTTTCCTAGAAGTAACTTTATAGAAGAAGTTGATGATCTAATAACTCTTCTCACTAGGATAAGAGGTTTGCCCTCTTTCTCATAGTTTCATGAATGGATGTATCCTTTCATCGACGTAATACTCTAAGGAAAATAAACCATCTTTCAGGGAGAACAAATTAGCAATACTTTGCATGAATAATTGACAAAGGTATCCACTACCTTCAAGTTATACATGACTTCTTTTCTAGTGTATATTGAAGCTTCAATGAGAATCTTTCCAAGTCTAACATCAGAAGGAGATAGGAGAGTAATCCCTGTGTATCAATACTATTCTCAATTAACATTGAATGGTTTTATTCATCATTTTAGGAGAGTAAATGATGTTTTTTTTTGTAGTATTCTTATGTCTTTTTTATCCTCAACTAGAACAAAGAAGAGTGTTAGATAAGGCTTAGATAGTGGTACATGATTTTGGATGCATGTTCTTACAGTTTCCTTCTTTCTCATACCTAAGGGTTGGATTTTTCCAAGGTCATGCTTATATGCTTCCAATATTCCCCTTAGACAAACTGGTGTTAATGGAATCATACAAACAAATTATTATCATGCATAATAAACAATGGAGCTCAAGAAGCCCAATTTTAGGTTCCCAATTGAAATTGGCAGGTATTTAGTATTAACTGCTATGAAGGCTAGGGCCATGGAAACTAAGATGTAGCTTGTAACTATGAAGGAATTCAAGAGAAGACCAAAGTTTGACTGTAGGGTCATGAAATATAAAATCAAGAGGAAAACCCAATTCCATGAACCTATGGTTGAAGATGTTTGGGTAGATTTGAGGACAAAAGAAGATGTCAAGAAATTAGATTACAACCGATTATCTCTTGAGCAAATTAAATATTTGGGACTTGCCGATATTCCTGAGGATCTAGTGGATGATGGAGAGTTGGTTGATGATAGATATAATACTGAATAGATTGATAATTCCCCTCTCCCTCTAATCTAATGGTCCCAAAAAGAGCTGACCTCTTTGAGGAAAATATTCGAGCCTACATTGGTAAACACCAATAATTAGCTAGCAAACAAGGGAATTTATTTAAAATAACTCCTCATAGGGTCAGAGACTGAGATTCAAGAGCTAACAAGAAAAAAGGTGGAGAACAGGATGGAGAAAAAAGTGATGTTCCCTCTTCTTCCAAGCCATATAAGCCTAAGATTAGATTTGTGATGAATAAGTCAAAAGCTATGGAAAAAGAGTCTATAATAGAAAATATGGAAGTTGAGAAATAAATCAATAAAGGAATAGCCATAGAAGAGATGGAGATTTAAGATAGGCTTACAAATCAAAAAGAGGAGGAAGATTTGTCCCCACAAGAGAATGTACAACAAGAAATGAGAGGCTCTTCTCCCTTTCCTAACACACCTGTTGAAGCTCCTTTGTCTATTTCTCCTATTGATATTCCCTCTTCTAGATCTCCCTCTCCTTTTGAAATAATTTTTGACAACCCTCAAAACACTTTTGAAGATGTTCTCCATTCCTCAGGGTCTTTTCCTAGTTTTTCCTCATCATCTTTTGATATTGGAGATGCTTCTATTTTTTATCACCTTGTAAGAGGTGTAGTTTTTACTAACACTCCACTTATTATTTCCACTACCAGTGCAAGTGTAGTTATGATGACACCAATAATGGAAAAAAAAACCTTAATGTGAGTACTTTTGTGCTTCCACCATGGTTGTCAGCTTATACACCAAAAAGGAAGAAACAAACCATCTCCCTAGATGACTTTGATTTTAATAAGTTAGTGCTTGTAAAAGCCAAGACCTTGAAGAAGCCAAAGATTATTTCAAAAATTCTTAGGGACAAGGGACACAAATTTTTGGAGATTGCAAGACTTCCAAAGGATGCAACCATGGAAAATTTTGATATGAATGATTATTCTATCTCTAGAGTTGAATTAGGCAAGATAACTCATGAAAGTGCCAAGAATGATATGCAGTCAGCCATGGACATCTTGATTTAGAAATTTGACAAGGAAAAAAATGAAAGATCACTACAAAGCAATGGTGGAACAGTTGAATGAAGTGGTAATAAAAATCACTTTGAGTTTAGAAGTAGTAACTCCTGAGGCCATTTTTGTAGAAGACCCCATCATTCAAAAAGCATAAAATACTTATCTCAAAGGAAAATTACTTGAAAAGTACTTATATCGGATGTGTGCACAAGGAATTTCTCTACTTACAGAGCTATCTAAGAAGACAGATAAAATGAGGAAAATAAGATTATAACTTAATGATCTCATTGATATTGTTTCTAAAGATATTGAGTGCATAGAAAAGAATCATGATAAATGGGTGGAGATGAGAAAATTGAAAATAAGCACTATAATATCAATTAGTACCATTCCTAATAGGGATTCTTATATAGAAACTAAAGAGGCATTGACATATAACAACAATATGCTTAAATATTTGATCAATGACATTGAAAATATAAGGAAACTCAGTGAATAAAGTGATATCAATCTTTTGCATAAATTGGAGGAGTTACCTTGCAAGCTCATATCACAAGATAACCAATTTCTCTCTACAAAAGAAATGGTTTGAGAATTTGAAGATATGTTCCAGAAAGAGTTTGAAGATAAAACATTTTCAATGGCCACTATGGACAATATTATAGATAATAAGTTAACTTTAGATAATCTAAAAACTGAGTTAACTGGTCATGCAAAGTCAGTCACCACAGTAAGAGATACCATAGTTAGAGCCAAGATGATTTTCAGGAACACTGTTAGTCCAGACAATATCAAGATGCAAGTAACTTTTACTATGTATGATGGCCACATGAAGAAAGATGGTGATACAAATTGAAGAAATTTTTTCTCTTAGTTTATTTTCCATTTCTCAGATGTACTTTTGAAACAAATTTTGACACTTTTACATGTACTTTTTTCATATGTAATTACATGTAACAACATAGGAAGTCCCAAGTCAATAAGGACTCCTATTTTTGAATAGGTCAAAGTAGTTAAGTTTTTTACTAAATTTTTTCAAGGCCTCTCCCTATAAATAAAGAGGGCCTCTATTGTAATTAAGGATCTTTTAGTTATGGAAGTGAAACTCTACCAAATTAAAGAGGATTTTGAGACTTTGAGTTCAAATTGTAAATTAAATTTTATCAAGTGAATAGGAAAGCATGTGATATTTCAAACTTTGTGTTGAAAGAACTTTTGTTGTATTAGAAATTATTCTTATGTCCTTTTCCTAATATGATCTTATCTATTTGATTAAATAGTAGTGTGAGTGAAAATAATTTGGGAGATGTTCTAAAGTTGATTGTGGAGACTTTGTGGTACAACAATTATCTTTAGTTTGTGATTTAGTGTTTTAAATTAAAATATATTGGAAAGGCTTTGAACTACTATTATCTTTTGTTACAATACCATAGTCCATAGCCAAGATTAACATTATTTATTGTAGGTAATGACATCATTTATCAAGCATTGTAATCAAATATTTCTAGTTGCATTCACATGGTCTTCCTTATAGGGATAACAACATCATCCAGAGGTCCACTTGGACTATATAGGCAATACTATGCTAATAAGGGGTTTTTTTTAGGATAGATCGAACATATCCCACTTACCAAATTTTAGCCCCTTTGGAATTTGATCTCTCTTATGTGATTCTGAAGTACCTAAGGCATAAAATGTAGAAGTCATCTACCTATAAAATTTACCCTCACATAAAAATGGTTCAACTACAAACATGAGTGAAAAATCCCATATTTTTAGATCTAATGCACAATTTTTTTGGACAAAGATGCAATAGAAAACAATGATGAACCACAATATTACACACCTTTTATGTCCTTGTCCAACTATATAGTAGATATTTATTTTCTGATGTATTAGTGGTTTCATGTCATTTAAAGTAGTTATATTACATAACAAGTCAATACTATCTAAATTATTCTTCTTGCAAGGACAATTCTCTAACCCTAGTCCTAATTTATAATTTTAATAATTTAAAACTTCTATAAATTTTATAGATCCATGTGTTTACTATATTTTTATTATTTAAATTTCTAGATCATATTTTAATAGTTTACATTTCCAATTATTTTTATTCTTTTAATCTAATTATTCTATTGTAAACATTTTAGTGAACACGCATTTCAATTCGAACACTGCTTGTTGTTTGTTAATTTTTATCTTAGGGTTTCATTTTAGTTATATAGATCATTGACACAAAAATAATAATGTCCTCAACCTTTGATATTATATATAACATAAAAATTTAAATTTTTGACCTTATAGTAATCTGACACTAAATTTTTTTATCTTCTCCTTAGATAAATACTGACATAGTGGCTCTTTCTTTTGACCCTGGGTTTGATTTTACTGTTTTCCTATTAAAAATATGTTGCTTTTATTTTTCACTTTATTTTTCATTTACTTGTGCTTGGTTTATGAAATGTGTTTTGATAGTTTTAAAACTACATAGCTAATATCATGAAGGAATACACAATGTTCTATTTACACACATTATGGCATGAGGGGTTTACCCCAATACTCATAACCATAATATAGATCTAAAAATAGAATTTATTTTCTCCTTACCTCTTAGTATATAAAAAACACATAGGCTCCAATTTTTACACCAACATGAAGTCTATTTTATTTGTTTGATTTTTGGTGGATATGAGAGTAGTATATTGCCTGAGGAAGTTACTATCAACTTAACCTTGAATCTGGGTTTAGTGGGCTACAAGAATAGTTCTACCTGTATAGTTAGTTCTCTAAAACATTGGGATAACACTATAAAAAAAAGAGAAAGTATATCAGAGAGCCCAAAAATAATTTAAACCCTTGCCTATATCATGTTTTATCCTTAATTTTTGCTTTCATTGTATGCTTAGTCATTAGTTCTTTTATACCTGTTATATTACTTGTTAGTTTTGAGCATTATCTTTATTGTACTCATTGTATGTAAATTCATTGTAAATATCATGGATAGTAAAAATAGATATGATATTAGTATTAATCCAATCTATGAATGATTTTATAATCATGCTATTGTGATGTAGGAAAATATCCAACACTCTCTCCCTCTATACCTTATTCAACACACTATTCTTTGTCAATACATCACTATTTCATTCTTGATGCAAGAATATAAATCTCAATGGTTGTTAGGTAAAATTCAAATGTGTTTATTAGGTCCTTTAAGGTCTCATTGAACTTTTAATCACATGTAAACACCTCTCTTATTCAATTCACCACTCTTCATACACTTTCCAAGACTCCCTTTCTCCTTTACACAATTCTACCAACTTCACCAACAATTCTTGTAGCCCTCTTTTCCTTTTTTTTAAGTTGTATGAAAAAATTACAATGATTACAAAGAAAAAATAAATATTTTTGGATACCCTTTTTAAAAATATACCTATTCTCACAGTTTGATAACCCAAATCCATGTTTAGACCACATAGATTGACTGGTTTAGTTCACTGTTACCTTTAATTAGGCCTCTTTGGTCATTAGATACACTCTTACACACTCAGTCCATAATATATGTATGTAAAAATCATGACACATTTTAAAACCCTAATAATAAATTAATGCACCTAACAAAGGATAATATTACAAAAATTTAGAATTTTTCATTGGTTAGTACTATAATTATGGGTTAAACCCTACTTTAGGGTTTCTCATTGATTGTCTCAACCCAAGACCTCATTAAATAGCATAAATTTTTGAAAATAGGGTTTAAAATACAAAAAAATGGTTTATTAAGGTATGCATTAACCTTTTAAATGTTCTCTAATGCCTGAAAATCACTTATCTATCCACTATCTTGGGTTTCCACATCAAAGTTCTCTTGACTGTGTTACATAAACAATTTTCTACATGTTTGTTTTTAGTTTTAAGAGCTCATATCACATTTTTTACTAAAATAAAAGATCATAATTTAATTAAAGGTGATATTAAATACTTAAAAAGTCATTCCATATATTGGTAGCTCACTCCTTTATCTTTCTCTCCAAGAATCCAAAGTTCTCAGTCACTTATATAGGGTCTACTATCAGAAACAAGGTTTCCAAGAATAATTTCAAAGTCACCCCAATACTCTTGTATGGACTAAAGATTATACATTAAGAATTAAAAAACACCTATATACCCCTTGTAAACATAATTTATAATTAAAATCAACACTATTTCATTTATAACAATGAATACTCTGTCTCGGTTACACTAATAGTCAGGAAATAGAGGGGTTTGTTCTTATTCTCCAAACTTCCAATATTATTCCAATCTTCCCTTTGAAATTATGATATTAAAATAATATAAAATACCTATTAAAATATTTATAATACCATAAAAATTAATCCAATGAATGTTTCTTGATATAATTAAGCACTCAGTTTATAGATGGGGACCTCTTTCAACATAGAGGTTTGTGTATACACACACATGAACATCAATGATTTTGATAACATTAATTATAAAAATAACCTTGAATAATTTTAAAACACATAAATTTAAACCTATAATTACTTTAAAAGATAAATTAATATTTATTCCATCTCAACAATCACAACACATGCAAACTAACAACAATAATAATTGACCTCCACAGATCTGTATATGTTCATTCAATCAAAACAGGGTTTCACCATTAATTCTTGTCTTTTCATCTACATAATAAATTGTTATTCCTATCCCATTATTCTATATTCAAATATAGTTAATATAACTAAAACAAAATTGACTCTAACGTACCTAAAACATGTATAACTGAATCTTAGAGGTTTCCTATGTTGGATTATTGAACTCACAATGCATTTCTTTATGTTTTCCCACTATATGCACATTATGCCCATGACTATATACTCTATGTTTTATTTAGGACATTTAAATAGCATTAAGTCCCCTTATAGATTATTCTACACCTTTCCACCTTCTAGACATGCTTGGAAATCTTTCAACACGGTTCAAAATTCATATTTTCACATAGTGGCAATTTTAGAGGGAAACTCCACAATTCAAATTATATGCAACTTGTATTAACCTAGATCACACCTATGAATTCATTAGGTTATATCACACCTATAAAACATATAAATATACTATTTAAGACAAAAATGGATCAAACTTGGGGTCATCATGGGATGCCCCTGCATCATATTGTTATCATCAAAAGTTACACTCATTTAGGAGTTTGTATATCAAAGAGCCCAAAAATCATTTCAACACTTACCTAGATCATGTTATATCCTTGATTTTTATTTCATTGTACGCTTAGTCATTAGTTCCTTCATACATGACTAAATTACTTGTTAATTTTTAGCACTGTGTTTATTGCACTCATTGTATGTATATTCATTAAATATTTCATGGATAGTAAAAACATATACAATAATAGTATTCATCTACTCGATGAATCATTTTCTCCTCATATTATTGTTATCATCAAAAATATCACCCATTGAGGAGGTTTTTCAATCCTCCTCACTTAAGTGATAGCATGGGAGTGATCCTAGGTTGTGGGTGACCTAAAAAATGGATTGGACCTATAGATAGGGATATATCCCTTGATGTATCACTTAATAACTACAAACTAAGCCTACTATCTTGCAAGGGAAAAGGAGAGAGAACCGAAAGTAAAATAACTAAGGAGGTGATGAAAAAAATTGATGACCACTACCACACATCTAAAAATGCAAAATGATAATGAAGCTAACCTATTCATACACCACTAATTTATTTCTCTCACGTCAATATTTTAATATGAAGGTGGTGGATGATGATTAGGCAAGGAGGGCTAGTTTTCAAGAGGTTTAAAGGATACTAATGAAATATTACCTAACTTAACCTTAACAAGACCAATTTAAAAATTCATATGACCTACAAGAGTGATTTCTAACTGTATATAGGTGAGAAAATGAGATAACATGTCAAGGAGAACTAAATCAACACTAGAAAATATCAATCCTTCTTGCATAAACAATAAAATATAGTCATAAGAGAAGATAAAACTAACTTGTTTATTTATTAAAAGGCATAAAAAAGGAGTTAGTATTCACCATAATCAAGTGAGGATCGATTACAATGACAAAATTAATCATCTATATAGAATAATGTGAGAAAGAGAGAGAGGAAAGGCATAGGATTTGCATATGACAAGTGTCATCTTAAGAGGAAAAAGTTACAAGCAATAAAATATGCAAGTAGGAAATTACGAAGCATTATATCAACATGTTTGTACTTGATATAATCCTCTTTTTCATCAAGGGTGGCATGGAATTAGTCTTCACCTTCTAGGATGACTTATCAACCTAATTTGAAACTATCCATTATTAGGTTAGAGGAACTTCACAAGCTTATGTCTTGACATGTGGCATTCTAGAACATGAATTTTGAAGTCTTTCCACATCCTCATAGGCCACTTCAATGTGTCTCTCAACTTGATGAGGTTGAGTTTTAGGACTCAATATTCTTCAAACTAATAAGGACCTACATTTGATTAAGAGGCTTACTTGATTCAAATGAAGATCACAATAACAAGTCTATCTTTTCCGTCTTGGACTAGTTCTTGATTGAATATTACTATCACAACTTGAATACCTATTAATAACCATATAGGGGATCATTACACCCTTTATCAAGTTCAAAGCCATCACCAATATTGAGGTAAAGGTGCATTAGGTCTAATAGGAACTCTTAATAACATGTTTGCTCAACAATAGTTGTCTTGAACCCACCAAATGATGTTATAATCAATATATAAATTATAAATGAGTTTTTATAAGAATATTAAATTTAATTATCAATGTAATATGTGGTTTTATATTATCTTACTAGGTATTACTCAGTCAAATTTCATGAAAAGCCATCAAAACCTATCTTTTTTGGCCTATAATGGTCATTTCTAGGCTTGTTTTCATACAACAGTACCTCACATGTGTCAAAATAATGACTCCATAAAGTTAAAAATGGGTTTTAAATACCATAAAATGATTTTATATTCCATACCAATCCATTATAATCATTTATAATACTAACCTTCTTCATTAGGTCTCTTTAGTGGTTTTAGTAGGGTTTTAGTAGTGCAATATTCTTAAGGATAGTTCTTAAAGATATAGACCTTAAACTAAGAATAAATTACACTAATTTGAAGTAAATAGATCTATTAAACATACATAAACTCATTTGGATTTCATACATGTTTACCGTTGACTTCTCACATGAAGAAATTGACCATTTCTGTTTATTTATGCATATTTAAGAGCTCGAGAAGGGTGATTTGGAAAAATAAGGTGTGAAAGTGATTTGTTTTAGATATAAACATATATTTTGGGTAACTAAAACCATATATTATGTTTTAAAAAATTAATTTACTTTATTTTACCCTCCAAACCCACTGTAATCTTCATAAATTCATGGTTAGGGTTTAAGATCAGCCTTGTGTTAGTGACCCTAATAGTCCCTATTTAGACTTTTATTCATAAATAAAGGATTTTAAATAATTAAATATAATTAATTAATTTATTTAAAACTTCATTTAAGTATTAATTCTTCAAATTCATCCTAAAATAATAAACCTTCTTCACTTTTTTGCATACAGGCCTATGTGTGGTCATTTAGGCCTTCTAAGTAACCAGGCTTCTTGAACCCTAACATAGCATTAAATAACCTTTAAACCCAATGAAAACCTTTTTATAATTTATAATTCAAGTGAATATATATATATATATTTCACTCTCATATATGTCACATTTTCAAACAAACACTCTCATTTCTCTCCAATTCTTCTAAATAGACTTGTAGGTGTCTATAGATTGCATGACTGCAAGTTTGGAGATTTATTTGATTTTTATTGTCACTTCGATGGTTTTTATTGATAATTTAAGATGTATAGTTATTATATTTAACTATATAAAACATTATATATATATATATATATATATATATATATATATATATATATATATATATATATATATATATTTCACTCTCATATATATCACATTTTCAAAAAAACACTCTCATTTCTCTCCAATTCTTCTAAATAGACTTGTAGGTGTCTATAGATTGCATGACTGATTTATTTGAAGTTTGGAGATTTATTTGTTATTATATTTAAATATATAAAACATTATATATATTTCACTCTCATATATGTTTTTATTCATTTCTCTCACTTCTAAATAGATGGTTTTTATTGATAATATAAGATGTATAGTTATTATATATTTAACTATATAAAACCTTATAAACTTTTAATTTCACATCATAATTAGGCAATTTTCCTCATTTTTGTTTGTTACAAGCATGTAGGTCTGTATTTAGGCCTCATGACTGTAAGTCACTAAATTGAGTTATAATAACTAATAAATACTTATTAAGGTGACTTTGTCTATAATTTGACTTCTTAATTTTTTTTTTAACACCTACACCTTTTATTTCTTTAAATAACCATCATCAACATGATCCATTTGAATTTTTTCTTGTTGACAAGCTTGTAGGTGATCATTAGGCCAAAAACCTTCAACTTGTCTATGCTTTATCAGTTTGATCCTATTTGATCCATTGGTGGAATTTTTAAAAATGTGTTAAATTATTCTATATATCTTATTTACTATAATAGACTCAAGACACCTTGAACACTTACTTAATACCTCCACAGTCCTTCTTTTAGACTCACACAATCCTACTTAGGCACACATTCCATTGAGAGGAAAAGTGAATTGAGGTGTGGATGAACTTTAATATATGTTTTTATGCTTATATAAATCTTAAATAGGATTTATAAAGTGATATTTAGGTCCACCAAATGGTAAAATGGATGCTATGCATGTTGGTTTCCTGTAGAAACATGGTTATGTTTGCTTGCTTTGCTTTGCTTTGAGTGCACTTGAACTTCATCTCTCACTCATAACTTGATAAATATTTGGTTTCAAGTGTTTCATATATTTAAAAAATGAATAAGACATAATATAATTCCTTTAATATCTATTTAAAATTTATACTATATCCATTTTGTATCAACATTGACCTACAAGTTTGTAGACCTATAGGTTCACAATCTTTTGCTTATCCTAGGCTTGAAGGAAAATAATAGAGAATTAAATCCAATGGATAGTAATTTAAAAATAATTTAGAATATTTTTCAAGTATTATATTAATTTTTTTATTTCCTTGAGTTTCTTGGATGATGAAGTTTGCATTCACATTTGATCAGGGTTATCCACCATGGCAGCTAGTTCAAACAATTCAACTGCACATGCATAGTTATTTGTCCTCCTTGAATTACATTCATCCAATGATGTTTTTAGAGATATTATAAACTATTAAAAATCTCATTTAATCCATTTAATTCACCAAAAACACCTCATATCTCCTATAACTTGACTGTCTTATTCAAATTAGCCATAACAAGACTAGACACTACACCAAACATGAACATGAAGAAAACTAAAAGAATGTGGTATTACATGGATAAATGAGTGTTAAAGAGACCCTAAAAAAACATTTTCATGGATTAATTCAACTTGAGAACCCTTCATTTGGATAAAACTGACCCTAATGGAGTTTTGAGTCCTTTTTCTACACCTTAACTTCTTAACCATTGTTCATACAGTTAAGGATCTTAACCAGAGGAAAAAGACATAAAGTGAAATGTAATTATTGTCCCATAATATGTAAAATATATTGGGATCTAACTTTATCTCTCCTCAAAGTAAGATTCATAAATTGGTTACCCTTTTGGGACTACCAAGAATCTCAATGGAGAAATAATAGGTTTTCTACCTTATTTGATTTTGTAGCTCCATGTTTTGCATGGATTTGGGTTTGAGAAGACCATGGGGAACCTTATAGGATTTTTTATCTTGACCACCAATACAAAACCTTTACAAAATACCTCTAAAAACATGATTTCTTCAATAATCTAATTGTTCTACCTTTTTGAACTAATGGAGATGATGAACCAAGTGTTGATGAATTTCCTCATTGCCTGTACAGAGGTAGAAAACTTTCCAAGATCATTATCACATTATTTTCCATACCATTTTATCATTATAATCTTGTTTAAATGTTAGAAATAGGGATTAGGTAGTTATAAGGAGTGTTACAACATTAGAAAAATAATATCAAGATACTTTGGGAAAAATGTATGGCCAATTACATAGCATGACCTTAAACACCTATCTAATAGTATGAAACTTCAAATTTGATCTCCCCTATTAGGTCTCTTCTCAACATTAGAGTATAACCTAAGAATAAATCAAATCAAGATACCTTAATTTCATCAAAACTACCTTAATATTTTCAAAACCCAAGGAAGACCTTCATAAGGGGGGTTAAAGACAAGACTAGGGGTATGACTCAATTATTTAGACCATGCAATTAACCTTAAGATTAAAATTACTTGACAAAACTCCTTGCTATGACCAATATTGACTAAGACCACAACTATCAAAAGGTTAATATTAGGGTTAAACAAGTATAAAATAAAAGTTTTGAATTATCTTTCATCTTTGATGACCTATTAGGATTGAATGCTTACTATGCACCTTAGACTAGTTGCCTAGACCATCTATTGGACTATGGATTCATCTCAGCTCAGCATAAACTAAAACAAACCTTGACAACTTACCTACACAACTCTTGAAATGAATGGAATAGTTGACTACCTCCACCAACACAAAAAACAAGATAAGAAGCAAACACACCAAATCAAGACACCAAACCAAGGAAGGTATACATTGTGTTCAAAATAACTTAGGGGAAACAAAACAAGAAACTAATATATACAACTAACTTCAAATAATTTATCCTCCTATATCAAAATGAAAACTCCTTGATTCTCTTTCATGGGATGATAAAGAATGGTGTACAAGCTATTGGCCATGCCATATTCTTGCTTTGGTAACTTATTTCTTAATCATCATTATCTTTTCCTTAAATTCAAATAGAGTAGTAGAATCACACATATCCCCAATGAACACAAACTCATATTGATCTTCAACACTTACCTCATACTCTTATCCACACTTAGTAATGCTTTCTAAGTTGATAATACTTTGATTTATGAGAGTAACAATAACTTCAACTTCTAGTGGTTCCTTGGAAATTTGATCTTGGTCTTCTATAACATCTTGAATGATTTCATTATACTTACCTTCAACTTTAAATTACTCAAGTTATTTAAGGAGCTCCACAAACTTGTTTTTGATGCATCATGATATTCTTGAGACATACCTTGATTTATATCCCTTTGATCATGCTCTTCAAGATTACCAATCATCCTATCACTACCAGATTTCAAAGATTTTTACAATCTTAAAGGATTTTAAAATACTAATGCCAGTATTCATTGAGATATTATTCTTTTCCCCTTTGAGGGAGAATAACTTATTCAAGGCTTGCAACATCATTAGCAATTCTAATTTTCCTACTAGTATCTTTAGGCCTGTTTTGATCTTCAAGTTCATCAGAGATAACAAACTCTTATTATTATTTTTGAAGGATAAAATCTCCTTCAAGGTTTGGTGGAACTTGTTCTAAAGTTTTCATACCAAGATCTTTAATATTTATCTCTTGTTCACTAGAATACACTATAAATTTGTGGAGATCCTTCTTGAACAAGTTTGCATATAATTGTAAATACATGAAATAAACTATGAAAATTAGTAACATTTTAACTCAAATAAGAACAACTATATTACAATAGCTAAATTGAAAAATTGATGGCCTCTTCAAGGTGGAAACCTCCTTTGAGTAATATCAATTCAATATAATTCTTGGATGACTTCATTGGGCCTTAACACCTACTTAAATACTAATTTTATTCTAACAACTATTTCTTCCCATACATGTGGGATAATACAAATGTGCTCTAGGGATGACTTATAAAGCATATGTATTCATAACAACTAATACACTAATAATGTAAGGAGAAAGGTAGGACACAAGTTCCTAACATCCCCTCCCCCTTGGAAAAATCTTTGTCCTCAAAGATTCAATTGTGGGAAGCATTGTTGAATTTGGAATAATGGTTCCCATGTGGCATCTTTGCGTCATATGTCATACCATTGGATTAAGACTTATGTGATGGAATAGGAGTGAAGTTGGAGGGTGTATCGAGCCAAGACTAATTTTGGTTCAAGGAGGGAGCCTTCATTATCAAGTTTTGGTAAAATTATTTGCACTCTAATGTTGGTTCCAAGAACTTTATTTAAATAGGAGACATGAAAGACTAGGTGAATATGAGAGGAATGTGAAAGCTCCAACTTATAAGCAATAGACACAATCTTCTAGAGAACCTTAATGGACCATTAAACTTAGGGGCAGGCATTTGACACCCTTTTTATTTTAGGGATGAGTGTTTTTATGGTTGTAGATGACAAAAAACTATATCATCAGGTTGAAAGGTGTAATTAGAGTGGTGTTGATTATCCTTCTACTTCATGTGATTCTGTGCCAAATGGAAATTATCTCATAAGGTATGGAGAATTTAATTTTGATGTCAGAGAGTAGTGTTGACTATTTGAACTAGTGAACTATCATGTTTATATGGGAGGAGTGGTGGGGGAACTTGACCATAAACTACTTCATATGTAATAATTTTAGTAGAGGTGTGGTAGGATGTATTGGACCACCATTCTTCAAGAGGTAACCATTTGACCCACTGATGTGGCTGCTCTATGAAAAAATAATAAAGATAGTTTCCAGACATTTATTGATGATTTTAGTCTAGTCATCAGTCTATGGATGATAACCTAAACTCATTTTCAAATGTGTACCAAGGCATTTGAAGAGTTTTTACCAAAAATGGATTGTGAATGGAGAATCATGATCTGAGACAATAGAGTTAGTAACACCATGGAGTCAGAATATTTGATCAAGAAATGTCTGAGAAATGGTAGGAATAGTGTAGGGATGGGATAAATTTCAAAAATGAGTATATTTGGAAAGGCAATCCATTACACTGAGAATCAATAATTTATTACTAGATTTGGGGAGGCCTTCAATAAAATCTATGAAAATATCAGTCCAAATATGTGTGGGAATTATAAGTGATTGGAGTAGACCAGGTGGGGAAACTATTTTACCTTTAGTGCATTAGAAAATATCACATTCAAAAACAAAGGTTTTGATATCCTACTTGAGGCCTAACCAAAATAAATTGTGGTGAACCCATTCATATGTTTTAAGAAACCTTGGATGATTAGTGGAAGGGGAAGCATGTATCTCCTATAAAACTAGTTGTTTAAACTTGGAGCCTGCCAATATTAAAAGGTGACCTTTATATCATAATGTGTGGCCATCCCAAGTATATTGAGGTTTAACAGATGGATCAATAGATAGTTTAAGAATGAGTTGTTGGGTTGGGTTGTCATTATGCCACTCATTTTGAAGATCATGGAACTAGGTAGGGGAAGAGAGACTACATAGAGGTGTAGTGGGTCTTTAAATTGGCAAGAGAGAGCATCAACCACCAAATTTTCATTACCTTTTTTGTAGGTAATTTCATAATCATACCCCATGATTTTAGAAACCCATTTCTATTGATCTAGGGAAGATACCCACTATTCTAAAAAATACTTGAGGTTTTGATGATCAATTTTGATTCAAAAGTATCGACCAATCAAATATGGATGCCATTTGTGAATTACATGGAGAATGTCCATAATCTCTTATTCATATGTGGAACATACCAAATTAAATCTAGTGAGGGCCTTGATATTGAAGGCAATGGGTAAAAATTCTTATATAAGTACAACACCAAGACCCATTCCACATGCATCACACTCAAGCATAAATAATTTGGAGAAATTAGACATTACCAAGACTAGTGTGGTGCACATGGCATGTTTAAGGTGGTAAAATGCTTGGGAAGATGTAAGTGACCATACACATGAATATTTACTAAGCATAACTATCAATGGAGTTATAATTATGCCATAATCATTGAAAAAAATGTAGTACCATGTCAGACCAAGAAATCCATATAAGCTTTTGAGGATCTTTGGCTATGACCAATTCATTATAGCTACAATTTTGGTGGGGTCAACATGAACACCATCAGATGCAACAATATGTCCTATATGCTCAACCTCTATTTTCCCATAATAATGCTTTCAATGTTTAGCACATAGGTGGTTCATAGAAAAAACTCCCAAGGTGGTGTCTAGGTGGTGGAGGTGATCCTCCCATGTAGGACTATAGATGACAATGTCGTCAAAGAAGACCGAGATAAACTTCCACAAGAAGGGGTTGAATACTTGGTTCATCAAAATTTAGAAGGTGGAGGGGGAACTAGTAAGCCCAAATGGCATGACAAGGAATTCATGGTCATCATGTGTGTGAAAGGCTATCTTGGGAATGTCTACATCATGAAGATAAATTTGGTGATACCTAGAGCACATGTCTAATTTGGAGAAAAACTTTGCACCATGAATTTCATCAAACAATTCATCAATGATGAGAATGGGAAACTTATCCTTGATGGTTGGTTTATTCAGATCTTGATAATCAATGTAGAAGTGTTAGGATCCATCCTTCTTATCAACCAAAAAGACTGGTGAAGAATATAGACTAGTGCTGGATTGAATGACCCCAACTTACAAGAGATCATGGATGATCTTTTCAATCTCAATATTTTGATAAAATGGGTACTAGTAGGGCTGAATGTTGGGAGGTGCACTACCAGGAAGTATTGGGATGAGATGGTCTTGAGGCTGATGAGGAAACAATCCTATGGGTTCTTCAAAAATTATTGTATGTTTGACCAAAATGTTATCCAAGTCATAAGGTGGATAAGAGTCTAGTGGTGAAGTACCATGAAGAGAAAAGAGATTAGCAATGACATTGTGGGATCCTCATTTGAGAAGTTTCTCTATGTGGTGAGAGTTGACAATGCTGGTAGAGCCAGGAGGAAGGCCTTGTAGGTTGTATTTCTATCCATTATCTAAGAACTACATCCATAGCTCTAAAAAATCCCAAAGGTTGATCCAAGGGTTCATAACCATTGGGCACCAAGAATAAAATCACATCCTCATAAAGATAAATCAAGCATGTTAGCCTGAAGGTTATAGTAACCCACTAAAATATGAACATTACAACGTTTTCCCTTGTAGGGTAATGTGCCTCCATTGGCAATCATGACCTCAAAATTAGAATAAGGATGGATAAAACAATCTACTTAGCTACTTGAAGGTTGATGAAGTTGTGAGTGCTACCAGAGTTAATAAGGATGGTGAGGAGTTGCTTCTTAAAATAGCCTTGGATACACATTTTTTGGGGGGTAGTGACTCCCACCAAAGGATGCATATATATTTTAGGAGGGAAATCTGAGTGCATAGAATCATTATCTTCCTATTGGATCTCCTTAGTGGTATCCTCATCATCTTCAATATTTGATAGAGAATCGAAATCTAGTAGGTACAATTTTTTCTCTATGCATTTATTCTTGAGAACCCATTTATCATCATAATTATAACAAAGCCTTTTTTCATGATGTGCATGCATTTCAAATCCTATGAGATATTTTATGGGGGTTGTCCTGGTGTTGGGATTTTATAAAGATGGCTTGGATGGTGCCCAATTAAAAGTGTGATGCTGGGAAGTGATTTTGTCTTCATCAAGCTTTAAGAGACCCAAGGCTACCATCATGGTATGAGGTTGGAACATTTTGACCTTAGAGCAGATGGGCTCTTTGAGTCCACTAATAAAAAAATTATTGAATAAGTCATCTGATAACCCTTCATTATGATTAGCTAGTTTTTTAAATTCAATTTTATAATCATGAATAGTGCTTATTTAATGAAGTTTGGTGAGGGATCTCATAAAATCATCGAATGCTAAGGGACCAAACTTACCCAAAAGTAGGGATGCAAAATTTGTCCAATCAGTTTCATCATTTTATTTGAGATACCAACAGTACCTTTAGAGTGCCTCTTGTTCCAAGTGGAAGGAAGCAATTGGGAATTTTTTTAATGAGATAAGTATTATGAAGGTTGAAGTATTACTCGATATGAAAAAGCTAGCCTATAGGATATATACCATTAAACCTTAGAAAATCTAGTTTAGGCCCACATGGTGGGTGGGTGGAAGAGAAAGTAATCTCAAAAGAAGACTCCTATAATTTTTTGAGCAAAAGGCCATTTTTTTGATTTAATGCATGCATCATATCAGTTAAGTTAGTGACCTAGACCTTCAATGATGTGATTTCTTCCTCCATGATCTTGGTGTATATAATAGATGAAAATAGAAGTTATGGTAAAACACAAAAGAATGGAAAATTGAGATTTGTGGGAATTAGAAGTGGAATCAGGATATGGGAACTCAAGGAAGAAAATGTGCAAAATGGAATTTTATGTGTCCCATAAATTGGGCTATAGATGGAGAGATATGGTAAAAAATTGATTTTTTTTAAATTTTTTTGGTCAAATGTCTAGCTTCAAGTCCTCTTATAGATTTTTGATACTCTATCGGTAGTTTTATGAAACTAATGAAATGGAGATGGGCCCCAAGTTTAAAAAACTAACTAAAGGTTTTTAGAATTCTCTCTAGTCACCAATTCCATTTGAATGAGTACTAATCTTTAGAAATTTTTTGGCCATGAATTTACCCCTAAGTGATAGGTCTTGGTTTTCCTCATGGGTGAAAAATAGTCAATCAAGACAAGGCCATTACCCTTTTTTATATCATATCCTCTTAGTGGGAAAACTAATTTGGGGTTCTTGTGTTACTCCTCACAATGAGTTTAGGACTTTCAATCAAGAACTTCCCATAGTTTTGTAGACATGTTTTTACCCTGATCCAAAATAAAATAAAAAAAGAAAGAAAAAGAACCATAATGTGATAGAGAAAAAAACTATTAATACTGATGGGGATGATGGATTATTGCCAAAATTAAAATATAGATCTAGATTATGGTAAAAATGGGTTTGAAAAGTATTTTTTACCACTTTTTGATCATCAAGGTCCTATTATGACAAGGTGAGAGCATATGGTGGGGAACAGAAAAATCAAATTTAGCCTTAGAAAGTGCTATAATACCAGATGTGAGGATCCTTCTTGAATAAGTTAGCAAATAATTATAAGTATATGAAATAAACTATGAAAAATTAGCAATATATTAACTCAAATAAATATAACTAAATTACAATAGCTAAATTGCAGAATCATTGGCCTCTTCGAGGGGGAAATATCCTTTGAGAAATCTCAATTCAATATAACTCATGGATTCCTTAATTGAGACTTAACACCTACTTAAATACTAATTCTATTTTAACAACTATTTCTTCCCTTTCATGTGGGATAATAAAAATGTGATCTAGGGATGACTTACAAAGCATATGAATTAATAATAACTACTACACTAATAATGCAAGGAGAAATGTAGGACACAGGTTCCTAACAAAAAAAATTCAAAATTTCATCTTACTCATGAGGCTCAATAGAGCTAATGACTAGGGTGTCTTCATAAAGATTTATCTCATACTTAGTTACAACATGATATTCCTCTTCTTATTCACTTGATACATCTTGAAAGGTGTCCAAACACATCTCTATTATAGCTAGTAAATCAAATTCATCAAGAGGCTCTAAGAAATGTTGTTATTGATCATCCATAGTCTCATTAAGATGACTATCTCCATGGTAAACTTCTATAATTATCTCAATTGAGATGCGTTCAAATTTAAGTGTGTTCTCTTCTTCAAATTTTACTACCACATGATGAATATCACCTCTCACTTCATCTCCAAAGGTTGATTGCTCTTTTATTCACCAAGGGGAGTGCCAAATGATGAGTTATTCCTCATGTTCACTTGAAGTGTCTTATTCATAGACTTCTTGAGAATCACTTATATTTGTAATTGGTCATTCACTTTCCTCCCATAGAACATGACATTCTTTAATAATGGGCTGTTCAAACTCACAAACAAGTTTTGTACTTTTGAGATCCATGGGCTTATCATTATTTTCATTTCATTCACCAATCAAGACCTTAAACCTTGATATGCTTTGGTTTAAAATATTCTCAACAAGGACATATTTTTTCATTTAAATGATATCTTGAATTTACCTCGATGATGGGAAGGTTTTAGGTTCTTGATGAGGGAGGGGTGGGGCTTGAATAGGCACAAGTTCTCTTTTGGCCTCAATTTCTTGATTTAGGCATGGTTCATCTTTCTTGTTCATTTTTGAATTTTATTTCTTGATTAGAGAGGTTAATTAAGGTTAAATAGATTTAAATTCTTTCTTATCCAATCTTATTAATATATCTTTTTTAGCATTGTTCTTATTGTTGAATTTTGGCATTGATGTTGTCATTTGTGTCAAACGTTCTTAAGAAAGGTGTTCATGAAATCATTGAAGAGTGTTCTTGGTTGATAGCATCATTGAGAGGCATGTAATTGTTTTATGATAATATTATACATGTGATAAAGGTTTAATATCATCAATAAGTGTCTCAAGGTTAGTTTTCAAGTTTCAAGAGCTTGAGAAGCCTAGTCATGACACTAGTCATATCATAAAAAGTTCTAGTGAGAAAGGATGAGCATGATGTCTTAGTGAGATAGATGAAAATAGGAATAAGAGGATGTATAAGGTTTATTGAGCATGCATATGAGGCATTAGAGCACTCAAAAGAGTTTCAAGGTGAGCCTACAGGGGTAAGACCTTAAGTCCAAACCTGAAACTAGACTAATTCTAGACCCTACTTAACCTAATGAGGTGTCATGATGTGTTATAAAAGAATATGAAGGGAGTTTTATATTTTTTAGCATTTTATATGATTTGTGAGCATGTAATTTATGTGGAAAGCACATGAAAAGAGGTATAAAGGTCATTTTTAAGGCCTAATATAGTTTATAAGTCAAGGTCCAAACAAGCAAAGAGAGAGATGGTGGCCAAATGAGGCATGGGATTCATATTTAAAGATAATAATGAGTATGTGAGAATTTTCAATGGTGTGATAGATTATCCCAATTTTTTTTACCAATTTTTAGGTCATGGTTTGCAAGACAAGGCATGAAAAGTGGTTTTGAGGTCTCTCATGTACACAAAATGAAGGGTTCTCAACCCAAGAAGAACTTTAAAGTGTTAATTGGCATGTTTAACCTATGAATGAGAACCTAAGATATTCATGTTACATGGGTAAATGTCTTATCTCAAAATTACAGGAATTATTTTTTGTAATGATAAGCTAATCTTTATGAATGATCGTTAAGATTGGAAGATGGTTTAAACCCTCAAAAAACCCTAATAGTGACCCAATATGAAATAAGTTATTATAAATTTATTAGAATGGATTTGTATGTATATTTAAGTTATTTAATGATGTATTCAACTCTCCCAAGCATCTCTATGTGTGATTTTTTTTCAGGTGAGTGAGTGAAACCTACAAGAAAGGCCTTATTTCTCAAAGATTTGTTGTATCAATCGAAGTTGACCAAGTCAAAGTTGATGAATGGATGGAGGAAAAATATTGAGACTTTTATTTTACTTCCATATCAGTTTTTGAGTTTTTTTTATCTTTTAAGTGTGCTAAATTGGTCATCTAAAATAAACTATCACTAACAGACCGAATGGTGCAAACAATGAGAAAACTAGGTAGAAGTGAGAAGTTGATTAGGGATGTGTTATCATGGAATATTGATGAATCCAAGTGATTATATAAATTGTTCAATATTTTTAATAAATTTTAATTATTAAAATAATTTTTCTAGGTTAGTGGATATGATGAAAATGTTGCTCATAATTTGACCTATTTTGTTCAGATAAGACAATGAGATACAAGACTATGAGATTGGTTAATGAGACCAATATTTCTATTTGACCATGTTATATTTGTATCTAATAATTTTATAATTATATCATAAGATCATCTAAATACATTTAAATTCTATAAAAATGGTCCTACAGGTGTTGAAGGTTATTGTTTCCATGACTGTGTTTTAAGGCTAGTTGGCAGTTCAGAGTGAGCATTTTGCAGAGAAGGATTTGAGTCCTTTTCCCCTAAGTTGTGATGTATAAATCACATGGTTATGACCCTAAGGTCATTTATATTTGTATGTTTTATTTTTTTCCATGTTTTTTGTAAATTTATATCTTATATTTAGTTATTGAAGATAGACTTTTTGGTTATGCACAGGTTCAATTATGAATAGTGCTAATGACGTGATTCAAGTGGTAATTGGAGATAAAATATGTCATGTACCTAAGATGAGATTATTATGGGTATATTTTAGTGAAATATGATATTTTCCTATAATGTGAGGAGTTTAAATGTGTTCCAAGGAGTTTAAAGGGTAATTTGTGCCAATGAAGGCCTAATTATAATTAGGTCTCCTTAAGGACTAAAAGGGGTCTTGGTCCTATATGATATGACCAACCTATTTTAAAGTTTGAATAATGTTTTTGGAATTTAATAATTCCTATTTTATTTAAAATATAAGTGATCAAGTCTGTATGTCTAACCAAGAGGTGTATGAGCAAGAGCCTAGTATAAAAACAAGGCCTAATTATCTAGTTAGAGAATAAGTGAGTTAAAGTAAAGGATATAGTACTCTGAAGAGATGAAATAGTTATTGAATATAATTTTAATGGTGTAGATAAACTATAATTAAGATATAAAATGGGTTATATATATGACTATCAAGGTCAAATGACCTAATCTATCTTGAAGAGACATAGTTAAGCGAAGGAGCCAAGAAAGCAATTTGGGAAGGATAAGAGTGTGAAGAGATAAATAAGTGGTCATAATCAGTTGGTTGAAAAATAATATATATTAAAGGTGATCAAAGTAATCAATTGGATTATCTGGTTCTGAGTCATCTAAGGGGTTGGTTCCTCCTTGTAAGTAGGTACTTGCTAAAGCCTAGTCAAGTGGGTGTTTTACTAGTTGGGGTTGGTGCTCTAAGTGAAGTTGGTGTATAACTAAATATTGATGTTTGTCCTCTAGGAATTTAGTCCATTTTCATATATCGATGGGTTTTATTTTCCTTGAGGGTTTCCTACTCAAATAAGTGTTTTATCTATTATGTACTTATCTCATGCTCATGACTCTTAATGTGTTTCTAGTTCACCATATCATTTTTATAGTTCATGAATGATAAAGTTGTAAAAGTTTTTGTCTATTGATTCACCCCCCCTCACTCATTTTTCTTACAAAAATTGGTATTATAACCTCATATTTTGATGCAAGTCTAGCATCTTGAAGGTGATCCTAAAAATCATAATAATGTCATGTGATCGATAGGAAGAAGATAACATGTATGATGAAGAAGTCTACTATGACATTGAAGAAGGAAAAGTTGAAGTAGACCTTCAAGTTGAGCTCACAAGTACCCTTGATTATTTTAAAAATAAAAATATGAATATTAAGGATCTTAATAGTCAGTTAAAAGGGATCAACACAAGGTTTAAATCAAAGGAAGTTGAGTATGACCAGTTGAAGACAAAGCTAGATTCCTTGAAGGTTGAGCATGAGCAACTAATAGAAAAAATGAGAAATTTTAAGAGAGAGTTTGAGAAGTTATAAAAATTCAAAATTACCAACATAAAAATACCAATCAGGCAACCCAATGCAATAAAGGATAATTCATCATGGAACCATGGTAAGTATAGAAATGTTGTTTGCTACATCTATCACAATATAGGACACATTGCAATATTATGCTCTAATACAGTTAAAAGGCCCAAAATAGTCAAAAATACATATTAATATCATATAATGAATAATAATGATCAAACATTGGTATGGAAGCCAAATCAAGTTTGAATGGATCATATTGAGCTTAAGAGGTAAGATGGACTATTTTCCAAGGAGGAACATAAGACCAAATGGGATTATATGCTAGATTAGATAGGCTTTCAAATTCAAGATGAAGGCATGAAATGGTATATAGATAGTGATTTCTCAAGCCACATGATATGAAATATAAATAAGTTCTTCTAATTAAAAAATAATGTTATAAGAAAAGTGAGGTTTGGAGACAACATAACTACCAATATAGTTGGCAAGGGTGTCTTGAGTTTGGACAATGGAAAGACTAAGACACAAAAATTTTTATATGTGGAAGGTTTGAAACATAAATTTCTTAGTGTAATTCAAATGTACAATCAAGGGCACCCTCTAACCTTTCATAATAGAAGGTATGAGATAAGGAGAGCCAAATCAGGAAGGCTAATTGTCATTACCAAGAGGACTGAGAACAACCTATATTTATTGAATGAGATCAAGAAGGAGAGATGCTTCATGAGAAAGATATATTAAAGTTGGATATGGTACAAAAGGTTAGGTTACCTAAAATTTGATAACCTAGTCAAGATTAGCACTAAAAAGTCTATGAAGAAAATGCCTAAGATCATCAAACCTAAAACATACTTTATAAGGCATGTTAACATGGTAAAAAGACTAGAAGAAGGTTCAAGTCAAAGGAGTAATCTACTATAAGACCCTTGTATTTAATAAACACTAATCTCTACAAGAATTTAAATCATTCAAGTAGATAGCTACTTCATGTTACTCATTTATGATTACACAAAAATGACTTGGGTTGCATTCTTGAAATAAAAATCATAAGCTCTTGATAAGTTCAAGGCATTCAAGGCTCTTGTTGAGAATGAGAGGAATGGAAATACCAAGTGCCTAAGATCTGATAGAGGAGGAGAGTTTTTTTCCAATGAGTTTGATTAATTATATGAGGTTCATGAAATAAGGAGATGATTCTTAGCAGCTAGGACACCTCAACAGAATAGGATAGTAGAAAGAAAGAAAAAGATAATTTAAGAGATGGATACAACTATGTTAAATGAGTCTATGTTATCTTATGTATACTGGAGATAGGTATTAATAATTTTTTTCTACATTTTGAATAGAGGATAAATAATTTCTAATGAAAACAAGACTCCTTATGTACTATGGAAGAGCATACATGCAAATGTGGAACACTTTAGATTGTTTAAAAGCAAATGTTTCATCAAAAGAGATGATGAAGACTTGGGACAGTTTTATTTTAGATATAATGAAGGCATATTCTTAGGATACTCATCATTGAGCTCAGCCTATAAATGTTATAACAAGAGACTACAAAAGATAGTGTAAATTACCAATACAAAGATTGATGAGGTAAGGAAATCTCACTCACAGTCAAAGAACACTATATAATATAGAATTAAAGAATGAAGAGGAGACTATAGAACTCAAAATGTACATAAGGAGTCAAAATGACCCTCAAGATAATAATTTATGCCAAAATTCATAGTACATGCAAAGGAAGTTGAGTATGACCAGTTGAAGACAAAGCTAGATTCCTTGAAGGTTGAGCATGAGCAACTAATAGAAAAAATGAGAAATTTTAAGAGAGAGTTTGAGAAGTTATAAAAATTCAAAATTACCAACATAAAAATACCAATCAGGCAACCCAATGCAATAAAGGATAATTCATCATGGAACCATGGTAAGTATAGAAATGTTGTTTGCTACATCTATCACAATATAGGACACATTGCAATATTATGCTCTAATACAGTTAAAAGGCCCAAAATAGTCAAAAATACATATTAATATCATATAATGAATAATAATGATCAAACATTGGTATGGAAGCCAAATCAAGTTTGAATGGATCATATTGAGCTTAAGAGGTAAGATGGACTATTTTCCAAGGAGGAACATAAGACCAAATGGGATTATATGCTAGATTAGATAGGCTTTCAAATTCAAGATGAAGGCATGAAATGGTATATAGATAGTGATTTCTCAAGCCACATGATATGAAATATAAATAAGTTCTTCTAATTAAAAAATAATGTTATAAGAAAAGTGAGGTTTGGAGACAACATAACTACCAATATAGTTGGCAAGGGTGTCTTGAGTTTGGACAATGGAAAGACTAAGACACAAAAATTTTTATATGTGGAAGGTTTGAAACATAAATTTCTTAGTGTAATTCAAATGTACAATCAAGGGCACCCTCTAACCTTTCATAATAGAAGGTATGAGATAAGGAGAGCCAAATCAGGAAGGCTAATTGTCATTACCAAGAGGACTGAGAACAACCTATATTTATTGAATGAGATCAAGAAGGAGAGATGCTTCATGAGAAAGATATATTAAAGTTGGATATGGTACAAAAGGTTAGGTTACCTAAAATTTGATAACCTAGTCAAGATTAGCACTAAAAAGTCTATGAAGAAAATGCCTAAGATCATCAAACCTAAAACATACTTTATAAGGCATGTTAACATGGTAAAAAGACTAGAAGAAGGTTCAAGTCAAAGGAGTAATCTACTATAAGACCCTTGTATTTAATAAACACTAATCTCTACAAGAATTTAAATCATTCAAGTAGATAGCTACTTCATGTTACTCATTTATGATTACACAAAAATGACTTGGGTTGCATTCTTGAAATAAAAATCATAAGCTCTTGATAAGTTCAAGGCATTCAAGGCTCTTGTTGAGAATGAGAGGAATGGAAATACCAAGTGCCTAAGATCTGATAGAGGAGGAGAGTTTTTTTCCAATGAGTTTGATTAATTATATGAGGTTCATGAAATAAGGAGATGATTCTTAGCAGCTAGGACACCTCAACAGAATAGGATAGTAGAAAGAAAGAAAAAGATAATTTAAGAGATGGATACAACTATGTTAAATGAGTCTATGTTATCTTATGTATACTGGAGATAGGTATTAATAATTTTTTTCTACATTTTGAATAGAGGATAAATAATTTCTAATGAAAACAAGACTCCTTATGTACTATGGAAGAGCATACATGCAAATGTGGAACACTTTAGATTGTTTAAAAGCAAATGTTTCATCAAAAGAGATGATGAAGACTTGGGACAGTTTTATTTTAGATATAATGAAGGCATATTCTTAGGATACTCATCATTGAGCTCAGCCTATAAATGTTATAACAAGAGACTACAAAAGATAGTGTAAATTACCAATACAAAGATTGATGAGGTAAGGAAATCTCACTCACAGTCAAAGAACACTATATAATATAGAATTAAAGAATGAAGAGGAGACTATAGAACTCAAAATGTACATAAGGAGTCAAAATGACCCTCAAGATAATAATTTATGCCAAGACTCCTTGAGTCAAAATGACCCTCAAGATAGATTCATAGAGATCAACCCGAATCTCAAATGACTAGCAACAAGAACACAGGTATGCAAATAAGGAGAATACTGGTAAGTAATCTAAATCAAGAGAATTTTACTCTACTATCCAAGATTCAACCTAATATTCTTATATAATACAAAAAATACAAATTTTAGATATGTCCTATGAACAAGGAGTTAGACCACATAGAGAAGAATGAGACTTGGGAACTAGTTCTTAGGCCTAAAGACAAGAATATCATTGGCACAAAATGGGTGTTTAAAAATAAGTTGAATGAATATGGAGAAGTCACACTAGGAATAAGGATATATTGGTAAATTTTGTCACCAAATATTTTACCCTAGAGAAGGTTTTTAAAGCCTACTCTAAGATTTGGGAAACATGGGAATACATCTAAGCACGTGGGTTGCCTATAATAGAGGTAGACCTCTAGATTTAAGGGCTAACTCCTTAGATTGATCCTTAAGTGCTTATCACCTACACTAAATGATTTATTATATGAAAAGGGGTATAAATATTAATTAAATTAAACTAATCTAAGAGGTTGATACACCATAAATATCTCCACAATATCATCACACTCTTGCACTAAAATAAATGACCTAAAAAACTAGCTTGAAAGTCTTAGAATATTCTAACATTAGTATTTCAATATGGAGGTGATATGAATTAAATTTCTCAAGCTAAGTGGAATAGAGGTAAATTTTAGACACTAAGGCTAAATGTACACTTGAAGGGATTCAAACACACTATCTACACTCCATATGACATATTAGAATGAGAACTTCTTGAACCTAACATGGAAGGACAAAGAGAAGCAACAATATAAGCTTATCACTAGACCTCACCATACATCACTTCACACACTTATACAATATGTTTATGAACTCAAAACCATATTACATGTATTACAGGGCTTCACCATACCAAGTGTGGGATTAAATACAAGAGCCAAAATGGTTTGCTTTTATATAATTTGTGAGAGGAGAAAGAATAAATAAGCTCAAGATTCATAAAAATAAGTGTCAAGATAAGATAGAGAGTTAAATTTTTAGGATAATGGATTATTAAATAGACTATTGAATATCACTTTTGAAAAATTTCCCTTAGAAGCAACAAACTCCCCAAAACTAGCATAAGATACTCTCAACTAACTTATTTAAACTTCCTTCATCATTAGGCCTCTCTTGAATGCTCCAAAGATAAATAAGAACAACTAAAAAATATGCACTATGAATGGGGGTTATAAAAAATATCTAAAATTCAATATATGTGTTTCTAACCATTGGTCTTCTTCTAGACAAGTATTCTCATCATTTGCATTCACCATCACTAACTCTAAAGGTCTATCTTCACATTTGGCACCAATATGGTCTTCAATTTCTCATTTAAATCCATATAAGGGGTGATATTACACCTATAAAGAGTCCCCTTGCCTCCAAATCCATTAGGAAGACCTTAAAATGTATCCCAATTGGGCTTATCACTTTATCACTTGGTGATCACCCTCTATTCTCATTATCTTCCACAGACTACCTGAAGTGAAGGAGCTAGTAAAGGTGTTTTTGTTCTTATCTAAAGAAAGAAATAGACATAAGGAGTTATATTAGGTCCAAATTGACCTCCCAAAATTATATTCATCCTTTAATACTCCCCTACACCTATAAAACCATCAAAATGTATCAATAAAACATATTATGTACCATGTTCATACAAATAGGGTACAAAACAATATTATGGAAGGGGAATGAGGGATTTTTATACAATTTTATATCACTTTTTTGATAAAATTATCTCATGTGGATGCATGTTCTTCATTATCTTTCCAATTGGGTCAAAATCAAGGGTTTTGGAGGGTTTTATGTGATTTTGACCCTTAGGGATTGTTCATAAAAGTTAGACATTAAATCTATAAACAAGTATTTATAAAGGCAATTTGGGGACCTCTTCCAACTATTCCCAAGTTCTTGGGTCTCCATGTAACCATTTCATACCAGTGTGAGCTTTTGAAATTAGCCTCCCAAGTTTGTTAGTTCATTTTGCATACCCCTGAGTTGTTCTCAAGTCAAAAAATGAATTTCTTATGATTTCCCTTGAAAACTAAAATCTCCAGACAACCTTATGCCTCCCTCTAAATATCATTAAGTGTATGGGAAGGTTTATCTTACCTTAGGAATGAGATTGATTTCCCCTTAGGGATTTAGGCCTAGTTAAGGCCTAGCAGACCTGACTATAATTCTATGGTTTTAGGCTACTATTAGATGTCAATTTTGTTTTCAGGTCCCTATACACATTTTTACACCTTAAATACAAATTTTCACATCCTCTTTTTAATGTTTCAATAGCACCCAACTTGTTCTTTCACTGTTTACTCACCTAGCTTGTAGTTTTGTCTCTCTAAGAGTACCTTATATCTGAGACAAACTAGAGGGAACTCACTCTATATTATCAAAAATGTGAATATATGAGGATATTAATTAGGTCATTATTGTATTCTATACCAATTTTCAAAGTTAGATTATACTAATAGGCCCTTTAATTCTTCAAAAACCCTCAAGATAGACTATGTAGCATTGACTATGAACATAGCTATAAACAGAGTTGGATTTGTTAATTTTTCCTATTCCTTTGGTTTGTAAAATACATAAAGATATGATAATACCATTGTGAGAGTGGTCTTCAAAAGTTTAATTCACTATCAACCTCTACCAACTCCCATTTTGTTGTCCTTAAATTGCTTAGTCATAGTTTGTAGTTAGACTATGACTATTTAATTACTAAGAAAGGGGATATGCCTGTAGATGTATCTCATGTTATACCCTGAATCTTATACCCTAGGACCTCCTTGGATTATTTTAAATCATCCCATACTTACTTGAGTTCATTCATACCATGTATTAGGGTCTATGTTTGTTGCTTCTCTATTGAAACTATTGAGTTGGTTTTTCCTCCATAACAAGCTATAGGTGGCTTTCTTTTAGGCCACAAAGACCCCTAGAGGTTTAATTAAAAAATTTATCCTTGTTTTGCACATATTAGGGTATATTTTAATTCCTTGGAGTCATCTCTAACTGAATTTTTTTTATGTTTGTAGGGTTTCCCATATCTAGTCTCTTATCACCAATCTTATGTATGT
The DNA here is from genome assembly GCA_037957365.1 of Torreya grandis. NCBI lineage: Eukaryota > Viridiplantae > Streptophyta > Pinopsida > Cupressales > Taxaceae > Torreya > Torreya grandis. The sequence goes on from JARHVA010000316.1 coordinate 4,437,411, forward strand.
CTACAACTAGGCTGTAGGCTTCACTTTGATAACAAGAGGAATCCTATAGGTGTATTTTGTACCAAAAATTTATGTATCAAATTTCCCAATGGTTATATGGGATATTATAGTGTCCTTATTATCTCAAAATATTCCCATTATTACATGTTCTACTTCTATTAGGTCTCCTTGTTAATACACTGTCAGTCAAACTGATTGTAGATACCAACTTGTGAGCCATGAGACTTGTAGGTGATAATGTGCCCTTTAATTGGACTACTCATTTTTTAATCTTCCTTTAAATCATTTAGGATATCTCAAACTAAGGGGACACTTTTTCATGAGTTATGCAACTATCATGTCCTTGTTGTATTATAGGGTCATTTAGGCTCAAAATTCTGTAGAGAATATTAACATTCAATAGTGAAGGAATGCATAATATGGAGGCCTTCCTATATTATGCTTACATGACCAAAAAACAAAAATTTATTGTTAAATCATTGTCCCTATTATAGGGATCCATGATGGAAACATTTAAACCTAATTAGATCTTATATGCCTTATTATGAAAGGGTCAAAATAAAGGTATACTCCTTGTTTTGGAGACTTTAAGGTAACATGTCCCTAAAACAACCTTTTTGACTCAAGAGCGTAGATTCAAGTCTGCTTGCTACCTTATGACTCTATCATGATCACCATGTCACCTTTAATGTTTCAATACTTTAATGAAGGTTAAAATTAGTTTAAACACCTTTACTCCAATTCTCTTAGACCTTTATGGAGACCTGTAGGTGCACATACAATATATATATAATTATGAAGGTATAATATAAGATTGTGTACATGATGAATTGGTTTCACAACCAATCTTATACCTCTTATCAATCTAGACTAATATTTTCTATCTTGGGAGGCTTTAAATAAGTTCAAATGCTTTCATTCTAACATGATTAGTCTTTTGTGGGGCACCTGTAGGTGAACATCAAGGTTGAGAACTATGTATATGGAAGAACTGGTTATCATAGTTAATCATACATCATTTGAATATTTCAAATTGATTTCTCATTATGTAAGAGTGTATTCAACATATTAAAACTCTTCATTCCATCTTCTTAGTTACTCAAAACTCTCATTCACCTGATTTTAGGTGAATATCTATAGGGAAGTCTACTATATCATGTCTCTAACTCAGTTATCCATCTAGAGATGACTTTGATTCCATATCTCCTTGGATAAGGATGATCAATTTATGATAAAATACAAACACAAAATTCTATCCATATATTAACATTATCATCAAGGTGAAAATATGGATATGAACTATTAGTGTTCTAAATTTGTACCCTAGCTAAGAATGGGATTGTTTAGATCTTCCTACTCAAATATAGTCCAACATGGAACTAATCCTAGGCTATCAGTATCCTAATAATGGATTATACCTCCAAAGAAGGATAACTTTCTTCTGGATCTATCACCTAAACTAGACCTAATCTAACACTTGCTTGGAAAAGGGAAGAGAGAATAAAAATAAGATATGAAAACATGTAAATGGGGTGATGCACTAGTAATGTGATTATTCATCCACTCTATCTGAACTTCTAAAAACACTAATGAGATTAGATCTACAATTCCAAATGTTTGTTTATGAATTATTATTTCATGCAGAGGTTCAATAAATGATTAAAACTTGAGGGATGTGATGGAGAGACCTGATTCAAGGCATTAACCAGTTAATGTATCCACTTGATAAATTTAATCAAATAACATTAAACACTAAACATGACCTACAAAACAAGATAAACTAGTAGCTAGGTGAGATTCAATATTTGACAAGGGAGAAGATTCTACCACATATGCAAATCAATATGACATTAACACATTATACCAGAATAATAAGATCTAAAAAAGAGTCCTGTATTTATCTAAAGAGGTTACAAAGATCTAATCTAGGAAAAATCTAGTCATGCCCAAGAGAAGGATTTCCTAACTATTTTCAAGACTTAGAAGCCTGCATATATAGAAAAAATAAGGAGAGAGAGGGAACTAAGTAGATAGAAAACATTGAATGAGGTTCAACTAATTTTGATGGATTAGTATTCTCAAGGATGATGACTCATGATCTTATCAAGAATGAGAATTTTTTTAAAGATTTTCAAAATAATTTAATACTTCACAATCCTTACTCAATTGTTAGGTCTTTATCTCAAGACTGCATGCCATCTTTACTTGATCTACTGATGATGACCAACTCTTCATGCCTTAGAATTGACATAGTCTTGCTCAATATATTTTAAGTGGCCATAGATACTTACTTGTCAAGGGAATGAAAATTCTAGAAAATAAGATATTCTAGTATATTTTGTTTTTAACATAGATTCACTATGGACTAAAAACCAATGTTATTTATTAGTCTTGTTATAGCTTAATGCGTGGTCTCATTTCAAAAACAAAACATTGACCTTCGACTAAAATAGGTCTACAAGACCAATCCTATATTTAAGGAGATATATTAAGGATGATTGGTCTTAAAATATTCACCTTGACTCAACTTAGATCATGCTCAAACTTTGTTTCCTTTGTATTTTCTTACCCAGTTAAAAAAATTGTCTCCTCAAACTCTATCGAAACTCCCCTATACTTGATCTTGCTTGTTGGTTATTGAATGCTAACTCAGGTTGTTGACATCTTACCTCACCTCACTCCATTAATCTTAATGGTATGAATGAGCGTTGATCATTGATATTATGACAAGAACCTTATGTTTTTGACACTTGTCCTCTTTGCATATATCATCAAGATCCTCTGACCCTTTTGACTCATCTTGTTTCATCGATCTTGATGTACAATTAAATGCCCTCCATTGAATTTATAGGGATGCACTGACACTATTAGGCTACCTTACTCTGTTGGATCAAATCATATGATGCAATGTAAACCATTGATCTTAGACCTATTTGAAATCCCAACACTAGCTTTAAGGTGATTGGATTTGATGTTTGCACAAATGTCATTTGATGTCCCATGGACAGTGTTTAACATCCTATAGATTGTCAAATTTAGACTCAAGGATATTTGATATGTATTAAGTTTGACATCCACACGACTATCAAATTATGTCCCATATACCATCTTTGACATCCCATAGACCATAAAATTTAAACTCTAATGGATTTTTTGTAGTGGCTTAAGATTGACATTTTTTTGAATGTAATTATATTATTTAACCAAATTTGAAGGCTTGGATATCGAAGTGCAAATGTCATGGAGGCACCAAATTTATAGGAGATGTTATTGATACTAAAAGGGATGAACCATTTGATCTTCTAGCTTAAAAGACCTCCCAATCATACTTATAAAATGTACAAGTTGACTGGTTCATTCATTTCATCATGACATCATGATGATGATCTAGTTCATTTGGCTAAGTATGGGAAAACATTGTCAAAATACCTGGGAGGTCAACTTTACACATGCATATCTTTTTATGAATTTCCTCAAATGACCTAAAACTTAGCACGTGTGTTCTAGGCATAAAATTGAAAAAAGCAATGTGATCAACTTCTCTTGGAACTTCCACATGTGTGAGATATGATGACATCAAACTATCCACTTGGCTTTGTTTGAACTCTAAACTTGGCTAAGTATGGAAATTTAGGATATTTTATTTGAGAGGGAAATTTTGGACCTCAATAAGTTTTGTCATACTTTTCTAGATGATTTGAAACTTGACACATGTCAACTTAGGACTAATGTGATCAGACCTATATGACCAATTCTTCTTGACTCATCCACACATGTGAGATATATCATCAATAAAATGCCTACTCATAATTTTTGCCACTGGACCCAAAATGTCAAGATGAACACAATGAAGAAATATATGAATTATATATAGTTCCATATCTATTCCAAGCACTTTTGATACTCCATAGGGTCTCTAAAACTCTATACCTAGCCTTATAAATTAAAAAATTACACTTTAAGGGAGCTTAAAGTGTTTTCAAAAGCTTTGCAAGCTGCATGATATTTTTGGTCCACTCATTCCATCTAGAACTCTGCTCACATTAAATCATTCATTCAATAGGAACCTAACTCAACTATCCAAACCACATCTAGATAAAAGTTATTTATGTGAACCAAAATGTGGCTAACATCTTTGGCAACTTGGTTGGGAAACATGTCTGCTATGTTTGAACTCGGATCATCTTTATGACTCTTGGATCATTACATAATACATGGACCATTTACATGACTGTAAGATACCCTCTTGACTATAAAAACAAGGAATTCCAACAAACATGGAAAGAAACAAACTTGAAAGGGAAAACTATCCTAATAAAGGAAAATAAACTAACCTATTAAATAATTGTGTAACAAAGCACTTATTTGGGATAAAATATAAACAAACTAATGTAATTAACCAAGACACAACATGATCCACCTAGATCAAAAGGGAAATTCTTGAATTTACTCATTTTAAGAGAAGGTATAAGTTGAAAATTAGGGTGTTTATTGAACATGACCTTTCAAGAGGCACTCTTCTTGCCAACTATTTCTCCTAACATCTCCTAAAATGAGCCATCAATAGAAAACTAGTCACTAACAAAAATAAATTCATCTTGCACATCAAGATCCTTTTTATACTGCTTATTAACTATAACCTTATCAAGTGCTATCTCATCTATGATTTGTCCTTGAGTGACTCCAACCTTCTTACCAAATGTTATGAATTCATCTAGTTCTTCAAGGATCTTTGAATAGTCAACCCAAGTTGTATCATGATCTTAAATAGGTGATTCTTGATTCACTTTGATCAATATGAATAAGACTAGTTGGAAAGGTATCTTAATATTATCAAGTGGAGACATGTCAAATTTAGTCATGACTTCAACTAGTAACAAATCTTCATGGAGTTCTTCCATAACAAGATCAGCCTTCTCCTACATACCTAAGATATCTTCTTCAAGATTAGCTACAACCTCATTCTTAACTTGTACTTCAAGTGAGGTATCAATGAGGATCTTTTTTTCATACACATTTGGAGCATATTTTTCACATTTTTTAATAATTTGGCTCATAGCTACAACCTCTTTCTCTATTTTCCATAGAATAGGACCCTATTGAAGAAGGGAGATGGTGGGAGGGTGATCATGATCAAATTTTGGGATCTTGGGAGTAATGGAGTTGTGGAGAGGAGGGAAAGAGAAGCTTTTTATAACTTATACATTCTAATCTTTCCCTTTGTCCATTATTTCATCAAGGTTTGAAACTATTTTGTCCTTATGGATAACTTAAAATTGAGGTATGAGTGGTGAAGAATAGGAACTGCATGAAGGCTTAGTCTCTTGAATAGATTCTTAAATAGGCATATGATTCTGATATTGAATCCAACTAGAAATCTCCATTGGCTCACATTGGGCATGGTTAATAACTTCATGAGAATAAGGAATATAAGAATACTAGTAAGGAATACTAGAGGGTTCATGAGACAACTGGTTCAACTCAATTTGTTGCCTCTCCCAAGTTTCCATCTTCTCTAATGAAAAATCACACAACTCATTCCTTTCCTCTAGATCATTGGACATATTTTGAAATAGACCATTCACTTCTTCATGTTGAGAGTTTGAGCAAACATTTATTTCATATGCTAGTATTTTGAGTTCTACCTCAACTATTCTTTCTTGGATATAAGACTGCTCATATGCAACATCATATCCATATGAGAAATGTGAAATTTGTTCTTGAGACTCATATAGTTCATAAGGAAAGTATGATTCATGCTCTTGATAATAAGAATCATGGGAATCTTGATAAGGCTCATCATAGCTTTGATAAAACTCTTGGTAAGACTGATTAGGCTCATAATAAGACTCATATGAATCATGACAAGGCTGTTATGATCCATGATATGACTGATAAGGATTTTTGTAAGGATTATCTTCATATACAACCATGAAAACAACATCAATATAGTGTAACAAAATTATACTTACTTGGAAACTACCTAGACTTTTATAAACAATTGCTTGAGCTTGGGATCACCAAATTCTTCATGAATGACATTGTTGCAACTGTAATTTCATTAAGATAATCTCTAATGGGTCCCATTGGGTGTGCCAAAACTATTGGTGTTCTATATTTTCACCCTAGATGAGAAGGGGATTGTTTAGATCTTCTTACTCAAATTTAGTCTGACATGAGACTGATCCTAGGCTATGGGTATCCTAATAATGGATCAGACATTTGGAGAAGGCCAGCTTCCCTCTGAATCTATCACCTAAACTAGACCCAATCTTACACTTTCTTGGAAAAGGGATGAGATAATAACAATAATATATGAAAATATGTAAATGGGGTGATACACTAGTAATGTGATTGTTCATCCACTCTATCTAAACTTGTAAAAACACTAATGAGATTGCATTTACAACTCCAAATGGTTGTTTATGCATTAGAATTTCATGTAGAGGTTTAGTAAATGATCAAAACTTGAGGGACATGATGGAAAGGCCTGATTTAAGGTACTAAATAGTCAATGTATCCACTTTCTAAATTCAATCAAATGATATTAAACACTAAACATGACCTACACAATAAGATAAACTAGTATCTAGGTGAGATTTAGGATTTGACAAGGGAAAAACTTCTACCACATATGCAAATCAATCTAACATTGACACACTATACCAAAATAATAAGATCTAAAAAAGAGTCCTTTATTTATCTCAATAGGTTATAAAGATCAAATATGGGTAGAGTCTAGTCATACCCAAGAGAGGTTTTTTCCAGCTATTTTCAAGGCTTAAAAACCTATATTTATAGAAAAAAGGAGAGAGAGGGAACTGAGCAGATATAAAACATTGAACAAGGTCCAACTTATTTTGATGGATTATCATTCTCGAGGATGATGACTCACGATATTATCAAGAAGGATAAAACTTTTAAAGATTTTCAAAATAATTTAATGGTTTATGATCCTTATTCAACCACTAGGTCTTTATCTTAGGACTGCATGCCATCTTTACTTGATCTGCTGATGATGACCAACTCTTCATGCCTTGGAAATGACATAGTCTTACTCAGTCTATTTCAAGTGGCCATATATACTTATTGAGGGAATGACCCATCTATAAAATAATATATTTTTATATATTCCATTTTTAACATAGATTCACAATGGATTGAAAACTAATGTTATTTATTGATCTTCTTATAGCTCAATGCCTAGTCTCATTTTGAAAACAAAATGTCAACCTTTAATTGAAATAGGTCTAAAATACAAAACCTATCTTGAAATAGCTCTATTGATGATTCTTGGTCTTAAAATATTCACCCTAACTCGACTTGAATGATGCTCGATCTCTATTTCCTTTGTATTAGCTTACCTAGGTCAAAAAATATCTCCTAAGCCTCTATCAAAACTCCCTTGGGCTCAATCCTACTTATTATTTGTTGAATGATGACTTGGGATGTTAACATCTTGACTCACCTCACTCCATTGATCTTGATGGTATGAATTAATGTTGATAATTGATCTTCTACCAAGAACCTCATTTTTTTGACACTTATCTTATTTGAATTTATCATCAAGATCCTTTGACCCTTTTGAATCATCTCATTTCATTGATCTTGATGTATGATTAAATGCACTTCATTGATCTTCTAGGGACCTAATGAAACTGTTAGGATACCTAACTTTATTAGATCAAAGCATATGATGTAATTTAGACCATTGATCTTGGACCTATTTGAAACCCTAATGGATACTTTAATGTGTTTGAATTTGACATTCACATGAATGTCATTTGATGTCTCATAGACTGTAAAATTTACACTCTTAGAGATATTTGCTATGTCTTCAGTTTGGCATCTATGTGACCATCAAATGATGTCTTGTAGACTATCTTTGAGATCTTATATATCATTAAATTTAAGATCTGATGTATTTTTGTAGAGGATCAAGTTTGATTTTTGCACAAACATCATTACATTATTTGACCATATTTTAAGGCTTGGATCTTGAAACACAAATGTCATGAAGGCACCAAATTTGCAGGAGATGTTCTTGATACCAAAAGAGATTAACCCATTTGATCTAATGGTTTGTAAGACCTCCCAAGCATACTTATAAAATTTACAAGTTAAATGGTTCATTAATTTCCTCATGACATCCTGATGATGGTCTAGTTTATTGGGCTAAGTATGGGAAAACACCATCAAACTACTAGGGAGGTCAACTTTGTACAGGCGTATCTTTTGATGCACTTCATCAGATGACCTAAAAATTAGTGAATATGTTATAGGAATAAAACTAAATAGAACATATGATCAAATTATCTTGAAAATTCCTCACATGTGAGATATGATGACGTCAAACTGCCCACTTGATTTTATTTAAACTCCTTTAAAAATGGATAAGTATGGAAATCTAATAGATTTTATCTGAGAGGGAAAATTTGGGCCTTAATAACTTTGATTGCACTTTATCAGATGAATTTAAAATTGGGTCATATTGACTTAAGAATAATTTAATAAGATCCATATGACCAATTCTTCTTGACTCATCCACATGTGCGAGATATAGAATCAACAAATCATGTACTCTAAATTTTTGCCATTGGACCCAAAATGTCAAGATAAACACAATGAAGAACTAGATGAATTCCATGTACTTATATATTTATTATAAGCACTTTTGACACCTCATAACATTTTTGTAATTCTAGACCTATCCTTAGAAATTGATAAATTATACTTTAAGTGAACTTAAAGTGTTTCAAAATCTTTGCAAGTTACATGATCTTTTTGGTCCACACATTCCATCCAGAACTCTACTCACATTGAATCATTATTTAAATAGGAACCTAAATCAACTATCTAATCCACATCTAGATAAAATTTCCTTATGTGGGCCAAAATTTGGCTAACATGAACTTTTGCAACTAATGAAAATGCCTACAAACTAGCCATTGAAGTCTTAACTAGCAAAGTGAGGTACGTGGGCCTTCATTTTTCACTCTACATGTGCAAACTAGGTTGAAATTCATGCGATAAGGATTTAAATTCTCTTAATAATCATGTATAGTACATGGTTTATATGGATGAGCTCAAACAGATAATAAACTTACAAGGTATGGGAATAAGCAAGTAAAAAAACACAATAGACTTATAAGCAATAGTTCATAGAGCATAAATAATCAATACTTTAAAATATTTCCATGAAATGGAAGTATACAAAGGTTAATATCTCCTACCAAGTGTATTTGATTTGAATCAATCCTTATTTTCTGTACTAAACCAAAATTGGTTGACCTTTCTAGCATGTAAAGAAGAGTGATGAAATAATGACATGGTTTTTTTGTCAATTTTGGGACCTCCAGAGCTGATAAAACATGTAAATGATCTCAAGGGACCTAAAATATCACTTTCAATCTTCCTTAATGTGCTAAATATGCTATGCAATCCATATGACCAACTAAAAACTAGCTTTAACTATCTAATTTTCTTGTTATGATGTTGAGACCTACATTTTATCAGCTTAAGATAGTTAATGTGACTCCTAACTAACACATGGATGTTGAGAGACACTTTGGAACACCTTTATTTAATTATAAACTATACAAACCTCCTAAATAACCCAAATATGACCCTAATAATGACATAAGATTAAAGATGAATACAACAAAGCTAAAGACTCATCAAATGACATTGATAGGACCATGATACACCCTAAGAGACCTTAATATACCCCTACACAAGTTTTTAACTATAGGGGGTTGACCTATTTTGACTTGTGATTAAAATAGTCAACATTCTTGGCAATTTCCTAGGGGTGGCAAGTCATCCATGCCAAGATCGTTAGCCTATTCCTATTCATTGGGATATGGAGTCACCTATGCATAAGTTTGACACTCAATTATTTTTGAAACAACAATAAACAATAAGGAAAGACACATAAAATAAGACACACCAAAGGAAACACACATGTGCTCTCAATAACACTTATATGTAACACACATACAACTAAAATAAAGACACACACCTACCCTAGTATATACAAGACCTCAAACACTTGAGGTGGAGAAAAAGATCATCATGTTGCAAACATGGTCAAAGATTTTTCCCCTTACATCATTTCTTCTCTATGAAATCAACCTATCATGTGGGGCATGTTTATCATCAAACACTTATTTATGTTGATGGTAAAAAAGATTACCATCCTTGGATATTATTCTACCTGAAAGTGTATCACTTTAGCCCTCAAGGATGATATATGATTCCCTTCAAGGATATTTTTTGGGTCTACAATTTTATTGATCTCTATCATATCCAATATTTATTTCTCAAATTAAATGTTAGGAAGCATGATAACTATCTCAACCTTACCTTCCTCGTGGGCATGATGTTCTTGATGTATAAGACCATCAAGCTCATCCTCCTTCTGCTCCAACACATATAGAAATTATTTATGTTCAAGATAAGGTCTTGACTATTATTCAATAAAAAACATACATGCCTTGGACTCATGAGACTTATCCATGGCTATAACTTCTTAGACAATACCTTCACTAAGTTCTTTTATGACTGCAAACTCTTTGACAACAAATGATTGATGCTTGTCTTAATTATTGACAAAGTACTCAATTTCATGCTTGATGAGACATTTAACATCTTGCTTGTTAGGTTCATCAACATCCTCATGATCAGATATGCAATTCTTATGAGGATAAGTAGTGTTACTCAACTGATCAAACTCTTGACTTATGGCATTAAAATTTTGCCATAGGTCATCCTCTTCCTCATGAATGCCATATTCAAGGGCTCCTTCATCAAGTGTAGGAAGAAAGACATTGTTCTTCTCACCATATTGATATATCATTCTTTTGAAATTATCATCATCATACATATGAATCAAGTAATTACCTTAAGTAGCTTATGAGAAATAATGTTCAATGCTTACCTCAAATTGTTCATATGCTCTTTCATGTATGATATAGGTGCCAAGGTCAGTTTTCTAAAAATAAGTGTATAGATTATGTTTATAAGCATCTATACCATACTCATCTAGAAATAAATCAGAAATACCCTCAAGATTAGAATATGTCCCATCATCCACAACACACTCCTCATGATCATTGATAACACAATTCAAATTGGAGCTTACTTCAACATAAGGCTCAATATGAAACTTGGAAAGTGGATGGGTCATGATAGTTACCTTTACTCCATACATTGTCCTAAATTACAAGAAGGACCAATCATCTAAGAGGTATCCTCCTATCTTTGTTTTTAAATTCCTTGAGAGGTAGATATCAAAGTGGGCAGGCAAGTCAACAAACACAATGTCTTGAAGTATGGGGAAACTAAGACAATCATGAAAGAAAACCTTAAACCCTTTGAACAATCCCACTAAATTTGTAGGTGTACCATATAATTTAATCACCCATTTAGTATGTGGTTCATACTTTAGACCTAATTTTTAGCTACAACCTTGGAAATCACCAAAGTGCTAGCTCCACTATCAACTATGCAGTTATGAACAAGCTTGTCCCCGATAATGAGTGAGGTAGAATTGTGGAGGTTTATAAAATTTGGTAAATGGATATATAATTTTATTAGGATAATCTATAAGAGAAACATTTTTATGACCATGGATTGATGATGGAGGACTAACATGAATTGTGGACAACTGCTTTTGCAAGAGTTCCTTTTGGCTGGGCATATGGAGGACATCCCAAAGAGAGATGGATGCCTTAAAAGTTTTCAATGAATCCACAATGTTTATATCAAGGGTATTTACCTTTTATTGAGTCCTTGGAGGAATGTTTTTTTAGGTTTAGGTATTGAATCACTTGAAGTATACTTTCCAACATTTTGCCTTGAAGGAGGTACATGATTTGTAGGGATTGTCATGCTTATAGTCATGTTTTACTGCCTTATAGGAGGACTATTTGTACTTATAGGCACACCATTAATATCCCCTAGAGCCTTCATCTTATATATAATATTTATAAACTTGAATTTAATTCATTAATAACATAGGTGTCTTCAACTAGGAAGTTAGTGAAACTTACTCCTTGTGGCTTCCATCTTTCATTAGCTTGCATTATAAGTTCATCTTTTGTTGATAGTTGAGGAGTGACTCATCTTTGAGAAACTATATATTTATCACCACCTTCATTGGTATCCATTAATTTACCTTGTCTCCACTCTTCTCCTTGGATCAAATATCTATGCACCGGTACCATTGCTCTTGTGTTGGAGGTTGAAGTAGGATTGTATGCATTGGCAGGCCTGTTGAAATTAGGTTGTCCTTAACCTCTCCCTTACCCATATTTTTTACCATATTTTTGATGAAAGGTGTAGGGTTTTTTATGATCACCTTGTTGTAGATTAGGTTTCCAAGTTTTATCCTTTAATGATTGATATCTTGACTTCCAATCAATTATCTCTTCTACCTTCTTAGTAGTAGTCCTTAACTTGACATTTGCATTAGGAACTTGAGGAACACTTGGAACATCAATAGACATATTTGGAAGTAGAGGCATAGAAACTTTTTAAGGCAAATTACTAGCTTGTATGAGGCCATTCTTATCTCTAATGTCAAGTTTATATGCCTCAGGTAGGGTGTATCAATCCATGGATTATAACATTATGGCTATGTCAATACCAATATCCCTTAAATATATAGGAAACATAAATATAGTAGGTGTTATCATGGGAGGAGGTAACCTATTCTAATTTCTTTGAAATTTCTCATTAAAATCATTCTTTATATCCTTGGGGGATAGTTGAATCATGTTGAGCTTATGGATGAGTGATGTGTAATCACTCTTGTCTTTAAATATTGATGTTAGTAGCTCTCCAAAATCATCCTAAGTTGTGATGCATCCACCGATAAAAGTCCAATACTATTCAAGTGATTTTCCTCTAAGGGACATGGTAAGGAGTATAATATCAATATTAACCTTAGTGAAATTATGAAAACTATAGAAGTTTGATATATACCTAATGTGTTCACTAGGAGTGATATGGACTTCATTATTGAATGTAGGAACATTCTTTATAGCATTAGGAGGAATGTCATCATAAGCATCAAAATGAATTGGATTTTTAATATTACAGGCTAGGAATACATGCTACCTAAACATTTTCTCTTCAATTTATTATTTACTTTATTGGTATAATTGGCTAGCAAAGACCTCTTGCTCTTCAAAGGGCATAATAGGTCGAGGATGTTAAACTTCAAGAGGAAGTTTAGGTTCAATAGGTGGATTGATAAGATCAAAAAATCTAATAGAAGATGACCTAGTAAGGACCATGTAGTATGGCCATAAATATATGACAAAATAATGGTCTATAACCATATTTTACCTTGAATGGAGTCACCAAATGCTGAGTAGAAAACCATATACAACTGTGATGTTGTGAAGACCAACATTCACCTTGACAAGTTGTCTTTAAAAAATTGTCCCACTGGGCATTCTATAAATGTTATAACCAAATATTTCACCCTATAAGATGTTATTTAGGTCTAATCAAATATTTAGGCAACATGGGAATACCTCTAGGCCTTGTGGGTTGCCTATAGTAGAGGTAGACCTCTAGATTTAAGGGCTAGCTCCCTATATTGATCCTTAAGTGCTTATCACCTACACTAAATAATTTATTATATGAAAAGGGGTATGAATATGTATGAAATTAAACTAATATAATGGGGTGATACACCATAAATATTTACAAAATATCATCATACTCTTGCACTAAGAGAAATGACCTATAACATTAGCTTCAAAGTCCTAGCATACTCTAACACTAGTATTTCAATATGGAGGTGATATGCATAAAAATACTCAAGGTAAGTGGACCAGAGGTCATTTTCAAACAATAAGGATACTTGTACACTTTAATTATATTCAAACACACTAGATACACTCTATATGACCTTTTATAATGAGAACTTCTTAACCAAACATGGAAGGACAAAGAGAAGCAAGGATAAAAGCTTGTCACTAGACCTCACCATACATCACTTCACACACTTAGAAAAGATGTTTATGATATAAAAACCATATTTTATGTATTACTAAAATTAAAATTACAACATCAAACCAATAGGGCTTCACCATACCAAGTGTGGAATTAGATACAAGAACCAAAATGACTTTCATTTATATAGTGTGTGAGAGGAGAGAGAAGAATGAATCTCAAGAGTCACAAAAACAAGTGTCAAGATGAGAGAGTCATATTTTTAGGATAATTGAGTATGAAATAAAATATGAAAGGTATATTTAGACAAATTTCCCTCAAAATCATCAAACTCTCAAAAACTGGCATAGGATACTCTTAGCTAACTTCTTAAAACTACCTTCATCATTAGGTCTCTCTTGAGAACTCCAAAGCAAATTAGTAATAATTGACACATATTAACTATGAAGTGGGGGGGTTAGAAACAAGCACCAACATACATTATATGTGTCCCTAACCACTCTATTATTATTATATACAAGTGTTCTCATCATATGCAATCACCATCACTAGCTTTACAGGTCTATCTTCACATTTAGCACCTAGATGGTCTTCAATTTCTCAATACAATCCATGTAAGGGGTGATATGACACCTATGAAGAGTCCCCTTACATCCAAATCCATTAGGCATAACTTAAAATGACTCCTAATTGGGCTTATCACTTTCTTACTTGGTGATCACCCTTTATTCTGATTGTCTTCCATTGACTACATAGAGTAAAGGATCTAGCAACAGTATTTATGTGATTATCTAAAGCAATAAATGGGCATAGGGAGTTATATTAGGTCTTTATTGACCTACCCAAATGATATTCATCCTTTAAGACTCCCATGCACCTAAAAAACCAATAAAATATATCAAGAAAACTTATTTTGTACCTTGTCTGTATAAATAGGTACAAACCAATCTAATAAGAAGGGCCTTGATGAAGTTTTCTATAAGTCTAGAGTACTTTCCTAACCAAACTATCTCATCTCAATGCATGTTCTTCCTTATATTTTTAATCAATTCAAAAGCAAGGGTTTTAGAGGTCTTTACATGATTTTGATCCTTAGGGATTATTCATAAAAATTAGGCACTCAATATATGAATAAATATTTCTAAAGACAAGTTTAGGACCTCTTCCAACTATTCCCAAGTTCTTGGGTCTCCATGCAACCATTTCATATTGGTGTGAGCTTTTGAAATCAGCCTCTCGATCTTGAGATTGCATTTTTCACACCCCTAATTTGTTCTTAATCCAAAAAATTACTTTATTATGATTTCCCTTACAAACCAAAATATTTATATAACCTTATACCTCCCTTTGAATACCATCAAGTATATGGGAAGGTTTATTTTACCTTGGGAATGAGATTGAGTTCCCCTTAGGGCTTTAGGCCTAGTCAAGGCCAAGTAAGAATAACTATACTTATATGGGTTTAGGCCACCATTGGATGTTAATATTGTTTTCAGGGCCCTAGACACCACCTTCCACCTTAAATACAAATTTTCACACCATCCTTGTAGTGTTTCAACAACTTTCAACTCGTTCCTTCACTGTTCACTCACCCAACCTATAGTTTTATCTCCTTGGGAGTGCCCTCTATTTGAGATAGAATAGAGGTAACTTACCCTATATTTTGATCAAATGTGAATATATGAGGATACTAATTAGGTCATGAGGATATTTTATAGCAATTTTTAGAGTTAGATTATACTAATAGGCCCTTTAATGCTTTAAAAACCCTCAAGACAGACTACGTAGCATTGACTATGAACATGGTTGTGAATAGAGTTATATTTTTTGAGTTTTCCTATTCATTTGTTCTGATAAATACATATGGATATGATAATACCATTTTTAGAGTGATCTTCACAAGTTTAGTTCACTATATACCTCTACCAACTCCCATCTTGCACTCCTTACATTGCCTAGTCATAGTTTGTACTTAGAGTGTGACCATGTTATTTACTAAAAAATGGGATATACCTATATATTTATCTCATTTTATACCCTAATACATCATTGGATTCTTTGAACTCATCCTACACTTTCTTGAGTTAATTTAGACCATGTATTAGGGTCTATGTTCGTTGCTCCTTTATTGACACTGTCTTGTGTTGGTTTTTCCTCCAAACAAGTTATAAATGTATTTATTTTAGGCCATAGAGATCACTATAGGTGTTATTGAAACCCTTAGCCTTATTTTTCACATACTAAGGTTTCCTTTAATTCCTTGGAGTCATATCTAATTGTCAAGTGTTTATGTATGCAATGTTTCCCATCTCTAGTCTCTTATCACCAATATTGTGTATGTCTATAGCTAGGGTCAAGGTTCATTTTAAGAGGCCATATCACAAAACCAATTATATTAATTTAGGAAAATATAATTTTTATATTTGGTGAATTGACATGTCTAAAATGTTTTACAAATCTCCATTCCACCACATAGAATTATGTATCGAATAGATTACACATTATTTTTGACATATACACCTTCATTTACAAACAAAATGTTCCCAAGACAAATAAGGTATTTCCAAGCCAATAATAAAGACTCTTACTTAGTGAAAATTGATTATGGGTGAGCTGTTTGACCCCTATGATAGAGCTAAACAACTCTATCTAGGCTCTACCCTTAGTAGAGCTAAATGGCTATGTCGATGAGAGAGACGAATGAATTTTCCCATGATAGAGATGAAATGACCTATTGTTTTTATCTATACCACCAACATCCATTTGGCTCTACCATGGGAAAAGACACTTGGATATCCCACAGTAGAGCCATTGATCTCTACCATTAGTTGAGCTATGTGGATTTACAATCTAGTTAAGCTACTCAACTCTGTTGAAGGTAGTAGAGACATCCAAATGTGTCATCTAATCAATAAATTCAACTCTCCCAAGGGATAATCCATTTAGATCTTTATTTTATCTAATATATTCAACTCTACCATTTGGTCAAGCCATTTATCTCTGCTATGTGGTCAAGCTATTCAGTTCTATCATGAATGTTGTACAGTTGAGACTGATATTTTTGGATGAGTTATAGGTGTAGCTATTGTACTAGGTTTATGCCCTTGAGAGATGGGCCTCAAGCTTCAAGTCTCTAGAAACATTCATAGCATATGGGTTCACCAAAAAAATTCCTTGAAAAAGATGAATCCTTTGGTGCATAAAAATTAAATTGTTACATGGGTTCAATTTTTATGTCATGCAGGGTTTCGTCATTTTTCATGTCAACTATTTTTTGGGCTAGTTTTTGTATGCATTATAAATATATCTAATGGATCTATTACATGGTTTTCAAAGATAGCTTTACCAATTCTTGATTTAAAGGTGCGCATGCTAGGTTTTGTTTATACATTTAATGCTTGTCTTTCAAGGTTTGAAATTTTGGTTTCCATATTCTTTTCCTTGTTCGGTAGTCATTCAGTAATGTTGTTTGGTGATATCATTGGTGTTTTCATTCAACCATGTCATTTATCATGGTCATTTGGATATTCCATTTGGTCAATCAAGGTTTAAAAATGTTTTGTTGTTTGATATCAAGATCGAGGGGTATATATATGTGGTAAATTAAATTGTTTTCAAAGATAACACCATAAAAGGCTGGTGAGCTGACCCCCAAAATAATATATATCCCTAAAATTTTAATGATCTAGTCCTATATATTAACCCTAAATTTTTTCTAAAACCAAAATCTAAAAATTGGAATATGCATGAATTAATGAATATTCACCACTAAAAAAACCTTGGCTAGGCTATAGGCTTCATTTTGAGAACAAGAGGACTCATGTAGGTGTATTTTATACTAAAAATATATGTCTAAACTTCCCCAATGGTTTCATGGGATATTTTAGTGTCCTTATCATCTAATAAGAGTCACTTTTTTGTAGGTACGGATTCTATTAGGTCTCCTTGTCAATACATTATTAATTAGATTGATTGTAGATACCAACTTGTGAGCCATGAGACCTATAGGTGATAATGCACCCCTCAATTGGACTGCTCATATGTTTTAATCTTCCTTTAAATAATTTAGGCTATCTTAAACCAAGGGGATACTTTTTCGTGAGTTATGCAACTATCATGTCCTTATTGCATTATAGGGTCATTTAGTCTCAAAATACTGTAGATAATACTGATGTTCTATAATGAAGGAATAAATAATATGGAGACCTTTCTATATTATTGTTACATTACCAAACAACCAAAATATATTGTTAAAACATTATCCCTATGATAGGGTTCCATGATTGAAACATTTAGACCTACTTATATCTTATATGATTTATTATAGAAGGGTTAAAATAAAGGCAAACTCCCTATTTTAGAGACTTTAAGGTAAAATGTCCTTGAAACAACCTTCTTGACTTAGGAGCATAGATTCAAGTTTATTTTCTACCTTGTGACTCTATCATGATCACCATGGAGCCTTCAATTTTTCAAGACTTGAATGAAGGTTCAAACCAATATCAAACACTTATACTCCAATTCTCTTAGACCTCTTTAGAGACTTGTAGGTGCACATACAATATATAAAATTATAAAGGTATAATATAAGACTGTGTGCATGATGAATTGGTTTCACAACTAATCCTAGACCTCCTATCAATCTAAATTTATCTTTTCTAACTTGGGAGGTTTCAAACAAGTTTAAATTCTTTCATTCCAACATGCTTAGTCTTCTTTGGGGCACTTGTAGGTGAAAATCAAGGTTGAGAACTATGTATATGGAATAACTAGTTATCACAGTCAATCATACATCATTTGAATAGTTTAACTTTTTTTCTCATGATTTAAGAGTTTATTCAACATATTGAAGCTCTTCATTCCATCTTCTTATTTTCTCAAAACTCTTATTCACCTAATTGTAGGTGAATATTTAGAGAGAAGTCTATTGTAGCATGTCTCTAACTGAGTTATCCCTTTAGAGATAACTTTGATTCCACATCTCCTTGGAGAAGGATGATCAATTTATGATGAAATAAAAACATAACAGTTTATCCCTACATTAACATTGTCATAAGGGTGAAAACAAGGATATGAACTTTTACAACTGATGAAAATGTTTGCAAAGTAACCATTGAAGTCTCAACTAGCAAAGTGAGGTACTTGTGCCTTCCTATTTCAATATACACATTAAAATTAGGTTTAAATCCATTTGAAAAGGATGTGAATGATCCTAATAATCACTTACACTACCTGGTTTATACGGACTATCTCAAATAGAGAAGAAACTTATAGGGTATAGGAATGACCAAGTAGAAAAAGGAAGTAAACTTCTAAGCAATGGTTCAACAATCAATCCTTGACCTATTTATATGAAATAGAATTAGACAAAGTGTAATATATCATACCAAGTGAATTATACTTGAATAAATACCTATTTTCTATACTAAACCAAATTTGGTTGACCCTTTTAGCATGCAAAGAAGAGCGATAAAATAATGAAATGGTTTTTTTGCTAATTTTGGGACCTCTAAAGCTGATAAAATGTATAAATGAACTCAAATAACATAAAGGGTCACTGCCAATCCTCCCACATGTGCCAAATTTGCTCTGTAATCCATACGACCAACTAAAAACTGCCTTTAATTATCTAATTTTCTTGTTCTGACATTGAGACCTAGAGTTTGTTAGCTTAAAATAGTTACTCTAACTTATAACTAACACATAGACATTGAGAGAAACTTTGGAACACCTATATTTAATACTAAAAAATACAAACCTCTTAAATATCCCAAATATGAACCTAAAAATGACATAAGACTAAAGATGAATATGAAAAATCTAAAGACTCATCAAATGACATTGCTAGTGTTGGTGTTTGTATTTTCACCAGGTTCATATGCCCTTATCTGAAGAAAATTCAGGGTGTTAATGCCCAAATTGGGTAAGTCAGTGAAAGGCATGAGCCCATGTGGAATTCCTTAGGCTTATGTGGTAACAAAGAGACATACAACATAAGTTTTAACCCCATGTCATTGACAACCTACCATGTGGAAGCAAGGCAAAAATTTAACAAAATACATGGTTACACAAAATGATATGTGGGAGCTTGGAAGAACTTTTTCCATTGATTACAATTTGATCAGATGGAAAAATAAAATTCACACCATGAAGTCCATTGAAGGTTTGGGGGGTATAAATCAATTACAAAGTGGTATGCCAAACTCCGTGGGAAGTAAGCAGAAAAAAGACAAATTGAAAATTGTTTACCCTTATTCAAAACCTACAAAACACCATGTGAAAAGAACCTAGTAGAGATTATATCACTGACTACAAGTTTGAGCTACTTACAAATTTTAAATTATTTCTAGATATTTGGATCCCACAAAAGGAAAGAGAATGAGAACATGGTAGAAAAGGGAAAATGAAACATAATTTGCAATAATGCAATATTGCAATTTGTAGCTGAGCTTATAGATCTGATGAAAAGAGAAAATAAATGAGTTACAAAGTAAAAAGGATAACAAGCACATTCCCAATTTATTGGCATAAGGGACATGCTTTAGGCATGATATTCTATGAAAAAACAACTTTTACCCATATCCCATTGATCTTGTCTCAGAGATTAGATGATAGCTTCACAAAAGTCCCTAAAATTAATGTTGCAGAAGTCACAGGTGAAACAAATGGAATTGAAAAGGATTCTTCATTTGGTATCTTAAAATCATCATATAATTCATATAATGAACAAAAATACTTAATCTAACTAGAAAGGAGGGTTATGGACTAGCATTTTGTAAATTTATAGTATGGTTATGCTATAGAAATTTGTTGTGTTTTACTTCCTTACTAGAACCAGATTATGCTTGTGGAGCTTATAGGAGAGAAGTGTATAGATGTGAGTGCATTAGTTTTCAATTATTTTGGTCCTTTTGATAAGGAATTTCTACTACAACCCTTATTTATGGCCTATGATAATGGATCCATCAAGGTCATTGAGCTTGCCATGAACTACATTCAAAATTTGATTATTTATTCACATTTATGTGGTGAGGTTGATAGTAAGGAGAGGGGAACCCCTAATTTTTTCCATATTTTTGAATTAGTGTGTAAACACCATGATTTGGGTGATGAAAACATAAATCTTGTTGTTCTTAAGACTTTACTTTCTACAGTGACATCAATGCCTTTGCATATTCATGGCGATACCCTTCTTCAGATTGTGAGGACTTGTTTTAGTATTTACTGGGGAAGTAAGAATATTATCAATCAAGTCACTGAAAAGGCTTCATTGATACAAATGATTATGATTGCATTTCATTAAATGGAGGATGATTCTTCTACCATTCAAGTTCATCCCATCATCATGGCAGATCTTATGGACACTAGTGACAAATCCTCTCCAATTGATAATACCAATGTGCTTCAATTTGTGCAAAATTTTATTACTAAAGTGATTAAGGATATTGAAGGGGTGTTGAATATTAATAGTTCATTGATGTCGATGGTAAATGATGATGATGTAGTTAAGTTAATTTCTTATGTTGATGCTAGAAGCGTAGCTCCTGCATATTTGTTTGATCAATTAGCTGATAAGGATATGTTGTAAAATGCCTTTTTAAAGTTTTAATCTACAAATGTATCTCCTTATGTTTTGTTGTCAAATAGTTATTTTTCAGTTTACAAGTGGGATGGAATTAAAAGGGTGATATTTCCCACCCACAAACACAAGAAATTTATAACAAATTGAAGATATTGAAACATGGCTTTTGATGGAGATTTCAATTTGCAAAGTGATTAAGGGTGATATAAAAGATTATAAGCTATGACTTATGAAATGAGGCATGAGTTTATATCTTCACATACACTTCCCATAGATGTATCATTAGTATCATTTCACATAGAAGTCACAGTAGTTCTTGGAGTCCTAGCTACCATGTCCCATATTGCACATGAAAAACTTTCATGATTACCTTTACCAGGTTCAAGTGTAAACTCTGTGGAGGATACTAGTCAAAGCAAGAAGGTTATGGTTGGTTTTCCCTTTGTATTAGATATGGCTATATGTGTATTTAATCTTCAACTCAAAAATAGATAAATAAGTTGCACCCTCAATCATGGGGTTATCACTTTGAAAATGAATTTTAACTTTGATGTAGGGAAACCATTTCAAATCTTATGAGTGAAGAAGGCATACTACACAAACAATATAGATTTTTGTGTTAAAACATCATATAAAAAAATATCTTGGCTTTTGTAAAGATCTTCTATAGTATACCTCACTGACCTAGGTAGCAAGAATGGAGTTGGGTGAAAAGTAAAAAAAAAGTCAAGTTTAAAAAAATGCAAAAGGTCTAAAATTCCCTAGGAGATTTTTGTGGGAGAAGCAACTTGAAAAATCTAGTTGAAAATTATGTTCAACTCTCCCAAATCCATAAATCAAAGAAAATGAATAAAAGTCAACTCAAAAAGAGATTCAAGGAGAAATGCAATTTTGTAATTTTAAAAATGTGCAAACTATAAATTGCACTTAGATCTCCCAAACCCCCCAGTCAACTCCAATCAACATAAGCTCATAGTGCATGTGAGAACTTTCAAAGCTAATTGCAATTTTGTAATCTTGAAAAATTACAAATTTCAGTTGGAGTTCCCGTTTCCACAAGGGTCCTAGTACAAATGGGAACTTTCAAGGCCATTTGTAATTTTGTAAATTTATAAATTATAAATTGCATTTGGAGTTCATATTTCCCTAAGGGAACTTTTGGGGGGAATTACAACGACAAATTAAAATTATCAAAATTTAAAATTGTAAGTTGTAGTTGGAGTTCCCATTTTCCTAAGGGAACTTTTCAGGTAAATGGGAACTCCAATTATAATTTGCAATTTTTATAGTTTTGCAAATTGCAAATTATGATTGGAATTCTCATTTCCCTAAGGGAACTTTTCAAGGGAAATACAACTACAAATTTTAATAATATAATTTTCAAATTACACAACTACTACTGAGTTCCAAATTTCCCTAATACAAAGAGAATTAAAAAATTACAAATGGGATCTAAATTTCCCTAAAATAAAAGAAAATAAAAAAATTGCAAAAGGGACTAAAATTTCCCTAAAAGGCCAAAAAGTGAAAAGTAATGCACTTATGCATTAAAAAATGTGGATTTAACCCTAAAAATCAAATTTAAAAAAATAAAATGTGAAAAATACAAATTTTTAAAAGGCAAGTTGGAGATAAAAAGCAAAAAGGTAAAAATAACCTAGGTTTTTGTATTTTTCATTGCTTTGCTTGTTCAAACACTCCATGGGAGAAATATTGTAGGTCTGCAAGATCGAGGTGGGGCATTCCAAAGAATATTTTTCAAATGGACATACATTTGGGGTGTTTAAAATCCATAAGTATAAGGTAGGGTTGTTCTTTGGCATGCATAAGAGGAAGTGCAACTATCCAAAACTTTCCAGTTGTGTTAATGAGTGGTCAAAGGCATCTCCAAATAGTTGTACAAGAAGACAAAGATGTTATGTTATGGAGCCTATTTCCATATTAAAATGTATTTAAAATGTGGTACATTAAAATTTATTGCACACTCTTAATGTGGTTTCATTGAGTTTTGGGGGTGGGATGAGCCTCGAGCAAGGGTTTGGGGGTGGTAGCCCATGAAAAAATTTCTAGACCCCCTTAATGGAGAACTATTATGGGTTGACTTGAACCATGGTTTTGGTACCCATTGTATTTTAAAACCATTATATTTGTTATATATTGATTTATTATAAATGGAAATATAGTAGGTAATATATCAGAAGTAGAATTGATTTTGAGAAGGTGAACATAGTGTGTGAATTTAGGTGCGAATTTAGGAGCATTTGTTAAGTGCAGCTCCAAATAAGATCTAAGCATTGTAATTGTGAGAAGACTAATTTGAGAGTGTATTTTACTCTTGTTGTCTTGTAATAAAATATAAGTAAGTGTTTCTTGGTGGATGTCTCCCACGTTGGGTGAACCACATTAAATTTTGTCTTCTTACTTGTGCATTTAGATCTAGGTTATAAATCCCTTTTTGCATAGTGATTTAATAATTTTGGGAATAATTGATGTTTTTATTCCTAATTAATTAAATGTCTAAGTAGTAAAATTAGTGAATAAGAATTCAATAATTACCCCACTGATTTGTGAAATTTATTGATAATTAGATCTTTTCTAAAAATAGTAATAAATAGGAGAAAATAACACTTAGCTTAAACTATGTTGATCCAACTAAGATAGAAGCTGGAATTCAATTTGAAAGTCTAAAACACTATCATAAATAAGATTATTAATTTCACTTTCTAATTGGATAGGAGCACAAAAAATGGATAGGATTGGCAATGGTGTTGTATTCTTTGTCCAATGTTATTGTCCTGAGGATCTGATCTTTCTGGGTTTTGTTTGGTAGGTCTGTGTGACCTTGTCTTTGAAGTTTTAGTAGTTAGAAGTATATAAATATCCTCATATATAATATTTTCTCTTCAAACCCTATTTTCCATTATGATTTAACCAATTTTGGACAAGAGGGGGGGGGGGGGGTTAGTGTGTATAAGATTCATTGACATAGATCCACACCCCTTCTATGGGCATGTTGCCTACATACCAATAATCTGAAGAGGGATCAATCCATATGTAGTTCTCCCTTTAAAATTGCTTGGTGAAATTTATTTTTTATTCAAACCCTATTTTCCATTATGATTTAACCAATTTTGGACAAGAGGGGGGGGGGTTAGTGTGTGTAAGATTCATTGGACATGGATCCACACCCCTTATATGGGCACACTGCCTACATACCAATAATCTGAAGAGGGATCAATCCATATGTAGTTCTCCCTTTAAAATTTCTTGGTGAAATTTCAATATGAGAATGTAAGGAAATATTAAACTAGGTGTGCTTGAGATGACTAGGGACTAGTGTGAAGATTTAGATGTGTTTAGGATTGTATTGGATGGTTGTATGTAAAGAATAAAGAATATTGCCTAAATGGTTTCACTTATATTCTTGCTTGCTTGATAATATTTTCCAACCCCTTCCAAATTATCTTTGAATGGGCTTTTATATATATATTTTGGTCATGGGTTGAATGTGTTCATTTTAGGCTGACAAGGAGAAAGATGGGGAATTGGAAGAAATTGACCATTAGGGCCAAAAATAAGCTTGGACAATAGCACTAAAAGTGGAAAAAAGTGGTATTAGTGCTCCTATCCTAGTTGGTAACTATTATCTTGGGCTTATAGGACCTAGGGGATATATTGGTCATGAAAAGAGGGTCCTGGATTAGTTGGGATCAAGTCTGAAAGGCTACAGATGACTATGAATCAATAAAAACAAGCCTATGAGAGTCATGAGAGAAAAAAAGAGGGACCTAAGGGTTGGGTGTCATTAGCCATGATTAAGTTACCATTTTTTTCATTTTATATGACTACATTTACCCCCCTTTATTCTAGTGATGCAAAAAAGTGAAATACTATGATAAAGGAAAAAAGTAAAACATACCTGAACTTACCTATAAGGGTAAAGCTCATGAAGTTATGTGATGTTAGGTTATGCATAGAGATAGACACCGTGAAGTGTGAATCTGCAAGATAAAACAAGAATATATTAGTTCTTACTAGATACATTATATCTAAAATAAGAATGTACAAAGCTGGGTAAGAGAGAAAGGAATGAATACACCTCAACAGGTATGTAGACCAATACAAAATCTAGTATGATGTTGAGTAATGTTGTACCAAGATTAATATCATAAAAGGAGTTGAATGCTCAATTCCCTAAAAAGTGGCTCAAGAATTCAAAGCCTCAACTTTTGGCTCCATCATTGCCCATTGCATGAATCTAGGTGGTCATGTGTGTGTTGATAAATGTTTGGACTATGTGTCTAATCCTTCTGAGTAGGTGGCTCAAGAATACAAAGGATAGCTAGACCTTTGGCTCCATCATTTCCCCATGAAGTGAAGCTATGAACTAATACCAAAATTAAATGTATGTTGTATGAGATGGATCCTGAAGTCCATGAATGTACTCTAATCTAACAATGTTGGTGTGGATAGCCAAATGAATGCTAGAAACTAGACCATTCTTGGCCACTTTGAAAGATGGAGATTAGGATTGTATGAAAGCCACTCTAAAACTAAGAATCTAGATTATGTGGAAGCCACTTGGGAACTAAAAAACTTGGGAATATGAAGTGTAGGATTATATAAAAGCCACTTTAAAATGATGCCAACCACCTATAGATGGAATAAGGCACATAACTGCTGAGAATTTTTGGACAATGATAAACTAGGAAACAAGAGAAATAAATGTGTTGCACACATTACCCCCTATCACTAATGTATGGAACATGGATTTTGATCTAGAAGTTATAATAAATTTCATATTTAAAACTAGAAGTGAGAGCCATCATGTCATGCGTGATGCTCCCTATATATGGATTCTCTGAGAAAAATGTCTACTAAAACTACTAATTCTAAATTGGTCTGGCTATGCAAATCTATAGCTGAACCTACTTTTCTACCTACTTATGGATTTTTTTCTATTATTTAGATAGGAGCATTGGAAATGGATAGTAATACCATTGGCATTGTAGTCCAGTCTTGGTGCTATTGTTCTAGGTCAAATCTGATGACTATTTTGAATTCTTGACTGTCTACTTGGTCTATTTTGTCTGGTTTGGTATTTGGTTGGTTTTCTAGGTGTTTTAAAACTAGAGTTTTTGGTTGATAAGAGCTATGATCTCTATGACAAAACCCCTATTTGTTTCCCCCTCCTCTGAGGGTAGGAATGGAGACCTTGTAATGACTTCCCTTAGAATAAATATCCCTAAAAGTATGTTATGCTACAAAATATATGATATAGTAATGATAATTGGCAAGATATCTTAAGATATAACTTGGTTTGTATTGAGAGATTATTAGATCAACATGGGTATGTCTAGATAGATATAATAACGTAAAATCATATACAATGTACTATACTATAATTTGAAATGTTAGTTTTTAGTTATCATGGAGGGATGGAGCATGATGTCCATCATGGAATCCAAGAAACAAGATAATGCATGATTTGGATCATTGTATTGTAAACAATCAAAATCAATCAAGCAACATGCACTCAAGGCAAGAAGTAATAAGTGTACAAGAGTGGCGAAGGGGCCAAGCAAATTAAGGGACATGGGCACATATCACTCAAACCAGAAAGCAAGCATACAAGACATGTTCAAATGCCACATATACATATAGTTGAAATAAGTAAATTAGCGTGAAAGCCACAATCACATAGTAGGGTACATGAATAAAATTAAAGGACATTGGAAAATTTCCTAAGGCACATACAAGAAATAATTAGTAATTGAAAATGCAATCACATCAAGTTATACTAAGCAAGAAGATAAAACATGTAAAGACTAGAAAACACAATCACATCTAACTAATCAAAGCAAGAGTATGAAAGTATGCAAGACATATTAGTACAACACTAGGTATATGCTAGGAAATACACAAGTTCTACATACAAGTGAATATTGATAGAGTAATCCATGTAAGCTAGTATATAATGTACATCAACATGATAACTAGAGTGTGTGGTGTAGAAATTACAAAACCTAGATGGTGTAGTCATGTAGAAGATGCCTCTAGTAGGAATATATATCAATGTGTGTCTTAAATGTAGAAGTAGGATGCCCCCTCAATGGGTAGAGTGAAACATGGTAATGTAGATAAATTGATAAACAATAACATAAAACAATAAATGTAAGTCTAACATAGTAGTAGTGTTGTAAAACATGGAGGATGCATGCAATCAAGATGTTTTTGAATATTTGAATGTTTTTAGATTTTGAAATATTTGAATGTTTTTGGATTTCTTAAATTTTATATTATTTTTTGTATTTTAAGATATGAGCTATGTACAATCAAAAATCAATCATAGGGGACTATGTACAAGTAAAACAAAGAAACTATGTACAAGCATATGCATAAAGTAATATGTACATAATGACAACAAAGACTAGGCTAGAGGGAGTGAAGGGTCCAAGGATGGAGCTTGTTGGGGATAGAGCTAGAGGAAAGGATCATGGCCATCATTAAATGCCTCAAGATCATTGTCATTAGTATCATCATATTCTATAGATGTTGTGTTCATGGTGTCATCTTATCGAAGGTGAACTGAAGGTTGCTTTGGTGGTGATGTAGATTATTCTATGTAATGTTTAACTCTAGTAGTTGATTACTTCAGTGGAAGTGGTGGAGCTGGTGCTGGAGGTGTTGTAATCTAAATAATACCCTAAACCTATAGTTTATCCAAATTATACTATAAATCTATACATGAGTTTTTATCATGGCCTGTGATCCTGTGAAAAAGACAAAATGGGTGACCATCCTACTGTGATAATCTACTGATGGTTTTATGTCATAATTTAGGTAATGTGATTAATCCATGATCAAGTAACATCTATAACATAATCTATGGGTGATGTTGTATGCTACCTACTTGAATCTGAATGACTATCTCTATATCCATAGAGGTAACCATGTGAACTATATATGCCAAGTGATTTGGTTGTGGCCACAAATATGAAGTATACCCTGTGGGTGTAGTACAAGATGATAAGAGTGATGTAGGATGTGTAATGAGAAATCTCAAGTTATCTTAGTACTTGCTTGAGCCTACTAGTGTAAAGCTTAATCCACAAAAATAGTCATCTATAAGTTTGGGTGTCGTATCATCATTTAAAGAATCCTAGGAATCTATATCAATATCATGTACATATGGTAACTTAGAATTTACCACAAGGGGTAACTATGATATGGGAGTCTCCTAAATTGTAATAGTAAAAGACAAAGGTGATATGAGAGTATCTATATCTAATGGAGTATTTGTATATATAGAATCAACTGGTATTATTGGAGCTATTGTCAGTGAATGTATAATTATAATAGGTGTAGGGATCATGACTGAGGGAGTAGCTGGAATGGTTGAAGCTACTATGTCTGGCTAAATATCTAAATCTGAGGATATAATTGTAAGTGGAGTGTGAGAAGTATTAGTCTCTCCAACCTCATATGTATGTATTGGATAGAGATAAATGTAATGAGGTGGTGGTTGAACTATGAGATCAGGTGTCCCATCTGGAAAAATAGTCAAAGATGACTCTGTAGTTTGACAATATCTGAATGGTTGGTTATTTGATAGACATGTGTAAAGGTATCCTTCATGGATAAACTTAACACATCGATGAAGATTGGAAGGAATTTCCCTAAGAACATGTATCTAGGGTTGTCTGAGTAAAATATTATAATAAATAGGACTGAGCATGACCTGGAATTGTGTAGAGAGGGTTTTGGGTCCTACCATGATATCTAAAGCAATGGTGCCTAATGTTTATCATGGTATATAATCAAACCCTCTAATATTATTGTATTATTTTTATATGGATGCCATATCTATGCCCATGGTCTATAAGAATGTGATATTACATATATTAAGTCTAGAACCACTATTAATTAGAACTCTCTTTACTGCGTTGGTTATGACTTGAACTTGTATGAATAGTGCTAAATTTTGATCAAGAATCATCTAAGAAGGCAAGTCCTCACTATCAAAATAAATTTCATATTCTATATTTTTTAAAGTGTTGACCATCGATGCAAAATAGGAAGGCTCTGAATCAAGGGGCATAAAAGTATAATTGAGTGCCTGGTAAAGAATGTCCTTGAACACTTTGGATTTCTAAAGTAGTTCTAACATGGAAATCTTAGCTGGAGTGTTTCTCAACTAATCAATAATATCATATGACTTGTGTATATCTACCTATATAGGTGGGTTAGGCCTGTGATGGGGAGGAATAGGATGGTGGTGATGATCCTGACTAGGTTCAGGAGGCATGGTAACACATCGAATAACAACTCTATCTACGTTATCTACTATCTGTATAGGACTACTAGTAGCTATAAGATACAAGTGAAGATAATCGATAGGTTTAAGTGGTAGAGGGATAAAAGGTGTCAAATGGGCTCTCTAGATATGGGTAGTGACTTGGGGAAGAGTGAAATGGATCATGCAACATGACTCGGCACAGGGTAGAGGCTCTAAGGGAGGTAGTAAAAGTGATATCCTAACATGTTTAATAATAATTGTCTTAACATCATCCCATATTATGAAACATAAGCATGAAATGAAAAGAATGAATCTTTATATTAACACATGATAAACTTCATCTTTTGTGTACATAATAAGACCAATGATGGCTTCCTTGTTTTGTGTAAGAAATGCAAAAAATAATTATAAATAAGTGAAACCCATTTTTGAAATCTGATTTTAGAATGTTGGGTGATACCTCAAGAACCAAGTAGGAGCTATTACATGCAACTAGGGTTTTGATAATGATATTTTTCCAAAATACTATGGAATTTTGAAAATGAAATTAGATTTTTTATTTAAATATGCAACTAAAAATTTAGAAAATTATTAGAAAATGCTTGATTGAATATGACCTAGTATGTGTAACTAGCATTTTGAGAAAAATATTTTTTTTGAAATTAATATTGAATTTTGAATTTTGAAGTCAATTTATGATTTTGATATGCTAGTAAAAATTTATAAATTTGTTGGAAGGAAAATTACTGGAAAAATACTAGGACCTAGTATGGGCAACTAGGGTTTGAAATAAAAATTATTTTAAAATTTACTAATAAATTTTAGAATTTTAAATGAATTTATGATTTAAATATTCAAGTAAAAATTCAAAATTTTATAGGAAAAATTAGTAGGAATTTTACCCTATGGTTTCTAGGGTTTTTGTGTGTAAATGAAGTAAGTCAGGTTCACCAAATGATTTAATAATTTTGGAAATAATTAATGTTTTTATTCTTAATTAATTAAATGTTTGAGTAGTAAAATCAGTGAATAAGTATGCAACAATTACCCTACCAATTTGTGAATTTTATTAATAATTAGATCTTTAGATATTTTCTATAAATAGTAATAAAAGGGAGAAAATAAGACTTAGCTTAAACGATGCTGATCTAACTGAGACAAAAGTTGGAATTCACTTTGTAGGCCTAGGACCTATCACAAATAAGATTCTAACTTTCATTTTTTAATTGGATAGGAGCACCAAAAGTGGATAGGAGTGAACTGATGTCGTAGTTCTTATCTAACGCTATTATCCTAAAGATTTGAGCTTTCTAGGTTTTGTTCGATGGGTTTGTGTGACCCTATCTCTAAGGTTTTGGTAGCTAGATGTATGAAGATCTCCTTATAGGGAAAATTTTATCTTCAAACCCTATCTTTCCTTATGCTTTGACCAATTTTAGATAAGATGGGGGTTAATGTGTGTAAGATTCATTGGATGTGGATCCACACCCCTTATGTGGGCACATTGCCTACATACCAATACTTTGAAGAGGGATCAAGCCATATGTGGTTCTCCCTTTGAATGTATTTGGTGCAATTGTGATTTGAGAATGAAAGGAAATGCTAAACTAGGTGTGATGGAGATGACAATGGATTTGTGTAAATATTTATATGTGCTTAGGACTGTATTGGATGGTTGTATGCAAAGAATAGAGAAGATTATTTGAGTGATTTCACTTGTATTCTTACTTGCTTGATAATATTTTCCAACCCCTTCCAAATGATCTTTGAATGGGTATTTATAGGGATCTATTGGTCATGGGTTGAATGTGATCACATTAGGTCGATAAGGAGAAGGATAGGGAACTAGAAGAAATTGACTGTTGGGGCTAAAAATGAGTTTAAATGACAACACCGAAAGTAGAAAATAGTGTCACCAACTCTCATGTCCTAGGTGTGTGTTATTGTCTTGGGATTATAGGATCTGGGGGATAGATTAATCATAAAAAGAGGGTCTTGGATCACTTGGGATAAATTTTAGAAGGTTAAAGATGATCGAGAATCAATAAAAACAAGCTTATGAGGGATTTGAGAGCAACCAAGAGGAACCTAAGGGTTAGGTGTCATTATCCATGCTCAAGTTACCAATTTTTGCATTTTATATGACTACATATAGTGATTTGGAAATATGTTATTGAATACCTATTAAGGGCACCCTAGGTTTATGGATTTGATAGGGAAAATTATTTGAAATTTTAGTTACAGTGTATGCTCTAGTGTTTTAGGAATGGTGTTTGTATTATATTGACACTAATGGATGAAAATCACCCCTAATAGTTCCCATGCCTTGTATTTCAGTTTTTACACATCTTTGCAAATAATTGATGTCATGAATGTTGAAATAATCCTTGATGTTTAAAAACCACCATCACACCACTTTTTTAAACTAAATTTTCCTACCTATTCTACCTTTCAAATAATACCTATTTTTGCATATGTTAAGTGTTATTTGCTTGCATATGCATGAATATTGCATAATTAAAATGTGTCTATATTTTTTGATTTGAAGCAAACATTGAAATCTCCCATTTGACCCTTATTGAAAATTATTTAGAATAAAGGTTGTAAGCACATCCCCATCTATTTTTAGTATTTTATGTTTGAATTAGTGCATTTATGCATTTTGTGTGATAACCCTTCTTAGGTGGAGTGTGAAACTTTGGTTATGCCCTAGTTAGACCTATGTTTGTGTGCCAAAACTCCCCATGGAGATTGAATAGAATCACTCCATGTGAGCAAGCTACCCCTTAAGTCCTCTCACCTTGGTTCAAGTAAAGCCAAAAGTAGCAGGGAGCTGACCATACTCTCTATCAGTGCCTCCTAGTCATTATCTGCATCCGATCCATCCATGTCCTAAACCCTTCCCTATTTATAATGACACATTAGTGGGTTTATCATCCATGTTTACCATGTTTTTGAAGTGTGAAAGGTTTAGAAAAAGAGTTGTAAATTTGGGAACCAACACTCAACTAGCACTGTTACCAAGGATTAAATTGAAGTCTTGGTCACTTATGTTACTGGGGACTCCTGTAAAGAGTTGTAAATTTTTTTAGGTTATCAAGTTCTCTACCTATCTTTTATGAATGTAGTCTTAGTTGTATTTTTAGACAAATTTTATTTGTGTTATTTAATGATTTTGAAATTTGGGGTTATTTGAGCTTGATTTTTCCATCTTGGTCATTAACAAGTTCACCACTCACTAGGGATGTGCCATGAATTAAGAGATTTGATAAATTGACATCTTTTATGTTTATTACAAAGAGTTGTAAATTTGTCATGTTTTGAACAGGTTTTCCCTTTTTGAATATGAATCTAAAATTTCTAGTGTCCTTGATTTCACACATCATCTCTAATTTAAACAAGAAATGGTTTTAGTATGTATCACTTCACTTTTGTAAATGGTTATATTCAAGAAGTTTGCTTTTGGTGGTGACTCCAAAACATCATCTAGTTTCAAATAAAGTATGGTGCCTACTTTGAATATATTTAGCTTTGATAGTTATTTTACTTGTAAATATGGAATGACTGAGGTCATCTTTCAAAGGTGACTCATCTAAACAACTTATCTCACCCCTAAGTGTTCGTCAGAAAAGAAGGAGACAAGTTTGGAGGCTAATTGAAGAGAATTTTTTTGTAACAAAAGACTATTTGGGTTGTCAAGATTTTGGTAATTCTAAACTTTTGTTTGTTAAAATTCCTATTGTTGAAGATTATCATATATTTCCTAGTGATTCAAAATCATACATTCCAATTTATTATCCAAATCCTTCTCAACTAGTTGAATTCCCTCCTAAGTTTGAACCCCCAGGTCTACCTCACTCACCCCCTCTCAACCCTTTGCCATTGGATCTTGAACCCATCATTGAACCACTAATGGGGCATAGAGACCAAGACAAGAATGAGCATCCTACATTCCACATTCCTAGATTTAGGCCTATCATTTTTGATGAAATGGAAGGCTATCCTAATGAATTCCCAAATGAAGTATGGAATCACCTTCCTAAATTTCAAGGGAATAGTGCAGTGAGTGGTGATTAACATTTGAGGGATTTTCACATTATCATTGAGGATTATGAGGTTGAGTATGAGGATGTGTGATTTAATTTATTTATGTACACATTGGAATAAGATGTTCGTGAGTGGTTCAATATCCTTCCCTGTGGATGCATTAATTCATGGAAAGAAATGAAGAATGTTTTCAAGATTCAGTATGGTGATATAATTGATCCTATATTTCTTTTAGTTGAGTTTGAAAACATCAAAAGGAACCCCAATGAGTGTGTGTATGAATTCAATATTTAATTCAATAAGACCATGATGTGGCTACTTGAGAACATTAGGCCCAGTGATACAACATACTTGATTAAATAGTGTGATGCCTTTGACAAGAAGGCTATATACTACTTGAGAGACTAGGCTCCCATGAACCTGTGGTTGGGATTCAATATGGCTATTTAAATTGGAAATGATATAAAGGTTGTGGGTAAGCCCTTGAACAAGTATGCTGATGTAAAGTTGGTATTTTGGAAAAAAATTAGTTCACTAAAGCAACTAGCCTTGAAGAGACAGTAAAGACTTTGGCCTTTGTTGTCAATGAAATGTCATACAAGCTAGTTAGAGCTGAGAACGGGCTGCCTCATGGGTCTACAAGTTAAGAGAGAGATCTAAATCTAAATCAAGCAAAATAAAATCTTACTTTCCAAAATTGAGACAATGATAGAGGGAAGAGGCCTACACATAGTGATATAACTCAGAATAGAAGGGCTGGAAAAGAAGTGTCTGATTTATTAAATGCCAAAGTGAATGCAGTGAATTATGATTTTGACATTGATTGGTGTGAAAAGTGATTCCTTCCCTATCTCCCATGTGATACAACTGAACTTATTGATGAAGATGTGAATGATCTTGAGTCTAAATTTGATGATGATGATGATGATGATGATGATGATGAGATTTTCATGTTTGATTATCAAGTATCTTGAAGCAAAATGTACACCTCTATGGAATTATTAAATGTTACTATTGTTGATCAGTTTTGGAGTGTGATTCTTGACTTCCAAATTTGCATCTGATGTTAATATGGCACATGCATATGAGTTACCAAATCATGATGTAATTGAAGTTCCAAACTATGATCTAAACAAAGTGTTATACCTGGATGTGGAATTGGGTAACTTCATTGGGAATGTGGATGTTGTTGAACAACCAGTTGTTCTTAATATTGGGTTTGACAACAAAGATGTTATTTAGAGAATGCCATTAGATAGACATGGGTAAATCTTTCATGCCCCTGATGATGAATGTTTTTAGTTTTCTTTCAATAAGTACTTTGAGTGCATGAATGACATTTTGGATAATGAGGCACTCCTACTTAGTACTCACATGATTGTAATTGAGAAACAAGCTTACTTGTAACTACTGAATAAGTACCAAGATATTTTAGCTTGGTCTTATCTAGATTTGAGAACATACAAGAAGGATTTATTTCAACTTGTCATCCTATCACAACCTATAAGTAATAATTTTAGGCATGTGTAGAGATTGATTAACTTAAACTTAGCTACCAAGCTACTAGAAAAGTTCAATAAATTAAGGAATGATGAGATACTAGAGTTACCAGTTAATGGTAGAGTTCTAAAACATTTTTTCAACTGAGCCCATGACTATGTACAATATTGTATAGTGTATATTTATTTTGCTTTATTGCCCCTCTACTTTGGGCCTTGTTTTTATAATTATTTTCATGTTTTTTGTCATGTGTTCATTTTTAGATCCCCCTGATCTATTTTTATCGATCTACATTTTTTTGTTAAGCTTCCATGGGTGTTTTCTAAATTATCAAGTGTTGACTTTGTGGCCTAATGAATTGGCACCTAGTCTTATTTTTTGGGGTTCTTTACACACCCATAGGGGGTGTACATCCCAAAGTAAGAGCTAGTGTTGGATTTCAGATTTACACCAGGTTCATATGCCCTTATTTAAAGACAATCAGGGGTTTTAATGCCCAAATTGGGTAGGCCAATAAAAGGCATGAACCCACATGAAATTCCTTAGGCCTACATGGAAACAAAAAGACATACAACATAAGTTGTAACCCCATGCCATTGAAGCCCTACCATGTGGAAGCAAGGCAAAGATTTAACAAAACATGTGGCTACACAAAGGGATGCATGGGAGCTTGGTGGAAATTTTGTCATTGATTATAGTTTAATCGAAGGGAAAAATTTAATTTGCACCATGAAGCTTGTTAGAGGTTTTATGGATATAAATAAATTGAAAAGTGGTAAGCCAAACTCAAAAGGAAGTAAGCAACAAAAAGACAAATTGCAAATTATTTACCCTTCTTCAGAACCCACAACACATAATGTGAAAAGAACTTGGTAGAGATTCTACCATTGACTACAAGTTTGATCTACTTTCAAATTGCAAATTATTTCTAGATCTCTAGATCCCATAGAAGGAAGGATAATGAGAACACAATAAAAAAGGAAAGATGAAATATAATTTACAATAATGCAATATTTTAATTTGTAGTTGAGCTTCTAGATCTTATGAGAAGTGAAAATAAATGAGTGAGAAACTCAAAATGATAAAAATCACATTACTAATTGGTTAGCATAAGGGACATTCTTCAAGTATGATATTCTATGGAGAACAACTTTCACCCAAATTTCATTAATTTTGTCTAAGAAATTGGATGATATCATCACAAAAGTCTGTGAAGGTAGCGTTGAAGAAGTCCTAGGTGCAAAAAATGGAATTGAAAAGGATTATTCTTATGATAACTTGAAATCATCATACATTTCATCCAGTGAACAAAAATATTTAAGCCAACTAGAAAGGAGGGTTATAAAATGGAATTTTATGAATTTAGATTATGACTATATTGTATAACTTCATTATGTTTCACTTCTTTATGAAAACTAAGATTATGCTTTTGGAGCCTATGATAGAGTAGTGTATTGATGTGAATGTATTGGTTGTGGGTTATTTTGGTCCCTCTAGTGAAGAATTTATATTACATCCCTTGCTCATGGCCTTTGACACTAGATCCATCAAGGTCATTGAGCCTGCCATGAACTACATTTAGAAATTGATTATTTATTCACAATTATGTGGCAAGGTTGATAGTAAGGAGAGGGAAAACCCTAATTTGTTCCATATTTTTGAATCAATGTGTAAATTCCATGATTTGGGTGATGAACACATGGAGCTTGTTGTGATTAACACTTTACTTTATGTTGTGATACCCATGTCTTTATAGATTCATGGAGATACCCTTCTTTATATTATGAGGACTTGTTTTAATATTTATTGGGGAAGTAAGAATATTATTAATCAAGTCACTATAAAGGATTCATTGATATAGATGTTTATTATTGTGTTTCATAAAATTGAGGTTGATTCTTCTACCATTCTATTGCAACCCATCATCATGGCAAATATTATAGAACTAGTGACAAATCCTCTCCAATTGATAATACCAATGTGCTTCAATTTGTATAAAATTTTATTACTAAAATAATTGAGGATATTGAAGAGGTTGTGAATATTAATAATTCATTGAAGTCAATGGGAAATGATGATGATGCATTTAAGGTCACTGCTTCTGCTAATACTACAAGTGTAGATCCTGTAGATTTGTTTGATTAATTGACTAATAAGTATATGCTACAAAATTCCTTTTTGAAGTTATAATCTATAAATGTATCCCCTTATGTTCAATTTTCAAATAGATATGTTTCAATTTTCAAGTGGGATGGCATTAAAAGGGTTATAGTTCACACCCATAAACACAATAAATTTATAACAAATTGGAGATATAGAAACATGGCATTTAATGGAGCTTATAATTTGTAAAGTGATTAAGGGTGATATGTGAGAATTAGAGGACCTAAATTATGAAATGAGGCATAAGTTTATATCTACACATACACTTCCCATAGATATACCATTACTATAATTTAAAATAGAAGTCATAATAGTTCCTGGAGTCCTAGCTGACATGTCCCTTATTGTACATGTAAAAATTCCATGATGGCATCTACTAGGTTCAAGTGAAAAATATGAGGATACCAGTCAAATCAAGAAGGTTCTGGTTGCTATTACCATTACAAAAATTATGGCTATATGTGCATTTCATCTTTAACTCAGAAATAGAGAAACAAGTTACACCCACAATCATTGGGTTAGCACCATGCAAATGAATTATGGATCTGATGCAGGGAAACCATTTAAAATTTTATGAGTGAAGAAGGCACAATATAGGTTTCCATTATAAATTTCTTTAGATCCAAATATAGGTGAACAAACAAGATAGATTTTTATGTTGAAGCATCATACAAAGAAAAAGCTTAGCTTTTCAAAAGATCTTCTATAGGATACCTCGTTGAAAGGGGTAGCATGAATGGAGTTGGGTAAAAGTTCCAAATTTTGAAAGTTTCAAAAATTATAGAAGGAAATCCAAAATTCCCTAGGAGATTTGTGTGGGAGAAATAACTTACAAAATTTAGGTCTTCAAAATTTAGTTGTAAATTATGGTCAACTCTCCCAAATCTGTTAGTCAAAGCAAATGATTAAATTCAACACAAAAAGAGATTTAGGGGGAAATGTAGTTTTGAAATTTTAAAAATGTGTAAATTACAAATTGAATTTGGATCTCCCAAACTCCCTAGTCAACATTGATCAACATAAGCTCATAGTGCAAGTGGGAACTTTCAAGGCCAATTGTAATTTTGTAAAATTTCAAATTACAGTTCTCATTTCCCTAAGGGTCCTAGTGAAAATGGGAACTTTCAAGGCCATTTGTAATTTTGAAAATTTTCAAATTATAATTGGAGTTCCAATTTCCCTAAGGTAACTTTTGGGGGGAATTTCAACTATGAATTATAATTTGTAAATTAAAAATTATAGTTGGAGTTCCCATTTACCTAAGGGAACTTTTTAGGTAAATGGGAACTATAATTGTAATTTGTAATTTTGTATTTTTTCAAATTATAAATTTTAGTTGGAGTTCCCATTTTCCTAAGGGAAGTTTCAGCAAAACTACAACTATGAATTGTAATTCTACAATTTACAAATTGCAAAACTACTGCTGAGTTCCAGATTTCCCTAATACAAAGAGAATTGCATAATTACAAATGGGACCAAGATTTTCCCAAAACAAAAGAAAATTACAAATTTACAAAAGGGACCATAATTTCCCCAAAAGGCCGAAAAGTGAAAAGGAATGCATTTATGCATTAAAAAAATGTGGTGTTAACCCTAAAAAGAAATTTTGAAAAAAGCAAATGTAAAAAATGCAAAGTGTGAAAGGAAATTTGGAGACAAAAAGAAAAAAGGTAAAAATAACCTAAGTTTTTGTATTTTTTATTGCTTTGCTTATTTAACCACTCCATGGGAGAAATATTTTAGGTTTGCAAGTTCAATGTGGGCCATTACAAAAAATATTTTTCAAATGGCCATGCATTTGGGGTGTTTAAAAGCCATCATTGCAATGTAGGGTTGTTATTTGATGTGCATAAGAGGAAGGGCAGTTGTCCAAAAGTTTTCAATTATGCTAGTGAGTGGTCAAAGGCATCTCTAGGTAGTTGTACAAGAGGACAAAGGGTTTGTTTGGCCTCTAAAATGAATATTCTCCTTCTAGCTCATGTAAAATGCATTTCTAGCCAAGGAGAGTAAAGTGTTGTTGCAAATATTCATCATTACTAGTAGAGGCAATTACAATAATGATTTTTATTACAAAATAATGAATATTCTAGGCATGGTAAGGAGTATATTCTAGCTGGCAGCATCTTGATTGAACTTTGGGGGGTTGTTTACAATTTTGAAACATTTTAAATTACAACCCACATTCTTGATTTTGTAAAAGTGGTAAAAAATGTATAAATAGAGGGCTTCTCCTCTATTTTGGTTGTTTTTGGTCTTTGTTTTTCTCTCTAAGTCCAGGCTCTTCAAAATTTTGGGATCCATTATTAGGTGTATGTATTATCTCCCTTTCTAATGAGGTTATAGATGTACATCCATTAGCAAGCTCTGAGAGCATGTTTATGTTTCCCTTGTCCAACATGGAGAAAACATAGCATGCTTGTTCCCATGGTAGCATTTTGAAACACTGATGTATGTAAAATTTTCTTTCAAAATAATGGAAAATAATTGTGGTTCTTACTTTTTCTTATTGATGAAATACAATGATGTGTTTTATACATTAAGCTGATTAGATATCTAGTTTTGTACTCATTACTGGTTGTCATTTGGGCTTAGATCTAGGTTATAAATCCTTTCTACATTGGAAATATGTTGTTAAATACCTCTTAAGGGCACCCTAGGTTTATGTTTTTGATAGGGAAAAGTAGTTTAAATTTTATTTGCAATGATCTAGGGTTTTAGGAATCATTTGGGTGTTTGCATTGCATTGGCACCAATGGATGCAAATCACCCCTAATAGTTCCCGTCCTTGTATTTTAGTTTTTCTACATCTTTAAAAATAAGTGGTTGAAATAATCCCTATTGTTTGAAAACCACCAACATACCTCTTTTTTAAATAAATTTTCTTACCTATCCTACCTTAAAAATAATACCCCTTGTTACATATGTTAAGTGTTATTTGCCTAAAGAAGCATGAATATTGCATAATTAAAATGTGTCTATATTTTTTGCTTTGAATTTAGCATTGAAATATCCCATTTGACCCATGCTATTGAAAATTTTTTAGAATGAAGGTTGAAATCACATCCCCATTTATATTTAGTATCTTGTGTTTGATTTAGTGCATTTTTGCATTTTGTGTGATTACCCTTCCTAGGTGGATTGTGCAACTTTGGTTATGCCTTGGTCAGACCTATGTTTGTGTTCCAAAAATCCCCATGGAGATTGAATTGTAAAATCACTCCATGTGAGCAAACTACCCCTTAGATACTCTCACCTTGGTTTGAGCAGAGCCAAAAGTAGTAGGGAGCTGATCATAAACTTTGTCAGTGCCTCCCAATCATTATCTGCATCCAGTCCATCTATGTGTTAAACCCCTTCCCTGACTATAACAACACATCAGTAGATTTATCATCCATGTTTTCCATTTTTATTCAAGTGTGTAAGGTTGAACAAAAGAGGTGTACAATTGGAAACCAACATCTAGGACCATGATACACCCTACAAGGCCCCAATAGACCCTTATACAAGTTTTCAACTATAGGTGGTTGACCTATTTTGACCTTTGGTAAAAATAGTCAATAATATGTAGGGGACAAACACAAGTTGAAGGGTTAGACTTTGATGAGACCTTTGTAATAGTATCAATATTATAGGCCATCAGATTGTTTCTATCATATGAAATATACAAAGGATTTAAGGTATAATAGATGGATGTCAAATATGCCTTTTTAAATGGGAATTTGGAAGAGTAAGTGTACATTAATCAACCTAAAGGGTTATCACTATCAGATGACAAAGAATATGCTTGAATATTGAAAAAGGATCTCTATGGTCTAAATAAAGCTCCCATAGATTGGTATGCTAGGTTGGAAAAGTATCTGTTGGATCAAGGATTTATA
This sequence comes from Torreya grandis, assembly GCA_037957365.1. Classification (NCBI taxonomy): domain Eukaryota; kingdom Viridiplantae; phylum Streptophyta; class Pinopsida; order Cupressales; family Taxaceae; genus Torreya; species Torreya grandis. The sequence continues at coordinate 4,478,848 of JARHVA010000316.1, forward strand.
ATATGAGTCACAGATAGTAATTTATACATCAGTATAGAAGATGACCATTAGCTAATAGTAGTTGTCTATGTGGATGACATCATATTTGGTGTAAATAATGAGAATATGACCAAGACCTTTGTAGAGGTGATGAAGAAAGAGTTTGAGATGTTCATGCTAAGAGAACTATCCTTATTTCTTGGGTTGCAAATCACTCAATATAAAAAGGGTGTATTCATATGATATTAATTACACAATATAGATGTTGAATAAGTTTGATATGGAAGATTAAAAGGCAATTAATACACCCAGGATCATAAGATGTAAGTTGAGAAAATAAGATGAGTCTTCAAAATTCAATCAAACATCATATAGGTCAATGATTGGATGCTTTTTTTACATCATTGCCTTTAGACCTAACATCATGCAAGAAATAGGTCTTGTGGGAAGGTTTCAAGTAGATCCAAAGTAGAATCAGCTACAATAAGCTAAAAGGATAATTAGGTATCTCAAGTGGACTATGGAGTATGGATTGTGGTATCTAAGAAGCAAGGAGTTCAATTTGATAACCTACACATATGAAGATTAGTTAGGAAGTATAGATGATAGGAAGAATACTAGTGGAGGAACCTTCTTCCTAGGTGGGTGCCTAGTTTTATGGATCAACAAGAAACAACCATCAGTATCATTGTCCACTTATGAGGTTGAGTACATTGTAGTAGCTTCATGTTGTAATCAGGTTTTATGGATACAATAGACCCTAAAAGACTATAAGGTAGAGTATGATGGTCCTAGCCTTTTCTATTATGCCAATACAAGTGTTATAAGAGTCTTAAATAACCCTGTCATACACTAAAGGACCAAGCACATGCCCATTAGGTATCATTTTATAAGAGAATAGGTATGTGAACAAAGTGTCAAACTTGAATATGTTTCTACATATAATCATATTGTAGACATCTTGACCAAACCACTTCCAAAGGTAAATTTTAAACACCTAAGACAATATTTGGGTGTAATTCATGGCCCTAAAAACCATTGAAAAAGTAAAGTAATTAGAGGGATCTAATCACGATCATTAGCTCCAAGAATAGGTGAGTTGTTCCAAGAAGGTGTGCATGGAGATAAGGGAAGCATGTTTGTAATATATCTCATAAACTCATAAGTCAAAAGGGGAAAATTAATAAAATGGGGAGACAAGAATGATTAGTATACGGTATGTTTTTCCATAAATGATAAATGGGGAGATTTTTGAGCATTTTTACTCTTGTTGAAGTTTTGGAATTAACGTTGTCATTGATGTCAAAGGTTCTTAAGAAAGGTGTTCATGAAGTCATTGAAGAGTGTTATTGTTTGATATCATCATCGAGAGGTATGAAATTATTTGAGGAGAATATAATACATGTTATAAAGGTTTTATAACATTAATACATGTTTCATGGTCAATTTTCAAGTTTCAAGAGCTTGAGAAGCCTAGTCATGACACTAGTCATAACATAAAAAGTCCTAGTGAGAAAAGTTGAGCATGATGGATTTGTGAGATGGATGCACATAGGCATAAGAGGTTGTATAATGTTGATTCAACATGAATGTGAGGAATTATATCACTTATTAGAGTCTCAAGGTGAGCCTAAAGGGGTAAGACCTTAAGTCCAAGTCTACAACTAGACTAGTTATATACCCTACCTGACCAAATGAGATGTCATGATGTGTAATCAAGGAAGATGAAGGGTGTTTCAAATTGTTTGAAAATTTTATATGTTATGTGATCATGTAATTTAGGTGTATATCACATGGAAAGAGGCATGAAAGTAAGTTTCAAGGCCTAATATAGTTTGCAGGTAAAGGTCTAAGCAAGCAAAGAGAGAGAGATGGTGACCAAATGAGGTATGAGATTTAGATTTCAAGATAAGAATGAGAATTTGAAAATTTTTAGTGGCATGATATATTATCCTATATGTTTGACCAAGTCTGATGTCATGGTTTTGAATATAATTCATGACAAGTGGTTTTGAGGTCTCTCATGTGCACTGAATGAAACATTCTCAACCCAAGAAGAAATTTAAAGTGTTTATTAGAATGTGTAACCTATGCATGATAATATAATATATTTATGGTATATGGGGAGTAATCTACCTAAAAATTACATTAATTAGTTTTTTTAATGAGTGGCTAAGCTTTATGAATGATCATTAATATTGGAAGATGGTTTAAACCCTACAAGAACCCTAATAATGACCCAATATGAAATAAGTTATTCTAAAGTGATCATAATGGATTTTAATGTCTATTTAATTGATTTTAAGATGTATTAAAATATCATAGGCATCTCTAGGTGTGATTGGTTTATTAGGTGAGTGAGTGGAACTTACAAGAAAGGCCTTGTTTCTTGAAGATTTATTATAGCAGTCAGAGTTGACCAAGTCAGAGTTACCAAATATATGGAGGAAAAAGATTAAGACTTGTATTTTATGTTCATGGTGGTTTATGATCAGGTTAAATCACTCAAGTTTTCTAATTTGGTCAGCTAAAACAACCTATCACTAACAAACCTAATGGTGCAAATAGTGAGAAAACTAGGTAGAAGCAAGAAGTTACTTAGGGATGTGTTATCATAGATTAGGGATAAATATAAGTGCACGGAGATTTTTTTCAATAATTTTAAGAAATTTTAATTATTTATATAAGTTTTGAAGTTCAGTGGATATGATCAAAATGTTGCTCATAAGTTGACTTGTCTTATTTAGATAAGATAGTGAGGTACAAGACTATGAGATTGGTCTACAAGGATAATATTTCCATTTGACCATGTTATCTTTATATCTAATAATTTTATAATAATCTCATAATATCATCCAAATAAATTTAATGTCTCTAAAATTGGTCCTACAATTGTTGAAGGTCATTGTTTCCATGATTATGTTTTGAGGCTAGTTGGCAGTTCAAACTGAGTATTTTACAGAGAAAGATTTGAGTCATTTTGCCTTGAATTGTGAAGTATAAAGAGCATGGTGATGAAAATATGATAATTTATCTTCTGTATGTGTATTTTTTTCCATTTTTTTTTGGAAAAATTGTTTTTTTCTTCAATTGTCAAGACAAACTTTCTAGGTATGCACATGCCTAATTGTGAATAGTGTTAATGGCATGCTTCAAGTGGTGATTGGAGATAAAAGTTATCATAGACCTAATATTATATTATTATGGGTATATTTGAGTGAAATATTATATTTTACTACCATTTTATGAATTTTAAAGTATTCCCAAGAGTTCAAAAGGTAATGTGCGCCAATGAAGGCCTAATTGTAATTAGGCCTCCTTAATGCCTAAAAGGGGTTTTGGTCTTATATGCTATGAATGACCTATTTTAATGTGTAATTAATGTTTTTGGAATGTAATAAGTCATATTAAATTTAAAATTTAAGTGATAAAGTGTCTATGGCTGACCAAATGGTGTATGAGCAAGAGCCTAGTATAAGAACAAGGCCTAATAGGCTTAAGTGTCTAGTTGGATAATGAGTTAGTTGAAGTGAAGCATATAGTAATTTGAAGAGCTGAAGGAGGGATTGTAGAACATAATAAGGGTTCATATAAAATATCATGAAGATATAACATGGGATATTTACATTAATATAAAGGTCAAATGACTTAATCTATCTTGAAGAGAGCTAGTTGAGCGAAGGATCCTAGAAGGCAGTTTGAGAGGGATAAGAGTGTGAAGAGTTGAAGAAGTAGTCATCATCATTTGGTTGAGAAATATTATGTAATAAATGTTATAAAATTAATTATGTGGATAATTTGGTGCTGATTCATCTAGGGGTTTGGTGCATCCTTGCAAGTAGGTGCTTGTTAAAACCTACTCAAGTGGGTGCTTGACTAGTTGGGGTTGGTTATCCAAGTGAAGTTGGAGCTTTAATAAATATTGATGTTTGTATTATAGTAATATATTCCATTTGTATATATCATTATGTTTTATTTCCATTGAGTTTTTATCACTCAAATAAGCATTTTATGTGTTATGTTCTTATCTCATGCTTATGACTCTTAATGTGTTACTAGTTCACTATATTATTTTGATAGTTCATGAATTATAAAGTAAACTTGTAAATTTTTTTGAAGAATAATTCACCTCCCACCTCTTATTAATTATTATTCCAACATATCTTTCATGCATTGATTCAAATCTCTTATTTCTAGTCTTTCATTGGATATGACATGTTGTTTTCCCTCCTCAAAGGATGCCCACTCACTCTTTGCAAACTGTAATGAGTTTCTCAGCATTTAAATGAGATGAATAGGGATAACTTGGCCAATTTATACACTTATATCTATATTTATTATTACTATTCCATTCTTTAACATCTTCATGAGTAGCTGAGAATTTTGTTCTTTCTTAGCTTGCATTTTCCTAGTTATACACTCCTTAAACCTTAACTCATGCTGATGGAAAGATTGATATGACTAATATGAAGTTGAAAAGATTTATAAGGATGATGAGAAGATAAGGAAGAGTAAGACTCTTGATAGTAAGTTTGGTCATATTGATAGCTAACATCATATGGAGGGTAATTAAGGTCATTGTATTGTTGATATGTATCAACATAGGGCTAATATGGATTATTAGTTGATTGGTAATGATTATTAGACTACTGGTAACGATAATTTTTTTTGACAAGGATAAACATAAGCTTGAAATTGATCATGAACTTGGGTAAAAAAAATACTCCAAACTCATCCATGAAACCTCATGAGAAAGGTAAAATAGAAAGAATACTTTCTTGAAAGAATACCTGGGCTATTAAAATTGGTTGAATGTGCTCAGAGTTACCATTGGTACTTATGTTAATTCCTCTAAAGTCTTTTACATTGAAAAACAACACCAATAACTCTTCAATGGGTGAAATTACTTGTCCCCCCTTAGGATGCCAAAACTATTATCAACAAAAGTTACATCCATTGAGGAGGTTGTTCAATATTTCTCACTTAAGTGATAGCATGGAAACAATCCTAGGTTTTGGGTGACTTAAATAATGGATTAAACCTCTAGATAGGGTTAGCTCCCTTGATGTATCACTTAAGAACTATAAATTAAGCCTACTAACTTGAAATGGAAAAAGAAGGGATAACTAAGAGAAAACTAACTAAATAAGTGATGCACCAAAATTATTGATAAGTACCACACATCTATAAATGTGCAATGAGTATGAAGCCAACCTATTCAATATGAAGGTGGCAGATGATTATTAGGAAAGGAGGGATGGATTTCAAGAGGTATAAACTTCACTAATGAAATATTTCCTCACATAGCCTTCATAATACCACTTAAACATTTTATATGACCTACAAAAGTGAGTTACAACTGCATATAGATGAAAAAATGAGATAACATGTCGAGGATAACTAAATCAACACTAGAAAATATTAATCATTCTTATATAAACACTAAAATACAATAATAAGAGAGGTAAAAATGTCTTATTTTTTACTTAATGTAGAGAGGATACAGAAGATGATTAGTCAAACATTAGTCTAATAAACCAAAGGAAGAATGCATAAAAACAAACCAAATTAAGCATATCTATTCATGTGGGAATTCATAATGATAATGAAAGACAAGTGAAAGAAAGTAAGAAATATATACCTTCCCAAGTGAATCCATTCTCCAAAATTGGCTCAAAAGCATGTTCTCCCTTGATCAAGCATTCTTGTCTTTATCAACAATCGTGGAAAACTCCTCCAATGTCTCAAGAACACTTTGTAAAACCTAGGCTCATGATTTGGAATCACTAAACTAGCCTATCAATGAAGCTTGTAAACAAAATCAATGATCAAATGCAAAATATTGTGGAAACAATTTAAAATTATAAATTTATAATATTTGAGTTTAAAAATGATGTTCATGGCCTTTGTATTTATAGATTTCCAAGATTGCTTAGAATCAACCATGACCGTCCATCTCAAGATTGAGATGTGTGGTCATGGATTAATTGAATTATGTAATTAAAATCCATAATTATCTTCATCATGACTTTGGAAAAAGGGACATTAATGAGGCATGGGAAGTAATAAAGAGGCATGGGAGACCCATAATCTTGATATTTTATGTACTTATGACTTGATGGATGCCACCCCATAGGTGACATTACTTGATGGTGCAGATAATAGAAAATAATTTCCAAAAATAAATATTCAACAACTCTCATAGAAAATCCACTTAAGCTCTTTATTTAGATCAATTAGAATTAAAAAAGGTTAATCAACTTTGTGTAATTTATTTGGAAATTAGCCCTCAATTAATCAAAATGGTCAAAAAGTCATATTACTCAGTTATAATTTGACTCAAGAAGAATTGGAATGTGGTGTTAGATGTGTTAGAACCGTATTCCCATTTAGAATGTTTCCAACATAAAATAACAAAGGTACATGACATTTACGAATGAATTAGAAGAAAAGAGTGATCTAGAGCACAAAAAGCCAAAATCATCATTTTAACTTGAAATAAATTGATCAAAGTTAGCTAGCCCATAAATTACATTGCCCCATTTAGGGATACCTTAACCTAAATTGGCACTTCTAAATGACAAGTTTGAAACATTTAGTTTGTTTTATGAATTTTGACCTAAAATGTGAATTTGAGTGTAATTCAAGTAAGATTGACAATTTCAACACAAATGGTGTTAGGAATTAGATGTCTACATTTTACCCCTATTTAAGAAGGCATAGCGAAACATTCAGGTGAAGCAACATCTTTTTAAAGAAAAGAGTTATTAAGAAGAAATTAGAATAGACCCATGATGCCCCCTTGAGAGGACATACTAGGATGGAAGAAAAGGATGGAATATCTAAAAGAGAGAGAAAGTGAGAGGTTAACCTATGGAATAGATCACATCCAGATGAGCTAATGCTTGCACATGTGATTACCATCAATGATAAAAATATAATTATAATTATAATAGGACCCAGAGATAGAGGGAATGGGAAAGATACAATCCATAAATGTAAAGTATACACTATAAACATACCCAATTTGATAGTATAAGTTATGCACTTACATCATTGATCAATCTCAAGACAAGTTACATACTAAATATTGCCATCATGGGTAATAGTGTGGAGAATTTAGAATTAGAGGAAAAGAGAGAATGTTCTACCTCAGGAAGAGAAGCACCACTAGGATGGAGTATCCAAAGAGAATATAATAAGTACTCTAGTAGAGTAAATATTATCATGATAAAATAGTTTTGCCCCTGTAGGGCTAATTTTGATCATTAATAAAGAATAAATAATGGTTTACCCCTATAGATCTGATTTGATTCAAACATGGTTCAAATGGTGGTCCCTAGCATGGTCAATTGGCAAGAAAAATAGCTCAAAGATATAACCCAAAAGATAGGTTAAAGCGAGCACACGCAAACATACATGAGATGGTGTAATGGCTTAGAAAGCCATATAAAACCAAGAATATGAGAATGCACAAAGTGATGAAAGATAAGAAAAAAAATAATGAAAGAGAGCTGAGTTTACCTCAATATAAATTGAGCACTACCTACATAGTTCCATGGATGCATGTTCTAACATGAACTTTAGGCCAATGTAGTTCACCCATGTTTGGGAGAGAATGGAATGAGGAATGATGAAAAATGACCAAGAATTGATTAGAATCATAGTGTATGCAAAGATATCCATGTATAAGCATATATTTGAGTGCTAAAATACATAATACCTAGATGCCTAATTCCATATCATGATCCTAGATTATGCAAAGTGTTCTTGAAAGTTGTTCATTAGAGTGATGTTGACGTTAAGACTTTAAGACCCAAGCATAAAGTTCTTGATATAAAAAAAATAAATTAGGAATCATAAGTATGAATAAATTAAAATGACATAAGATTCTAATTGTGTTGATTTGATTCAAATGTGAACACCTATAACTAAGGATAATGGTAAAATAATGACCAAAACCAGAGTTATAGCTATTTACATTTAAATAAAAAAAGTAAAGACTAAGAAAAGGATAAACATAAATGAACATAATATTGAAATAAATATATGATCATTCAAGACTTAAGGAGGAACAATTTTTTTTAAAAACAAACAACAAGAACATCTGAACAACATGAGACCAAGATATGAATAATCATGATTGATGTGGACCATCAAGGCATTTTTAATCACAAAAGAGAAAAGCAAAATAAAATAGGAAAATAAGAAACCAACAAAAATAAAATAAACAAAATGGTCTAATAACCATGTAATAACATAAGATCAAGATATAAACAATCAAGATCCATGTGAATCACCAAGATGTTCTAAAACACAAAAGAGATAAGTAAAAACATATAGGGAAACACAAAACCAAAATGAGACAAGAAGTAATAAAAAAATAAAAGGAGAAGAAATAAAAGGAGAGGTGTGAAATCACAACAAAACACAAATAAAACACCAAGAAGACTCAAATAAACACAAACAAACAAAAACTAAGTTAGTGTAATTTAAAGACAAATGTTCATACGTATGCGGTAGGGGTATTACTTTCCATCATAACATAACAAAGAAAAATGACACAATAATTTTTACCTAATTAAAGAGGAATAATGACAGAAGAAATAGGGGAAGAAAAGAAAAGGAGGGGGTTGGTCGAGTTGACTCCAGTGTACAAGACAAGTGGACGCTGCCTACGTAATTCCATGGATACATATTCCAACATGAACTTCATGCCAAATATATTTCTCCTAGGAAATGGAATAGAAGAAAAATGATGATTAGATCAAGATGATTTATAGAATAAATGGAAGATATGACAAATAAATGAGAATGGTCTTGAAAATAACAAGATGATGGGATGAGAAAGAATTATCTTGCAAAATAGCAAGTGTGTTGGACAAGATGAACTAGTGTTTCTTTGCTTGAAAAATGGTAAAAGCATAACATAGTGGAATGGGAATGTAAAAATCTACAAAATCATGAGAAAATTTAGAGAGGATTACATAACATGATGAGTCAAAAATTATTACAATAAACCAAAATAAGAATGCATAAGAACAAACCAAATTAAGCCTATCTATTCATGTGGGAATTAATATGATAATGAAAGACAAATGAGAGAAGTAATACATCTATACTTCCCAAGTGAATCCATTCTCCAAAATTAGCTCAAAATCATGTTCTCCCTTGATCAAGAATTATTGTATTTATTAAAAATGGTGGCAAACTCCTCCAATGTCTCAAGAACACTCCACAAAACCTAGGCTCATGATTTGGAATCACTAAACTAGCCTATCAATGAAGCTTTTAAATAAAATCAATGATCAAATGCAAAGGATTGTGGAAATAATTTAACATTATAACTTTACAATATTCAAGCTTCTAAAATATGTCCATGGGATCTATATTTATATATTTTCAAGAATGACTAGAATCAACCATAACCATCCATTTCAAGATTAAGATGTGTGGTCATGGATTAATTAAATTATGTAATTAAAATATATAATTATCTTCATCATGACTTTGGAATAAGGGACATTAATGAGGCATGGGAGGTAATAAAGAGACATGAGAGATCCATAATCTTGATATTTTATGCACTTATGACTTGATGGATACCACCCCATAGATAACATCACTTGATGATACAGATAATAGAAATCAATTTCCAAAAAGAAATATTCAACAACTCTCATGGAAAATTCACTTATGCTCTTGATTTGGATCAATTAGCCTTAAACAAGGTTAATCAACATTTGTGCAATTTATTTGGAAATTATGCCTCAATTAATCAAAATGGTCAAAAATTCAAATTACTAGGACGTAATTTGATTCAGAAAGAATTGGAAGGTGACGTTAGATGTGTTGGAACCATATTCCCATTCCCGATGTTTCCAATAAAAAATAACAAAGGCATGTGATGTGTATCAATGAATTAGAAGAAAAGAGTGATCTAGAACATAAAATGGCAAAGTCATCATTTTAAATCAAAATTGTAGAGAGGAATAGATAACATGATTAGTCAAACATTAGTCTAATAAACCAAATAAAAAATGCATAAGAACAAACCAAATTAAGCCTATCTATTCATGTGGGAATTACTAATGACAATGAAAGAAAAATGAAAGAAAATAAGAAATATATACCTTCCCAAGTGAATCCATTCTCCAAAAGTAACTTAAAATCTTGTTCTTCCTTGATCAAGCATCCTTTTATTTATTGACAATGGTGAAAAACACCTCCAATGTCTCAAGAACACTCTACAAAACCTAGGCTCATGATTTGGAATCACTAAACTAGCCTATCAATGAAGCTTGCAAACAAAATCAATGATCAAATTTAAAGGATTGTGTAAATAATTTAACATTATAAATTTACAATATTCAAGATTAAAAATTATGTCCATGGCCTCTCTATTTATATATTTTCAATAATGACTAGAATAAACAATGAGGCATTGGAGGTAATAAAGAGACATGGGAGACCCATATTCTTGATATTTTATGCACTTATGGTTTACTCGATGCCACCCCATAGATGACATCACCTGATGATGTAGATAATAGAAATTAATGTCAAAAAAAAAATATTCAACAAATCTCATGGAAAATCCACTTAAGATCTTGATTTGGATTAATTATCCTTAAACAAGGTTAATCAATATTTGTGTAATTTATTTAGAAATTAGCCCTCAATTAATCAAAATGGTCAAAAAGTCATATTACTCAATCATAATTTGACTCGAGAATAATTGGAAGGTGAAGTTAGATGAATTGGAAACGTATTCCCATTTAGGATGTTTCCAACACAAAATAACAAAGGTACATGATGTGTACCAATGAATTAGAAAAAAAGAGTGATCTAGAGCATAAAAAGGCAAAATTATCATTTTGAATCGAAATGAATTGATCAAAGTTACCTAGCCCATAAATTACATTACCCCATTTAGGGATACTTTGAACTAAATTAGCACTTGTAAATGACAAGTTCAAACCATTTAGCACATTTTATGGATTTTGACTTAAAATGTGCATTTGAGTGCAATTCGAGTAAGATTGACAATTTCAACACAAATGGTGTTAGGAATTAGATGTCTATATTTTACCCCTATTTGAGAAGGTGAAGTGAGACATTCAGGTGAAAAAACATATTTTCAAAGAAAAAGTTGTCAAGAAGAAATTGGAATAGACCCATGATGCCCCCTCAAGAGGACATACTAGGATGGAAGAAAAGGATGGATTCTTGAAAAGAGAGAGAAAGTGAGATATTAACCCATGGAATAGATCACATCCAGATGAGCTAATGCTTTCATGCATGATTACCATCAATGATCAAAATATAAAGAGAGGTATAATAGGCCCTAGAGATAGGGGGAATGGGAAAGATACAATCCATAAATGTCAGGGACACATTGTAAATGTATCCAATTTAAGAGTACAAGATACATGCTTATGACATTAATCAATATCGAGATAAGTTACAAACTAAAATATTTATATCATGGGATTTAATCTAGAGAGATTAGAATTAGAGGAAAAAATGGAGCGTTCTACTTTAGGAAGGAAATCAACACTAAAATAGGGTCTCTAAAGAGAAGCTAATAATAAGTGCCCTAGTAGAGCAAATATGATCATGATAAAACAATTTTGCCTGAGTGGGGATAATTTTGATCATTGATAAAGAATAAATAATGGTTTGCCCCTATAGATTTGATTTGATTCAGATGTGGTTCAAATGGTGGGCCCTAACATGGGCAATTGACAAGTAAAATAGCTCAAAGATATAACCCAAAATATAGGTTAAAGTGAGTGGGCACAAACCTACATGTGATGGTGTAATGAATTAGAAATCCATATAAAATCAATCATATAAGAATGCAAAAAGTGATGAAAGAGAAGAAAATAAGAATGAAAGATAGCTAAGCTAACCTCAATAAAAATTGAGAACTGCCTACATAGTTCCATGGACTCATGTTCCAACATGAACTTTAGGCCAATGTAGTTCACCCATGTTTGGGAGAGAATGGAATGAAGAATGATAAAAATTGACTAAGAATTGATTAGACTCACAATTTATGCAAAGATATGCACATCTAAGCATAGATTCGAGTGCTAAGATGGATAATACCTAGATGCCTAATTCCATATCATGAGTCTATATTAAAGAAAAATGTTCTTGAGAACTATTCATCGAAGTGATGTTGGCATTAAAATTTTGAGACCTAAGCACAAAGTGATTACTATAAAAAAATAAATTAGGCATGATAAGTATGAATAACTTAGAATGACATAAGATTCTAATTATGCTGAGTAGGTTCAAATGTGACTACCTATAACTAAAGATAATGGTAAAACAATGACCAAAACTAGAGTTACAACTATTTACATTTAAATAAAAAAGTAAAGACAAAGAAAAAGATAAACATAAATAAACCTAATCTTTGAATAAAGATATGTCAATCAAGACTTAAGTAGGAACAAAAATGTTTAAAAAATAGCAAGAACATCTGAACAACATGAGACCAAGATATGAATAATCAAGATCCATGTGGACCATCAAGAGGTACTTAAAAAATAAATAAGTAGACCAAATGGGAAAGCAAAATACCAGATAACAAACAATAATCAAATATACACACACAAATGTTTTTGAATGTTTTTAGAATTTTCTAAGTATCTCAACTCGATTAAGGATTAAGAGATATAGAATGGTCTAGCTCATGAATAGACGAGAGCAAACCAACTTAAAATGCTTACAATACGGTGAGAGCATATGATTAGAGGGACTGAGTTGACCTTGACATTAATCAAGCATGACCTATATAACCCCAAAATAATCCAAACTCATAATAATTATGCCCACATAAAAGGTGATAAAAAACCAACTAGGTCACAACAAGTTTACAAACAAAGGTGAATGATAAGATAAATGATAATAGTAATGACCAGATGATGTGGCAATGCATGATAAAAAGGCATTGTACCTAATTTTTCCAAAGGTGTTTATAATTATGAAACAATATCATAATACTAATTTTTCTAAATATGGTTATAATCAAGGGTACCAAAACAATACTGATTTGCCCATAGGTGGTTATAATCAGTGATACCAAATAAGATAATAAAAGAAAGATAACTTGATAGATCAAATGTCACACTACTTATATAGACTATTATTTAACACAACATTCAAAAACTATTTAAACTAGATCAAAATCCCCCCACAAAAAATGTAGGATGAACTAAAGGAAATAATATCAAAAATGGGATTGATAAAATGACTAAAATTAAGCCTTGGTCAATAGTAAAGAAATGGTATAATGAAATGATCAAAAGAAAATTGGCTATAGGTTACATACCTTTATTATTTTGTGTTGGAAACATCCTAAATGGGAATATAGTTCCAATATATATATATATATATATATAACGTTACCTTCCAATTCTTTTTGAGTCAAATTATGATCGAGTCGAGACAAGATAACTACATAGCCTCTGTAAAAGAAAGTGCTACTAGTGATGAATGATATAAGTAGGTAATAAATGGGTGGGTGATAATGGAATGTATAATGGATGGAAAAAAAATGATGATCAATACTTTTAGTATGTAATATTTTTGATACCAGATTTGATATAATTCTGGTTGTGGCAGGGCTGAAGACCTCTGAAGATGTTCTCAATAGGACCACCAGATTATTATATTAATTAATCTTGAGAGTAGCTTCCATTTGATTATGCTGTAGATTGGAAGCTATTTTAATTTAATCTTTAATAATATCTCTAGTAAATAGTGAATAAATTTTGTGCTCAGCTATTGGTGCCTCGATGAGGTTTTCACCAATGAATTTGTTCTAATCATCCCATAACACGTCTGAGAAGGTTTCAGAAATCGATGTTAACTTTTGACTTTGATTATCTTTTAGAACCTTCAAAATGGTTTCAATAAAATATGCTAAGTTTGATATTTGCTTATCCCCTAGTGCCTCTGAAAAGGTTTCATGAGGAGATTGTTCTTATTTTGAATGAATTTGGTCATGACCCCACTGATATTCTATAAATGGTATGTCACCATGGATGTAGTTTAACAAAGTGTGATTTTTTTAGTCCCAATTGACACTTGTGGGAGGTGAAATGTCAATATAATGGCTATGTTGGATGGTCATAATGGGATGGTGAAAGGCATCACAATCCTCATAGAAGATACTAGGATAAATTATGTCCATGCTGAAATAATCATCCTCAAAAACCATAGAAAGATCACAAATATATTCAAATTGATCTAAAAGGCAATTGTAACCAATGTTGTAATAGCCAATACTATAATCTATTTATGAACCTAATTTTGAAGCAAGGGACTCTGAATCCAATGTCACAACTGATGTTGATTCTATTCTTGATGCTAAATCTAATGTCAGTTCAAAAATAGAACTTGACTCTAATATTGATTTTTCATTTGATATGGTTGTTTCGATAATGTTTTGCTAAATGCTTAATTTTTGACAAGTATGGCCTATGATGACATAATGGGATCAATAAAAAATAATTCATCTTGGAAGGGTTCAACATAGTTTGGCTCATCTAAGTGAATCCCCTAAAAAAGAGGGTACCACTTAAGGGACATCTCGATAAAATCATGTCTATCAAAGTGAGACTCCTCAACGAATTTGAAAAGATCAAGAGACAACTCTACTGAGACTGTCTCATCAAGGAGATGAGGCTCTTTAAAAATAGGTAAAATATGAATAGGTAACTTATCATAGTTTGAATTATCATAAATGGGTGTTTCAACAATAACATTTTACTTTTGGTTCACAATTGGTTACAAAAGATCAATTTTGAACACATTTTGATCCTCATAAAATGGCTCTTGAAGAGGTAATCATTCTTGTTTAGGCTTGAAGATCAACACAAATTTTTTAAAGTGGGGAACATTTTGGTTTAGTGGGAATAATGGTTTGGGGTTCAATAATGGACTCGTCAAAAATTATACTATTGAAGAAGGGATCAAACGAAACTAGTTCATCAAATGGAGGTTGTTTAACAATAGGTTCATCAAAAATTGGTGATGGGCCAAGAATGGTAAAAATTACATGCTTCTTAGTTTGGTTTCTCATGTGAACCAAAGGATGAGGTCCTAAAATGGTAATGACTAGATGCTTCTTAGTTTGGTTACATGTGCAAACCAAAGGAAGAAGTCCTAAAATGGTGATCATTGGATGCTTCTTAGTTTGGTTGCCTGTGTGAACCAAAGGAGGAGGTCCTAAAATGGTATCAACTAGATGCTTCTTAGTTTGGTAGCTCATGCAAACCAAAGGAGGAGGTCCTAAAATGGTAACGACGAGATGCTTCTTAGTTTGGTTGCTTGTGCAAACCAAAAGAGAAGGTATTAAAATGGTGATCCTGACACATTATGGAGTTTGATTACTCACACAAGCTAAAGCATCCAAGTATTCTTGATAAACCCAATCATTCTAATCATGAGTTGGATCTTGACTATGTTTTCATGATTGATTTTTGTGAGGTTGATAGAAATATATCTCACAAACCATATTGTCACCATAGGGGTCTTGACTAAAGTCATAAAAGTCATTTTGTGCATCCATTCTATCATAAGTTGGATTATCTATGACTGCGCCATAAGTGTAGTTAGACATATCTATATTTAATTAAGAAAGCTCCAAAAATAAAAAGACTTTGAGTTCTTCAAACTCTAAAAAGTAATGTTTAAAAGACAAAAGGTTCAACCTTGGTCAAAAGGGTGAAGATGCATCTCAAAAGTAGTTTGTGCCAAGATTTGGCATAAAACAACCTAACATCAAATGTCTAATGTCAAAGGTTTTTTTATAAGAAATGTTGCATTCTCCCAAACAAAGGCATAAAAATGATGAGGATAGGAACTCGAACAAACAAATAATCAATAGTGTTCAAAATTGAGTAATTATTTAACCAAAGTTATGTAAATCAAAAGAAAAAGATCTATGTACTACCCCATGAATTGAGGCCTAAGTAGAAATCAATCAATGTTTGGATACAAACTTGACAAGGTTAATTTAAAATGCAATGTTGAAGACTAGGATTGGACCAAATAAGCTAGACAAGAGTAGACAACATAATGATGTATAAAGAAGGTCCAAATGGTATACATGACATGGTTTGAAATAAGTGGTTTTTGATACAATGGTAAACAATTTCTTGAAACAAATTGAGTAGCCTAATGGTGTAAACATAATCGAATGATGTGATCAATTATTATGTTTCAAAAACTCAAAGGAAAAAATGGTTTGACATGATTTGGGCAGCATAATTCTACCCTTCTCAACTCAAATATAATATTTTGACATGGTTATAAATAATCAATCAATTTTTAGTCTCAAAACATACTAAGTAAAAATGACCAAAATACACTAAGTATAATCATCCAAATCTTAACAAGATAATGGCAAAATGAGGTTGACTAAAACTAATTAGTTTTTTATAATTCTAGGGAAATCAATTGCACAATAACTTTCATGTCAAATGATGCAAAAAATCCATAGATTTTGGGTCCACATCACTTGAATTTTTATAAAAAGGTCTAGTCCTTTTTGCAACCACTACATCCTATTGTTCACTCAGTGTAGTGCGATTTCCAATTGTGCACATTACCTCCCATTTGTACTCCAACACTAAAATGTGGTTTAACTACTCAAACCTCCAATCCTAGTGGGATCAATTTGAAGTCAATGTCATGAGGTGAAACCTTAGGTAAAAGCTTCCCTAAAGAACTTGTGGGAGGTAATGACATCCCCCTCACAAGCCAAGTTTGCATGAAAATAAAAAACATAAAATAGAAAGACTTTAGGGTCATGTCAAGGTCACCCAATACTATTATGAGTTTTTGGGGAGTGCTTTAAATGACTTTATTTTTATGCCTTAGACTAGGCTTTTTGCAATAGGAATGGGGCTTTTAATTCCATGGGTTCCCTAAAGGGGATAAGTGGAAGAGCATACATGTGGTATCCCTCTCTTTGCCAAACAAACTAGATCAAACAATTAATTGAATATAAAAAGCTTAGAAAGGTGAGTTCATTTTTAAGTACCAAGTTGAAAGATTAGGTGGTGATATTTTGATCCCTTGGTCTTAAGTTGTAATTTTAAAAGCCTAACTTATCAAAACATTCACTTAAGCACCTAAATTATTCATTAAGCTCAAAAATAAAGTTCCTGATTCATTTTAAAACACTCAAATAAAGTGTGAAAGGCATTAATTTAGTTTGTTTAGATGACTTTCCATGTAGATGTTGCTATAAAAATGTTAGCAAGTTGCTTAACTTTGAATCAATTTTGAGGATGAAACAAGAATTTTTGAAAAATGAGCTATTAGGTTGACATTCGAGTTGGGTTGATAGTTGAGTCGGGTTGATAGATGAGTTGGGTTGGAAGCCGAGTCAGGTTGATAAGTGAGTTGGGTTGGATAGGTGAGTTGGGTTGGAAAGTGAGTTGGGTTAGACATGCAAGTTAGGTTGGATAGGTGAGTTAGGTTGATATGTGAGTTAGGTTGCATAGGTTAGTTGGGATGAATAATAGCCTAGTTGGGATAAACTAGAGTTGAGTCAAGACAAACTAATGTTGAGTTTGGATAAACCAAAGTTGAGTCAAGTTGAACCAAAGCTGAGTTGGGATGAACTAGAGCTGATTCAAGCCAAACTAGAATTGAGTTGGGATGAACCAAAGCTGAGTCAAGTTAAATTAGAGCTGAGTTGGGATGAACTAGAGCTGAGTTATATTGAAATAGAGCTAAGTTGGGATGAACCAAAGTTGAGCCAGGTTGAACTAGAGCTGAGTTGGGATGAACTAGAGCTAACTTGGGCCAAATAAGAGTTGAGTTGGGATGAACTAGAGTTGAGTTAGGTTAAACTAGAGCTGAGTTGGGATGAATTAGAGCTGAGTTGAATTGAACTAGAGTTGAGTTGGGCCATCCTAAAAATAAAATCATGGTTTATAAAAATGGACATTTTTGTTCAATTTTTTATTTTTTTGATTCCATACTCTAATAGCCTACATGACAATAGTTAGTAGGTTGCTTGTAAAGGATTTATGAGAAAATTTGTGGGCTGTGGTCCCACCAGGTCTGCCAAAATGTAGGAGGATTATATAACATGATTAGTCAAACATTAGTCTAATAAACTAAAGGAAGAATGCATAAGAACAAATTGAATTAAGCCTATCTATTTGTGTGAGAATTACTAATGATAATGAGAGACAAATAAAAGAAAGTAAGAAATATATAACTTTACAAGTGCATCCATTCTCCAAAAGCATCTCAAAAGCATGTTCTCCCTTGATCAAGCATCCTTGTCTTTATCAACAATGGTGGCAAACTCCTCCAATATCTCAAGAACACTCCACAAACCTTAGGCTCATGATTTAGAATCACTAAACTAGCTTATCAATGAAGCTTGCAAACAAAACCAATGATCAAATTCAAAGGATTGTGAAAACAATATAGCATTATAAATTTGCAATATTCAAGCTTAAAAATAATGTCCATGGCCTCTCTATTTATAGATTTTCAAGAATGACTATAATCAACCATGACCATCCATCTCAAGATTGAGATGTGTGGTCATGGATTAATTAAATTATGTAATTAAAATCCATAATTATGCTCATCATGACTTTGGAAGAAGGGACATTAATAAGGCATGGAAGGTAATAAAGAGGCATGGGAGACCCATAATCTTGATATTTTATGCACTTATGGATTGATGGATGCCACCCCATAGAGGACATCACCTGATGATGCAGATAATAGAAATCAAATTCCAAAAAAAAATATTCAACAACTCTCGTGGAAAATCCACTTAAGCTCTTTATTTGGATCAATTACCCTTAAACAAGGTTAATCAACATTTGTGTAATTTATTTGGAAATTAACCCTTAATTAATCAAAATGGTCAAAAAGTGATATTACTTGATCATAATTTGACTTGAGAGGAATTAGAATTGTATTCCCATTTAGGATGTTTTCAACACAAAATAAGAAAGGTATATGATGTGTACCAATGAATGAGCAAAAAAGAGTGATCCATAGCACAAAAAGACAAAATCACCATTTTGACTCAAAATGAATTGATCAAAGTTAACTAGCCCATAGATTTCATTGCCCCATTTAGGGATACTTTGACCTAAATTAGCACTTGTAAATGACAAGTTGGAACTATTCAATGCATTTTATGGATTTTGACCTAAAATGTGCATTTGAATGCAATTTTATTAAGATTGATAATTTCAACATAAATGGTGTTAGGAATAAGATGTCTATAGAAATGAATTGATTAAATTTAGCTAGCCCATTAATTGCATTACCTAATTTAGGGACACTTTGACCTAGATTGGCACTTGTAAATGACAAGTTTGAACCATTTAGCATGTTTTATGGATTTTGACCTAAAATGTGTATTTGAGTGCAATTTGAGTAAGATTGATAATTTCAACATAAATGGTGTTAGGAATTGGATGTCCACATTTTGCCCTATTTGAGAAGGCATGTGAGATATTTAGGTGAAGCAATGTATTTTCAAATAAAATAGTTTTCAATAAGAAATTGGAACAAACCCATGATACCCTCTCTAGAGGACATACTAGGATGGAAGAAAAGGATGGACTCTCGAAAAGAGAGAAAGTGATAAATTAACCCATGGAATAGATCACATCCAAATGAGCTAATGCTTGCACAAGTGATTACCATCAATGATAAAAATATAATTAGAGGTATAATAGGCCCCAAAGATAGGGGGAATGGGAAAGATACAATCCATAAATGTAAAGTACACAATGTAAGCATACCCAATTTGAGAGTACAAGCTTTGCACTTATGGTATTGATCAAACTCAAGATAAGTTTCACACTAAATATTGCCATCATGGGAAATAGTGTGGAAATCTTAGAATTAGAGGAAAAGAGAGAATGTTCTACTTCAGTAAGGGAAGCACCACTAGAATGGGGTCTCTAAAGAGAATATAATAATAAGTACTCTAGTGAAGTAAATATGATCATGATAAAATAGTTTTGCCCCAGTAGGGCTAATTTTGGTTATTGATAAAGAATAAATAATGGTTTTCCCCTATAGAGCTGATTTGATTCAGACGTAGTTTAGATGGTAAGCCCCAACATGGGTAAGTGGCAAGAAAAATAACTTAAATAATAACCTAAAATATAGGTTAAAGAGAGTGGGCACAAAGATACATGTGATGGTCTAATGGCTTAGAAAGCCATATAAAATAAAGCATATGAGAATACAAAAAGTGATGAAAGAGAAGAAAATAAGAATCAAAGATAGTTGCACTAACCTCAATAGAAATTGAGCATTGCCTACATAGTTCCATGGACTCATGTTCCAACATGAACTTTAGGCCAATGTAGTTCACCCATGTTTGGGAGAGAATGGAATGATAAAAATTGACCAAAAATTGATTATAATAATAATGTATGCAAAGAGATGCACATCTAAGCATAGAGTTGAGGTGTTAAAATGCATGATATATAGATGCCT
Source organism: Torreya grandis (assembly GCA_037957365.1). Classification (NCBI taxonomy): domain Eukaryota; kingdom Viridiplantae; phylum Streptophyta; class Pinopsida; order Cupressales; family Taxaceae; genus Torreya; species Torreya grandis. The sequence goes on from JARHVA010000316.1 coordinate 4,499,347, forward strand.
AATTCCATATCATGAGCCTATATTATGCAAAGTGTTCTTGAGAATCATTCATCAGAGTTGATGCTGATGTTAAGAACTTGAGACCTCGGTATAAAATGCTTTATATAGTAAAATAAATTAGGTGTCATAAGTATGAATAACTTAGAATGACATAATATTCCAATTACACTGAGCCAGTTCAAATGTGAATACCTATAACTAAGGATAATGGTAAAATAATGACCAAAACTAGAGTTACATATATTTACATTTAAACAAAAAAGCAAAGACAAAGAAAAAAATACATCTTAATAACATGAGATCAATATATGAATAATTGAGATCTATGTGGAAAATCAAGATATACTTTGAAAATAAAACAAAGAAGTAAGACTAAATAGGAAAGCAAAAGACTAGATAACAAAAAATAATCAAATAAACACACAAAGAATATTTTTGAGTTTTTAAATATTTTAAGAAAATGTTAAGTATCTCAACTTGATTGAGGTTTAAGAGATACAAAATGGCTCAGCTCATGAAATGGTGAGAGCATGCCAACTTAAAATTCTTACAATATGGAGAGAGCATATGATAAGAGGGATTGAGTTTAACTCAACATGAATCAAGCATAACCTATATAACCCTAAAATAATTTGAAGTCACAGTAATTTTGCCTACACAAAAGGTGATGAAAAACTGACTACGTTAAAATAAGTTCACAAACAAAGGTGAACTACAAGACAAATGATAATAGTAATGACTAGGTGATATGGTAATGCATGATAAAAAGGTGTTGTACCTAATTTACCATAGGCAGTTATAATTAGGAAAAAACATCATAATACTAATTTACCTAAAGGTGGTTATAATCAAGGGTACCAAAACAATACTAATTTGCCCATAGGCAATTATAATTAGTGATACCAAATAAGATAATAAAAGAAAGATAACTTGCCAGATCAAATGTTACATTACTTCCATAGACTATCATTCAACACGACATTCAAAAACTATTGAAATTAGATCAAAATCCTCCCACAAAAATTGTAGTATGAACTAAAGGAACCAAGGTCAAAAATGGGATTGGTAAGATGACTAAAATCAAGCCTTAGTCAATAGTAAAGAAAAGGTATAATAAAAATAATATAATGAAATGATCACAAAAAATTTGGCTATAGTGGCAAAAAGATTACCCCCAAGTGATGATTGGCTTAGATTTCTCACAAAATGGTGAGAGTGTTATCTTATGTTTCTCATAAAATGATGAGATCATTAAAACTTTGAATAATTGTTCACAATACAGTGAGAGCATAAATAAGGTGATCAAGCTAACCTCAATATAAATTGAGTGCTACCTACATTGTCCCAAAGGACCTCAAGTCAATTTAGATCAAATGACATGGTTCATGGATTATAATGGTATAATAATGCCTTAAAGGGTCTATAGGGTTGTCCCCAAGAGATGAGGCATGGTAATGGCAAATGGTAATTGGAAAAGTGAAAAATGGTTTTGTTGCTCTTGCTGACAGGGAGATGCACTTTCTATTCAATATGTGAGACAATAGAGATGATCAATTATAAAAGTTGCTATCTAATACCCTTTCAGAATAGTTACTCTATCAAGAACTTCTTGTGATCTAGATCTCAATAATGTGTTCATGATCTTCATTATCAATTGATTTTTCTTCCTTTAAACATCGAGACAAGATAACATCGTAGCCTTTGTAAAGGAAAGTGTTACTAGTGATAAATGATATAAGTGGGTAATGAATGGGTGGGTGATAATGAAATGTATAACAAATGGGAAACAAATGAAGATCATGACTTTTAGTCACATGTAATGTTTCTAATGTTAGATTTGACATTTTTTTTATTTGTGGTAGGGTCGAAGACCTCTGAAGATACTCTCAATAGGACTACCCTATTATTATGTTGCTTGATCTTGAGAGTAGATACGATTTGATTATGTTTTAGATTGGAAACTATTTTGATTTGATCTTGAATAATATTTTTAGTAAACAATAAAGAACTTTTGTGCTCAGCTATTGGTGCCTTAATGAGGTTTTTACCAATGAATTCTTTTGATCATCCCATAGTGCCCTGAGAAGGTTTCATGAAGAGATGTTAACATTTTAATTTCATTGTATTCTAGCGCATTTGAAAATGTTTCACTAGAATATGCTAAGTTTCAACTTTGATCATCCCCTGGTTCCTCTAGAAAGGTTTCACTATGAGAGTGCTCTTCAGCTACATGAAATTGGTCTTGGTCCTTTTGATATTTTACAAATGGTATGTTGCCATGGATGTAGTTCAACAAAGTGTGATTTTGTCGATCCCAAATTGGCATTTATGGAAGATGGAATGTCAATAATATGGATATTTTGGGTGGTAATAATGGGATGGTGAAAGGTATCACAATCCTCATAAAAGATAGTAGGAGAAATTATGTCGATGCTAAATTAATCATCCTCAAAAACCATAGAAGGATTATAAATATATTCAAATTGATTTATAAGACAATTGTAACAAATGTTGTAATAATCAATACTATAATCTATTTTTGAATATGATTTCAAAAAAAGAGACTCTAATCCAATGTCACAACTAATGTTGATTTTCATTCTAAATCCGATGTCAGTTCAAAAATGAAACTTGACTCTAATATTGATTCTTCATCTAATATGGTCATTTTGATAATGTTCTGTTGAATGCTAAATTTTTGAGAAGTAATGGCCTGTGATGTCATAATGGGCTCAATAAAAAGTGATTCATCTTAGAAGGGTTCAACATAGACTAGCTCATCTAAGTGAAGCCCCTCAAAAAGAGGGAACTACTCAAGGGATGTCTTCAACAATATTATGTCTATCAAAGTGAGACTCCTCAACGAGTGGGAAAAGATCAAGAGACAACTCTATAGAGACTGAATTGTCAAGGAGATGAGGCTCGTTAAAAATAGGTAACATATGAATAGGTAACTTATCATAGTTTGAATTATCACAAATGGGTATTTAAATAATAAAATTTTATTTTGGTTCAAAATTGATTGAAAAAATCAATTTTGAACACATTTTGATCCTTATAAGATGGCTCTTAAATAAGTAATGGTTCTTGTTTAGGCTCAAAGATCGACATAGATTTTGTAAAGTGGGGAACATTTGGTTTAGTGGGAATAATGGTTTGTGGTTCAATAATGGACTCTTTAAAAATTAGACTATTTAATAAGGGATCAAACATAATTGGTTCATCAAATGGAGGTTTTTCAACAATAGGTTCATCAAAAACTAGTGATGGGCCAAGAATGGTAATAACTAGATGTTTATTAGTTTGGTTTCTCATGAAAACCAAAGGAGAAGGTATTAAAATGGTGATCCTGACACATTATAGAGTTTTAATACTCTCACAACCCAAAGCATCCAAATCTTCCTGATAAACCCAATCATTCCAATCATGAGTTGGATCATAAGTTGGATCTTGACTGTGTTCCCATGACTGATTTTTGTGAGGTGGATAGAAATCTATCTCAAAAAACATATTATCACCATAGGGGTCTTGACTAAAGTCATAAAAGTCATTTTATGTGGCCATTCTATCATAATTTGGATTACCTATGACTGCATCGTAGGTATAGCTAGACATATCTGCATTTAATGAAGAAAACTCTAAAAACAAAAAGACTTAGAGTCTGTAAACTTTGAAAAGTGATGTTTAAAAGATAAAAGGTTCAACCTTGGTCAAAAGGGTGAAGTTTCATCTCAAAATTAGTTGTGCCAAGATTTGGAATAAAATAACCTAACGTCAAATGTCTAATGTCAAAGGTTTTTGAAGAAAGGTTGTGTTCTCCCAAACAAAGGCACAAAAAAATGATGAGGATAGGCACTTGAACAAACAAACAATCAATAGTGTTCAAAATTGGGCAATCATTTAACCAAATTTATGTAACCCAAAATAAAAAGATTATGTAGCAGCCCCAAAAATTGAGGCTTAAACAAAAATCAATCAATGTTTGGATCCAAACTTAACAAGGTTAATTGAAAATGTAATGTTGAAGACTAAAATTAGACCAAACAAGCTAGATAAGAGTAGACAACACAACAACACATAAATAAGGTCTAAATGGTATATATGACATGGTTTGAAACAAATGGTTTTTGATACAATGGTAAACAAGTTCTTGAAACAAATTGATCATCCTAATGGTGTAAGCATGCTCGAATGATGTGATCAATTATTATGTTTTAAAGACTCAAAGGAAAAAATGGTTTGACATGATTTGGGTAGCATGATGCTATCCTTATCAACTCAAATACATGATTTTGACATGGTTATAAACAATAAATCAAGTTTTAGTCTCAAAACATACTAAGCAAAAATGACCAAAATACACTAAGCATAATCATCCAAATCCTAGCAAGGGTATGGTAAAATGGGGTTGAATAAAACTAATTGGTTTTAGAACATTATAAGGGAATAAATTGAAAAATGAATTTCACATAAAATGATGCAAAATAAAATAAGATATTTTAGGTCTATAACACTTGGCTTGTTGCAAAAAGGTCTAGTCCTTTTTGCAACCACTACATCTTGTTGTTTGCTCAGTGTAGTGTGATGTCCAATTATGCACATTACATCTTGTGTGCACTCCAAAAATAGAAGGTAGTTTAACCACTCAAACCTCCAATCCTAGTGGGATAATTTTGAAGTCAGTATAGAGAGATGAAATATCAGGTCAAAGCTTCCCTAAAGAACATGTGGGAGGTAATGAAGTCCCCCTTGTAAGCCAAGATTCAATGAAATGAAAGACATAAAAAGAAATACTTTAGGGTCATTTTCAAGATCACCCCAAATTATGATGAGTTTTTGGGGATTGGTTTAGATGACATTATTTCTAAGCCTTGGACTAGGCTTGCTTGCAATAAGGATGACACTTTTGATTCTAAAAGTTCCCTAAAGGGCACAGATGAAAGAGCATACACGTAATGGCCTTTTTTTTGCCAATAAATTAATTAATCACCTATTAGATACAAACTTGAAAAATGAGTTAAATTTTAAGAACAAAATAAAATATTAGGTGATGTTCTTTTAGGCCTTTGGCCTTAATTTCTAAAATGGTGAAATATTGTACAAAAAAGGCCACATGAAATAATAAATACCTAAGTTCATTTTAAGCCCAAATTGAAGATTCAAGACTTAACCTAATTTCATGATTAAAACACCAAATTTTAAAATGTTGTAAGAGTTATAATGTGTTTTAATCACTAAATGAAGTGTATCTAAGACTTAGCCAAATTTTAGGTTCATTTTAAGCACCAATTCAAATGTGTGAAATCAAGCACATTCATTTTAAACACAAATGAAAGTGTGTTTGGTTAGTCAAAAACATTCAAACCAACTTCTAAACTAACCCCTCAACCTAAAAAAACACAATTATAAGGGCCTACTTTGAATCACTTAAGACTTTGATCAAATGACATTAAGAATTTAGTTCTCGAGTTGACAGTCGATTTGGGTTGATGGGTGAGTCAGGCTAGATAGGTGAGTCAGGTTGGATAGGAAAGTTGGGTTGATAGGCAAGTCAAGTTGATAGGTGAGTTAGGTTGATAGGTGAGTCAGGTTGGATAGGTAAGTCAGATTGGATATGCGAGCCAAGTTGATAGGAAAGTTGGGTTGAAAAGTGAGTTGGGTTGACAGGTGAGTTAGGTTAGACAAGTGAGTTGGGTTGATAGGAGAGTTAGGTTGGATAGGTGAGCTGGGTTTGATAGGCATGTTGGGATGAAATAGAGCTGAGTCGAGTGGAACCAAAATTGAGTTAGGATGAACTAAAGCCAAGTTGGGCTGAACCAGAGTCGAGTTGGGATGAACTAGAGCCAAATTAGGCTGAACCAGAGTTGAGTTGGGGTGAACCAGAGTTGAGTTGGGTTGAACTAGAGATGAGTTGGGCCATCTTGAGAACAAAATTGTGGTTTATAAAAATAGACTATTTTTCTCAAATTTTTACTTTCTTTGCTTCCATACTCCAAGAGCCTACATGACTATAGTTAGTAGGTTACTTGTATAGGATTTGTGAGCAAATTTATGGGTTGTGATCCCACTAGGTTTGCAAAAAAATAGAGAGGATTATATAACATGATTAGTCAAACATTAGTCCAATAAACCAAAGGAATAATTCATGAGAACAAACTAAATTAAGCCTATCTATTCATGGGGGAATTAATAATGACAATGAAAGACAAATGAAAGAAAGTAAGAAATATATACCTTCCCAAGTGAATCCATTATCCAAAAGTGCCTCAAAAGCATGTTTTTCCTTGGTCAAGCATATTTGTCTTTATCAAAAATGGTGGTAAACTCCTCCAATGTCTCAAGAACACTCCACAAAACCTAGGCTCATGATTTAGAATCACTAAACTAGCCTATCAATGAAGCTTGCAAACAAAATCAATGATCAAATGAAAAGGATTGTGGAAAAAATTTAACATTATAACTTTGAAATATTCAAGCTTAAAAATGATGTTCATGGCCTCTCTATTTATATATTTCCAAGATTACTCAGAATCAACCATGACTGTTCATCTCAAGATTCAGATGTGTGGTCATAAATTAATTAAATTATGTAATTAAAATCCATAATTATCCTCATCATGACTTTGGAATAAGGGACATTAATGAGGCATGAGAAGTAATAAAGAGGTATGGGAGATCCATAATCCTATTATTCTATGCATTTATGGCTTGATGGATGCCACCCCATAGATGCCATTAACTAATGATGCAGATAATAGAAATCAATTTCCAAAAATAAATATTCAACAACTCTCATGGAAAATCCACTTAAGCTCTTGATTTGGTTCAATTATCCTTAAGAAAAGTTAATCAACATTTGTGAAATTTATTTGGAAATTAGCCCTCAATTAATCAAAATGGTAAAAAATTCATGTTACTGGATCATAATTTGACTCGATAAGAATTGGAAGGTGACATTAGATGTGTTGTAACCATATTCCAATTTAGGATGTTTCCAACATAAAATAATAATGGTACGTGATGTATACCAATGAATTAGAAGAAAAGAGTGATTTGGAACACAACAAGGTGAAATCATCATTTTGAATTGAAATGAATTGATCAAAGTTAGTTGGCCCATAAATTGAATTTCCCCATTTAGGGATACTTTGACCTAAATTGGCACTTGTAAATGACAAGTTTGAACCATGTAGCGTGTTTTATGGATTTTGACCTAAAATGTGCATTTGAGTTCAATTCAGTTAATATTGACAATGTCAACACAAATGGTGTTAGGAATTAGATTTCTACACTTAAAAGGCTTAAAACAAGATAAGGGATTCACCATACTCAAGTGGAAGATCCCTTATAATGGAAAATCAGGCATATATATGTGTGTGTGTGTGTGTGTGTGTGTGTGTGTGTGTGTGTGTGTGTGTGTGTGTGTGTGTGAGAGAGAGAGAGAGAGAGAGAGAGAGAGAGAGAGAGAGAGAGAGAGAGAGAGAGAGAGAGAGAGAGAGAGAGAGAGAGAGAGAGAGAGAGAGAGAGAGAGAGAGGCATATGAAAAGTGTCATCTCAAGAGGAACAAGTTAAAAGAGAGAGAGAGAGAGGCATATGAAAAGTGTCATCTCAATAGGAACAAGTTAAAAGTACAAAAATCTGAAAGTAGGTAGTTATGAATCCTTATATCAACATGTGTGTACTTTATATAATCATCTTATTCATCAAGGGTGGCATGAAATAACTTGTTACCTTCTAGGATGACTTGTCAACCTCATTTGAAACTATCCATTCTTGGGTTAGAGGAATTACAAGCTTATGTCTTGATATGTGGCATTATATAACATGCTTATTAAGTCTTCCCACATCCTCCTAGGCTACTTAAATGTCTCTCTTGACTTGGTGAGGCTGAGTGTTAGGACTCAAGCTTCTTCAAACTGATGAAGACCTAAATTTGATTGAGAGTCTTACTTAATTCAAATAAAGATCACAATAACAAGTCTATCTTTCCATCCTTAACATATTTATTTCTTTAATAATACCATAAAAACTTAAATAAATCTTAAACACTCTTTAGGGATCATTCCACCCTTTTTATAGCTCAAAACCATCACCAATACTGAGGTATAGGCATATTAGGTCTGATAGGAACTCTCGATAACATGTTTGCTCAACACTAGGTGTATTAAACCCTCCAAATGATGTTGAATTCATTGTATACCTTCTTAATAAGTCTTTAAAATCATATTCACTTTCATTCTCTAGGTCATATGTGGTTTTAGATTATCCTACTAGGTCTCACTCAATCAAAGTTCATGAAAAGCCATCAAAACCTATCTTTTTAGGCTTGTAACTATCATTTCTAGGCATGTTTACATACAAAAATACCTCACATGTGCCAAAATAGTGACTCCATCAGGTTACCAAGGGTGTGTAGAGACCATTCAAGTATTTTATAGGTTTTACCAATCCATTAGAGGCATTTATAAGACTAACCTTCTCCATCGGGTCTCTTTAGGGGTTTTAGTAGGGTTTTAGGTATGCAACTTTCTTAAGGATAGTTCATAAAGATATGGACCTTAACCTAAGAAAAAATTCCATTTATTTTAATTACATAAACCTATTCAACATCCCTTAACTTCATTTTCTCCCATTCATGTTGACTGTTGGATTCTCACATGAAGAAATTGACCATTTCTGATTGTTTAGGCTTATTTGAGAAGGGTGATTTGGAAAAATAAGGTGTGAAAGTGATTTGTTTTATCTCTAAGCATATCTTTTGGGTATGTGAGACCCAATATTAGGTTTTAAAAAATTATTTTACTCTATTTTAACCTCTAAACCCACTAAAACCTTCATAAGGTCATGGTTAGGGTTTAAGATCAACTTTGTGTTAGTGACCTTAACATTCCCTGATTGGACTTTTCCTCATCAAAGGAGAAGTTGACCTATTTTAGACACCTAAAACTAGCCACCGATAACCTCCAACTAGGATTTTAACCAATTTATACCCAAAATGAACAATTTGGCCTAAAAAAACTAAAACACATAAAATGATGTGAAACTGACATATTCAAATGTCAATTTTGGCCAAGGTATCACTAAATGGGGAAACACAATTTATGGCCCAGCTAACTTTGATCAGTTCATTTTGAGTCAAAATGCCAAATTTACAACTGTGTGTTTTGGACTACTCTTTCCTATCAAATCTTTTGCACAAGACTCATGCCTTTGTTATTTTTTGTTGGCAACATCCTAAATGGGAATATGCATCTAATGCATATGACATGGACTTCCAATTCAAATCCAATGAAATTGAGAACCAATAACAAGGCATTCTGATCAATTTGGGTAATTTTTTCACAATGTGCTTAATCATGCCCAAGAGCTAATGAACCCAAATCAAGGCCTAATAAAATTCCATGGAAACTTATTGAATACTTGTTTTTAGAAATGAATATTAAATATTTGCATCATCAAGTGACCTCATTTCTTGGGAAGACATTCCTAGGCCATAAATGCCACAAATATCAGGATTCATACCCTCCATTCCTCATCAATGCCTTCCATGATGACCTCCATGCCTCTTAATTTCCCCTTCTTCCATTTCCATGATGAAGATAATTACAAATTTTAATTCCAAAATTGAATTAATCCTCAATCACATATCTCAATCTTGAGATGGATGGTTGAAGCTGATTCTAATCAAATCCAAAAATCTATAAATATGAGGCCTCACAACATCATTTCTAAGTTTAATTAGTGCAAAGTTATAATGTAGGATTATTTCCAAAAAGCTTCAAAAAACTAGTGTTATAATGCCAAATTGATTCTAAGCCAAGCCAAGCCACAAGCCAAAGGTACCAAAGAGAGATGGAGGTTGTCAAGCTTCCATTGCCAAGGACTTCATGAGAACAAACTGAGCAAGCCACTATTAAAAAGGTATTTGGAGCATCCAAGGTGAAAGTAATTCTTGTGTTTTCATTTTTTGCTTTTTAGTTTTGCTTATCATTTTCTCTTGTTAACTAAGCTCTCCCTAGTGTCTAGGCCTAGAGATTTTATGCTATTAGTGTGTTTATTTCACTTTATTTTCATTTTGGAACTAACACCATACTAACAATCCTCTCTTGAGTCAAATTCCTAGGTCACATAATGGAACAGCCGGTGGGACTAGACACATCCTACACCTAAAGGAGATCCTTTTGTAACCTTAAAAAACTTATTTGAGATTTTAAAACTCTTTCAAATTGGTTTTCTAACTTTTTCTTCCATTTTTGGTTACCATAGTTATTACACATTAACTGATGTCAGTAGAAATACTGACATCAATTACTTGGCTTAACTGATGTCAGTCAACGGAACTAACATCGATTAGATCTCAGTTGGTCGTAACCAATGTCAGTGGTATTGACCAATGTGGGTCACTATGTTTTTCAAAAAACATAGACTTGATACCTACTTTTCCAATATTACTTATTTCAAATTCAAAAGGGCTTCAAAGCTAAAGGACATGCTAACAATTTTATTGCAGGACCAAGTGGGATATTTTCTCAAAACATGTCTAAATCACTTTTGCATGCTTAAATTTGGATTAAGAACTTTGTTTTGGTGTTTAACAAGGAATTTTTAGATGTTTTGGTTAATATTTTTTAAATTTTGCAACTAAGACCAAGGGGTCAAAAATAACATCACCAAACATTTCATTTAGGGTTATAATTGAACACACCTGTCAATTTTTTTCTTTCAATAATTGTTTAAATCAAATCTTGTTTGGCAAAAAGAGGGGTGTTGCATGTATTCTCTTCTGTTTATCTCTTATAGGGAACCCTTGGAATCAAAAGTGCCATTCCTATTGCAAATATCCTAGTCCAAGGCTTAGAAATAAAGTCATCTAAAGCACTCCCCAAAAACTCATCAAAAGTTTGGGTGATCTTGAAAATGACCTTAAAGTCTTTCTATTTTATGCTTTCTTTATTTTCATGCAAACTTTGTTTATGATGGGTACTTCATCACCTACCATGAGTTCTTTAGGGAAGCTTTGACCCAGGGTTTCATCTCCTAACATTGACTTCATTTGGCTCCTTTGGAGTTCACTTGGGATGTAGTGGCACTTTGGACATCACACTACACTGAGCGAGCAATAAGATGTAGTGGTTGCAAAAAGGACTAGACCTTTTTGCAACAAGCCAAGTGATACAAACCCAAAATCCATGCTTTTATTTTGCATTGTTTGGCATGAAAGTCATTATGCAATTGATTCCCCTAGTGACATTCTAAACTTGATAGTTTAGTCAACCCCACATGCCATACCCTTGCTAGTATTTGGATGTTTATACTTAGTGTATTTTGGTCATTTTCTCATTTGGTATGTTTTGAGACTAAAACTTGTTTGTTTGATCATAAAGCCATGTCAAAAGCAATTTGTTTGTACACCACTCTTTTGTCTAAAGAGGCATTATGCTAGCCATAACACACCACACTTGTGCCTTGATTTTTTTTCTAAACTTGTTTGTGTGTGGGTCATTTGAGTTACAGAGGGTAGCGTTATGCTACCCAAATCATGTCAAACCATTTTGCCTTTGAGTCTTTGAAACATAGCATGACCAAATCATTCAAGCATGCTTACACTATTAGGCTACTCAATTTGTTTCAAGACTTGTTTACCATTGTATCAAATACCATTTGTTTCAAACCACTTTATATATACCATTTAGACCTTTGTCTTATGCCGTCATGCTGTTCGATCTTGTCTAGCATGTTTACTCAAATCCTAGTTTTAAACATTGAGTTTTTAATTAGCCTTGTTAAGTTTGGATCCAAACATTGATTGATTTTTATTTAGGCCTCAAATTTTGAAGTTAATACATAGATCTTTCTCTTTTGGGTTGCATAACTTTGATTAATCGATTACCCAAAATTAAAAACTATTAATGGTTTGTTTGTTTAATGCCTATCCTCATCATTGTTTGTGCCTTTATTTAGGATAACACAACCTTTTTCAAAGAGCCTTTTGTCTTATTCCTTAAGCCAACTAATCATGTTTATGTGTGCCAAGTCTATGTCAAAATTGTTTCCAAACTCGTTAGATTAAATCAAATCACATTAGCCTTTGTTTCAAGTCTAGATTTTGAGGCTATTTGGCCAAAAGTCCTAACACATGCCCGTTTGTTTGATCCAAGATTTTGACTCTGCATTTAGAAAAAAGACCTAGCAACTCAACCTTTTCCCTTTCCTAGTTTAGACCTTATTTATAACACTTTGACCTAGATCTTTGACATGTCGGTTTTCATTCAGACACTTGACCTTTTGTGCGTATGACATTTGACATTTGACATTTGATGATAGGTTTTTTTATGCCAAGTCTTAGAAAAAATCATTTTAGAGATAAAGATCCACTTGCAGACCACATTGGAGATACAACTCCACCCCTACGACCAAGTTATACCAAGTTTGAACCATTTTTCCTTAGGACATGATTTTTTAGAGTTTATATAATTCTAAGTATTTATATTTTTAGAGCTTTAATCATTTACATAGATATGTCTCAATCCTCTTATGATGGAGTCACTTACAATCTAACTTATGATAGAATGTCTTTATAAAATAACTTTTATGGATTTTGTCAAGATCCCAATGATGCTAATATGGTTTGTGAGATAGATTTATATCTACCTCATATTAATCATTCATGGAAACAAAGTCATGAAGCAACTTAAAATCCAACTTGAGACCTTGATTGGTATGAAGAGACTAGTGAAGAGGACTTTGAAGATCCAACTATAGATAACATTGTTTGTGATATGAATCCATTCCCTCTTTTCAAAAATTAGTACATGGAACACAATCAAGAACCAACTTATGATCCAAATCATGATTGGGATGATATGGCTTATGAGGAATACTTGGATTCTCTTGCTTGTATAAGTAATCAAGTTTCATGACATCTTTTTTCTACCCAATCATCAGCTACCCCTAACCCTCATTTGGATTATATGATCTATCAAGCTCTGCAATATCCAAGGAATAACATTTCTATATTAGGACCTCATCCTTTGGTTTGTGTGAGAAATCAAGCTCCACAACACCCCTTCATTATTTTAGGACCTAGTCCTTTGGCTTGTGTGAGCAATCATGCTCCACACTGCCCTATCATTACCATCTCAAGACTTTGTCTTTTGGGTCATGGAAGAAAGTAGGCTCCCCAAGGCCCTATCATTATCCAACCATAATTCATTCCTCATCTGATACCAATCCCAACCAAACCTCAACTAATCCAATCATTAAAAGACCAAGCTATGTTCAAAACTATCTTTTTCCAACTCATTGGAAACCAAGGCCAAGACAACCAACCAATTCGAGATGTTTCTATTGAACTAATCATTTATGATAAGTTAATCTATGATAAATTGCCTATTGATCCTATACCAATTATTGAGGAGTCTCACACTGACAAACTAGTCTTTGTTGAGTCACTTCTTAATGATTATAACCACCTTTGGGTAAATCATTACCTTGACCATGTGCCTATTTTTTAAGAGCCTCCTATTGACAAGATAGTTTCTAAGGAGTTATCTCTTTACCTTTTTCCCATCCTAGAGGATTTTCACTTTGATAAACCAATATTTATGGAGCCCATCATGCCATCATAGGCCGTTACTTGTCCAAAACTAAGAATTCAAAAAAACATCATTGTAACAAAGTACCCATCAGATGAAGAATCAAAGTTAGAGTCAAGTTCTATTCTTGAACCAATTTAGATTTAGCATCAGAATTAGAATCAACATCATTTGTAACATTAGATTTAGAATCCCTTGAGTTAGAATTAGATACAGAAGAAGAATATGTTCAGGGATGTTACAATATTGGTTATGTATGCCTCATAGATCAATTTGAATACATTTGTGATCCTTCTATAGTTTTTGAATATGAGTACTTTAGCATCGACACAAGTTATCCTAGTATATTCTATGAGGATTGTGCAACCTCTCCCCATTCCATTACCATTCCATAGGCCATTACCATCAACCAAAATAGCCATATTATTAACATTCCATCTCCCATAAATGTTGATTGGGATCAAAAGAATCACACTTTGTTGAAATACATCCATGGTGACATAACATTTGAATAAGAGAAAGGATGCCAAGACAACATTCATGTAGCAGAAAAACACTCTCCTAAAGGGACCTTTTCAAAGGTGCTAGGGGAAAATCCAAGTCAGAACTCAACATCTTCTAGTGAGACTTTTTAAAAAGAACTAGAAGACAATCAAAGTCAAAATCCAATGTTCATTAGTGAAACCTTCTTAAAGGCGATACAAGACAATCAAGACAACTTCATTGGTGAAAACCTCATTAAGACACCAATAGCTGAGCATAAAAGTTCTTCACTACTTAATGAAGTTAAAATCAAAGATCAAATCAAAATAGCTTCCAATCTAAAACCTAATCAAATGGTAGCTACTCTCAAGATCAAATAACAAAAGATTTGGTGGTCCTATTGAGAGAACAAGTCTTCGGCCCTACCACAACCAGAGTTATGTTGAATTCGGCATCAACAACATTACGTATGACTGAAAGTCTTGATCTTCATTTGTTCCCCCACCATTCCACATTCCATTATCATCTACCATTCCATTTCACAATCAAACCCACCATCCATTATTTTTACCTATTTACCATCTATGGTCATACATTCCTTTGTAGAGTCTAAAAATATACCTTGTCTTGATGCTTGAAGGAATTAGAAACAATGACCAATGAAGATCACAAAAGCATTCTTAGCAACCAAATCTACAAGCCATTTTTGATAGAGCACTATTCTGATGAGGTGTGGGCTAGAAATTAACATGATCAAGTATTTTATTTGTATCATTTGTTGATTAGGATTTACATCTCCCCATCAATAGGAACAATAAATTCAAAAACCATATCTAGGCCAAAAATATGTACCATTCCATTTCACACTGCCATTGTTATTGTTACATATTCTTTTGCCATTATTATAGATCCCAGGCATTTACCCCATCACTTAGGGGAAACTCTCTTACCATTTTATCCAATCTATCTAGATCACATTATTAGTAGCAAGACCATACCATCCTATCATTCTATTCCTATCTTGACCAAAGCCTATTTTTAGTTATCCTACCTAATCCTATTTTGATCTTGGTTACTTTGGTTCTTATTGCACTTTTTTTGAGAGGATTCCAATAAAATTTTAACAATAAATCCAATCCATGCTTCAATGATAGTCTATGAAATTAGTGTGGTAGTTTATCTAGAAATATATCTTTCATCCTATCCACATTTGTTTATGTGAACCTGATTATAACCGCCTATGGGCAAATTAGTGTCTCACTAGTCTTGCTACTAATTATAACTGCCTATGGGAAAATTAGTATCATTAACCTATGTTTTTGTATCATAGTTATAACTGTGTATGGGTAAACTAGGGGAAACACTTGTTTGTCATGCATTGTTGCATCACCATGCCATCATTGTTTTTATTTGACTGGCCATTTACCAGATTTGAAAACTTGTTGGGACCTAGTTTTTTTCCCCCACCTTTTATGTAAATGGAATTGCTATGACTTGAGGTCATTTTGGGACTATGTGGGTGATGCTCAATTCATGTTGAGGTCACCTCAGTCCCTCTTTCCATATGATCTCACCATTTTTGTGAGCAACCTAAGCCAAATGCTCTCACAATTTTGTGAGCAGGTATCTTGTCATTCTCTAACGAGTTAAGATACCTCAAAATTCCAAAAACATTCATAAAATTTTAAAAATCCAAAAAAAATTGTCCTATCTAATCCTAGTCAGTTATCCTCAATTCACCTTATTGGGGCATTGTCATTGTTAGGATGCTTTCTTTTGCTTTTGTTTTCAGGCTTTCTGTTTGTTTGTTTGTTTCAGTTGTTGTTTGTTTGTTTACTTGCCTTTTTGTTTAATTTTTACACTATTGCCTTGACTTAGTCTATATTTTTTCATTGGGTGATTCTTTGCACACATTATTCTTGAGTCTATCCATATTCATATGTTAACATTGTCATAATGGTTTTTATCATTGGTGCATTGTTTTCAAGTGTTTATTGGATATCGAGAGTCAGTCCTTATGCATATTTTGGCCAAATCTTCATGGTGTTCTATCATGAAGCCTACCATCACATGCTATAGAAAAAATTAGCTTCAAGAAGGTTTATAATCAATGGATCCATATAATTTTCTCCTTGGTACCTTGGCAAAGCCTTCCATCCCACCCTTAATCAATATAACTCATTTGACCATTCTAGGTGTATCATTATTAATCAGGATGAGCACCTCCTCATTTATAGGTACAACTAAATCATGTTATTAATAAATCTCATTCATCTATCCATCTCTTTCATAATTTTATGCTCGCTTATCTTTAATCTATATTCTAGGTTATATCCTTGAGTTATGATTTTTAATCAACCTTAACTAGGGCACCATCAGTTTTAGCCAATCTAGGTCCTCGTAATGATTATAACTGCCTATGGGAAAATCATTATTTTGATGTTTATTCTTGATTATAAACACCTTTGGGAAAATCAATATAATTTTTACATCAATGCATGTAAGTATTTTCTCATCAACCATAATTTAATTCCACCTTTCTTCTTGTTTCTTTTCGAGGGACTATCCATCAACAAATATGACAACCACTCCCTCGAGGGGGCATCATCATAGGATTCCCAAAATCATTTGGAGCTTTATTCTTTAGTCATCATCTTATTCTTGGCATACATGCCATTTCACATTATTTGAGAAGACATTGCTTTGCCTATAGTTTACAATGCCTTCCCAAACAGGGGCAAACTTTAGACACCTAAAACTAGCCATTGATAACCTCCAACTAGGGTTTTGACCAATTTCTACCCAAAATGCATAATTTGGCCTAAAAACACTAAAACACACAAAATTACATGAAAATGACATATTCAAATTCCAATTTTAGCTAGGGTATCACTAAATGGGGCAATACAATTTATGGGCTAGCTAACTTTGATTAGTTCATTTTGAGTCAAAATGCCAAATTTGCACTTGCATGTTTTGGACTACTCTTTCCTATCAAATATTTTGCATAAGACTCGTGCCTTTGTTATTTTTTGTTGAAAACATCCTAAATGGGAATACACATCTAACATGGACTTCCAATTCAAATCCAATTAAAATTAAGACCAATAACAAGGCATTCCAATCAATTTGGGTAATTTGTGCATAATGTGATTAATCATGCCTAATATATAATTAACCTAAATCAAGTCCTACTCAAAAATTCCATGGAAACTTTTGAATTCTTATTTTTATAAATGAATATTGAATATCTTCATCATCAAGTGACCTCATTTCTTGGGAAGAGATCCCTAGGCCATAAATGCCACAAATATCAAGATTCATGCCTTCTATGCCTCATCAATGCCTTCCCTGATGCCCTCTATACCTCTTAATTTCTATTTCTTCCAATGCTATGATGAGGATAATTACAAATTTTAATTATAAAATTGAATTGATCCTCAACCACAAATTTCAATCTTGAGATGGATAGTTCAGGTTGATTCTGATCAAATCTATAAATAGTAGGCCTCACAACATCATTTATAAGCTTAATTAGTGAAAAGTTATAATGCAAGATTGGTTCCAAAAATCTTCAAATAACTAGTGTTATAATGCCAAATTGATTCTAAGCCAAGTCGAGCCACAAGCCAAAGGTGCCAAGGAGAGATGGAGGTTGTCAAGCTTCCATTGCCAAGAACTTCATGAGCACAAGCCAAGCAAGCCACCATTACAAAGGCATTTAGAGCATCTAAGGAAGGTGAAAGGAATTCTTGTGTTTCCATTCCTAAATTTTTATTTGTGCTTGTCATTTTCTCTTAAGCTCTTCCTAGTGTCTAGGCCTATCAATGTTATGTTATTAGCATGTTTATTTCATTTTGAAATTAACACCATACTAACCATCCTATCTTGAGTCAAATTCCTAGGTCACACCTATCAGTATCCTTAATCAATGTCTTCCATAATTACTTTATGTCTTCATTCTTCAAATTCATCCAATATGAATAAACCTTCTTCAATTTTTGCATACAAGCCTTTGTGTGGTCATTTAAGCCTTCTAGGCCTAACCAAGATTCTTGACCCCTACCATAGCATTAAATAACTTTTAAACTCAATGAAAACCTTGTTATAATTTATAATTTAATTTAATATATATTTAACTCTCATATACCTCATGGTTTCAAACAACCACTCACATTTATCTCCAATTCTCCTAAATAGACTTAGTGGTGTCTATAGACTGCATGATTACAAGCTTGGAGATGTATTCTCTTCTCACTGGAACTTTGATGGTTTTTATTGATACTATAGGATGTATCATGATTCTATTTAGATCTATAAAACATTCTAAACTGTTAATTTCACATCATAAGTAGGCACCTTTCCTCATTTTTTCTTATTACAGGCCTATAGGTCTATATTTAGGCCTCATGACTGTAAGTCACCAAATTGAGTTCTTAGAACTAATAAAGACTTATTGAGGTGCCTTTGTCTAGATTTAAAATTATTCATGTTTTTTTTTTACCCATAAATATTTTATTTATTTAAATAACCCTCACTAACATGATCCATTTGAATTCTACTTGCTCACATGCCTGTAGGTGATCATTAGGCCAAAAACCTTCAACTTGCTTGTGCTTTATCACTTTGAACCTATTTGATCCATTGGTGGAATTTTGTACAATGTGTTCAATGTTTTGAGATATCTTTTTTACTCAAATATACTCAAGACACCTTGAATGATTATTTAATACCTTCATAGTCCTTTCTTTAGACTCACACATTCCTACTTAGGTACATAGTCCATTGAGAGACAAAGTGAATTAAGATCTACAGAATATTTCATATATGTTTGGATGCTTAGAGAGCTCTTACATAGGCTTGAAAAGGTGAGATTTAGGTCCACCAAAGTGAAACATGGATGTTATTCATGTTGGTTTCCTATAGAATCATGGTTGTGTTTATTTGCTTTGCTTTGAGTGTACTTGAATTCCATCTCTCACTGCTAGCCTAAGAAAGCTTGGGTTTCAAGTGTTTTAGAGATTTTAAAAAGGAAGAGGACCTAAGATAATTCTTATAAAGACCAAGGTAATTATGAGAGAATCCTACAATATGATAAATTACTAGACTCTTAGACTGACACAATTATAAACATTAGTCATTTTTCATGAAAATCATATCACCATATACTAAATTACCAAGGGAAGCTACCACAACTATATGAGGTTTGGTCAACTACTTAATTCTATGTCAAGACTTAACTAGAAGGTAAAACACCTAAAATCACTCTTAAAACAACCAGGACCCTTAAACTTTAATTGAAATCGAGAATTTATATCAAGGACCAATAACTTGATCAAAAGAAAAGAAAGGAAACACATACATTGAACCAAGAGGGTCCCCATTTGAAATTTGAAAATGGGGCATGCTATGCAAGAACACAATAATTTTATATTCCATTTACTACCTTGAAATCAATGAAAATATCAATCAGGCATTTGTATTATGTTTAATGTTTCTTGTCAACCAAATTTTAGTAGTCTCTATTCTTCTAGGTGTTGACGCAAGAGATTGCACCCAGGGTAAGGAGGTCGAACTCCTACCTTCTCCTCGCAACATTGAAACTCCCCTCTCACCTGTGGGACTGACGAAGCTAGAGGGGAGAGTCTCTAAATAAGGGTTAGCTCCCTTTGATGTATCAAGTTTGTTTCAGCAAGTGCAAATACAGGCATATATATATATATATAGCTATATAATAAAAGGGGGGATGAAAAGGGAAGAAAGATACAAGAAAACAAACTACTCTAAGGATGTGATACACCAAAATGAAATGACCTTCCCACATCCACACTCAGGATCAGACAAAACAACGTACATACACTCAGACTTGGCAGAAAGACCAGGCTACAAGAAAATGATAGGGAGGTTCTTATGAAAACAAAGGAATAGGGACTCACCAAGATGTTATGAAATACATACTATAAGTGACTTCCTCTATTCTATACTTCCAAATAGAGCTCTTCTCCTGTCAGCTGCAGAAAATGGTGCTTTGTAGATAACTGGTGTGTTGGTGTTGAGCCTGTGAGAGCATCAAAAGACAATGACTGAACACAAATTAACACTCAGGTCATACACAAAATATCCATCCAAGAAGAGGTAAAAACTACTTTTATTTGATTCAGGTGGAAATTTTAGCAGGGCTGCACCTTGTAAAATTCATGAAATGATATTACAAAATGACCAATTTGCAATGTTATATGAAAAAACCAAGAGGCTCATTTGGCGCTCCATGTTTTCAAATGGGTTGTCACATGTTTTTTTCTTAGGAAGAACAAGTCACCCAGGACATTTAATGAACTTCCCCTTTTGTCTATTTGAAGTCTGCCTTTCTTGGTCAATACACAGTTTGCCTATCCATTAAATGTAGAATGGATAAATCAGTTGTATTACTTAGATGTTTGCATCCCCAATGATCAATTTTTTGGCACTATTCCACTTGCCAGAGTCACTTCTCAAATTGGCACTTTCTCTTTTCTCCATTTTGTCTCTATCTGGCTCATTCGGCCCCTGGGGTGAACATCTTGGTAGGTCGCTTCATTCTGGGTGCCTTCTGGTTAGCGCTCTCTTTGTCTTGAACACAAATGGCCACCTCACTTTGCTAACTTTGATGGCTTCTAGGATGTCCTCATCCCTTTGCTGGCTTCAAGCCTTCCTAATTTATTCACATCTTGCTTTAGTCTTAGCACCCTCCTGAGCAGCTCCTCTGCCTTGTATACTTCGGTGGGTCCTTATTTGCCTTGGACTGTCTGCTAGGCCTTTATATGTTTTTTGCAGGCTTTTGTCCACAGACATTTCTCGTGGACAAAAAGTCCATAGAAATGTCCTAGGTTTGTTTGATGTGTTTCTCATGGGCTTTTGTTCGCGGGCTTTTCTCATAGACAAAAAGTCCATGGAAATTCTGTATGCCCCTTTGATTTTTGTGTTAAGCCGTGCCCAAAGAAATTTGGGACTTAGACTTAGTCAATTTTGAACAAATGTGAACTTTAGACTTCGAACCAAACTGAATTTACCTGGGTCCTCTTCATTTGAAGTGCCAGCCCTCCACTAGGGTGATGGACTAGGCCGATGAACCAAAGGCCGAACCAATGAACCAAAGCACTGAACTGAACCGTTGAACTGAAATGGTTCAATGGTTCAGTGGTTCAACCAAGCGTGTTGATGATCTATTAAACCAAAACTGATGAACCTTCATTGAACCTTAGCCTTTAAACCAAGACTATTGAACTAAAGTGGTTCAACGGTTCAACGGTTCAACCAAGAATGCCGATGAACCTTCAAACCAATTGAAACAAGTTATCTTAAACTAAGAGATTGAACCAAACCATTGAACCAAAATGGTTCAACCAAGCGTGCCAATGAATCAAGGAACCAGACTCGGTGAACTTCTACCATTGAACCCAGAGATTGAACCATCCAGTTTGAACCAAGTTCGTTGAATCAAGCCATTGAACCAAGAGATTGGTTCAATGGTTCAATGGTACGATGGTTTAATGCTACTGAACCGAGATGCTTGAACTTGAAGATGGATGAACCAAGTGATGATGAATCAAAGGGCTAAAGCAAAAGACTGAACCAACTGAAGAACCACTGTATTGAACTTGTGCAACCTAAATATGATTGGCATTAAATATTAGGGGAGGAAGGTGACCAAAATTTTGCCTATGGGCAAAATTAGTCAACAGATTGGCGACTCACAGGGGAAGCATGCCTGCTATGCTTAGAACCCAATTGCCTTGTAGTCCATTGGGCATGGAGTCAAATTGTAGCTATGAAAGAGTTAGCAACAGCCCCAAAAGATCCAAGAATCAAACATGAAGCCTTTACCCCACATGCAAAGGGAAACACACAAGGCTAAAAATGCTACTTGTGCAACTACACTTAGGGAAAGCAGGAAAACAAACTGAAAACAAACTACTATATAAAATTAACTAGGAAACTTTGCCTCCCTCCTGGATCAAAGGGAAAACTTCTTAAGTCCCCTTCCTAGCAAGAAGACTTATGGTGCTAGGCAAGTAGCTAAATAAAAATGGGATTTGGTGACTCGCTCCTCGTGCCTATCACCTAATTTGGCTAGAATGTGAGTGGATCAGATTCAAACATGCCTCCAACATACATGTACTCTTCTTGTCCCTGAAGGCCCATTGAATGCTAGTCCTTCATATTAGTGCTCTTCACCAAGAAATCAATGGCTATTGGCTCATCACCATAAGCCCTTTGATTTGCACATTCCTCCTATAATGTATCATGGTCCAACTTGTTTCCTTTTGCCTCATTGAAAATCCTGTCAGACTCATCCTCTGCTTCCTCTTGGCCTTCTTGAAGAAGGGTGACTGTTGTGATGTCTAAAATGGAATCACAAACTGATTGTTCATCCCATAGAACATTGCCTCTTTCTCCAAAACTCTCTTCTTCAAGGCATTCCTCCAAGAAGATGGACCTCTCCTTTCTTTCCTCCAACTCAGGCTCCTCAGTGTAGTCATCCTCATCATCAAAATAACAAGGAAGTTCATCAAACAGAGGGGAAGAGAGATCACCATGCATTTGTTCCTCCTCATATTGTTGGAACATCTGCATATATGTAAGACCTGCATCTTCTCCACTGCTGATAAGGTCTTCACAAGAAGCATCAATGATGATTTCTTCTTCATTATCGCTCATGATAGCCCCCTGAAGAACTACAGATTGGATCTTCTGCTCCTCACTCACCTCTTACAAAATAGGTTCCTCCTTGAGAAGGGGTGAAGTGGAGAAAATATGTGGAAGAGGAGGCAGTCCTTGAGCTAGAATCAAATGATTCTCCTCCTTCCACTTGGTCAACACTTCATCAATATCAGGTACGGCCTGATAACTCTCTTGGAAATGTGTAGGTAGGGTGTGTTTAGACATGGAATGTGCTATTTGGTCTGAGCCATCCATCACACATTGGCTAAGGAATTTCTCTTTGGATTCCAACTCTATAATTATCCTAGCTAGATCTTCTTGGAAAAGCTTTTCCTAGAGGTCACCAACATGATCCTCTTCAAATCTCTAAGCTAGTTCCTAGCATTCCTTCCTCCAACTCAAAATCTATGCATTATGCTGAAGGACTTGGGGAGGTTGAGGAATGCAAGGAAGCGACTGTTGATGCACTAGAGGAGTCTTTAGAAGAGGGACGTGCTAGTTGGTATTATTTCCCCTAATGGAAGATTCATGATCTAAGGAGTTTAGAAGGTTCATCTCCATGGGAGGTTATTCTGATGTCTTCTGGTGTTGGAAAGTTAGGCACATGAGATTGAGAGCAGATGCATTTGATGAGTTGGAGTGAGCAAGTGCTATCTAATAAAAAGGATTTGGTGTAAAAGAGGGGCCTTTTTTCATAATAGGAAGGGGTGTGCAAGGCTGACTACCTTGAAAAAATGGATTTCTCCATTTTTATAGCTCCCCTTTCATGGATTGCAAGGCCTGTGCTTGCCTGAAAAAACACTCTTCTTTATACATCAGCTCCTACTGATACCCGTACTACTCTTACAGTCTATTGATTTCCATTGTCTGCTTTTCAAATTCTAGCACCACATCCCTTAATATTGCAGGACAACTAGGAGAGTTGCTTGAGGGGATTGCATAAATATCTGGAGCCTAATTATATTCACATGGATGAAAAAAAACCCATGATTCTGTGTAAAAGGATTATACATACAAAAAAAAAGATTTATAAATGGCACCAAGCTGCGCTTAACTAGCAGATTTAACTCAGAGTCACCAGATGCTAAAAATACTCAATTTGCTGTAACAGGACCAACATTAATCCTGATACCTTACTGTGTTGTCAAACTGTGTGTCCGACTGGGCATGCCAAAATTGTTGAAATATGTGTCCCACCAAGCATGCCAAAACTATTAAACTGTGTGTCCCAATGGGTGTGCCAAAACTATTGATGCAAGAGATTGCACCCAGGGCAAGGAGGTCAAACTCCTACCTTCTCCTCGCAACATGGAAACTCCCCTCTCACCTGTGGGACTAGCGAAGCTGGAGGGGAGAGTCTCTAGATAATGGCTAGCTCCCTTTGATGTATCAAGTTTGTTTTAGCAAGTGCAAATATAGGCATATATATATATATATACACACACACAACTATATAATAAAAGGGGGGGATGAAAAGGGAAGAGAGATACAGGAAAACAAACTACTCTAAGGAGGTGATACACCAAAATGAAATGACCTTCCCACATCCACACTCAAGATTAGAAAAAATAACATACATACACTCAGACTTGGCAGAAAGACCAGGCTACAAGAAAATGACAGGGAGGTTCTTATGAAAACACAAGAATAGGGACTCACCAAGATGCTCTGAAATACATACTCTAAGTGACTTCCTCTGTTCTATACTTCTAAATAGAGCTCTTCTCCTGTTAGCTATAGAAAATGGCACTTTGTAGATAACTGATGTGTTGGTGTTGAACCTGTGAGAGCATCAAAAGACAATGACTAAACACAAATTAACACTCAGGTCATACACAGAATATCCATCTAAGAAGAGGTAAAAACTACTTTTATTTGATTTAGGTGGAAATTTTAGCAGGGCTGCACCTTGTGAAATTCGTGAAAAGATATTACAAAATGACCAATTCGAAATGTTATATGAAAAAACCAAGAGGCTCATTTGGTGCTCCACATTTTCAAGTGGGTTGTCACGTGCTTTTTTCTTGGGAAGAATAAGTCACCCAAGACATTTAATGAACTACCCCTTTTGTCTGTTTGAAGTCTGCCTTTCTTGGTCAATACATGATTTGCCTATCCATTAAATGTAGAATGGAGAAACCGGTTGTATTACTTAGATGTTTACGTCCTTAATGATCAATTCACTAGCACTATTCCACCTACCAGAGTCACTTCTCAAATTGGCACTTTCTCTTTTCTCCATTTTGTCTCTATCTAGCTCATTCAACCCCTGGGGTGAACATCTTGGCAGGTCGCTTCATTCTGGGCACCTTCTGGTTAGCGCTCTCTTTGTTTTAAACACAAATGGCCACCTTGCTTTGCTAACTTTTATGGCTTTTAGGATGTCCTCGTCCCTTTGCTGGCTTTGAGCCTTCCTAATTTCTTCACAGCTTGCTTTAGTCTTAGCACCCTCTCGAGCAGCTCTTCTGCCTTGTATACTTCAGTGGGTCCTTATTTGCCTTGGATTGTCTGTTGGGCCTTTATATGTTTTTTACAGGCTTTTATCCGTAGACATTTCCTACAAATAAAAAGTCTGTGGAAATGTCCCAGGTTTGTTCGTTGTGTTTCTCACAGGCTTTTCTCATGGACAAAAGTTTGCATAAATTCCATCTGCCCCTTTGCTTTTTGTGTTAAGCCGTGCCTGAAGAAATTCAAGACTTAGACTTAGTCAATTTTAACAAATTTGAACTTTGGATTTTGAACCAAACTAAATTTACCTGGGTCCTCTTCATTTGAAGTTCTGGCCCTCCACTAGGGCGCTAGACTAGGCCGATGAACCAAAGGCCAAACCAATGAACCAAAGCATTGAATTGAACTGTTGAACTGAAACGTTGAACTAAAATAGTTCAATGGTTTAGTGGTTCAACCAAGCGCACCGATGAACTGTTGAATCGAACCCAATGAACCTTTGTTGAACCTTAGCCTTTGAACCAAGACCATTGAACCAAAGTGGTTCAATGGTTCAATGGTTCAACCAAGAATGCCGATGAACCTACAAACCAATTGAAACAAGTTGTCTTGAACTAAGAGATTGAACCAAACCATTGAACCAAAATGGTTCAACCAAGCACACCAATGAATAGAGGAACTAGAGTCGGTGAACTTCTGACATTGAACCTAGAGATCAAACCATCTACTTTGAACCAAGTTCGTTGAATCAAGCCGTTGAACCAAGAGATTGGTTCAACGGTTCAATGGTACGATGGTTTAAAGCTGTTGAACTGAGATGCTTGAACTTGAAGATGGATGAACCAAGTGCCGATGAATCAAAGGGTTGAAGCAAAAGATTGAACCAATCGAAGAACCACTGCATTGAACTCATGCAACCTGAAGATGACTGGCATTAAATAGCAGGGGAGGAAGGTGACCAAAATTTTGCTTGTGGGCAAAATTGGTCAACACTAGGATAATACAACATTAGGAAAACATGTCTGTAATCTTGGGTTTTCTAGTGTGAACTTATCCCCCATGCTCAAATGGTAAATTTTACAATTTAAGACATTTCATATTACCCGTCCTACTCATTTTTCAAGGTTGGCTAATGTAAATACTTCCAATATTCCTTTAAATAAGGACATTGAATTAATTTAAAATACATATAACAATCACTTGGTAATTCTACTTAACATTGAGTAAAAGATCACTAGTCTTTCAAATTTTAATTATAAATTATTCGAATAGTCACAAGCCAAGTCTAAAGTTATTTTGTATCGGGTCAAGGGAACTCATTGTCAAAAATTCAATTCAATCTATCTAGTTGCATTCATATATAAAATATTAATATTCAAACATTCACTCTAGGAGGGATAATTACATCATCCCTACATTCTTTTGGGCTATATAGGTGGCACTCATATTACTCTAGGCTTTCCAAAGATAGATCCACTATTCCCCTTGATCAATTCCTCCTTTGAATTTGATCTGTATTTACTTTGTTGTGAAGGAACTAAGGTTTGGAAATTTTAGATATATTTCACCATAAATTAAGGCACACAGTTAATCAATAAGTAATCATAGATAGCCATAGGTGCTTGCACAAAATAATAAATCACACATTTAACCAATACATGGTCATATTAAATAAACAAGGCTACAATGTAGACCTATCCTCCTAGTGTGGTATTATCCTAGTATATTTTAAAAATATACTTTCAGATGCAAACATAGTTCAAGGGTCATTACATTTATATTTCATCATCAATCAACCTACACTGTCAACATAAGTTTAGTTTGAGCTAGGTTTGCATATTTTCTTATTGATTTACTAGTTATATCTCATTTCAAATTAATTTATTGTAAATTTATGTTATGTATATTTTTTAACCTAAATCAATTTAAAAAAAAAGTGTTTTATGACATATAATTGTTAAAATAACAAATGCATTAAACATTTTGGTGAACCTGCAATTTTATTGAGATCACTACATGTTGTTTGATTTATTTTTGACCTAGGATTTTATAAAAAATTATGCAAATTATTGACACTAAAATAAAATATCCTTAAATATAAATATAAAACCATGAGTGAATATTATTTGACCTTGGACCTTATTCTGACACCAAATAAATTGTCAAGTCACCTTAGATAAATATTTGATATTAAAGCATTTATTTTTGACATTGGTTTGAAATTTGTTGATTTATATACACAAACATATTTTGATTTTAATTATTTTTTTATTTTTTATTTGCTTTCTACTTGTTTTTAGAAATTGTGTTATGGAAAATTTAAAACGATGTAGTGACTATCATTATGAGCTGAGTGGTAGTCTATTTTATGGACAACATGGTCTGAGAGTTACTACCCCAATAATTCATCTATTATATAACATTAAAAATTGAGTTTAATTTCCCCGTACCTCATGGTATAATTCAAGTTCCTAGGGTCCCTTGTCTATACCATAGAAAGCCTCTTTTATCCATTTGATTTGTGGTGCACTTGAAAGGAGCATATAACCCATGGAAGTTAATATCACCATACCTTCAAAAACAAAATATTGGCCTACATTCATAGTTTAACCTCTATAGTTTGTTCAATGAAATATTGGGATGAAACTAAAATAATAATGAGTAATTATAATTAATAGCTCACACAATCATTTAAACCATTTCCTAGATCACCCTTCATACCTTTTGTTTTACTTGTATTGTATTTATTATCATTATATAGGTTGATTCATAATGGGTTCAATGAATGATTGTTTCTATTATTTGTTACATTTAATATTATGTAATTTATTATAAAATATTCTCTTATTTTCCAAGATGTTATTCATTACATACGTACATGGTTAGAATCTAAGTTTTTAAAAAGGTTACCTTAGAGAAATTACAATTACAATGTACTTCATATTGTTATAATATTCAATCTAATTTGCTCCAGATTACTAGGAGCCACTAAAATGTATGCAAGCAACCAAATTTATTATTTTTAAACCTCTATTTAACACTTTTTATAATCAATGGTCAGGAAGAATAGTCTAATCAAGCATGGAGTAAACTATTTATTAAAATTAGGTCAATAAAATAATTCAATTTATGATATTTAATTTCAATGTTGAATTAAAAAAATATTAAATATAGAAATTACAATGCCAAATAGTATTTTAATTTCATAATAAAAAATTAAAAATAATACTTATATTATACAATGAGGCATAGATATATTTTAGATGTAAAAGTGTGGAAAAAGGTTTCCTAAGGTTTAGGAACTAGTTGTTAGATTATGAAAATATTTTGTCTTTCTATTTGGACATTTGAATTGATACTAGTGTCTGGATTTTAACCCAAATGTCCTATCTAAATTTTTTGATATACCAATATGTGACCACATTAATCTTTACATATTTTTTTTCACCTTTCATATGATGTATTTTGATCTCACATACAAGCTATCTATCATTGTTTATATCTCAAATCCTAGATCTTTACCTTAGGTTATGTTACCTTGCTAAAAAATGGGTAAGTGGGATCATGGTGTTGAATTGACCTTAAATAACCCTATATTAATGAGCACTACCTACATACTCAATACTCTAATGAGGCACTCAGACTTATTTATTTATATTGTATGTGTGGGAATGTGTGTGTACAAGGGTGAAATATATTATATGAAGATACTTGCAATGATCTAGCTTGTAACTTGACACATATGGATCATGGTCTATCTTTTGAGTGCTTCAAAATTTTAGTATGATGATCATATGAATGATATGTAAATAAAGATAAATATGACATAATATATTAGTTGTGTGATTTGAAATTCAATATTATTTCTATGCTCGAGAGGCGATTGATTAATATTTGTTAGATGAATAATGTGTAGGTTTAATTTGTATTTATACTAGCTATTTTGAAATGATTCTCAAAAAATTCTTATTGATATTATTTGGCCAATTCATTAACATATAAATATTTGAGTGTTTGTAGGGCAAGGATAGTTGTATTGTAGTAGGGATGTTACTATATTATCCTGAATGCAACTTTCCAAGAAGGAGGAAAGTTGTTGAGGTTATGTAACTGATAATGAAGGATATATATTAGATTTTAAGCATTTTATGGTTATAGGTGATCTATATAATTAGATTAATCAATATTGGACTAATAAATAAGTAATTAGACCTAACAAGGTGGAAAATGTGAGCCTTTCAACTGTAAGGAAGGTCAAACTAAATGGTAGAGACTAAATATATATTTATAAAGTGTAAATGATTAGTTTAACATATAAATACATATTTTAATCATCTACATTTAGATCCACTTTAATATAGTAATGTATAAAGATTAAATTACTAGGTTAAAGGAAAGAAACCATATTTGTGGTATGTATAACACACCTTATCTTTTCTTGAGCCATTTGTGTGATCAAGGAATTTTACAAAGAGAGGAGGTTAATTTTGTGTTAGTCCATAAAACAATGAAATGAACACACTAAAATGCTAACATCTCTATCCTATATCATAGGGGGATCTTAATTAACAAAACCAAATGAAAAAACACAATTAAAATTCAAAAGACAAGCAATATATTACCTTCCTTGAAAGCTCAAAATGATTCATTGTGTGGATTGCTTAGTTTATGATTAAAGAGTCTTTGACAATGGAGTTTTTATATCTCCTTCTCTCCTTGGAACCATGGTTTGATGTGTCTTATGCTTTCTTGGCTCAATATTTTGGCATTATAACATTATTGATGTGAATCATGCTACAAAAACTGCATTATAACTCTACAATTTCTAAGATTTAAAGTCATTTGTGCATGATAACTTTGCACCAAAATAGCTTAGAATTTAATAGGCAACGTATTGTATTTATAGGATTAGGAACTAACCCTAACCCAAGGTGAGTTAAGCTATATTTTAAACATGGAATGGGTTCAAACCTAACCTAGGTGAGTCAAATATAACCTCAATAGAGTTAATAGTTGTCAATTAATTATGATTTTCAATGAATAGGCATGGGTCTCCAAAATGAGATATTTTAGGATATTTCCAAAAAGCTTGACAACTCACAAAGGGAATGATGAAAGGATAGGATATTTGAATATTTGAATTTCCTTTTTATGATATTCATTAATTACACATGAATATTTCAAATAGACATTATATTTGGTTTAGCTTGTTAATTAATTCTAATGAGCCATTTAGCTCTTTTGAGATTTGATATATGTTCATGTGCCCCATTTAATAGTTCCATATGCCAAATTAACTATTGTGATGCCACAAAGTGATTAGGGATGAATTCATGAGAGGTTATGGTTACATATGACAGAATACCCAAATTAGAGATATCTCAACATGATTCTAAGTTTTGATGAATGATGCACAAGTAGATTTGGGACATTTAGTGATTCCTAGGATTAATTTGCAATGGTTGGTAGGAATCAATCTGAAGTTTGATCACCTTATGGCCAATTTTAGTGTCTAAAACTTATATTTGTTATATGAAAATGACATACAACCAAGATTAATTTACAAGTGTAATTATTTCATATAATATGAAATTGAATAATTTAAAATTACTTGAAAGAAAAAGAGCAAGGAAGGAGTACACATGTTTATCAATACGACTGTGTTTCCCTTTGGTAGTTTGTCTTGTTAGAGATGCTTCCTAATTGAATCATTATAAAGAGATTCAAAACTAAACCATGAATATGTGAAAGGGAATTCAGAGGCTGATCATGATACTGATCCAATATAAAGATGAATTGTTCCAAGTCCATCAAGATAACATAATATCAATCACACAACTCAAATGTATCAATATCTCATATAACTGATCTATCTAATTAATAAAATCTCACTTGATTAAAATGGTATAACTATATCAAACCAAAATAATATAGATAATTCTAAGTCCAACAAGGGTGTATAATATTTATGACACTATTATCAAAGAGCCAAATATTGCTATAGATAAAAGTTTAAATGCTGCATCTTGGTAAAATAAATTCATAAATGTGTGTATAATTTTAAAGTGTATATATGATATAGTACACATGTACTTAAAATATGTCTCAAGATAAAGTATTTATCAAAATGTAAACTTTGATCTATAACATGTGCATAATATGTATCATAAATTTGAAAATATGTATCCCAAATATATGCCCAATGCATAGAATGTTTTCCAAAGTGTGTATCTAAATCATGTAAATTGAATCAAGCTTTGCCCATTTTATCATGTCTTCTATGACACACCCTAATGATATGACCCCCATTTTTAGGTGAGGAAATTTAAAAAATGATAATCACCCTATCTTAAAATGATAAGATAACTGCATTGTATCTGTATGAATAATGTAATAAAGAAGCATTTAGTAGTGTCATGTCAAGTATATTTATGAATGAAAATCATAGTATACATACATAACATGCTTTAATATGCATGATGTGAATATGATAATATATAGAAGATAAAAATCTCAAAAAAATCAAGCATACATGCAAGATTACTCAAATGTCATACAAAAATAAGTCTAAGGATATTACAAATAAGGGATATGCTCAGATTCTACACACTCAATTGGAAGACATGTATAATTGTCTATATATAAAATAAATAAATAAAAATCAAGCCACTATGGCAGGGTTTTTTTTAGTGATGAATATTTGTTAATTCATGAATATTCAAATTTTTAGATTTTGGTTTTGATAATTTTTTAGGGTCAGTAGATGGGATCGGATTGACAAAAATTTAGGGATATATATTATTTTGGGGATCAGCTCACCAAATATTTATGACATTATCTTTGAAAATAGTTTAATTCACCACATATATATATACCCCTTGATCTTGATATCAAATAATAAAACATTTTAAAATGTTGATTAACTGAATGTCATACTGAATGACCATGTCAAATGACATGGCCAAATGATAATGACAAATGACATTAATGAATGATATTATTGAACCAAGAAAAGAATAAGGAAACTAAAATTTTAAACCTTGAAAGATAAACATTAAATGTACAAACAAAACCCAACATGTGCAGTTTTGATCAAGAACTGGTGAAGTTGTCTCTGGTAAACATGTCATAGATCAATTGGATAGCTTTATAATGCATACAAAAATATATGAACTAGCCAAAAAAATGGGCCACATTTAAAAAAAGGGAACCTTGGGTGACATAAAAATTGAACCCATGTAACAGTTCAATTTTTATGTCACCAAGGGTTTCATATTTTTTAATGACCTTTTTTTGGTAAGCCTATATATTCTAGATGGATTCTAGAGCATTGAATCTTGAGGCCCAACTCTTGAGGGCATAAACCTAGTACAACGGCCATACCTAAAACTCATCCAAAAAGATCAATATCACTACACAACACTCACTGACAGATTCAAATGGCTCAACTAAATGATAAACTTGAATGGCTCAATCGAATGACTCTTTAAAATGATAAAGTTGGATGGCTCTTTTCAATGATAGAGATAAATGACTCTACTGAATGGATTGGTTGAATGATAGAACTAGATGACTTGGCCAAATGATAGATCTAGATGGCTCAGTTGAATAACATATCCAAACAACTCAACTGATGGAATATCTAAATGGATCTACCCTTAATAGAGTTTAATGGTTTGACCAAACAACAAATCCTTATAGCTCAGCTAGTGTTGGAGCCTGATGACTTTATCGATGGGAGAGTCAAGTGGCTCTACCTATGGTAGAACTAAATGGCTATTAGTAGTAGAGCTAAATAAAACAACACCATTTAGCTCTATCATAGGTAGAGCCATTTGGCTCTACCATAGGAAGAGTCATTCAGATCTACTATGAGCAGAGTCATTTATCTCTCCCCAAAGAATAAGATCCCTATATCACACATAATTGAGCCACACTAAAGAAGAGCTATTGGCTTGGAAATACTTTGTTTGGGTTGGAAATACCTTGTTTGTAAGTGAAGGAGTATATGTCAAAAATAATGTGTAATCTATTAAGTGCTTAAATTTATGTGGTGGAATGGTGATTTGAAGAATATTTTGGACATGTCGATTTACCTAAATGAATCTAAGGGGGGTTGGGATATGGCCTCTTAAAATAAACCCTACACTATGGCCAATAATCAAAGGAACATATTCAAATATTCCAAAAGCAAGACAAAAAAGTGAAAAATAAGTACACATAAGTAATCTAATGTAAATTAATGAAGTAATGAAACATAATCAACTAGCAAAAACATGTCATACTAGTCCCTACATACATGTGTTAGGAAAATTTCATGTCAAATATCATATCAAATACACTAGGTAAAATATCAACATGAGTATAAACATGTGTAAGATATATAAGCTTAGTAAGATAATGTAAAATGATCATAAAAAAATAGAACCTATCAATCATGACCATATAGGAGAAAGATGTTCGTAATGTAGTGTATCATGTTGGAAGAGGAAAGGTCCAACATTTGCATGTTTGATATATCATAGGTCTAATGTATGTATGTATCACATTCAGGTACTCATGAAACATATGTGTGTATATAAATGATATATTATCTACTAACATAAATTAAACAACATATGAACAATATATAAAACATGTGAAATGCTAAATAATTTTGTATTTTTTATTTATTTGAATGTTTTTTAATTTTCTTGAATATATATATATATATATATATATATATATATATTTTTGGAATCTTTGGAAAGATAGGTTTAACTGATGATCCCATATAAGGGATGCTCATAGGGTGATTTATACTATAAATGCGGTATAATAAATCGGTCATGCTTCTACATATAATGTATATGTGTGAAATATAAATGTTTAGAATATGTGATGCTCTATATATTTCTCATAGGAATCTATGGTTGTGAAGTAGTAATATAAGATGTATAAGTTCATGTAGCCCACTTTTTTGTGTTATATAATTTTATTAGTGTAATAATAAGTCTTGTTACCCATTTTTAAATATGGTGTTCTAATGGAGGTAAATGGCTATGTCATGGAGGTGTGAATGAGGATATTAAAGAATCCATTGTAAATATCTTATGAAAATATACCTCAATTATGGGGCACATAGGAAATGGGATTACCTTTTTATTACCCCTTCATGTATGATTAACCTTAGTAGATTATACAATCAACTATCATGCAACAAACTTTGCTTGTTGCAAAGGATGTTCATATTGAATCTTAGAAACTGTAATTATCATGTTGGTATGAATGTACTTAAGAAAACCATACACTATATAAGGTAAGGCTATTATCCTATGACATCCATATAACATATAAAATAAGCTCATATGTGATATAAATAAAAAGGTAGTGGTCACATGTGTTGGTCCAACCTTAAGAGGTAAATAAATCTCACTAAAAACTTCTTGTATTCTCCCATTAAATGATTTTAGCATTTTATTTGAAGAGAATAAATCAAGATGTGTGTATCCAAAATGTGTGAGTAATTTAATGGTACATGCATTCTCATTGGAACCATTTTCAATAATAATAATATGTATAGGCTAATGATCAATATATGCCATGGTAAATAAGGAAAAGAGATATGAGTCATCATCCAAAATATCTTTGTCATCAAATGAAATATAATCCCACAGAACCATATGAGGTATCTCATGTATAAATTTTCTAATAATCCAATTAAATGGGTGCCCATAATATGATGTAGGATATGCATGATATACCATTTGCACTTCTAGAGTTATCTTAGAATGATCTTGTAATGGATTGTTGAATATTTTTTTTTTTGTGATGATCATTTGGTTTTGATCCTAGATCTATTGGAGGATATTAAAATTTAAGTTGATCACTATCAATAATATTTTTTATCTTGTGCTTTAGTTTATAACATATGTTCGTAGAATGTCCCACACATTGGTGATAGTCACAATAGGAATTGGTATCATATCAACCACTATAGGACAAGGGAGAGATATAATATTATACTTTGCCAACTTCATTAGTATTTAAGTTGGAAATTTAAGTAATCATGTAAATTATCTCTTCGTTACATTGGATAAGATAATCCTATTATGTTTTGTAACACTATAGTAACTATGTTAGTTGTGTCCTTTTTAGCCTCAATATGTTTTACCTTGTAACTTGTTTGATATGAAAATTATTAGTGGATGTAGTTGGTGTGTTAGATACATAATTAATCTTATTTAGTGCAATAAGTTTCATTTCTTTATCTCAAACTATATGGAATAAGTCATCAAACAATTTGAATTTCTTGAAATCAATAGACTCATGTAAGGGAGCAAACAAAGTTTTCTTGAATATTTATTAAATCTCTTCATCTGCCATTGGATTTGTCATTTTGGCCTACATTGTCTTAAATCTCAAGACATACTCCTTAATTGGTTCATTGGTTCCTTTTTTGATCTTGTAAATTTATGTATATGACATATTTTTAGTATTTTTGATTGAAAAATCCTCTAAAAATTGATCGGTTAAGGGTTTGAATGCTCTTACTGATTGTATTTATAGATTAAAGAACCATATCAAAGCATAGTCCTTTAATCTTATTAGAAATTATTTGGTCAAAATTTTGTCATTAGAAGAATAATCAAGGGATGCCACACAAAAGGATTGAAGATGTTGCTCAAGATCACCCTCTCCATCATAAAGTGTGAACTTGGGTGAAAAAAACTAGTTGGAAAAGGTTACAAATATATATTAGCTTGAAGAGGGTTATGAAATAGATATTTTGAATCAATAATATGAGTTGATTTCAAATAATTTAGAACAATTTTGGTAACCTTAGCTTCTAAAAGTTTTATAATTTATACAATATCTTGCACAATTTGACCACTAGGGTTTGAAGTTTGAGAAGTCAGCAAAGGTGATGCAAACACTTTTGTTTAAATAGGCATTGAAATTGGTAATTAGGTTTAAGTGATAATGGTTCCCATGGAGGATGTAGCAAAAAGTGTACTGGTTTCAGGGGAAATGGTTTAAATGCATAACCCATGCCACCACTAGACATAGTATGAAATGTTGTGCTCAAGGGGAGAGAGAGGAATATGGGGATGTCCCATAGATCTTATAATA
Organism: Torreya grandis; assembly: GCA_037957365.1. Lineage (NCBI taxonomy): Eukaryota > Viridiplantae > Streptophyta > Pinopsida > Cupressales > Taxaceae > Torreya > Torreya grandis. Next base: position 4,535,685 of record JARHVA010000316.1, read on the forward strand.
TGGTCAATACATGCAAATGGTTATTCGTCAATGCATTTAGTTGTTTTATTGTCTAATATAGTATTGATGATATTATGAATTCCTTCATGATTTTCATGATTATGATCATGAAATTATGTAATATCTTTAAATTTTTCATGATATAATTGTTAATTTTCACTATCCTCATGTGTTTCATTATCCTATGATTAGATATATCTTCTATGAGAACATTTTCACTATGTGGCTCATTATCATTATTTTCACTTTAATTATTAGGAAATTTTGAAATGGTTTTATCTTAAGAAAATTTATGTATCCCAAGGGGTATCTAAATATATTCAAAAGGAAAACGATCTAATCTTGGACTATGCTTAGGTTACATGTAAAGAATAGATCAAATATAAATAAAAATATCAAGTAAATAACTGAGGTTGAAAACCCTATAGTAAGTTAGGATTTGCATAGAAAGACATAGTGGTTAGGTTCACCAAATGTTTAACCCTTTTTGGAAATAAGGGTTGAGAGGAATAGTCTAATCAAGCATGGAGTAAACTATTCATAAAAATTAGGCCAATTAAATAAATTTTTTATGATATTTAATTTGAGTTCTAAATTACAAAAGATACTAAATAAAGTATAATGCCAGAGAGTATTTGGATTGTGTATTCATAGAAAAGAAACAACACTTAGCTTATGTAATGATGCACAAATAGATATGATATGTAAAGGTGTGGGAAAAGGTAATTTGATGTTTGGGAACCAATTGTTAGATTCTTGAAATATTAACTCTGGGTGTCTAAACACTTGTGTTGACATATAGACACTTGCATCAACACTACTATTTGAATCTCAATGTAAATTTCATGTTTATAATGTTTATTGTATCAATATGTGATCACACAGGTATTTATAGGTTTTATGTCACCTTTAATTTGATGTATCTATATCTCACACATAAGAACTGTATCATTGTTTATAGCTCAAACCCTATCTCTCCACCTTAGGTTAGGTTACCTTGCTAAAAAAATGGGTTAGTGGGATCACGATGTCGAGTTGACCTCATATCCCCTATATTAATAAGCATTTACTACATATCTAATACTAAAATGAGGGTCTTAGACATATTTAGTTCTCCCTTATGTATGGGAATGTGTGTTCACAAGGATGAAATATACTATATGAAGATATATGTAATGATCTAACTTGTTACTTGAAAAATATGGAACATGGGATGTATTTAAGTGTTTCAGACCTATAGTATGATTTTTCATATGTATAATATGCAAATATAGATCAATATGGTAGAATAGATTAGTTATGAACTTTTAAATTCAATAGTATGTCTAAATTTGAGAGGTGATTGCTTGATATTTATTAGATGAATAATGAGTAGGACTAGATTTTTATTTAAACTAAATATTTTTAAATGATCCTAACAAAAGGGTTCATGACATTCTTATACAAACCTATACACATTAACATATTTAAAAATTTTAGTGTTTGTTTAGAAAGTATAGTTTTATAGGAGTAGAGACACTACTATCTTGACTTGAACGTAACTGTCTAGGAAGGAAGAAAGTATCAGATATGTATGAGTCATTATGCAATACACTTTAACCTAATAATGTTGAACCTCCTTATGTAACTTATATTATTAATATCATCTGATGGACATAAGAAAGTATTTATTTTGAAAAGGAATATCTTCCCCCAAAGAATATCATCAATCAATTTTAACCTTATATATTCAAGTTTTAGTACAAACTAAGATGGTTAAAATAGTACTTGTTAACAATGGATCAAGATAGAACATTTATAACATATATTTCTTAAATTTACTTCACATAAAAATAAAGTATATAACCTATTCAAATATGAACATTTATGGATTTGACACATTCCATGTCAAGTAATTGGGAAAATTACATTGAATATCACTTTGGGACCATGCACTCTTGCCATTATTTGTCATGTTATTCTAATCACTTTAATTATAATCTTTTATTCGGTCAATCTTGGATTCATGATATGAAAGTCATTCCTTATACATTTTAAGCATGTAATAAGTTTAGTCATCATTGTTATATACTTATGTGTACTTTAGATAAATATCTCTTCAAATATTGTGCAATGGTCCATACAACAAACATTTATGTTACATATATACAACCTTGATCCATTGAATTAGCACGATCTACTTAACCTATTGATTTATCCTCATTAGATTCAAGTCTAGCTGAGCCATCAATAAATTTCAATCATTATGGGATTTGATTTAAATAATTACAAAATTTTAAGTACATTATTTTATAGGGATTGGGAAAACATGCTCAATGTATTATCCATCCTATTACTACTTTTGGTAGTAAGGGAAAAATAACTCTTGGATATAATGATATGTCCACATCTCATGCATTCAATCAAGCCAAATAATCTCCCAAACTCATACATGTTGCACATATGTTGTTTGAGTATAATAATAAATTCAACCATGATTCTAAATTATCATTAGTATACCATGAGATAATTGAAAACACAATTTCACTTGAAATTCTAACATTGGATGAATTTTAAAATGATGAGTCTCTTTTGGAATATTTAGTTGTCTATGAGAATATTGTTCTATTTCACCACAAGAAACTATTTCCTTATGAAACTAATGCACATGCATATTTTTTTGAAGGTGATTATACTATTTATCAAACTCAATTAGATGAACCTAAAACTATCCTATAGGACCATATGTGGAAGATCGATCAACAATGATTAATGAGAAAAACCATTTAATTTCATTTTGTAATTAATAAATACCTTCGATCAATCCTTTAGAATCCATGTTAAAACATGATAGAGGCAAATAACTTAGATAATTTCTACATGATTATCGATAATTATTTGCATGGGAATATAAAGACATACCTAAAATTGACCCAATAGTGGCAATGCAAAATATTGTATTATACCCAAATGTAGAACCACTTAAGTAAAAAATATGGAAAATACACCCAAAAGTATATTTGTTAGTCAAAGATAAAATCCAAAGGCTTTTGGAGTCTAGCTTTGTTTGAGATGTTGATTATCCTGAATGGGTTTCTAATAGTTTATCATTAACAAAACCTAATGGAGGTATTTGATGTTTCATAAATTAATATGATTTAACCAAATATTGTCTGAAAGATGATTTTATATTACCCAACATAGATTTGATTGTCGATTCCACCACAAGATATGAAATTTTATTATTCATGGATGTTTTTATAGATATAACCAAATAAATATTAATCCTAAGGATTAGGAAAATACATCATTCATTACACCATGGGGAAAATTTTACTAAACATTCATGCATTTTGGACTAAAAAAGCAAGAGCAACTTATAAAAAAGCTATGACACATATTTTTCATGATTATAGACATTAAACAATTGAATATTACATTGATGATTTTTTAACCAAATCAAAACATTGAAAAGACAATGCCCTAATTTATGAAAGGTATTTGAAAGTATGAGGTAGTATAATGTATATTTAAATCTGAAATAGGTAATTTTTTTGTATCCTCAATAATTATTTTGTGATTTATCATTTCTCAAGAGGCACTCATATTTGATCCTAAGAAGGTAAAATCCATACTTTATATGCCACCACCAACTAATATAAAATAAATTCTATGTTTTCATTGTTGCAATCAAGTTATCAGATGTTTCATTTCCCAATTATCAAATAAAACACAGTCTTTTACAAGGCTACTTAAGAAAAAATGCAAATTTGTATGTGGAAAATTTTGTCAATTTGTTTTATGCAATTAAATAATATCTTCTCGACCCACCTATGATTATGACTACCACTCCAAATCAAACCCTCTTATTATATATCTCTACCATTGACCATGTTTTGGGTGTTTTTATTTCACAACATGATGACAATCATCATGAATGTGCCATTTATTTATTATGAGAAAAATTATAATGCCATCAAACACCTATGCTTAAACCTTATTTTACCACATAAAAATTGTGACATTATTTACCAAAATAATTTTGTTTCAGCACTTGGGATGAATACTAAGATGTGTATTCAATCCCATACTATTTTTAGAAATTTAATTTCAATAATTGAGTGTGACCATTGGCCCTGTGTGTTCTGACAATAGTCACATGTCCCTTGTATGTGGTCTTTGGGCCTTATGCATCACATTCTATTTAAATTTTGTGACATTGTATGACATCACTTATAAATTAATTGCTTTTTACTTTGGTTCCATGATTTATATCATGCATTAATTTTATTTCTTAATATTATTCTCATGCCAAGATGCATATCAGGGGCATCCTACTTATGTTCTTCAATTCTATATCTATCTAACACATGTTTTATATGTAATTAAATGAGATACTCAATGATGTGATATAATACATTTAAAATACTTATGATATTACATGATTACATCTCACATATATTTTGCAATTCTATTTTGAGATTAGTGACTTGTAGGCTATGTCTCTCATCTAAAAAGGGGGGCATCACAATGGGCTTTTTTTTAAATTTTAATTTTTTATGAGATTTTTTTCTTCTTCATATTTATGATATAATACAATACAATCATAATTTTAAGATTAAGTGGGAATTTAAAATTCATGTACACTCATTTATATAGTTACTTCAATACATATTCAAATTTACTTGATGAATATACATGGGATGTGTAAAGTAGTTTTAGTTAAAAGTTATAGGTTTCAAATTTTTACAAGTTTAATTAGAATTAAATATCAATTAATACACATACATGAGGAATGATATCCATTCATGTTCATTTTTATACATGGCAATTTTAAAATTTCACTTGTTCCCAGTTTAACAGTTTCAGATAGTATCTAGATCCATCTATAGTGGTGTGATTCGGTTCATTTTTAATTGGGTCATGTTATATTTTAGTGACATTAAATGTCCATTTTTACAATTTAGTGAGACATATTTACTGGTTCGACCCCTTATCCTACTATGATTCATTATATTGACATTTAACATCTATGGTACAATGTACCAAGTAACATTTGGTGGTTTCATACTTCAATTATTCTACAAGACTTTTGTATGAGAGTGTAGACACTAGAAAACCATAAACTATGGCTATATATGTTTCATTAACCTTTAAACCATCCTTTGGAAACTATTTGATTATATTACCTCTTTAACATACCTTTTTACCCATAGTAACTACCAATAATTAGTGGAATTGGCTAAATTTAGCCAATTTTGACTATGTCCCCTCAATCACTGATGGTCAACCCTCAACTACCAATGGTTTATCATCAACTGTTGGTTAATTAACACAACCAAAAATCAACCTCAATATCACGTGATCGAATGAGTTAACTAGAACTCATTGGTTGATTACCATTTATTTAGTTTTAATCCACCATTAGCATGATAAATTATTTGATAGACTACTTTTTAAACTATTTGTAAAACTCTTTGATTTCAATACCCCTTTCTTCTTTAGTAAAGATGAATAGAAGGTGAAAATAAAGGATCCAAGAGGAGGAGAGATAAGGAAAGGAAGATGGAATGATGGTGTAGGATATTCTAACTCCTAGGCAAATCTAGAAGCTTCTCAGAGTCAGACTAGAATTGAACAAATACTAAGGAGGCACTTCTAACACCTCAACACTAAGGATTCTAGGACTGTCACTCTGTCCATTTATCTCTAGACCCTCAAGAAGCTTGTTTTCACTTTTAGACTTCTCTAGGCCACTACGATACACAAATATAAGTATCTTACACTTTTTATAAGTTAAGTAATTTAGTTTCAATAAGTTTAGTGTATTTACCTATTTATAGCCTCTATCCATACCTTTCCTTGTGTTTGAGTTCTATAACTCCAAATACTACCTCTTTCACCACATCTACTGACTAACTCTAGCCATTCTAAGTGTTAAATCCCTATTTTGATACCTCTAATACCTTACCTTTACCCTCATGACCTACAACCAGCCCTCAAGTAACTTAAAAGACCCTTATACAATTCACCCATGGTCTTTTCTTTGCCTAAATCCAATCTATCAAAAATCCATAATGACCACAAGCAGTCACACTCGATCAACAATGATAATCTATTGACCAGTAATGGTCATACCTTTAACCAATCCTCAAACAACCTACTTTTCCCAAACTAGATTTAATAGTAACCACCAATGGTCACCTAACCATTGACAATCAAACCGTAACCACCACTAGTTACTAGTGACCATCAATGATCACTATGTAAAACATTTCAACCAAAACAACAAGCATATATATCAACCATCAACCTCAACTAAAAAAATTATTTTTCATTCCCTATCACTATACAAAGTTAAGAGCAATAACTCAACCACACCTGAACCACACCTTGACATTTTAACATTCCTTTTATTTTTAATTTGTTAAAAGGCATTATTTCTGGAAAAGTATTTATTTTATTTTGATTAATTACTTTCATTAGGTTACACAGTGTTTCTTATCAGCAACTTTCTTAACATTAACATGACTAAAAGGTGGATTGACAACCTCCAAGGAAGTCATGTACTTCTTAAATCTAGCTTGCTAAGAAATCCACCCACCTACCCAACTAATCAACCATTTTATAATGTATTTCTTATTTATAGGTCATCCTCCCCAAACAAATAGGAGTATCTATAACCATCTAGATCATAGAGTGTAAACCAAATCCAAGTTCTACTAAGCTCACCATTCTTTCAAATTTTACTCTTTCTTAAATAGAAATAAGAAAACTTTTAGTGAAACATTATGGCATGCTCGATGGGACCCATGAGTTTTCTTGGGTTTGTAGTTTGCATTTAAGTGATTTTTATTCTTGTTTTATGTGCATTTAAATGAAACCAAAATTTATTTTGGGTATAAAACTAACCATTCATACATTATTTACTTGTATAATTATCTCACATAGCTCAATTAATCAAGTAAATTAACCATAGCCTCACTTTTGTGTACATAGAGACCAAACCACTTACATAAATTAAAACATCATAACACTAAACCACTTACACAACATCATAACACTTGACATAAGTCCTGACTAGGGTTTCATCTCCTAACAGTAAACCTTCACCCATTGGCTATCTCACTTGGACATCATTCTAAGGGGAGAAACCAAAACACGGTTTTCTAATTGAGTATAATCTTTGGCATTTGGTATATCTTGGTTAATCACCTAACACCCTTATCATTGCATTGTGTGAATTGAGGGGTTAGGCCCCAATATCAATCCATGTATTGATGCAAATATAAACCCCTTTGAGTGCTTAAACTACCCAAAACCATCTTTAGATTGCCTATCTAGTACCCTTTTCAAAACCAAAATTGGGACACACATTTTTCTTCTAATTTAAGGCATAAGCCACAAGAGAGACAAAAATAACCTTAGGATTTAATGTGATTTAGTGGGTGTTTTATCTTCTTTGACCCTTTTCTTGTCTTCTTTATGTTTGAGTTTTGAGGAATATAACTCCCTTGGAAAAACTTTCCACCATCTTTCTTTTATCTACCTCATCTATGTTGCCTTGTTCAATGAGGATCCCTCCTATACTTATTCCAAGAGATCATAACTTTGTTAAACTCATAGAAGACAACCCTCTTGCCTTAGAGAATTACCTTACATAAAGAGCCACTTGTGCTCTTAACCTTACCTATGATCAATCTAACCTCACTTATAGCCAACCCAACCCTACCAATGGATAACCTACCCTTACCTATAACCAAACCAACCTCACCTATAACTAACCCAACTTCACTTACAATCAACCCAACCTCACCTAAAATTAACTCAACCTCACCTATAATCAACCCAACCTCACCTATGATCGACCCAACCTCACCTATAATCAACCCAATCTCACCTATCATCAACCTAACCTTACCTATGGCCAACCCAACCTTGCCTATAACCAAACCAACCTTATTGATAACTAATCAAATCTTAACTAACACCACTAATAACCTCTCAAAAACTATTTTATAATCATCATAACCAACTAAAAACCTTTCAATACCTATTTTACCATTGTCATAACCCACTCAACCTCAACTATCTCAACCTCACAATCATTTGACTACCTATCTCAACCCTCACCTTAACTACCTCAATCTCATCAAATTTTATATTACCTACCCCAACCATCATACCAATTATTTTAATCCCATTTGTGGTAACCCTCTTTATCGCAAAACCAATACTTGGTCTATCCCCTTAACCATCAACTAAATTTTTTAAACCAACTTACCTTACCAACCTCATCAAATCCAACCAACAACTATAAACCCACCTTACCCACCTTATCAACCTTATCAAATTCCCCAAATCAAACCAACAACTACCAACAAAAATTTTTAAACCCACTATTTTTATCAAACCTACCCAACCTATCAAATTCATCAACCATGTCAAGCCAACCAACTTCATCGAACCAACCGATTAGCTTGCCACCTCAAGAGCTATTGGTGCACCCTCTTCATAGATAATATACTCCTCTAGGGGAATAATATGCCTCAATCCTTGAAAAACACTTCAAGAATTTTTTCATTATACTTCCTTCAATCAAAACTATCAATCTTTCTCTTTCAAAACCAATTTAGTTTATAGAGAATGAGGTTTGTATGTATTATCACACAAATAGCCATGTGGTAGATACATGCCAATATTTTAAGATGTTCATCTAAAACCTTGTCGATCAAGAGGAGGTCCCAAAGGATAGTCTCTATGTTATCCCCAACCTAGCCTTGAATGTATTTAGGCAATACATCATTGAACCTCTTTCTGCACCCATTATTGTGCAAACCTATAAATAAAGCCCTCAACACAATGAGGTCCCTTCATTATATTTGGTCCTTAGTGAACCTATAATTAAGGAAACCATAATTAAAACCCCAACCAATCCACTTTTTAACCATGTGTAATCTTCACAACTTTTTTTTGTCATCGTCACTGAGGAAGAATCAACCTTAACCCAACCACTTATTGACCAATTAAAACCTTATCAATTTTTTTTTAAAACCATAATTAAGGAAACCAACCTACATATTCCACTTCCATTTTTAGTGGATCAATCTCCAACCAACCTACCTCTTCTACTTCAAGTGAATCAACCTCAAACCAACCTACCTCTTACACTTCTCCTTTTAGTGGATCAACCTCAAATCAACCTACCTCTTCCACTTCTCCTTTTAGTGAATTAACCTTCAACCAACCCACCTCTTTCACTTCCTATTTTAATTGATCAACATTAAACCAACCTACTTCTTACACTTCTTCAAAAGGTGTAATCACCTCTAACCAACTTACTTCATCCACTTACCCTTTGAGTGTATCAACCTCAAACCAACTTACCTTTTCCACTTCCTCAAAAAGTGGAATCACCCCCAAAAACCATACCTATTCCACCTACCTTTTTGGTGGAACCAATCAAAGATACCTTACCCTTTCCACTTCCTATTTTAGTGGCATAAATATCAACCCAACCCAACTTACCTCTTCCACCTACCCTTTTTATGGAACAAACCCAAACTCAAAACACCTTGCCTGTAACCAATTCAACCTCACCTCACACCAACCCAACCACAACCTCAACTAAAACTTAACCCATCAAATTAAGTTATAATATACTCATTTTCATATACCTAATGACATTGTCTTTGGTTTGATTCTATTTTGAATAGGGCCAAATCTTTGTCACCTTACCTCATCAATCACACCAATTAAACAAACAATGCCAACTAACAAATTGAATAAACCACCTAGATTATCTCCCTCAACTAATAAAACTAACTTCTAAACCAAATTAATAAAAAAAATCAACCCACCTTTTAACCCAAACATAATAAACTTATCTTTCAACTCAAACCAAAATCAACCTTTCATTAGAGGTTTCTTAAATCTTGGCCACCCTTTTATCCAACCTACCCATGCTTCACCTAAGCTACCCCATTGGGATAATTAGACATTATTATCCAATTGGTCTTTATTCTAGGATGATGTTGCCAACATCATTTATAGACCCCAAACCTACCAAAATCCAAACCCACAATGTTTCCCTTGCCTTAGCATCAAGAGGGAATCCCACCTAAACCACCCTCCTATAACTTGAACTCCAACTAATAACTGACTACTAACAACTAATAACTAACAACTAAAAATTAATAATTAATAACTAACAACTAATATCTAACAACATTTTAAAAGAAATTGAAGTCATATTCATCTTTCTTAAACCCTCTTTATTAACCAACATCTTTACCTAGAAGTATTTTCCTACCTCAACATTCATGGAAAGAGCATATGGGGAAATTCTCCCTCTAAAAAATTTGACCAAGCAATAACCCAAAAATTAACCAATAACCAAACCAAATCTTAAACTTTTGTGTACCAATATTAACCAATAACCAAACCAACCCTTGAAACTTATGCCTCAACCTACACCTAGCCTAACACCAAACCAACCTTAAACTTAAACAAACCTTGGCCTTGACTAACTTATCTAGAAAACCAACCCAAACCAATGCCTAAACCTACTTAACTAAACCAAAAACCAACCACCATTGTAATCCAACTAAAGCATAGAAACCATCACCTAACCAACTTTATGGAGACAAATAGAATTATTTTATTTCATTCTTCCTCCTTAACCATCATCACTCTAACATATTTTCCACATCTAATCTAGTGTTGAAAAGTAACTGGGGGACATCTTCACTCCTGATTGGCTCAAACCATTTATATGTAAGTGTGGATCTAAGGCATATCAAAACCTTAACCCCTCAATGCTTTGCATTCACATCCATTCTTTTATTAAACCAAGTTATTAGTCACCTTGTGTCTAACTTAAGCTCATCCATTGTTTTTAACTACCTTCATCTCTTTATTTTAAGGACAATCGAATAAAACATGATCATGTGATTATTTGTCACATCCTTAGCCTAATCGTAAGCATGGGTACCATGAATATACATATGACATGATTTTCATGGACACTTTTCATCCCTTATATGATGAATCACCATGGTCATTGTCACTTAAACCTCTTTCACCCATCATTAACCTTCTTGTGATATGGTTTTACCTCTATAAAGGAAAGCCTTTTAACCTATATAGACTAGGCCATGTCTAAACCAACATAACATTAAATTTGAGATACCAAATATCACTCAGATCAAAATATCTAGCATTACAGACTAATCTCTTGAAGGAAAACTACCCAAAATAATAAAAAATTGCTTAAAAAGGTAGACTGATCCCTCAAAAGATACCTATCAACATAAATAAATCCAAAGATTAAACCACTTCCTTGAAGGATGGCTAAGTCAACTTTCATCAATAAATCACTTGGAAGCTTCTCACATCGATCAGCTTCCTAAACCCATCAAATAATAAAAATCACCCAAAGTCTAAAGTCAAAAGTCTAAAATAAATCAATCCCAAAGAAAGCTTCCATCAACTTTCACACAACATTTATAGACTTTCCACATTGATCAGTCTACACCAAACTTAGAACATGGACTTTTCTATAGTGGTTCTTATGTCACCTATAGAAGAGGCAAACCATCCCCATAAGAAGGTTACAATCCCATTTTTCCATTGACCATTCATCTCCACCTTTTACCCTCTCTAAAAATCAAGGGATTTGGAGCTTACTTGACACTATGTGATCAAGATGTTTCTTTTAACCAATGAACTAACACCAATTCAATGCATGAAAGGGGCTTACAATATTAATCCCACCCATATTTTCATTTTAGTCTTTCCCAACTGAAGCATTTAGCCTCATATTTATACTTCCATAACCATTTGAGAAGACGTATCTCTTCACTTTTTGAGTCATTAAAACTCCAACAACCAAATTTGCACACTTTCACTAGGAAATGGGTCCCTTTTTACAAAACTAAGTGGTACACCAAATTAGGGCAACCAATTTTGAACACCACCCAAACAAACTTTTCTAAATAAAAAAATGTTATGTACCAACCATACAACCATTGGAGAGCACTTTATTCTCCACCAACCAACCAGCCAACTAAATAACCTCAAACTTATATATTTTGGCCTACCTTTCACACTTTTTGTGGCCAACCTTACCTTAGTAATTTTGATCTTACCAACTACCTTACCATATTTGACAACTATGCACCCATTAGAGAGCACCTTATTCTCCACCAACCAACCAACCAACCAACAAAGTGGTCCCTTTTTAACCAAACCAAGTGGTACGCCGAATTGGGGCAACCAATTTTAAACACCACCAAACCAAAAAAATTTAAAAAATAAAAAAATTACCTAATAACCATGCACCCATTGGAGAGCACATCCTCCACCAACCACCCAACCAAACCAATTAACCTAAACTTGGTTAGTTTGGCCCACTTTTCACACTTTTTGTGACCAAACCTTGCCTGTGTCATTTTAATTGCATAGCTACCTTTCCATATTTGATAACTTTGCACTACCTTTTATGCCTAACCATTTAGGTATATCAGAGCATGACCCTTTTTGGTCCTAACACTTGTGACAAATTTTATTTTCTCAAGATCACATCCTATTTTTGGATACCTATGAATACATTAACCTTACCCAAGAGACTTGAGTTTATAAGAGTAACCCATATCAGCTATTCTTAACACTGTAGCTTGGTTACCCTATCACTTGTCCTTCTAGTGCCAAACCTTATTTACCAACTACCTCAATTATATAAACTTAGTTTATGCATGGTATATGATATCATACTTAATCATATTTGGTGTGCCTACTTGTGCTTAAATTACCAATCAACTAAACCAACCTTGTCACCCACTTGTCTAACCTGTGACCTATTTTATTTTCTTAGGTTCACCCACTTTTTCGACCCTTGATAACATGATAAAAATTTTCATGGTGACTTGAGTTTATAAGTGAAACCATATCCACTACACTTAAATGTGGTGGCTTGGTTCACTTATCACTTATCCTCCTTGTAGTGACCTATTTTACCAATTCATCCATCTTACCTATTTTTTTCATCCACTTATACACTTATTAAACCCATACCCATCTTTGTTTTACCTCATCAAATCCCATTTTAAAAGGGAACACCTCCTTCCATACTTGGGGCATCCAACCTCCTACCAATCTTCTATTTTTGTTTTATAGCTTGCTGATACAAATTGCATAACAAAAAGGGGGAAAATGTAGACATTAAAAAACTATACACTATAGATATAGATCTCACATTATCCTTTAAACCACTCGTTAGCCCCTTCTTGATTATATTACCCCTTTAACATACCCTTTTACCCATATTAACCACCAATCATTAGTGAAATTGCCTGAATTTAGCCAATTTTGACTATGTCCCCTCAACCACTAATGGTTTACCATTGATCACCAATGGTTATTTAATGAAACCAAAAACTCTACCTCAAGAGCACATGATTGAAGGAGTTAATTGAAACTCACTTTTTGATTACCATCTATTTAGTTTTAATCCATCATTCATATGATCAATTGCTTGATAGACTACTTCTTAAGCTACTTATAAAACTCTTTGATTTAAATTCCCCTTTCCTTTATATTAAGAGCTGAAGAGAAGGTGAAAAGAAAGGATCAAAGAGGAGGAAAAGCAAGGAGAGGAAAATATGATTATGGTGTAGGATATTCTAACTCCTAGGCAAATACAAAAGCTTCTTAGAGCTAAACTAGAACCAAACAAAGACCAAGTAGGTGCTTCCAATACCTCAACACTAAGGATTCTAAGATCATCACTCTTCCTAATTAGCTCTACACCCTCAAGCAACTTGATTTCACCTTCAGACTTCTCTAGGCCACTAAGATACATAAATATAAGTATCTTACACTTATTTTGAGTTAAGTGATTTAGTTTCAATAAGTTTAGTGTTTGTACCTATTCCTAGCATCTACCCATACCTTTCCTTGTGTTAGAGTTCTATAACTCCAAACACTACCTCTTTCACCACATCTACTTACCACCCCTAACCATTATGAGTATCAAATCCCTATTTTAATATCTCTAAGACCTTACTCTACCCTCATGACCTACAAACAACCCTAAAGCAACCTACATGACCCTTCTACAACTTACCCATAGTCCTTTATTTGCCTAAAACCAATCTATAAAAAATCCATAGTGACCACCAAGGGTCATCTATCGACTGGTTATGATCTTACCTTGAACCAACCCTCAAATGATCTACTTTTCACAAACCAAATCCAATAGTAATCATGGATGGTTACCTAACTATTGATAGTCAAACCCTAAATGTCGATGGTTACCTGTGACCACTGACAGTCACTATGTAAAACATTTTAACCAAAACAACAAGAATTTATCAACCACTAACCTCAACCAAAAACCCTATTTCTTAGTCCTTATCACTATACAAAGTTAAGAGCAACAACCCAACCACACCTAAACCACACCTTAATAGTTTAGCATTCCCTTTAATGTTATTTTGTTAAAATGCATTATTTCTTGAAAAATATTTATTTCATTTTGATAAATTACTTTCATTAGGTTATGTATTCTTTCTTATCAGTAACTTTATTAACATTAACTTATCTAAAAGGTGGATTGACAACCTCCAAGGAAGTCATGTACTTCTTAGATATGGCTTGCTAGGCAATCCACCCACCTAACCAAATAATTAACCATTTTTTATTATCTTTTTTATCTTTAGGTCATCCTCCCCAAACAAAGAGGAGTATCTACAATCATTTGGATCATGGAACACAAACCAAATCCAGATTATACTAAATATAATCATACTTCTCATGACCCTACTCCTCCCTATGATTATACATCAGCTCACATGAATAATATCAACCTTGGTTATCCCACTTAGAGTCATAGACCACTTTTTTTTACCTCTCTCATACCTTATTCCCATCCTTTTACCCATCTCGGTGATTTCTCACGCCAGAAAGGCTCTCTAGAGATCCTTTAGGACTTGTTCAAGATCCTATTGACGAGCTTGAGGCCCTATTTGACCTAAACAATGGCTTAGGGAGGAAACCTATGGCCTAGGTTGCATGTTTACTTCATGAAAGCTGTGTCCTAGGCCACAGCCTAGGTAAAATACATGAAAAAGTGACCCATTTGGTCCCAAATAGTTAGAAATGGCTAGTTTGGGACTTGATGGTTAGGGTTGGATATAGGCATGTTATCTCATTCATTCCTGATCCCTATTGAACTCTTTAGCTATATGCCTACTTTGATCATGATCCATTAATCATTCATTTTGAAATCTCGGCTACCGTCTTTGAATCTCTCTTGATTCTTACTTGGCACAATTTCTTTCTTGGTGAGAAGGGATACCCTACTCTACTATTGCTTCCATTGGTGCCTTTATTTGTTGTTGATAGTGTTTTTGAAGCTTGTATATTTCCCTTTGCCTCCTCAAGAATATATTACACCTATTATTCATGATCCTTGTATTGGATCTCATAAATTGGTGACCTCTCCTTCATCTCTTCCACAACTTTTGGCTCTTGGTCTACACTTAGCTCACATATAGCTTGATCTTCTTCCTCTTTTACCTCTTAGCTTGGATAATTAGTTGGTATAAAGTCTAAACATATTTTTATTTTAATATAAGGGAACTTTTCTTAGCAAAGTGAAACTCTTTTCTTAGTTGTAGTAGTATATATGCTAGGGTTTGTTTAGTTTTAGAAAAATATTTTCTTATTCTATTGCTTAGAATAGTTTCTAAAATTTCTTGCACTTGTGTATGTCTAAAGAGTACTTTCATTTCTTGAAATATTACCTTGTTTTATGCCATTTATCTCTTTAGAATCTCTTTGCATTACATAATAGACACACTATAAAACTTAGGCAAACTCTCTCTCTTTCTCTCTTGTTGAAACTATAAATATTTTGTTGCTAGAAAACAATAGTATCACATTGAAAAATAGCCCATATATAGAATTGGCATGCTCTTGAACCCTTGATTGAAAATGCATTTGTTTAAATGTCTTTCATTTATCTTTAAAGTGCCCTAGTTGCTAGATTTACATTATGTTGGCTACTTCATTTCAGTCAATATTGTTTCTTCTTTCTTATTCATGTAATCCAAAGTGTAGTTTTAACCACTTGATTTACTGTGGTTAGACCCACTAAAGATTCATGCATATTTTGTGCACTAGTTTGTACCATCCCCAACTTGGTTTACAAGCCCATATATAATGTAGTGCAAGCTAGAAAACTAGATAGATACTATAGACCTCTTATATCCCATAGAACCCTTAAGCCTTCTAGCCTCTTAGTGATTTTCTTTAGCACCCTACCAAACACTGATGGATCCATTTAGATTCTTAGAGATATATCATGGCATGCTTGGTGGGACCTCACATATGGTCTCATGTTATTTCTATCCCATTTAGAGCTCTCTTAGCCAACTTACCTCTATTAGTCAATAGTTTTTACCTTCAGTTGTGTTTTGGCTCTTGCCTTGGCTATTTTCTCTTGCTTTGGTTTTGTGCCACCCTCCCTATTGGTTATTCTTTGAGTTGCCTCTTTTATTGATTCCCATGGTGTTCATGTTTCATTACACCCATGGCTAGCCTCCCACCCTTAGGATGTCATTCCCATTGGATTTAGGGTCTCATCCCTAATCTCACTCATGAGTAAGCTATAGTTATAATGAAACATCACAAACACTATAAGATTCATGAGGCCTCCTCAACCCAACATGGTGGTGTAGACCCTCTCACATTTGAAATGGACTAAAATTGGCAAGACTAAAACTGTTAGACTTGGTCTCCTTTTCACCAATTTGAACTGCATTCATTTGAGGATGTTTCTGATCATTAATGTACTACATCTTACTCACCCATCTATGGTGATGAGGATCCTCTTTCCCAATTAGGATCTAAAAATTTGCATTCAATTTTTAAGGATTTCCATAGGCATCTTCAGGTGAATAAATTTCATACCTTGCCTAATATGAGTTAGCATTGTGCTTCCTTTAGAGATAGAGCTCACACCCACTTAGTGTCAAGTGCCTCAGCTAGCTCTCATGCAAGTTCCCTACCTCTTTCCTAGCAGGACACTTTGCCTTAAGAGAATCCACATGTCCATGTTGTGGATCATAGGTATTCACACTCAAGAACATATCTTCATCATGAATATTACTCTCATCTTCTTAGCCCTTATTTTAGGGTTTTTGATGATCATCTTGATTTTGATAATCATCTATGAACTAGAGATCTATGGGAGGCATATTAAGAGTGTTAATGACCACTGATTAACCCTTGATTGATGGAGCATACCCATTATCATGGAGGTGGTGGTCACCATGACTATTCATATGAGTATGTCATGTCTTCTCAGTAGTCTCATGGGGATCATCACATTCCCCATGGCCATTCCCCACCTCATGGTAGGGATGATTTCCACCATGACCAACCCCCTTATCATAAGCCACCTCAATAGCATCCCCACCATGACCATGGTCATGATGATGCTTATGGATATAGGCAACATCATCACCATCATGATCCTTCTACTGGAGCTTATTGTCAGCTAACCATTAACCTTACCTATGAGGATCTCTATAGGAATCCTTTAGCCCCTTAGGTGCATGTTATTCCCATTATTACACCTATCCTTGAGCTATGTAAGTTTAATGAGATGTAGGAATCCATTCCTTTAGAGTATATTAAGTAATTTATGATGGTGTGTATGGACTATAAACAAGATGAAGGTATTTTTTTGAAGCTCTTTGCTCATACTCTATGAACCAAAGATCTTATTTGGTTACATAATCTACCTCTAGATTTTCTCTCTAGTTTCTAATTCCTTCTAGATGACTTCCTCTAATATTTAGATATCTCTATACCCTTTAATCTTAGCATCTAGTCACTTACCCCCATGGTGTAGGCCAAAGGTGAGTTCAACTTTTATTTTGTGCATAGATGGTGGTCAATCATTCATATGTGTAAAACTAGTTTCTTAGATGACTATTTTTATGATATGTTCATGTGAGAATTGAGGCAAGAGGTTCACCTTGAGGTCCTCAAATGTAATCCCACCTCTTATGATGAGGTTGTTAATGTGTGTCTGAAGATCAAAGTGTTTGAGGTGCATGTAGGCATGTGGCTTATACCTTCCTAAAAATCATCCTCATCCCATGATCATAATCATAATGCAACTGGAGATGGTGTCTTAGATTATCCTCCTAAGAAAAAAGACAAGAAGGATAATCATGAGGTAAATGTTGTAAGTAGGAAGCCAACTAAAAATAAGGATTTTGAATCTAGCATAGAAAAATAATAGATGGTATTCCCTTATAACCCCACCAAGTTTTTCTATTACCATCAGATAAAGGGGAATGATGATGCCATTTATGCCACTCAAAATTATGGTGGGAAACCCTCACCATAAGTGTAGAATTTTCCTCTCACAGAGCCCAACCACAAGTTAGATGTGTTCAAGGAGCCTCTTCTCAATCACAACAAGGAAAAAAGAAGAAAAAATAAGAAATCAAAGGCTAAGGCCCCATGATCTCCTTATTTCTCTTCTAGCTTTTTTGATTCCTCTTTTTAGGCTACCCCATGAGGGAAAGCCAAGCATGAGAGTAGTAAGGTGGTTGCTACTATTGACATCACTCTTACTGGATATGAGTGATTTATTAATACATACTTGAGTTAAGATATTGACCCATCTAGAGAACCTAATGGTGTTAGAAATTTTGTCCATCCCATGGGGGTAGGGAATCCCAAAGTCAAATTTGACTTTCAACTGAATATACCTCCCCAGGATAGACAACATCCATACTCTATCATCGAAGAGTTACAGGGCCTCTTAGATAAGATCTCCATCTGGGACTTACTTCACCATTGCCCTAAGGAAAAGGGCCTCATCCTTGATAATCTTGGTTTTTATCATGAGGATATGCTATAGGATGATATTGGGGTGTTGTTTAACTCTAATATGCCTAAGCATCCTTACCCTCTTATTCTCTCTTTCAACCTAGCTTCCTTACCAGATTCTTTGATTCTAGCTAAGAGGGCTCAGTTCCCTCTCTACATTGAGACTTTTGTTGATTATTTTCATGTCAAGAAGTGTATTATTGATGAAGAAGATGCCTTAAATATCATGCCCTTGCATGTATTTGATGATCTTAGGATCAGTTAGAAGAAGCTTTCCAATTCTCACCATAGGTGTATTCGCTTCAACAATGACATGGTTATGTCGATGGGAAATGTGAAGCTTCACATCAATTTTGGTCCTAAGGTGGTCCAAATTGATTTTTATGTGTTAGATCTTGATCTCTCATACAACATGATCCTCGACCATCCTTGGATCACTGCCATGCAGGATGTCACTTTAGCCACATTTTGTATGGTCCAGTTCATGCATGAAGGTGAGGTTTACACTCTAGAGGCTGACCAAGATCCTTGGGAGTTAGTCTATGCAAAGACCAAGACCTCAAGTGAGGCTTCAGCTATCTCTTCATGGGGTTTTGTGGGTGCTCACACACCCCATGCTACTGGTTATCATCTTCTCAAGGATGAGTATTGTGATCCAGCTGAGTACCGAGTAATGTTCACTCTTTCAAAGTCTAGAATACATGTGCTAAATCCATCTCCTACCCCTTTCCTCTAGGGTTGATCTTCCTTCTTAAGGACCTCTTCCAAGATGTCTCCTTGACCATTAAGCTTTTCCTCTCTTTGAACTTCTCCCATCAGAGTATCAGCTCTCTCAATGCATCTCTTGTAGAGATTTCTAGAGTTATTGAGTCTAATCTTGAGTGTTATTCCATTCATGGTATAACACCCAACCTGATCAATGAGAGGAGATCTTACAAGAATATCATGCCTATGTATCTTATGCATTGTCATCCTCTTACTTGTTTGGGGTCAAAGGTCTATTTTACCAATAATGACCCCACCTTCGACACTCTTGTGTTTCAGGGCATGAATGTTGAACCTAAGGATGTGGGTACTCCATATAATTATCTTGACCTTTGCCCTACTATTTGGCCTCCTCATAGGCCAAATAATGGCTTGCCTCAGGGGTAGGCCTCTAGTTAGGGTGAATTGGTTACTTGCCATCAAGGGTAGGCTCAGGCCTGGGATTGTAGTGCTTTGGTGAGCCTCAAAGCTTATTAAAACACCTTCATCAGGCTCCTATTCAATGGATAACCCCTCTCATAAAATCCATTGATAGAACTTATAGGTATCCTTAGCTATCTATATTGTGCATTCCTCCTTAGATGCACCTTGGGATAGAAGCAAAGTTTTTTTCTTCTTTTAGTTGGTCATGTTACTGCTTGCTTATAGTCAACACTCCATCAACTCCCTCTCCCTTTTTTTCAATGCTTATAGGTGGTGTGGGTTAGTGGTTATGCTTGATTATGACTTGATATATCCTCCACTATTTGGTCTTCATCTATCAATAGCCTCCACTACCCCTCCTCACCTCTCATTGTGATTAGATTTGAGACACTCTCTCATGATTGGCCCCATAAAATGGTGGTGGCTCTACTAACTGATATGTCTCTATTGCCTCTAGCACTCTGAATCCTCACATCTGCATAAGAGAGAAATGTGACCTTGTATTATTCATGATCTTTGTGGGATAAGAAAACATGTTTTTACAAGCTCAATAATTATTTTCTCTTGTCTCCCTCCTTTCCCAGCCTTTCTAGGACAATTTTGGGCCTTTCCAAGCTCCTCAGGATTGGTTTTGTCCCTTGTTCACCTAGGCTAAGACTTTTTGGGCAAAGACATAGCCTATAAGTGGGAAAAGACATAGCCTATAAGTGGACTAAGCCACACCTTTTGTAGCTTGGTGGTGGTCCAGACTATGGGTTTGCCAGTAGCCTTGTTTTCTCCCCTTTTTAGGCCTCTATTTGGCTCTATTTTTGCTCTTAAAACCCCAAAACCTTCATCTTAGAGGTTTTGGCCCATTTTGGATGCAATGGTAGAGTCTATTTCTATTTTTTAGGTCTATTTAGGTATGTTTTGGGACCATTCTAATCTTTTGGACCCTTGAGTCCTCTAGCCTACTTGGCCTGTGCACTCCTTGTCAGATGCACGCTATGGGCCCTATTTTTCATCTCAGAACATGAGACCTTCATATTAAAGGATTTAGCTCATTCTAAGTGCATTGGAAACCTTAATTTTTAGGTCTATTTGGGTCTACTTTGGCCTTGTTTCAATCCCTAAGATCCCTTTTTAGGTCCTCACTGACCTCATAGGCCAATGCCTCATTTCTTGGGCACCCAAGGATAGAAGTTAATTTTTGTACTTATTTTAGTTAGTCATTTCTATGCATTTATGTAGATAATTAGTTCTGACTCCCTCTTTCTTTTTTCCATTATGATTGTAGGTTATCAACGTTATCTGACTATGGTAGTTTGAGACTTTCTCTAGTCTTCCTAATTTGGTCTTCATCTTCTCTAAACTTCCCTCTCTTACCTTTGTTACCTCTTCCTATGATCAAAATTGGTTAATCATTGTGATCATGGCATGGTTTAATTTCTTATTTCCCCGTGAAACTTTCTCACACCACTCTGCATGGAGATATCTCTCTTGCAGTTGCTCATCTTATGTCCTCGACCCCCCATCATGGTACACCTCTCAATGGTGATTCATACTGATGGTAGTAGTAGGGGAAACCTAGGGCCTATAGCTATGGCTTGGGTTATTAATGATCCATGGGGTCATGAGCTTCTTTTGACTGGTCATTTCCAAATCAGTGTGATGAATAAAGCTATCGAGTATAACATGATCATTGGTGCTTTGACCAACACCTGTGAGTTAGTTGCATGATACATATATTTGTTATTTAACTCACTCTTAACCATGTCTCAACTCATTAATGTTTGGTACATACTTATATTTGAGTTACTCCCTCTCTTCAAAATGGTGCATGATTTGCTCTCTTTCTTTAAGGATGTCCAGTTCACCCATATCCCTCATAAGGAGAATACCAGGGATGAAACTTTGGTAAATATCATTTTATATAGTATGATTTGATTTTATATCACTTGTTTTTCCATTTTGTAAGAGCTAGAGCTAGAGCTTGATGTGGATTATAGATCACATAGCATATGCACTTCCACCCATAGATCATGCCTTGATAGTCTTCTAAACCATCCTTATCTAGTAAGTGTAGGTAGTTTTTTCTTTCATATTTTTAGTTCTTTCTTTCCTTTGCTTTAATATAGTTTTTAGGTACTTCAAAAAAACTCCTTGTTCCTTTGAACACTAACTATTCATACCTCAGGGGCATATATAATCATACTTCCCATGACCCTACTCCTTATGTGTTGACCTATTTTGCCCATAGGCAAAATTTCAGTCACCTTCCTCCCCTGTTGTTTAGTGCCAGTCATTTTCGAGTTTAGCAAGTTCAATATGTTTGGTTCATGGCCTAGTTCAAGTGTTTCAGACAGCTTTTGGTTCAAAGGGGTTCAACGCTTTGGTTCAAGTAGGCTTGGTTCAACGTGGCGGTTTAAACAAATTTCATTGGCTTTTGCCTTTTGGCTCATTGGCACGCTCCTTTGAACCTTGAACCGTTGAACCAAATTTTGGTTGAACGGGTTCGGTTCAAGGGTCTGCCCTTGGCAGAAGGGTAGTTCAAGCAGTCAAAGTGCCCTTTTGGAGGGTGGGTAGACACTAAAGACTTTTCAAAGTTTTTGGGCACAGTCAAACAATCAACGAAATCATGGGATAGGATCCCCGCATATATTTTGTCCGTGAAAATACAAACACAAAGGGACAGGTGCCAGGAAAATTCAAGGATGGAGAAGCGCCTGAGAGGATGCCATGTGGACCTGACGACGTCCCAGTGGACATCAAAATTAATGAAGTGAAATAGCCATTCCCTTTTAAACTGGTAGAGAGCTAACCGTGGAAAAGAAGGAGCTCAAAATGCAGTGACCTGCTAGAATGTTTGCCCAAGGGGCCAAATGAACCAGATGAGACAAAATTGATAAAAGACAAGAAGACATACATGAAATGAGTAAGTAGTTAAGTCCAAGTGGTGCCAATTTGAAGAAGTGACTCCAATAGGTAAAATAGTTCCTTTGAATTGATCATGAGAAGACGCAATAGCTAAGTAATGTAACCGGTTTCTTCATTTTACATTTAATGGGTGGACAAACCACTTTTTGACATTAAAAATGCAGACGTTGAGTAGACAAAGCACACAACTCATTAATGTTTTGAGAAACTTGTTGAAGGGATGCAATGGCCACTTGTTGAAGGAACGCCACATGGGCTTCCTCATTTTCTCATATATATTTGATACTTGTCATTTTTGTAATCATCTTTTCATAGTTTTAGCCAGGCATAGCCTTGCTAAAATTTCACCTGAATCAAATAAAAATGCAGTTTTTTACCTCCATTTGGATAGATGTTTTAGAGTATGCTTTGAGTGTTTGTCTGTGTCCAGTCATCATTTTTTGATGCTCTCATAGGTTCAACACCAGTAGACCTTTATCTACAAGGTGCCATCTCTGCAACTAAAAGGAGAAGAGCAATATTTGAGAAGTGCGAAATAGAGGGAGTTACTACATAAGTGTGCATCTCATAGCACCTTTGGTGATCTCTTTCTTTTTTTTTATCTTCCATTAAGGCTTCCTTGCTAGTTTCCAATAGCCTGGTCCTTCTACCAAATGTGTAGTGTATGTATGTGTTTGTCTGGTTTTAGTGTGAGTGTGTGAAGGTCACCTTATTTTGGTGCATCACCTCTTTAGAGTAGGTTTTTTTTTCCTACAATCTCTCTCTCTTTTCATCTCACCCCCCTTTATATCTATATATGTGTGTTTTGCACGTGCTAGAAACAACATGATGCATCAAAGGGAGCTAGCCCTTATCTAGAGACTCTCTCCTCCAGCTTCACCAGTCCCACAAGTGAGAGGAGAGTTTCCATGTTGTGAGGAGAAGGCAGGAGCTAGGCCTCCTTGCCCTCGATGCACTTTCCTGTGTCAACAGTTTTGGCACACCCAATGGGACCAACTAGGACAAGTTGTGTCCATAGAGTTGAAGAATTTTGGTGTGTTCTTTGACCAATCAGCCTTTGGAGGATTTCACATCAAACACCAATGGTGACTCTAAGTTAAATCAACTAGTTAAGTAGTTCTGGTACCATACCATCAAGAAACAAAATTTTGGTATGTATAATCCCATCATTCAAAGCCATGGACCCTATTTTCCTTCACGAGCATGGCTACAATCCTTACCAGCCTTATGTTGATCCTTATTAGTTTTAGTATGGCTAGACCTAGCCCTTTAATGAGCTATATCGGCTTTATGCCCAGTCTTCTCATTATGTCACTTCTCCTACTCAACCCAGTCTCTTTGCCAATCAACCCATTTCTACCTTCAAGCGAACACTGTTGAGATACAACAAATATGTAATTGATCTTAACAATAGAAAGGGGTACGGCCAAGAAATTCCTAATCATATCATCCAGCAAGTGAGGAAGGCACTGGATTAGGTTAAGAAAGAATGGGCTCCTATTGAAAGAGTGAATTGGCACAAGCTTTAAAATGAGATGCTGGATGTGAGCAGTTTAATTGCATCTATGGAGGAAAAGCTGAGTGTGCATGAGAGGCAGCCTTACCAAGTCTATCAACCTACATACTCACTTCCCAAAGCATCATATCAGTCATATATAGCCCCTGCTCTTGAGCCAAGTTGAGCCTATCAAAGTCTGTTCCCCAATCATGTTGAGGAGAATTATGAAATGGCAAATCTTATGTTTAAGGCTAATCTTGATAGACAGATCAAATTGTCAAACCTTCAGATGTAGTAGTCCATTTTGGCAGCAAGGGAAGTGGAATCTAAATCTTCACTGCCCGCTCAGATTGTGGCCCCATCAACCCCAAAGGATATGCCCAGTCAGAATTTCTTGAGCTAGAATCAAGTGGTTGAGTCATGGAATAGCAAGGGGGCGAAAGATGTTGTCCAAGAGTGTGAGGTACAAGATGAGGTTAGTCCTTTTCAAGTTCCTCCCACCCTTCCTCACGAAGCTCCTTGCATTTCATGGCAATCTTTGTGCACTCCCCATCTCTATGGTGTTTCCCACAAGCTCCAAGAAGTGCAAAATGAGGATGATCTGGCCAGGTGGGCTGAGGATTTAGAAAGGAAAATAAGACTACTTAGAGAAAGAGAGATGGAGCTTTCAGACCCTACAGAGGAGCCGATGCCAAAAGACACCCCTTCCACCAATCCATAAGCTAATTTCAATATTGATGAAATGTTGGTAAAGTGGAGGGACAAAAATCAAGAAATTTTGGCCCAAGGTCTACCCCCTCCTATTCTAGAGAAAACTCCCTCTTGTATGCTGAATCCTTTCTATCAGATGGCACTAGCTCATTCTGACTCATCCGATTCATCAATCGATCCTACCCTCAATCTCATTCACCTAGCTTTTTAGCACGCCTCTTTTCAGATAGTTCTTCTTGTACATAAGTAGACCCTCCCAAATCCTCCCCAACCTACTCAAGTCTTTCAACATGATCTCCAAATTCCAAGCTGGAAGAAGGAACATCATGAACCAGCTCAAGACCTAGAAAATGATAAAGTTGTTGCATGTTTATAGAAGCAAGATTCTAATCCCAAGATCATGAGCTGGAAGCAAATAGTGGAATCTTGGGGTGGAAAGGAGGAAGAAGAGAAAGGTTTTGCTCAAAACCTTAAAGAAGATGGGGCTACTCCTGCTCTTGATGATGATTGTGACTTTTGAGAAAGGCTTTTCCAAGAAGATATGGATAGGCAGATTGCAAAGTTAGAATCCAACGAGAGATTCCTCAGCCAATGTGTGATGGATGGTTTGGACCCAATAGCATATTCCATGTCTGAACACACCCCACCTACACATTCCTAAGAGAGCTATCAGGCCATGCCTGATATAGGTGAAGTGATGGCCAAATGGAAAGGGGAGAATCATTTGATTCTAGTTCAAGGATTGCCTCCTCTTCCACATGAGTTCATCCATCAACATTCCACTTCACCCCTTCTTGAGGAGGAGCCTGTCTTGAGGGAAGCAAGTGAAGAGGAGTATGCTCATTTCATGACTAATCAAAGAGACTCCATGAGTGTGAATGAAGAGGAGATCACCTTAGGTGACATGGAGAAGCATGGACAACCTCTTGTTCATGTTTTGAATGATTCATTTGAAGCCATTGAGGCAGGCTACACTGTTCTTCAAGGAGGCTATGAGCTGGATAAGAGTGGAGAAGGCAGCATTAGGGCTCAAACAAGAATACAAAGAGGCTACAGTCTTTCAAATTTATCCCTCTGAGAGGTTGGTGAATCTAAAGATACTTTCTTCAAAATCATCAATGAGGATGGTCATACCATGAAACTCGAGCATGAAGTAGAGAAGAGCCAGCCAGTCAAGGATGCGTATCAAGGAGCTTATGGTGATGAGCTGGCAGCAATCATTTTCTTGATGGGAAACACCAACCTAAAGAACCAATAAGAGGCAAGCTTCCAGGAACAAATAGAGTATTTATACATTGGGAGCATGTTTGAATATCCACTTAGATTCCAGCCAAACCAGGTGACTGGTAAGAGGAGCAAGTCACCAAATCCCCTTTTCATTCAGCTACTTGCCTACCACCATAAGTCTTCTTGCTAGGAAGGGGACTTAAGAAATTTTCCCTTTGATCCAAGAGGGAGGCAAGCATTCCTGGTTAGATGTATATAATAGTTTGTTTTTAGTTGTTTTTTCCTATTTTCCCTAAGTGCAGTTTACACAGGTAGTGTTTTTAGCCTTGTGTGTTTCCCTTTGCTTGGGGGTAAAAGCTTCATGTTTGATTCTTGAATCTTTCAGGCTGTTGATAATTCTTTCATAGCTACATCTGACTCCATGCCCAATGGATTTTAAGGCAACTGGTTCTAAGCATAGCAGGCATGCTTCCCCTGTGAGTCACCAATTGTTGACCTATTTTGCCCACAAGCAAAATTTCAGTCACCTTCCTCCCCTGCTATTTAGTGCTAGTCATTTTTGGGTTCAACAAGTTCAATATGTTTGGTTCATGGCCTGGTTTAAGTGTTTCAACAGCTTTTGGTTCAAAGGGGTTCAATGCTTTGGTTCAAGCGGGCTTGGTTCAACGTGGCAATTCAAAAAAATTTCATCGGCTTTTGCCTTTTGGCTCATCAGCGCGCTCCTTTGAACCTTGAACCGTTGAACCAAATTTTGGTTCAATGAGTTTGGTTCAAGGGTCTACCCTTGGTAGAAGGGTAGTTCAAGCAATCAAAGTGCCCTTTTGGAGGGAAGGCAGACACTAAAGACTTTTCAAAGTTTTCGAGTGCAGTCAAATAGTCAACAAAATCATTGGACAGGATCCCCACATATATTTTGTCTATGAAAATACAAACACAAAGGGATAGGTGTCGAGAAAATTTAAGGATGGAGAAGCACCTGAGAGGATGCCACGTGGACCTGATGACATCCTGGTGGATGTCAAAATTTATGAAGTGAAATAGCCATTCCCTTTCAAACTGGTAGAGAGCTAACCATGGAAAAGAAGGAGCTCAAAACACAATGACCTACCAGAATGTTTGCCCAAGGGGCCAAATGAACCAGATGAGACAAAATTGATAAAAGATAAGAAGACATACATGAAATGAGTAAGCAGTTAAGTCCAAGTGGCACCAATTTGAAGAAGTGACTCCAGTAGGTAAAATAGTTCCTTCAAATTGATCATGAGAAGACACAACAACTAAGTAATGTAACCGGTTTCTTCATTTTACATTTAATGGGTGGACAAACCACGTTTTGACATTAAAAATGTGGACTTCAAGCAAACAAAGCACACGGCTTATTAATGTTTTGAGCAACTTGTTGAAGGGACATGATGGCCACTTGTTGAAGGAATGCCACACGGGCTTCCTCATTTTCTCATATATATTTGATACTTGTCATTTTTGTATTCATCTTTTCACGGTTTTAGCCAGGCGTAGCCCTACTAAAATTTCACCTGAATCAAATAAAAATGTAGTTTTTTACCTCTATTTGGATAGATGTTTTAGAGTATGCCTTGAGTGTTTGTCTATGTCTAGTCAATGATTCTTGATGCTCTCACAGGTTCAACACCAGCAGACCTGTTATCTACAAGGTGCCATCTCTGTAGCTGAAAGGAGAAGAGCAGTATTTGAGAAGTGCAAAATAGAGGAAGTTGCTACATAAGTGTGCATCTCATAGCACCTTTGGTGATCTCTTTCTTTTTTTGTATCTTCCATTAAGGCTTCCCTGCCAGTTTCCAGCAGCCTGGTCCTTCTGCCAAATGTGTAGTGTATGTATGTGTTTGTCTAGTTTTAGTGTGAGTGTGTGAAGGTCGCCTTATTTTTGTGCATCACCTCTTTAGAGTAGGTTTGTTTTTCCTGCAATCTCTCTCTCTCTCTCTTCATCCCACCCCTCTTTATATCTATATATATGTGTTTTGCACTTGCTGGAAACAACACGATGCATCAAAGAGAGCTAGCCCTTATCTAGAGACTCTCTCCTCCAGATTCGCCAGTCCCACAGGTGAGAGGAGAGTTTCCATGTTGTGAGGAGAAGGTAGGAGCTAGGCCTCCTCGCCCTGGGTGCAATTTCCTGCATCAACACTATGATAATACATCAACTCATGTATAGACTAATAAAATTGGTTATCTTTCTTAGAGTCATATGAAACTTGTTTGGACCTCCCTCATGCCTTATTCCCATCATTTACCCATCTCAGTGCTTTCTCATGCTAGATGAGCTCTCTAGAGACCCTTTAGGACTTGTTCAGGAGCCTATTAACTAGAATGGGACCCTATTTGACCCAAGACTTAGCTTAGGGAGGAAACCCATAGCCTAGACCACATATTTACTTCTTGAAATTAGTATCCTAGGCTATAACCCAGGTAGAATGTATGAAAAAGTGACTCATTTGGTCTTAAATGGTCAAAAATGGCTAGTTTAGGACTTGTTGATAGTTAGGGTTGGATATAGGCATGTTCTCTCATTAATTATTGATCCTTATTGACTCTTTATCTGTATCCCTATTTTTATCATGCTCCATTTATCATTCATTTTGAAATCTTGGCTACCATCTTTGAATCTCTCTTGATTCTTACTTGGCACAATTGCTTTCTTGGTGAGAAGGGATGCTCTACTCTATTATTGCTTCCATTGGTACCTTCATTTTCTATTGATAGTGTTACTAAATATTTTGGATTTACATTTTCCTCATAAACACTCCATTGTACTTGTCATTTATTCTCCTTGCATTGGCTCTCATAGATTGGTGACCTCTCCTTCATCTCTTCCATAGTTTTTGGCTCTTGATCTGGACTCAGCTCACATACAGCTTGATCTTCTTTCTCTTTTTCCTTTTAGATTGGATAATAAATTGGTAGAAAGTATACACATATTTTGAGTTTGATATGAGGGAACTTTACTTAGCAAAGTGAAACTCTTTTCTTAGTTGTAGTAGTATATTTGCTAGGGTTTATCTAGTTTTAGAAAACTAGTTACTTAATCTATTGCCTAACATAGTTTTTGAAGTTTCCTACACTTGTGTATGTATAAAGATTAATTTAATTGCTTGAAATATTCACTTTTTGTATGCCATTTCTCTCTTTATAAGCTCTTTGCATTACATGATAGACACACTATAAAACTTAGGCAAACTCTCTCTTTCTCTCTTGTTGAAACTAGAAATATTGTGTTGCTAGAAAATAATAGTATTTTATTGAAAAATAGCTCAAATCTAGAATCAAAATGCTCTTTAACCCTTGATTTAAAATGTCTTTGTTTACCAAATCATCTTTCAGTTGGCTTCAAAGTTCCCTAGTTTCTATAGTTACACTCTATTAGCTATTTCATTTTAGTCGATATTGTTGCTTCTTTTTTCTTCATGCAATCTAAAGTATAGTTGTATCCACTTGATTTACTATGGTTGGAATTGCTAGAGATTCATGCATATTTTTTTCACTCATTTGTACTAGCCACAACCTACTTTACAAGTCTGTCTATAACATAGTGCAAGCTAACAAACCAGATAGCTACTATAGACCTCTTATAGCCCATAGAACCCTTGAGCCTTCTATCCTCTTAATGATTTGCTTTATCACCTTGACAAACATTGGTGGATCTATTCATATTCTTGGAGATACACTAACCTCACCCTTCTTTCAATTTTTACTCTTTCTTAAATGGAAATAATCAAAATTTTAGTGAAAGAGAGAGTTGGAGCATATAATCTTTCCAACTCAAGAAATTTCAAATGTTTTCAAAATGAAACTTGATCACTCTCAATTCACCACAATTTTAACATTTATCCAAATACCTCACAAGGGGGCACACACTTATCTAATTTCAAGTAAAAAATCAATTATATTACATAATATTTGGAGGTGCATTATTTCATTGCTCTCTTTTCAAAAGAAAAAATTCAAGTTTTAAAATTTTAATTGTCAAATATGAATAATATATATTTTTAGTGGAATTATTGCATGTTTTTCACTAAATCATATTGCATGATCATGTTACACATAAAAAAACAAAGTGTCTTTATACATTTAGGTTCAAATCTCCTTTACTCTAGTAATTTTACTTCATTGTGTCACTACAATAAAGGAGTGGAGATAAATGTAAACACTCAAACATTAATCTTTAAGTCTTTGACATTGTTTAATCTTGGCATCGTTAACTTGCTTAGTTTATTTTACATTCTATTAATTTGTAATCCCTATGGGGATATGCACTATTCCTTTTACTACTTTTTAATAATTGAAAACATCAGTCAAGCATCCCTATTATGATCAATAGTTCATGTCAATAAAAATTATAGCAATCTTTATCCTTATAGGATAAGACTGCACTATCTAGATAGGGAAACAACCCAAAATTTTCCATAAGTGTGGTATTCTCCCCCACACTCTATTGGTAACCTTTAAAATTTTATACATTTCATATTATCCCCCCCTTATTTTTATAAATGCTGGTTACTGAAAATATTCCAAATATTCCTCTATGTTATTACACCAAAGTAAAAAGGCACTAATATTTACAACTTTAATTATTGTATATTATAATAGTCACATGCCAAGTTTAAAGTTATTTTATTGTAGGTCAAAGGTACTCATTTTCAAGAATTCAAGTCAATCTATTGAGTTGAAATCATATAAGAAATATTAAGATTCATAAACTCATTCTAGGAGGGATAACTACATCAGTCTAAGGCTCTTTTGGGATATGTAAGTAGTACTTAGATTACATAAGGTTTTTTTAGGATAGTTTGGTTATTCCCCTTTCTAATTTTACCCTTTATATTTGATCTCTCTTTGGTTGCAATGTGAAATAACTAAGGTTTAGATTTTATAGGTCTTCCATGTAATAGATCAAGACACACAACTAAGAAATAATTATTCATATATAGTCAGAGGTTCTTGCACAAAAAACTCATTCACACAGTCAACTAGGACATACCCACAATCAATAGATAAGACCAAAATTTATCCCTATCCTTCTATTTAAACCTTGTCCCAATATAATTTTAGATTTTGCTTTTAGGTTGACATAGTTTATGGGTTATTATAGTTAATTTTTATCAACAATCAGCTTACATAGTTAACATAAGTTAATTTTGAGCTAGGTTTGCATATCTACTTGTTTTTTACTATTTATAGCTCATTTGTTTTTTTGTAAATTATAGTATTATACATTAGGTTTTGTTTATTCTATAACCTAAATCAATTTCAATAGTTAAGTGTTGACCAAATTTGACCCCAAGTCAAAGTTGGCCACCCCCTGTCATGTGTCTATGTCATGCTTATATGGTCTCTATAAGTCTTCATTTAACATTGTTAGCATTGTTTAAGGTTAGTTTGGAGAAGTTAAGGTAATTTCATATTGAAGTCATATAGTGGTCTAGGGTTGTCATTGAGAGATAAAACATGGTTAAGTTGTCTCATAGGTGATTAGGTGTTCATTAATATCATTTCATGTCTAAAAAATCTTTTCACCATGTTTCATGGAGTTTCAGAAGGTTTGAAACTCATTTACTAACTTGAAGGTGTTGAAAATGCATATAAATGTGACTTTTGGATAACATTTATATGTAACATAGTCCCATAAGTGAAAATTTTATACAAGACCCCTTCCAAATAGCTTGGAGTAGTTACTCAACTACCACACTTGTCAACTTGTCAAATAAAGTCAGTTTTCTTTGAGTTCAACACCACTTTGAAGAGTTAGAGTAAGTTGTACAAACATGTTGAAGTCATGGGAAAGTGAAAATATTGGATAGGCGTCCTTTAATCTCCTAAAATTTATAACAAATCTTGGAAAGGAAGTTTCAGATGTAATAGTTGCATAAATATTCATATCTCTCCTATCAAATCCTTTACAAGCTCACATAAGAAAAAAAGTTTGAATGGTATGGCTGGGAGAGAGAAGGTGATAGCCTAAAAATTTGGGAATTGACTTGTTTTACAGACATGTTGAAGTCATGCGAAAGTGAAAACATTTCATAGGTGTTCTTTAATCTCCTAAAAGTTATAAAAAAGCTTGAAAGGAAGTTTCATATGTAATAGTAACAAAAATATTCCCATCTCTCATATCGATGGCTTTACAAGCTCACATAAGAAAAAAAAAGTTTGAATGTTATGGCTAGGAGAGAGAAGGTGATAGCCTAAAATTTTTGGAATTTATTTGTTCTACATACATGTTGAAGTCATGAGAAATTAAAAAATTTGCATATGTGTCCTTTAATCTCCTAAAATTTATAACAAAGCTTGAAAGGAAGTTTCAGATGTATTAGTTGCAAAAATCTTCATATCTCTCCTATGGACTCCTTCACAAGCTCACATAAGAAAAAAAGTTTGAATGGTATGGCTGGGAGAGAGAAGGTGAAAACCTAAAAATTTGGAAATTGATTTTAGTCTTGGTTAGATTCAAACTTTGGGCATTGGTTCTTAGATTCATCTTCTTATCCTTATGAACAATCGCTAAGAAGTTAAGGCTCTAAAATCTACTAGTCAACCATGATAAGGGTCTTTCTTGAGCTTTAAAAAAAATCATGAAATATTATTTTCATGGAACTAGTTATGATATCTTATAATATGTCTATAGATGACTCACAATAATTTACCCACATTATTATCACATGTGGATGTATTTCGATAATCAATCTCTCTTTGGTGTATTATCTGTAAGTGTCTGGTCATGTTTCTATCTTTTTGAGTTTTATAGGTGGTCAAGTAAACTTGGATGGTTTTTCATAGTCTTATATTCTTTCCATAATCCATTCATGGTTTTATATTCAATTGAACATTTTGTATAAGTTACAAGAATGATCACTTCTCCTTTCACTTTTGAGGACTATGTGTTTTCTATGTTAGCACTGCATCAGTCTATAAATGTCTTAGAGATTCATATTTTGAGAATAAATGGAGGTTATAAAGGCTTAATATCATTTATAATTAATCAAAGTGGTTTGAATAGGTCATAAACTATTAAGTTTCCAAGTACCTAGAGCCATGTTAACACTGAGTACACAATGCCTAGTAGATGGTCACCTTTAGATTTCTATGGTATGATAGTGGATACAAGTCTACAAACCATGTTTGAGAGGTTAATAGTCTTAAATTCATAAATAAGAAACCCCAAATGACTATTATTGAATGTAGGTTCTCATAGTGTAGTGAGGAAAAGGCCTACTCAAGCTACATAGTTAGTTTTTCTTAATAGTCCTCTACACAAGATTGAATGTGTAAATAGTGAACAGACATTGATGATAACTTAGAGTCTTAATGGCATCAAGGAGATATTAATTTATCATAAAAATAATGGATCAAAGTCATTGGGATACTCAAGTGAATCTAAGAGGTCAATTCAAAGTAATACATAGTCAAGACTATTCATATGCACCTACAACGAGTTTTAGGATTGGGTTTTGAACAGTGAATGAATATGAAGTTCGGAACTCCATAGCATTAATCAAGTCTTTATAAATCATTCACCTCATGAATTACATTTTAATAATTTGAGGTTTGGTCATTAAAGGGCTATGAAATGGCCTAAACTCAATCAAGACCTCTCAAAATAACATCTACAGTCAGCGAAGGTTGAAGGGTGTCTTAAGATAGGGTTTTTAATGAAACATAAAGATTCAAGACTTTTTGAGAATGTCATAAATATACTAATATATCATCAAAAAATTTAAGATATATTAATGTTTAAAAGGTTCTAAGAACACCATTCTTACAAACCATGTCAAATGAGTATACACAGTCGATCTCCATTCAAACACTAGTCTCTTGAAAATCTTGTATTAATATAATAATGGTTAAATGTTTATATTTTAATAACAATGTTGTGATATTTTTTAGTGATGGAAACATACAACTCAAGTTATTAAGATATTAAAGGCAAAAATAAATTAAAAAGGGTAATAAAGACATGATACTTTGCCCATTCAATCCTAATGTGCACAGTCTACATGCCTTAAATGGTTTGTATATGTTTGAAGAATAGATAAGAGTTAAAAGTACTCAATACATTGAGGCCAATTATAATCTAAGTAAATTTTGAATACAATAGGATTAAAATAGAGGTCATTCACCTACACAATAATAATATAAATAGACCCTATTATTTGTATATAGTCCTAATGATATGACATATGATTACTTGGGTAGTCAGCTAAGAAGGTGAGTTTATATTAAATGATACCATTGGAGCCTTGAATATAGGTTTAAAGGGCCATCAAACACTTCATGAGATCACAAACCCTTTTTACTCCCATTTAGTCAAAATAAACCCTATCCAAAATGCATATGTAGGCCTATAGACAGACAATTTTGAAGAGTACTTAAGAGATATAGTGAAGTGAAGATGAGAATTTGAGAAAATCAAGAAGGAAGTGGTTTGAATAATCATTCCATAATCCCTCAAGTCATAATTAATCAATATGAAAAAAAACATAGTTATGACCTCTACCTATAATAGTCATAAGAAATGGAGTGATTTGAAACATTATAAATCTTTATGATATGGAGATATACTTGAACAAACATTCCAAGATGATATATACCTTGACAAAGAATGAAGGTGGGAGAGAATAGTAAGTTAGGGTATGGTAGTCATGTTGGATTACAAATCCTAGGCCTACTTCAATGAGGGTGCAAGGGATTTAATGAATATATAAGGCTAAAATAAAAATTATAATAACTCAATAAGGACATAATAGACTTATTTAGGTAATTTAATATCAACCTAAGCTCATAAAATGCACCTACTAACTCAATTTTCTCTTAGACCCCTTAAAATGTTTGTTTCTAGCTAACAAGCCATCTTGATTTACTTAACACAAATCACATGTGTTGCATGGTACATAGTGCTATTATGGGAAGTTAACTACCATAATTTACTTAATTTTTTTTAAATTGGTTTGATTATTAATATGTACAACTTTATGGATCATCACTAAGAAGTTGAAGTACTTTTAGGCTACCTAGGAGAGCCATAATGACCAGTTCACATAGATGGACCTCGAAAACATATATGATGACATAGTTTAATCTTGAAACATATTTTATTTTTTTGAATATTCCAATTAGGTTTTAAAAATGTACTTGATCTATATGGACTACTATACAAAATACCTAGAATACCCTATTTTTGCATGTTTTTTGTGTTTTGTAGGTGTTTTGATAAGGAGAGAGATTGAAAATAATTGGATGAGTTCATATGGGACATATTTAATCTCATAAAATAAATAAATTTTCTCAATAAACACTAAAATTTATTAAACAAACTCCATTTTTCAAGACAGTCTAAACAGGCTTGTTGATGGCTTATTTTTTGGCCATTTCATAGTTTGGCTATAAGCACAATGTTATGAAGCCCAAACTTGACTTGGAGTTTGTTTTTTAAATGGGTAAATTGAATCACATACCTTACATATGTTTCACAAATTAAAGAGTATTTTAGATCCAAAATTCACTTTTTAGGGCTAGAAGTCTAATTAGGCCTAATTGGCAGAAGAGATAGGTAGAAAAAATTGACTTGCACTTGGCCTAAGCTCATGAAATTTGAAGATGAATTATAAGGTAATATAGGGTCATAAAATATGCCTCTATTTTTTCTATATAATCTATAAAACTCCCACACAAGGAGAAAAACAAAAAAAGGCTATAAGGAATGAAGCCTAATTGAGGATTTTAGTAGAGAGTGACTTGTTGGGGCTAGTTTGATACATCAAAATGGATTTTTTAAGGTCCAATATGATGTTAATAGGACATAAATTAAGTTTTGGTGAAATATAGTAATTATAGCCAAGTTTTGACACTTGTGTACAAATAGGCCTAAGGAGATAAAGAGCCCTCTAGACACCTTATAAGAGAAAGAGGTGTTGTTTCAAGGAAAAACTATTGGGGTTGGTTGAAAGGTGTCAAGAGTAGATAAAAATGTATGAAAAATTGATATTATCACCAATAATGCCACTTGTCTTTCAACATATGAATAAGAAGGAGAGTTTCAAGAAATTAGTCAAGGTGTCAAGCATGCATTTCAACCTCCCATGTCACTTAGAGAGCTAGATCATCTGAAAAAGAGAAACACATGGATTTGGAAGTTTTTAATTATATTTCCATAACTCCTCTTATTATTTTAACTTACATGACACTAGTTTATCTTCTCTCTCTTGCACACTTCTTCTCATCTCTGTCACTTTCTCTATATATGGAGCCACTTTGACTTAGAAATGTATCCTCCACTCGATTATGGTGAATCCTTGCTAATTTGAATCCTTAAAACAATAAATAATGAAATATTTTACCTTATACTTGATTTATTTTCAATGTGTATGTTGAATTAGTTGATCTTTCTAAGTGATAGCTTTTCTTCCTTAGCATGTTGTCCTTGCTTACATCTATATTCAACTTTAAAAGTTTAGTGTAGGTCTTTTGAAGTGTTATAATGTAGTTTTAATGATTAATATATACACTAGTGTCATTATATGACCTTTTATTTATTCCTCCTAGCTTATGTTAGCTTCAAAAAACTCCATGAGAAATATTAATGCAAAGGTAGTTTTGGAGTAGTGTCATATGTAATTTAGGCTTGTATTTGAAGTGAAATTGTAGTAGGTTAGTAGTGGTTAGGTTACAACTAGTGCATAAAATTTTTAGGATAGGTTTGATTTATGTTCTCTCTTTCTTTTCACCCAAGAAGGTAATTCGTATAGGTGATAAACTATCAAAGACAAATCTATGGATCTAACCCTTCAATCGAGAGGTTTACCTCTACTATAGGCAATCCACAAGCTTAGAGGTATTCCAATGTTTCACTCAATTTTTATAAGGCTTGAACAACCTCTCCAAGGGTGAAAAATTGAGTGAATTTTTTTGACATGCCTAATGGGATCTAAGATCGAAAGAGTGGAAGAATTTTTGGTTTGTTCTTCTACCTATCATCTTTGGGAAGCATTCAACAAACACTAATGGTGACTCTAAATGAAGCAGATTATTATAATCAACCCAATAAATTATTTTTAAATAGTTTTCTAATATATTGTGTGTTCATTTAACTAATGAAATTGGTATCACTAGATATGATTAGAGTTTCCACTATACACCCCCTAAAAACCTTGTTATGACCCACATTATGTCTCTCAATACCCCTATCAAGATTGTTATCAACCCTATGATTCATGGAAGTCCTATGGTCATCATACTTCCCATTCATATGACCATTATGTTGTTGATAATCCCTATGAATAAGCCTATGAGGAAGACTATCAAGAAGAGTATCAAGAAATGTCTCCTTATTACCCTTATGTTCCATATCA
The DNA here is from genome assembly GCA_037957365.1 of Torreya grandis. Taxonomy (NCBI): domain Eukaryota; kingdom Viridiplantae; phylum Streptophyta; class Pinopsida; order Cupressales; family Taxaceae; genus Torreya; species Torreya grandis. The sequence goes on from JARHVA010000316.1 coordinate 4,573,494, forward strand.
ATTTCAACCTGATTCCTATCAGCCTTGTCATGAGGAATCAAATGATCCCATTGATTGTAAAGAAAATTATTTGGAGGCAAGATATAAATTACTACAAGCTCAAGTTTGGAAACTAACTCAACAAGTTGAATCTCTCGAAAATCCCCACTATTACCCTTCTCCTCCTACTTTAATTCCACCTAAAGCTAAATTCTTGTGGCACACATGCCAAATGTGTTAAAATCATAAATGTGATGAGAATATGGGATAAATAAATTAATGTGATCCCTATTCGTCTCATAGAGAAGTTTATAAATTTGGTTCAATTATTTATGAATAAGTGGAGGATAGTTGAAGAGGAAGCCAACTATGTCATCAATGATGATTTGCATGAAAAGAGATGCTATATCCAATGGTGGGTAGATAGGTTAGAAATGTGAGAAATTAAATATGTTTAAGATCAACTTGAAACTATTGGAGAGCCTAGATAAGGCTATGAATAAATTGAAACTCTTGTTGAATAAGGTGGTTCTCCTATTTCTCAATCTAACTTGTCATCTCCTCATGAGTTCATGCAATAAGTCTACATTCCTAAGCCCATTCATGATCCCTCCATCACACTTCATACTCCTTCTCCAACCCATGAAATTTTTCACCACCCTCCCACCTAATCCTTTATTGAAATAGAACCCATCTTATGAGAGATAAGCAAAGAAGATCAAGTCAAAGTTATAACTGATCAAGAATATGACTCAAGTGTTTATGATAAATAACTCGATATAGGGATGCCCCTTAGTGAATACAAGAATAATTCAATATTATTGAGTGAAAAAATAGAATATCTTGATGAAGTTGTATCTGACAATGAAGAGTTTGATCAAGGCATGGAAGAAGGAGCTTGGAATAAGGACACTACATCAACTGAGTTTGGGCAAGATTCATGAACATGATCAAGAAGTTGAATTTGAAAATATAATAGAAAATGAAGCTATTTTTGACTCCATGAATCAAGATGACATGTGGCATAATTCCAATGACATATGTGATGAGTTTGAAGGCTTTCAAAATCCTACACCTCCTATTGGTAAAGTTGAAGACACACTCAAAGTTGCCTTGCCTATTTATGAGGTGCTTCTAAAATAAGATCTTATGTCATTCAAACTTGTTAAATTTGTATCCAACCTTGAAGTTGAAGACCCCTCAATAAAATAAGATGACATTGAAGAAGTTGTGGTTCTTGAAAGGAAAGAAGACAAAGGTGATTGGCAACAACATATTGAACTTCTCCAAGAGATTGAAAATCTTTGTAAGGTTTAAGGTCATGTGCATAAAGAAATTGAACAAGATGTCTTTATGGAAGAAAATGATGAAGATTGGTTGAGTATGATAAGCTCCTTTGAGATCTTAATGAGCTAGCAACATGTAAGAATTTTGAAGATGTTTTTAAAGATGCTTTACTTCTTGAAGGACAACATGACAATATTTAAAACACCAAGATAGAGGCTAATCCTATAAGTAAAGAAGTGACCATGATTGATACAAGTAAAAACATCAATAAAGTTCATGAGAAGCATATTGAAGTGAAATAAAAGTTCACCTCCATAGGTCACATGGTTATAGATGTCATTATTGCATTTGAATACATGCCAAGAAGACTAGAAAGCATGAAGGAGATGAAGACACCAAGAACAAATCTTAAAAGGAAAATTGATTCATAAAATTATTCATCTCATGGAGCCAAAGATGGTGTAATATTACCCTTTGATCTAGGAGGAAGAGTTATCTTTTAGGTTAGTTTGTCTATAGTCTAGTTTGCTTAACTTGTTTTTGTGTTTTCTAAGTGCTTGAGAGCACATGTGTGTGTCTTGCTTTGTTTGTGTATTATTTTCCTTTGTTTGTGTGTGTGTGTGTTGTTAAGTTCAATAAGTTTGTTGTGTATTGTTCAAGGTTTGTCTTGGTCTGAAATTAAGTGCAATAAACCTCATTTCCCAATGGACATGCAAGGCTACTGGTCTTATTAGCATTACATGCATTCTACCCCTATGAATTACTAAAAATGTTGACCAAATTTAACCCCAAGTCAAATTTGGCCACCCCCTCCAAATTCAAACTTGTCATGTGTTCATGTAATGCTTATATGGTCCCTAGAAGTCTTCATTTAACCCTTTTAGCATTGTTTAAAGTTAGTTTGGAGAAGTTAAAGTAATTTCATATTGAAGTCATATAGTGGTCTAGGGGTGTTATTAAGAGATAAAACATGGTCAAGTTGTGTTATAAGTCATTAATGTCATTTCAATTTTAAAATATCTTTTCACCATGTTTCATGAAGTTTTGGAAGGTTAAAAATTCATTTGTTAACTTGAAGGTGATGAAAATGCATATAAATGTGACTTTTGGGTAACATTTGTATGTAAAATAGCCTCATAAGTGCAAAATTCATATGAAACTCTATTTCCATGAAATTCATAGCCCCATACCATTTGATTTTGAGAGATGGGTTGTTACTAGGATGAGTGTTAAAGACAAATAAAGTAATTAAATACTTATCTTTTAGAAATATGATTAGGTGGATGCTTGAGGTAGCTGACTCATTGGTAGAGTCTGATGTGATCTTGATAGAGTAATGGTAATTGACACTTTGGTAGAGTGGTGGTCGTAAGTTGGCTCTTTGATGTGATGGCTAGATTATTGATGACTATTGGCCTACAGAAAAGGGAACTCTGATGCAAAAGCTCTTGATAAAAATTGTAGATGAATTTCACCTCCCTGATCTTCTCTTATAAGCAAGGAAAGAGAGGTGTAACAAGACATTAATTGGGCCTTCTTATTTTAACTTATACATGCAATGGCTTGTACATAGATTTAGATAAGTTATATTTAGAAAAGTAAGGTTGGTGGCTTAAATGTTGTTGGTTAAGGAGGTTCACCCTAATTATCAGTGGTTAGGGTGACTATTGATGATCACCTTGACCATCGGTGGTTGAGGGCCAATGTTTAAATAATGGCTAAAGAGGTAGGTTAAGTTAGTTGGTCAAAATGACTATTGTTAAGCTTGATTTATGGTCAAAGGGTTAGATTGGTCCCAATGGGGTTCTAAGTATTATAGGGGTGTTTTGACATTTAGAATTATGTTGTGTAGATTTTTGGTGTCTACATTTTCCCCCTTTTTATTATGAAGCTTTGAATCAACAAGCTACAAAACAAAAATAGATTATTGGTCAAAGGTCTAGTTACTCCAAGTATTGGAGGAGGTGTTCCCCCTCAAACCAGGAGTTAATGAGGTAAAACATAATCAAGTGTGGGTTTAAAAACTAGTGGGGGTTGATGATGATAGGTGAATGTCATGAAGGTGGGTGATAGGTTGGGAACTAAAGCATAAACAAGTGGACAAAGTGAGATAAAAAGTGTGATAATCGACATAGTGTATTCACTAGATTACTATAGTTGGTAAAATTAGGGTTAGTACTAGAAGGAAAAGTGATAAGTGGAAAATGTGACCACATTTAGGCATGGTGCTACGTAAACTCATAAATACAAGTATCCTAAGTGATGTATATCTTTTAATGGGTATCCAAGGCATGAAGTGCTCTTGGTGAAGAAATAAACTAGTCAATTGTCACAGGTATCTGAGGTAGGAAGTACTCCCAAGAAAACACAATTAGGTGTGGTATGTGTGAGGTGGTGAAAGTTAAAAAAGTGGTCAACATGTAAATATTGTTACTAAAATCAAAGGACTAGGTAAAATTTATCATAAAATGTACACTAATTGGGTTGAAAGGGACTAATGGTGAGGTGATCAGATGGTCAGGTTAGGCAGAGAAGGTAGTCTCCATGGGTGGGTAAATGATTTAGTTACGCTGAGAAAAAAGGTCTAATCTAAGTGAGAAAAAAGGTGATCCTTCTGACCATCAATGACCAGGGTGCTCACAGTCAATTTTCGATGGTCACCCTAATCATTGATGGTCAGGGTACAAACTCTAAATGGCTAGGGGATTAAAGTAAACAAGTGAATTGATTTTTACTCATTTTAACTTTTACCATTGTTGACTTTGGAGCTCTGGTGTCTAGTGTATTGGGAAAAGAATTATTGATGGTGATTTCTCGAGAGGTGTTGACTATCAGCTAAGATGGATTGAGGTGTATTGAGATAGGATGTAGGGTGAGCACGGGTGAGGAAGAAGATAGGTGGGTCTACGACTTATTCTATGGTGGTGTTCATAGAATGAGGTAGGGAATACTTTAAAATTGATAGCTTAAATGTGCTTACCTATAGTATTTAAGTCTACATTTGATTACTTGGTCAATTTCTTGGTTGGGTAGGTTTGAGGTTTTATGCCCTAGATAGGATTTTAGAGGTTTTAGGTCAATTTGGTGGGTAGGGTTAGAAATTTTTAGGGGTGGGTTTGAGTGTAAAGTGAGGGAATTTGTGGGTAATTATGTAATTGTATGGGAGTATGGTTATGTTAAGGGTTTTGAGTATTTTGCTCATGGAACACCCACAATCACCATTGATGGCCGAGCTGACAGTCAATGGTCAATATCTATGAAGGTATGGACACCTAACTGTTGGTGGTCACTATGACCATCAATGGTTAACCCATCTAATTTTTAGTTTGAATGCTACAAAAGTGTTTTGGGCTAGGTTGGGTGGGAAATAGTGTGGTTTATAAATGGTTAATGCTATGAAAGGTGATGGTTAAATAAGTTAAGGGTAGGTAAAGTTAGTGAAGAGTATAACAACTAAGTTGTGTGATACTAAATGTCTAAAGGCCCAAGAGTAGATACAGATGCATGTTTGAGTGCTATGCATCTTCATAGAGATCCACCAGGGGATGACCCCAACTGATTGGGCCCATATAGAGGAGGTTGGGCTAGGAGTGATGAGGCACTATCAACATGTGCCCCATGATGAATCTATGATTATGGCCCTCAATGAGAGATGGTATTTGACCATGAACACATTCTTTCTACCCATTAGAAATCTCACAATCCTATCAAGAGATGTGCACTGGATTGTATGATTATCCCTATGAGGTGAACTGATATACCACATAGAGTGGGAGGAGAGACAATTTTTTGGAGATTATGTATGGAGAGGGTCAGGATCATGTTAGATGGCATGTTAGGGGTTTTGGATACTCTAAAATCTATCATAGGGAATAAGGTGAGAGGTGATTGATGATGATGATGGTTGTGTCCTACTTTGCCCTTCCTAACTTGAATAGTGAGAGGTTCCCATACTTACTGTTAGGGGTTTTAATTAAGATGTTACTAAGGAAGATAGTGTTTGGTTGGGTACCTATTCTTTTGGTATAGATATACATAGAGTTTTGTGGTTTCAGGGACTATAGGAGATATGACATTAGCATTGGTCTAGTCCTACACTATTGGGCCTATGAACACATCTAGGTATTAAGACAAATGGGGATGCTATGGGAGGGATATACTCAAATAGATTTCCTAGTTGGTTTTATGTAGTGGACAGGTGACTTCATCACATCAGGTGTACGAGGAAGAACCCATGATGTTGATTGGTTTAGGGGTGTGCACTAGTTATTGGAGAAATCATCTAGAGACCATATGTTGGGTTCCCAAATTGGGCCAACTACAAGATGTAGATGTTATCCTTTTAGAGTTACAAGTGGAATTTTAGCTAGAGGGATTGAGAGGTAGAGTTCATAGGGTACATAGGTACTTCAACCTGGTGTAGGTTATTCTAGGCACATTCCCCAAATATAGGCACGAGGATGAAAATATATTATTACCAAATCCACTTATAGTACTGACCTTGTTAGATTACAAGGAGTTGCCAATCAAGCCATATATAGATGATGTTGTCTTTGCATATGGGTACATGTCTTGGTACTAGGATTTATATTCATCTAGAGATTTTGCTGATGGTGATGGTGGTAGGAGATCAATAGATGTGGAACCAACTTGTAAAGGGGGCCAGAGGGTATAGGTATAGGGGGATGACCCTGATAGACATGTAAGAGTGGTGCTAGCCACTACATAGGCATAGGTTATAGTAGTATAGGGGTAGGTGGCTAGATTATAGGGACAAGTTGATACATTAGAGGTTCATCTTGCCACTATGATAGGTGAGAGGGACCAAGCTAGGGCTACACTAGTCCAAATCAACAAGAAGCGAGATCTTCTAAGGTGACTTGAGGAGTATTAGTAAGACCAACAAGTCTAGTAGGGACCATTGATATGTAGAGGTACATATCCACTGTGCAGGAGTTGTGTTACTATGAGGTGATAATCTTTACTCACTGCCTATTGAAACCTTGATGGGGTGAGTATAAAGTTAGTTTGGTAGGCAATACTAGGGTGGAGACACCAGGTTAATGGACTGCATATATATCTAGATAAATAAGGACATTTGGGGGATAGGTAGGTATTGTAGGGGAGTAGGGACTAAGATCTAGTGATGCTCTAGGAGACATTGGTGCCCTTAGGGCATATATAAGACATAGTATATTATGCTATATATCATTTTTATTCTATCTTATGAGCTGATGTAGTGAGATGTACATTTTGAGAGGGAGAGACATGTATATCTATTGTATATATTATAATGCTTATTTGAATCATAAGCTATATATATAATCTTTGTTTATTGCTCATACTCATGGTCTATGATTTACTTTGATATTAATGCTTATGATGTGAAGTTTATATTGCTTGTGGATTATGCTTATGTTATGGTTGAAAGAAATTGATGTAGACTCACCTAGCTAGGCATGAGATGGATTTTATTTATGGCTATGCTTCCTATTTATTTTATGTCATGCTAAATTTTAATGAGTATATGCTTCATTATTTAGATTTAGACATGTGATGAAATGGTTGATTTTTTTATGGCTCATGGGTGCTATGATGTTATTATGCTCATTATGGTTATGAATATGGTTATGAATTTACTTATGACACATGTGCATATGCTTTTTGTTAACTTTTTTTAAGATAAAACACATGAGGTAAGTTAATTTTAACAACACTAGATGGGAAAATAGAGAATATAATCAAGAGACAAATGTCACAATAAAATTATCAACTAGTCATGAGAGGATAAGAAGAGATCAAGATGATTCTTTTTTGATAAGGACTAGAACAAAAATGAAGTTGGATTGGCTTAATGAACATAATCCCTTCAAATGCTTCACATTAGGGTTCGTTAGTTGGTTAAAAAAAGTTGTCTTGACCACATAATTTTAAGTAAGATCAAAATCCCTTGCTTATAGTGTATAAAGGGGAGATGGATGAAAATGCAACCTGCTTGTGAGACCAACATGCCTCTTTTGTAGATTTTCAAAGAATCAATATAAAAAATTCTATGTCATACAAAGTGTAGACTGATCGATGCTTGAAGTCTACGTGTGAAAATTGATTGTGGCTTCCACATTATTTTACTATGTGAGAGTTGATTTTAGCTTTCAAAATTAGTTTATTTTTGTTGTGATTTTGATAATGGGTCTTTTTCTCTATTGTTTTATATGGGAAGATGATTGATGTAAGAAACTTCCAAGAAATTGCTATGTTTTTGACAAATGTCGTACTCAGCCATCCTTCAAGGGAGTGGTTTCAGTTTGTGTGCTTTGTTTAATTATTTTAATAATATTCCTTCAAGGGAGCATTCCACCTTACATTGAGAAATTTCAAATGTGTTTTCAATAGTTTTCCTTCAAGGTAATAGTCTTTGAATGCTAGGAATGACCCATGATGGCCATTGGTTTGTATTTTTGCCTTTTATTGCTTTGTTTGATTTTTATTGACATAGACTTGCTTAGGCTGGCTTAAGAGTTTACCTTTATGAAGGCAAAAATAAAACCATAAGATGGTTGATTAGGTGTAAAGAGTTTTAGGTGACAATGATCATGAGAATCCATCTTGGGAGAGGAGTAGAAAGTACCATGAGAATCATGGCATGGGTAGAGCCATGGTACCCATTGTTCAATATTAGGCCATGACTATGACAAATAATCACATGATTCAATTTTAATTAGTTGCCCCTAAAATTGAGAGATGAATGTGGTTAAAATCAAGGGGTGAGCTGAAGATAAAATAAAAAGTGAACTTGATCCTTCTTAACAAAAGAATAGACATAGATGCGAAGCATTGAGGGACTTAGGTTCTGGGTTGCCTTCAAGAGAAGACAACCGGTAAGCTCCTGATCCATACTTGTGGGTTATAATATAGGGTCCAAGCCAATTAAAAGCAAACTTGCTCTGCTTTATTTTCTCCATATTTGTGACATGTTGATTTTTCTTTAGGATGAGGTCTCTGATGTTTAATTCTTGTATTCTAAGGTGCTTTTTATAAGCATGTTTGATGTATTATTGATAGACATGAAGATGGGTAAGGGTTTCTAAGTAATGCTTATCAAGTAGCTCAAGTTGGGCTAAGTGATGCTGACAATAACTATCCTAAAAAATGAGATCTTGTAAAGACATGCGAAGAGAAGGTATTTGGAATTTAAGAGGAAAGACAACCTCTGTTCCAAACACAAGAGAGAAAGGGGTACCACCCATAGGGGTTCTAATGTTGGTACAATATGACCATAAGGTGAAAGAGATATGAAGATGCCAATCTTGACCAGATGCATTGACCATTTTAGTTAACATATTGTTAAGAGTTTTGTTAGAGGCCTTGATATATCCATTCGCTTGAGGGTGATAGGATGAGTAGAAGATTAAATTAATGTCGAAATGCATAACATAGGCCTTGGTATTGCTTGTTTTTAAAATATTTACCATTTATGGTGATAATTTTGTGAGGAACACTAAGGTGATAGATGATGTGATGGTTGATTTCAAATAATAGAGGTTAATTTCAAAAATAAGATCTAGACCCCATTGTGAAAAGGGCCATAAATCGATGGAAATGCAAATAATATGGTTAGATGCATGATGCAAATTGGTACATTATTGGAATTTGATACACCTTTTCAAATAATCATAATAGTCTTGGTTAATGGTAGGCCAGTAATAGTCAAGGTGAAGGATACATCTAGCTATAGTGAGGTTGCTAAAGTGTCCCCCATAGATTCCATCATGTGTTTCCTTGATAACATGAGAAGTTTCATGACTACATAAACAATGGAAGAAGAGGCCATAAAAGCCATGTTTATAAAGAATTCCTCCCATAATGGTATAACATGAGGTACTCTAGATAAATGCTCTTCAAGCATTCCTAGAAATCTCAGAAGGAATGAGGGCAAGGTTGAGATAGTTGAAAGTTTGTTGATACCAAAGGTCAGGTTGGGTCTCCTCCATATTGAAAATGATAGGAGAATCTAGTTTGACATAGGAATTTTGGGTAAGTCTATGGATAACAATAGATAGGTTAGAGTTATAGGGTGTAGATGGGATCTGAGAGGTGAGGGAAGCCATTATATTGACAAACATGTTGGTAGATCGTGGGCTTGACTAGATACCATAGTGTTCAAATGATACTAAGATTTTGTCAACTAGTTATTTGTACTATTTAAAAACATCATTCTTACACTAGTAAGAGTCATTGATTTGATTAACCACAAGTTGGGAGTCACCAAAGATGTTGATTATTTTGACTCTTAGGGCTAAGGCGATTTGAAGGCCTATCACTAGGGATTCATACTCAAACATATTATTGGTACATTCAAAATCAAGGTTTAAGGACAAAGGAAGAGGCTCATCATTAAATGGGATGAGGATGATAATATCTCCCCCACTATGTTGATATTTTAACCCATCAAATAACATGGTGACTTGATAGGTGAAGTTCACTTGAGAGAGGGTCACGATGGGCTCATTGGGGAACTCAAGAGGAGGAGGCTAGTTATCTACTAATAGTGTTTTATCCAATTGGTCATTAATGATTTGCCCCTTAATTAATTTTTTTGGATGAAATCAGGGTCAAATTCCACTAAAATCATTATCCCTTTGGCCATAAGTTGGTTTTGATATGGCTTGGAGTGCATATACTAGAGTGGGTCAGTATTTGTTATGACATAGGTTTGTGGTTAATAAGGTAGTGGCAAAGTTTGGTAGCCATGAATAATAAAGCTAAGAAAATCTTCTCAGTATGGCTATACCAAGTCTTGTAATCTACAAGCATCTGACTAATGTAGTAAACAACTTTATCTCTATGTTGTTCATCCTGATTAGAAAATATTGCCCCTAGGGAGTGTTTGGTGGAAGAGGTATATAGGTAAAAAGGTTGGTCATCCTTGGGAGGGATGAGGATAGATGGAGACAAAATGTACTTTTTGAGTGAATCAAAATCCTTTTGACAGTCATTATTCCACTTAAAAGAGACATCCTTCTTAATAAGGTGGTGGAAAGGTTGGCATCGATCTAAAAACTAGGAGATAAAGTGATGAATGGATTGGAGCTTCCCCTGTAAAATATAGAATTGATTGAGGTTGGTTAAAGGAAAAATGTTAAGGATTTATTTGATTTTAGCAGGATTGAATTCAATTCCTTAGATGGAGACAATAAAATTGAGGAGATTTCTTGATAAGACCCCCAAAATAAACTTCTTGGGGTTAAGGTGAACATGGTAATGGATAAGTCTCTCAAAGATGATCTTGAGAATGGTTAAATGATCCTTTTAGAGTTTGGATTTTATGAGAAGGTCATCCACATAATCCTCTATAATCTTGTAGATAAGGTCATGGAAGATATAAGTCATGGCATGTTGGTAGGTTGCACTATCATTATTTAATCTAAAAGGCATGAATCTATAGCATAAGGTTCCCCATGAGGTGGTAAAGTCATGGTCAATTCTAGCTATGTCACTATGAGACCAAGCAAATGCTATGCTACAGTCTTGGAGGAAGGAAGGGAAGTCTTGAAGTTCCTCAACATTCAAAAATTAGCCAATTTTGACAATATGAGGGTTGTCTAGAGTACCCAAGTTGATATCCATGGTGGATTCATTCAACATGGTCAAAATTTCAAGAGGAAAGGATTTGTGGATTGTAGGTGGTTTGCTTTGCTTTTTGTTAAGTAGGATTAAATTAAGGCTATGTTTCTCATGAGGATTTTTGGTCTTAATGGAAATAAACTCATGTGGGCCATGTTCATATCATCCAAGACTAAATCCTTTCCAAGCACACCTGTGGAGGTATGTTTTGGCAAAACTCAGCTTGTCTAGGTAGAAGTCAGAGGTGAATGGTTGAAGTGAAGGGGAGGTAGTAAAAGTGACAATGTGTTTGTCAAGTCCCCCATAAATAAAATGGGTTTAAAAATGGTGAGGTTCAAATAGAATAATAGTTCCAACATTAGGGCCATACCTAGGTTGGTGGTCAAGTCTCCAATACTCTTGGGGAGTCGGGAAAGAATTAAGGGTAAAGAGGTGATATTTCTATAGTGAAAGATGTTGAAAATTGGATTCTAAGTGGTTTGAGGTGGGGATCTGATCAGAGGGGATGGATGAGCTAGTTGATGCCTCATCAATAAAAGGAGATAGGACTTCCTCTTTCATGGTAGAAGGCTTGTCTTTGGTTAAGGAAGGTGTGTTAGATGGGGGTAGGAGGATGACATTGGGTTGGAATGTCATGTTGCATGTTAAAAAGTGACTTGGGTCAGCTTAGATGGTGATGACCTGGCATTTGTGCTCAAATTTGATGCAATGATGAAGGGTAGAGGGGACATAAGCCATGGATTTAATCCAAGGTCATCATAGCAAAACATTGTATTAAAATTCACCTTCCACTACGTAAAAGAGTTTAGGGAGCATGTGGGGTCCTAAATGGATATGAAAGATAATGATTCCCAGGGTAGTGGTTGTGGTGTCATTAAAGGATTAGAGGATGGTTGAGGTTTTGGACATTACATTGTCCAATAGGTTGAGTTGGTTATAGGTATGGGAGGAGATGATGTTAATACTATATCCCCCATCAATCATGACCTATTTGATGTGGATTTGGTTGATGTAAGTGGCAATAAAGAGAGGGGGATCTAGGTCATTAGGATGGATAAAAGGTGTTTATGAATCCTTGAAGGTGACAAGTTTGAAAATTTGGAAAGAACCAACAAAGGCTACCAAAGGTTGAGGATCTTCATGTTAGACATCTATTGATTATAATGCCTCAATCATTGCTTGGTGGTAATCAGGTGAAGTAATAAACTCATATAAGCTCATCTTCATCGATGTCTAGTGAAGTTATTTAAGTACCACTCTCCTGATGGATTTGGAGGGGTTGGATTGGGAGGTATCCAAGATATATATTGTGTTTGGTTGAAGGTGAGGATGTTTTATTTTGGTTTGGTTTGGAAGTGGAAGATGGGTATGTCCATGGAATGGACACTTGGCCTTCCCCTTATACTTATACTGAGTGTGTGATTGTGTGACCATATGGATATTATGGACTGAGGGAAGAGCTAGGGTAGGAGACTAGTTAGGATTTTTGAAACTCTAAGGCAAGAGTAGAGGAGTAGGTAGGCATTGGGTAGAGGGTGTTGTTGGTTAGAATGGTATAGAGATTATGGGAGGTTAATTTATTAATAGATTATCCTCCTCATAGATCTAATGGATTATGGTTTGAGAGATCTTTGTAGTTATTCATGTCGTGCCTTAGTTTCTTATGATAGGAAAACATGTGGTGGTCCTTATACCAGGTGGCTTTCAAACCAAGAGGGTGACACAGTCTGATAGGGTGTAAGGTCATGCAAGAAGCTTGTAATAACCTTTGAAAAATGGTAGAGTAGGATTTAGATAAAGGCAAAGAGGGTTTATAGGGTTTGGTATTTTTTGGTAAGGTGGAAGCCCTTTTGGAAGTGGGTTTGGTGATGGAAGGTTTGGGTAAGGTGGTGCGCTTGGTTGGTGGTTTTGGTTTTTCTAAGGTAGAGGTTGATAAAATGAAGATAGGAGGTTTCAGGGCAAGTAGCTTGGTTATCACTAGTGCGGTGAAGATATGTGTGTCAAAAATAAAATGTGAAGGTGTAACTAAAAGTGGTGGTGGGGTTTTGGTTGGGATAAATAGTTTCTTACTCAGAGTGGAGGTATGAGGTCCTAAGATAGAGGGTAAGGTTGAGGGAGGTAGGAGTTTGGCCCTCTAACCCTTTGGTGGATTCACTTCTGTTGACCTAGGAAATTACACCCGGGGCAAGGAGGTAGAACTCCTACCTTCTCCGTGCACAACATGGAAACTCCCCTCTCACCTGTGGGACTGGTGAAGCTAGAGGGGAGAGTCTCTAGATAAGGGCTAGCTCCCTTTGATGTATCATGGTTGTTTCAGCAAGTGCAAATACATACAGGTATATATATAAATAGCTATATAATAAAGTGGGGGGATGAAAAGGGAAAAGAGAATGCAAGAAACAAGCCTACTCTAAGGAGGTGATACACCAAAACAAGATGACCTTCTCACACCCACTCTCAAAATCAGACAAACACACTTATACGCTTCACCCTTGGTAGAAGAAATAGTTTGCAAACTTGACAAGGAGGTTTAAATGAAAGATACAAAAAAGGTGTTCACCAAAGGTGTTGCAAGAGGCACTCTATAGATAATCCCTTCTGTTCTGCACTCCAAAATAGAACTCTTCTCCTGTCAGCTGCAGATGGCACCTTGTAGATAGCTGGTCTATTAGTGTTGAACCTATGAGAGAATCAAAAGATAATGACTAAACACAAATCAACACTCAAAACACATAGAGGAAATCTATCCAAGAAGAGGTAAAATCTATGTTTTTGATTCAGGTAGAAATTTTAGCAGGGCTACGTGCCTTGTAAAATTGTGAAAGGATGATTACAAATGACCAATTCGTAATGTTATATGGAAAGTCCAAGAGGGTCATTTGGTGCTCCTTGTTTATAAGTGGTCTATCGCCTATTCATGAAAGGAAACAAGTCGCTCAAAAGCATTAATGAACTGTGCACTTTGTCCCCTTGAAATCTACCTTTGTCAAGGTCAATCAATACCTGATTTGCTTTCTCATTTAATGCAAAATGGAGAAACTGGTTGCTCCACTACCTATTTGTGCTCTTAAATGATCAAATCACTAGCACTATTTCACATGCTAGAGTGACTTCTCCAATTAGCACTAGCTGGACTAACTGCTCACTCATTCCTTGCTTGTCATTTTGTCTTTCCTTAGTTTTGTCTTATCTGGCTTATTCGGCCCCTGGGGTGAACATTTAGGTGGGTCACTGCATTTTGAGCTCTTTTTTCATGGTTTGTGCTTCCTTTGCTTTTGAAGACAAATGGCCATTTCCCTCTGTTCATTTTGACATTCATATGGTCGTCATTGGTTTTAAAAAACTAATGGCTAATCTGCTCTTTTAAACTTGATGCCCTTCAAGATATCACCATCCCTGTTGCAACACTATCAGGTCCCTTGTCGGCCTTTGCTTATTCTCCTTCCATGCGGGCACCCCTTTTGCCTTTGAAAATATGCTCGCATTTGGGTCGAAAGTCCCCCCGCAAGGGCATCTACACTTCAGGGTCCTTTGGTGGGTCTCTTTTGCCTTCAGACAGTCCCTTTGTATTTGGGTGAATGTCCCCCCAAGTTCCCGTGGGCTTTATGTCCACAGACAATTTCCTTGGGTAAATTTTCCTGAGTCTGCCTTTGGCTTCATTGTATTTCCGTGGACTTTTGTCTGTGGACATTTTCCCATTGACAAAAGTTCATAGAAATTCTCATGGCTTTGCTTGAAGCTTAGATGTATGCAGCCTAAATTCCTTCAGACTTTTGTCTGAAGGAATTAGGACTTAGCCGATTTCAATCAAAACTTGAACTTTGAACTTACCCTTTTCCTGGGTCCCTTTCCTTTGAAGTGCCAGCCCTTTGGAAGGGCACTCAACCTTTTGAACTACCCTTTGGCCAAGGGCATATCCTTAAACCAAGCATTGAACCAGGCCTGTTGAACCAAGCCATTGAACCAAGCTATTGAACCAAAATGGTTCAATGGTCCAATTGGTTCAATCAAGCACACCGATGACTGTTGAACCAAAGCTGATGAACCTTTCATTGAACCTTTCATTTGAACCCTTCGAACTAAACTCATTAAACCAAGAATGGTTTAATGGTTCAAGCGTTGTGCACCAATGACTGTTAAACTAAAATTGATGAACTTCCTCCGTTGAACTGAACTCATTGAACCAAGATGGTTCAATGGTTCAACCAAGCATGCCAATGAGCCTTTGAACTAAAGCCAATGAACTTCCATTGAACCTTTCCCTTTGAACCAAGACCGTTAAACCAAGATGGTTCAACGGTTTAGTGGTTTAACCAAGAATGTTGACAAAACTTTGAACCAATTGAACCAAGCTGTTTTGAACTAAGACATTGAACCTTAGGCCGTTGAACCAAAGTGCTAGGCCGATGAACCAAAATGCTAAACTGAGCAGTTAAACCAAATGACTAAACCAATCATGTTGAACTAAGTAGAGAAACACTAGCATTGAACTTGTGTAACCTGGAAACAACTGTCTTTGAATAGCGAAGAAAGAAGGTGAATGATTTTGGCTTGGAGAAAAAATTGGTCAATAGATGGTGACTCATAGGGGAAGCGTGCCTACTACGCTTAACGACTAGTTGCCTTGAAAATCCATTGGGCATGGAGTTAGATAGTAACTTTGAAAACTAGCAATAGCTCTGTTAAAACTTAGAACTAGTCACACAGATCTACCTCCAAGGATATGAAAGCACACACAAGACTAAGAAAACTACTACCTGTGCAACTGCACTTAGGGAAAGCAGGAAAAGAAGCTAAAAAAATACTACTATATATAGCTAACCAGGTATTCTTGCCTCCCTCCTGGATCAAAGGGAAAATTTCTTAAGTCCCCTTCCTGGTGAAAGGACTTATGGTGCCAGGCAAGTAGCTAAATGAAAAGGAGATTTGGTGACTCACTCCTCTTGCCTATCACCTGAGTTGGCTTGTATTTGAGTGGATTAGATCCAAACATGCCTCCAACATACATGTATTCTTCTTGTCCCTGGAGGCCTGTCGAATACTAGTCCCTCATACTGGTGCTCTTCACCAGGAAATCAATGGCTGCTGGCTCATCACCATAAAACTTATGATCTACGCATTCCCTCTGCAATGTATCATGGTCTGACTTGTTTCCTTATGCCTCATTGAAAATCCTATCAGACTCATCCTCTACTTCCTCTTGGCCTTCTTGAAGAAGGGTGACTGTGGTGATGTCTGAAATGGACTCATAAATTGATTTCTCATCCCACAGAACATCACCTCTTTCTTCAAAACTCTCTTCTTCAAGGCATTCCCCTAGGAAGACAGACCTCTACTTTCTTTCCTCCAACTCAGGCTCCTTAGCGTAGTCATCCTCATCATCAAAATAGCAAGGAAGTTCATCGAACAAGGGGGAAGAGAGCTCACCATGCTTTTGTTCCTCCTCATATTGTCGAAACATCTGCATATATGTAAGACCTGCATCTTCTCCACTGCTGATAAGGTCTTCACAAGAAGCATCAATGATGATTTCTTCTTTGTTGTCACTCATGATATCCCCCTAAAGAACTGTAGATTGGATCTTCTGCTCCTCACTCACCTTCTACAGAACATGTTCCTCTTTGAGAAGGGGTGAAGTGGAGAAAACAAGTGGAAGAGGAGGCAATCCTTGAGCTAGAAACGAATGATTCTCCTCCTTCCACTTTGTCAGCACTTCATCAATATTAGGTGTGCCCTGATAGCTCTGTTGGAGGTGTGTGGATGGGTTGGGTTTAGATAGGTCCACCACACATTCACTGAGGAATCTCGTTTGGGACTCCAACTCTAAAATTCTCCTGGCTATATTTTCTTGAAAGAGCCTTTCTTGGAGATCACCAGCATGATCCTCTTCAAAGCTCTGGGCTGGTTCTTGTCAATCCTTCCTCCAACTCAAAATCTACACATCACATTGAAAAACTTGGGGAGGCTAAGGAATGCTAGGAAGATACTATTGATGCACTGGAAGAGTCTCTAGAAGAGGGACGTGCTGGTTGGTGGTACTATTCTCAATGGAAGATTCATAATATAAGGAATTTAGAAGGTTCATCTCTATGGGAGGTTGTTTTGATGTCTTTTGGTGTTGGAAAGCCAGGTGCACAAGATTGGGGGTAGATGTATTTGATAAGCTGGAAAGAGCAAGTGCTATCTGATAGAAAGGATTTGGTGCAAAAGAGGGGGATTTTTTTAGAATAAGAGGGGGTGCGCAAGGCTGACTGCCTTGAAAAAATGGATTTCTCCATTCTACTAGCTCCTTTTCCATGGATTGCAAGGCTTGCGCTTGCTTAAATAAACACTCCTCTTCATACATCAGCTCCTACTGATATCTTTACTGCTCCTCCAGTCTATTAATCTCCAATTCTAGGGCCATTTCCTTTATCATTGTAGGGTAACTAGGAGAGTTGCTTGAGGTGATTCTCTAAATTTTTTGAGTCTGATCGAAGTCAAATGAAGGAATACAAGACCCATGATTCTGTGCAAAAGAATTATACATATAAAAAATGATTTTTGAATGGCACTAGGATTCTTAACCAGCAAATTCAACTCAGAGTCACCATTGGTGTTTGATGCAAAGCCTCCAAAGGCTGGTCGGTTGAAGAACACACCAAAAATTCTTCAACTCTTTGGAAAAAACCTATCCCAGTTGGTCCCACTGGGCATGCCAAAACTATTGATGCAAGAAATTGCACCTGGGCCAAGGAGGTAGAACTCATGCCTTCTCTATGCAACATGGAAACTCCCCTCTCACCTATGGGACTAGAGAAGCTGGAGGGGAGAGTCTCTAGATAAGGGCTAGCTCCCTTTGATGTATCATGGTTGTTTCAACAAGTGTAAATACATATAGGTATATATATAAATAGTTATATAATATAGTGGGGGGAATGAAAAGGGAAAAGAGAATGCAAGAAACAAGCCTACTCTAAGGAGGTGATACACCAAAATAAGATGACCTTCTCACACCTACTCTCAAAATCAGACAAACACACTTATACGCTTCACCCTTGGTAGAAAAAATAGTCTGCAAACTTGACAGGGAGGTTTAAATGAAAGATACAAAAAAGGGGTTCACCAAAGGTGCTGTAAGAGGCACTCTATAGATAATCCCTTCTATTCTGCACTCCAAAATAGAACTCTTCTCCTATCAGCTGCAGATGGCACCTTGTAGATAGCTGGTCTGTTGGTGTTGAACCTGTGAGAGCATCAAAAGACAATGAATAAACACAAATCAACACTCAGAACACACACATAAAATCTATCCAAGAAGAGGTAAAATTTGTGTTTTTGATTCAGGTAGAAATTTTAGCAAGGCGCCTTGTAAAATTGTGAAAAGATGATTACAAATGACCAATTCAGAATGTTTTATGGAAAGTCCAAGAGGCTCATTTGGCACTCCTTGTTTACAAGTGGTCTATCGCCTATTCATGAAAGGAAACAAGTCGCTCAAAAGCATTAATGAATTGTGAGCTTTGTCCCCTTGAAATCTACCTTTGTCAAGGTCAATACCTGATTTGCTTTTTCATTTAATGCAAAATGGAGAAATTGGTTGCTCCACTAGCTGCTTGCACTCCCAAATGATCAATTCACTAGCACTATTTCACCTACTGGAGTAACTTCTCCAATTAGCACTAGTTGGACTAAATGCTCACTCATTCCTTTCTTGTCATTTTGTCTTTCCTTAGTTTTGTCTTATCTGGCTTATTCGACCCCTAGGGCAAATATTCAGGCAGGTTGCTGCATTTTGAGCTCTTTTTTCATGGTTTACGCTTCCTTTGCTTTTGAAGACAAATGGAAATTTCCCTCTATTCATTTTGACATTCATATGGCCATCATTGGTTTTAAAAAACCAATGGCTAATCTGCTCTTTTAAACTTGACACCCTTCAAGACATCATTGTCCCCATCGCAACACTGTCAGGTCCCTTGTTGGCCTTTGCTTATTCTCCTTCCCTGCGAGCACCCCTTTTGCCTTTGAAAATATCCTTGCATTTGGGCTAGAAGTCCCCTCGCAAGGGCATCTACCCTTCAGGGTCCTTTGGTGGGTCTCTTTTGCCTTCGGATGGTCCCTTTATATTTGGGCGAATATTCCCCCAGGTTCCCGCAGGCTTTATGTCCGCGGACAATTTTGTCGAGTAAATATCCCTAGGTCTGCCTTTGGCTTCATTGTATTTCTACAAACTTTTGTCTACAGACATTTTCCTGCGGAAAAAAGTCCATAGAAATTCTCTTGGCTTTGCTTGAATCTTAGATGTATGCGGCCTGAATTCCTTCAGACTTTTGTCCGAAGGAATTGGGACTTAGCCGATTTGAATCAAAACTTGAACTTTGAACTTACCCTTGGCCCTGGTCCCTTTCCTTTGAAGTGCCAGCCCTTTAGAAGGGAACTGAACCTTTTAAACTACCCTTCAGCCAAGGGCATACGCTTGAACCAAGCCATTGAACCAAAATGGTTCAACGGTTCAATTGGTTCAACCAAGCACGCCGATGACTGTTAAATTGAAGCCAATGAACCTTTCGCTTGAACCCTTCGAACTAAACCCATTGAACCAAGAATGTTTCAATAGTTCAAGCATTGCACACCAATGACTATTGAACCGAAACTGATGAACTTCCTCCATTAAACTAAACTATTGAACTGAACCTGTTGAACCAAGATGGTTCAACGGTTCAATGGTTCAACCAAGCACGCTGATGAGCCTTTAAACCGAAGCTAATGAACTTCCATTGAACCTTTCCCTTTGAACCAAGACTATTGAACCAAGATGGTTCAACAATTCAATGGTTCAACCAAGAATGCCGATGAAACTTCGAACCAATTGAACCAAGCCGTTTTGAACTAAGACATTGAACCTTAGGCCGTTGAACCAAAGTGTCAGGTTGATGAACCAAAATGCTGAACTGAGCAGTTAAACCAAATGACTAAACCAATCATGTTGAACCAAGCAGAGAAGCACTAGCATTGAACTTGTGCAACTTGGAAACAACTGTCTTCGAATAGTGAAGAAAGAACGTGAATGATTTTGGCCTAGAGCAAAAATTGGTCAACAACTTCCTTGGTCAAGTTGGTTTTATGGTTGTTTGTTGGGTTTGGTGAGGTAATATCTACTTTCATATATGGATGATTAAGAATTTACATAGGGAAGGTGCCAAGGTTCTTCGTTAGTTTGGTCAGTTTGGTTGGAGAGGTTGACTTGGTGGCTTGGTGGTTGGTCACTTTGGAGGGTTGAGGAATATTTGGTTTGGTAGAGGCTTTCATCGGTTTGGTTGGTAAGATAGGAGTGTGGATAATAGAAGGGGTGGATTGGTCTACCAATGGTGTGGTTAGAGGTTCTTATTTAGAAATATAAGGGAGTCCCAATTGTTTCTAAAAGGTGGTTCGATCGATTTCAGGGTTGGAGACAAAATTTGATTTCTATACTAACCTAGAGCTTTATTTACTAGTTTTGTCCCCTAGATAGTGGATTTAAAAAATAATCCATAGGTTGAGATAGAGGGATGGTAACCTCATCCTTTTCCTTAATCAAAGGATGCAATGTTTGAATGAGTGACTCCCCTATAGGAGGTGAAGACATGGGGACTTCCCCCTTCGAGAATGATCTCCAAAGGGGAAGTAAATTACTTGGTGTTGAGGGTGAAGGTAAAATGGGCGCTTATTCAAGTATGTCCTTGGAAAGAGGGGCTGATGGCTCCACTACCTCAATAAGTGGAGGAGGAGAAAGAGGTGATTATTTGGTTTGGATATCCAAAAGAGGAGAAATAAAATCCACTACCATGACAAGGGGAGAGGGTAAAGAACAAATAGGTTGGGTGGTAGGTTCTTCAGCAATGAGTGTGCCAACAACCATGTTAACAGTATGGGCATCATGAGAAAACTCAACCTTATTGCTCTCATTTTTGGTAGGAATATGGTTGGGGAAAGGTTTCTTAGAAATGTGGAGGGCCTGGTTTTGAGGTGTGTTAGGGTTATCCAACACAAGATTGCCCTTGTTAATGAGAGATTAGACAACACTCTTGAAGGTATTACACCTACTAATGTCATGCCCTACTACTTGATGGAAAGAGCATATATTATTCTCATTAACCAACCAGGTGTAGGATGTGAATAATCAAATTACTAAGGTGGTTTGATCAGAGGAAGTTGTATGATGTTGGATTTCAATAATTTCTTCAGGATTGAAGCATAAGATTCTCCCAGTGGAGTAAATTACTTCTAGGTGTTCCAGTTTTGGTTCCTCATGTTTTTCTTTGAAAAACTAGAGGAACTTGGTTGGTTTATAGATGATGGAGATACATATTTAAGGATGAACACATTCACATTTTCATTGCTTTTGGTCCTAATGTTGGTTTGGTTGCTCAATTTAGAGGAGGAAGCCTCATTGGTTTTGTAGTTAGATTTCTTGTTTTTCAGTTTTAGCTTTCCTTTGTCAATGGTTCTATTTTATAACTTACACACCATGGTAAAATTTTATTCATAAGTTTTGAATCTCTAGACACATAGTGTAAAAGAGATGTGTTTGGCACATGCCCGAGTAAATAGTTCTATTAGTTTGGGTTGGGGTAAAGAGAAGGAAAGCTAATTGATTAGGCTCCTCCAATGGGTTATAAAATCAGCAATAGATTCATCATCAAACTAATAGATAGAGTAGAGGTCAATGATGGAAACCTTATTGGAGATATTTATCAAAAAGTGATCCAAGAAAGTTTGAGCTAGTAGGGTGAAGGAGAAGAGGGAATGCTTGGTAAAGGAATTATACCAATCCAATGTTCGTCCTAACAAAGACATAGGAAAAGTATAGAGGAGGAGGGCATCATCATAGGTAATCAAATAACATGAGTGCTTAAATACCCTAAGGTGTTGTTGGGGATCCTCCTTACTTTGAAACTAGGAGAACTTGGGAAGTTCTCAGTAGGGTAGATAGGGTTAGCTAAGGATAGATGAGTGAATGGGTTTGTTATATATCTGATGATAAGATGTTGTGAGCTCTAGAAATTGATGACTCTAGGGTAGTCATCTTATCCATGAGCATTTTCATGAGGTATACTTGGGCTTGTTCCCCCAAAAGGTTGTAAGGTACATTATTGTGGTGGTTGGGTGACATATTGATAATTTATAGGAGGTTTGGGAGCTATCGCATATTGGCATGCAGACACTGGTGGTTGGGTGGAAGATATGTAAGGGTAAGTGGATGTGGGTGGTTGGGTACTAGATATAGGTACATGCCCTTGTGGGTTAGGGATATAAACTAGGTTTGGTGTAATAAGAACCTATTAGGTAGAGGCAGTGGTTAGGTTGGTGTTCAAAGGAAGGGTGGTGACTTTTGTGGTAATTCGTGGTAGGGTATAAGGTATAGGTACCATAAGATTTTGAAACAAGGTAGTGGTTAGCAAATTGGAGGTAAATGAAAGAAGGTTGACAATGCCAGTGGTAGGTACCCCCATGGTGGGGGGAGTATAGGTGGCTAATGGTTGGGTTGCTCCTAAGGTGGAGGAGTTATTGGTAGGGGTAGAAGGTATACGGGTGTTTGTAGGCTGGGCAGGTGGGTTTTCCATAGTAGTATCAAAGGGATTGTTGGTGGATGAAGAGGATTGGGTAGTTAATGGTTAGGTATTTATCATCACAATATAAGTGTTTATCATAAGGTGGGAAGGCATTCCATAAGGTGGATCCATAGGTGGAATCAAAGTAGGGGTACGATGAGGCATGGTGTTAAGGTAATGCTGAAGGGCCATAGGGTTATTATCTAAGAAGGTGGCAAAGTACATCTCTCCTTAGATAAATTCTCGAAGGAAATAAATAATTCCTAAAGGGTGAGGAGAGTTTGTTGGTTCAGAGACGTATTCCATAGATGAAGAGGTAGAAGAGGTAGGTTGGTTTGGTAATGGTTTTTTCTCTACTAGGTTCCTTCCTTATTGACAAGTGAGAACCATATGAGAAGGGGGAGAGAGAAAGCACAAACAATCTCACCACTCAAATAAAGAGAAGACAAGAAAAGTGCAAGGAAATCAAACACATAATAAAAATAACATTAATTCCTAGAGTTATTTTTAGTCTCTCTTTTGGCTTATGACTTAAAAAATTTCATGACTAAAATTGGCTTATAGAGTAGGTACTAGAAAGTTAGTCTAGTGTTGCTTTTAAGTTGTGTTTAGGCTTTCAAAAATAATCTATATCAAGAATCAATACATGGATTAGTATTGGGGAATACCCCCTCATTTCACACATCACAATGATAAGGGTGTCAGGTGCTTAGCCAATATATACTGATTTCCAGAGTTTATACTCAACCAAACAACTAAGTTAGTTCTCCCCTTGGTAATTAACTCTATGTAGGATTATCAAGAAAGGGTAAGGTGACTGCTAGGTGATGAAATCCTAGTCGGGGCTTGTCTCAAGTTTGTTTTATGTTTAATTGATGAAGGTGGTTTGGTTTAGAGTGTGTAACAAAAAGTGATGCTACGGTAGAATTACTTTGCTTTAAGTTAAATTATGTGAGCTAAACTTGCAAGAAATCAATGTACGCACTTAATTTTTAAACCCAAAAGAAATTTTAGTTTCATTAATGAGCATAGATAGAGAGAAGAGAATACAAATTCAAATAAAATAAACCCAAAGTAAAGACTAGCTTGGTCCCACTGAGCACACCATAATGTTTCAATGAATTTTAACTTATATTTTGAGAAAGGAAGAAGAAGAAACTAAATACGAGTATGGTTTAAAATCTTGTTTGATTGTGCACATGTTGAATCAAATTATTATGAAGAAATCATATTTGGATTAGGAAGGTGACCTGCAAATAAGACAACACTAAAGCAAATGGTTGGTTAGATAGATAGTTGAGTGGATTGCCTAGCGCTAACTAGATCTTGGAAGTAAGAGATTCCTCGAGAGCTATAAATTCACACATTTTAAACAATTAAATTTATAAATATAATGATAAAGTGCTTACATCAATAATCAAAAGGTACTGAAATTAAACACAAGAAATGTTTACTAAAAAAAAAAACTAAGATGACTAATATAGCAATAAGTAAGTCAACACTAGTGATAAATGGCTTAGGTCTGCTTCAAAAAATTAAGCAAGAGTCTATGGATAGGTAGGGACATAGAAGATTGGATTTGGTTGAGGATAGGTAGGTGGAAATAAATTGTTGGAATTTCCTACCATAGTGACTATCAGTGGTTGAAGTGACTATTGGCGGTTAAGGTGATCATCAATGTTCAAGCTAACCTTCAATGGTTAGACAGATCATTGGCAGTTGGGATAACCATTAACGATTATTGTGTGTAGGTTTGGGTTGGTAAATGGTTAGATTGATGGGATAAAAAAGTTGTATTTTTAAAGATGGGTTGTTTCTGGTTTGAGTGTGAAAGGCAAATAAAATAATTAAATACTGAGAAAAAAATACTTATCTTGTAAAAGGCTAATCGAGTGGATGCTTGATGTGGTTGAATCGTTAGTGGAGTGTAATGTGATTTTGAAAAAGTAATAGTACTTGATGCTTTAGTGGAATGGTTTTGGAAATTTGGCTCTTTAACATGATGGTTAGATCATTAGATTACTAATTATGATTGGCATACAAAAAGGTAACTTGGGATGAACAAGCTCTTGATAACAATTACAGATGGATTTCATCTCCCTACTCCTCTCTTCTTATAGGCAAGGAAGGAGAGGTGTAACAAGATGTTAACTAGTATTTCTAATTTTAACTCATGCATCCAATGGCTCACATGTGGATTTAGATGAGTTATATTTAGAAAATCAAAGTAGGTGGTTTGCATGTTGTTGGTTAAGGAGGTGCACATTAACTGTTGTTGGTTAGGGTGACTGTTGATGGTCACCTTGACCATTGGCAGTTAAGGGCCAATGTTCAAAGAGTGGCTAAAGGGGTAGGTTAAGTCAGTTGGTTAAACTAACTATGATTAGGCTTGGTTTGCAGTTAAAGGGTCAGATTGGTCCCAAGGGGGTCCTAAGGTAGAATAAGGGTGTTTCAACATTCAAAATTGCATTGTGTGGGTTTACAGTGTCTACATAAACCTTACAAAGACCTTGTATCATTTAATCAACTACCACACCTATCAACTTTTCAGATAGAGTTAGTTTTCTTGGAGTTAAATGACACTTTGAAGAGTTAGAGGAAGTTTCTTAGTTTTCACTTATACATGTTTAAGTCATGTATAAGTGAAAATGTTTCTTAGGTGTCCTTTTATCTTTTATAGGTTATAACAAATATTTTAATAATTTTTTAGATCCAGTTGTTGCATAAATATTCATATCTCTCCTATCGACTCCTTCACAAGCTCACATAGGTAAAAATGGTTTGAATGGTATGACAAAAAGAGAGAAGGTGGGAGCCCAAAACTTTGGGCATTGATTTAAGTCTTGGTCAAATTCAAACTTTGTGCACTGGTTCTTAGATTCATCTTCTTATCTTTATGAACAATCGCTAAGAAGTTAAGGGTCTAAAATACGTCAGTCAACCGTGATAGGGGTCTTTCTTGAAATTTATAGAAAAATTATGAAATATTATCTTCATGAAACCAATTGGAATATATTCTATTTTTTTAATTCCTCACAATCATTCACCCATATTCTTGGCATGTGTGATGTAATTTGGCAAGAAATCTCTATTTAGTGCATTGTCTATAAGTGACTAGTTATGTTTATGTGTTGTAATTGGATGGTTTTTCATAGTATTATAATCTTTCTAAAATCCATTCATGGTCTTAAATTCAATTTAACATTCCATACAAGTTCTAAGAATGATCACTTCTCCTTTCACTTTTGAGGACTATGTGTTTTCTATGTTGGCACTGCAAAGGTCTACAAATTTATGATAGATTCATGTTGTCAATATCAATGGAGATTATCAAGGCATAATATCACTAATAATCAATCCAATTGGTTTGAATAGGTCACAAAATATGAAGGTTTCTAAGTTCCTAGAGCTAAGTGAAGACTGAGTAAGAAATGCTTACCATATGGTCACCTATAGATTTATGTTGTATGATAGTCGATACAAGTTTGTAAACTATGTTTGAGAGGTTAATAGTCTTGAAGGAATCAATAATAAGCCCCAAATGACTATTATTGGCTTTAGTTTTTCATAGTGTAGTGAGGAAATGGCTTACTCAAGCTACACAATTAGGTTTTCTTGGCAATCCTCTACACAAGATTGAATGTGCAAACAATGAAAAGAGGTTGATGATAGCTCAGAGTATTGATGGAATCAAGGAGATCTTAATATATCACAAAAACAATGGAATAGATTCATTGACATACTCAAGTGAATCTAAGAGGTCAATTAAAAGTCATACATAATCAAGACTTTCATTTGCACATACAATGACTTGTAGGATTTGGCTTTGAAAAGTGAATGAAGGTGAAGTTTGTAACTCTAAATAATTTATTAGGTCTTAATAGATATTTCACCTCATGATTAAACTTTTAAGTATTTTAGGTTTGGTCTTTGAAGATCTAGGAGAAGGCCTAAACTCAGTCAAGATCTCTTAAAATAACATCCACATTCAACCAAGGTTTTCTTAAGATAGAGTTTATAATGAAACTCAGAGTTTTAGGAAGTTTTGAGAAGGTCATTATTCCACCAATATCTTATCAAAAATTTGAAGAGATATCAATGTTTAAAAGGTTCTAAGAACACCATTCTCGCAGACCATATCAAATGAGTATACACAGTCAATCTCCATGCAAATGCTAGTCTCTTGAAAATATTTTATTGATAAAATAATGATTAAAGGTATGTGTTTGAATAATATTGTTTTGAGAGTTTTTGAGTGATGAAAATATACAACTCAAGTTCTTAAGCTATTAAAGACCAAAAGAAACTGAATAGGTTTATAAAGGCATGATGCTCTACCCATTCAACCTTAATATGTATAGTCTACCTACTTTAAATGGTTTGTGTATGTTTAAAGAATAGAGAAGAGTAAAATATCCTCAATATATTTAGGTTAAATATAATATAATTAAAATTTTAAGGTTATTCACATACACACAGTCATAATATACATTGACTCTATTCTCTACATAGAGTCCCAATGACATGACACATGCTTACTTGTGCAGTTAGCTAAGAAGGTGAGTTTGAAATAAATGAGACCATTGGAGCCTTGAAGATATGTTTAAATTGAAATCAAACAATTCATGATATCATAAACCCTTTTCACTCCCATACAATTAGGACAAACCCTGCCAAAGTGCATGTACAAGCCTATAAGCAAACAAACTTGAAGATTTGTTAAGAGAGTCAGTGAAGTGAAGATAAGAGTTTGGGAAAATTGAGAAGATAGTTAAGTGGTATTAATAATAATTCCATAATATCTAAATTCAAAATTAATCAATATGAAAACAAACATAATTATGACCTATACCTCCAACCTTAAATGCATAGTCACGCTTACACAAGCCCAGACTTGCTTTATACGATCAGTCCTAAGAAATGGAGAGTGTTGAAACATTTGAAATATTTATGAGATGAATATATAATTTAACAAACATTATAGGATATCATATATCCCTAATAGATAATGAATATGGGAGAAAATTGTAAGTTAGGGTATGGCAGTCATGTTGGATTGCAAACCTTAGGCCTAGTTCAATGAGGGTGTAGGCGATTTGATGGAGATATAAGGGTAAAATAATAATCATAATAAATTAATAAGGACATCATGTACTTATTAAGGACATTTAATATCAAAATAATCTTATAAAATAAACCTACTAACTCAATTTTCTCTCAGATCCCTTAGAATGCTTGTTTCTAGCCGATATGCCATATTGCTTTGCTTGGTAGAAATCACACATGTTTAATCAGATATAATAATAATAAGGTAAGTTAACTAAAATATCTTAATTCAAATTTTTGAAAATTTTTAGAGGATTTATATGTCCAACTTTATGAATCATTGCTAAGAAGTTGAAGTACTTTCAAGCTACCTGAGAGAGCCATAATGACCAGTTCATAGAGATGGACCTCAAAAACACATATAATGACATATTTCTCTCCATAAGCCTCTTGAATTTTATTTAATACTCCAAGGAGGTTATAAACATGTACTCTATCTATACAAACTACTGTATAGAATGCCTAAAATACCCTATTTTTACATGTTTTTTGTGTTTTATAAGTGCTCTGAGAAGGGGAGAGCTTGAAAATCATTTGAGGAGGTCATATGGGACCTATTTAATATCCTAAAATAAATAAATTTGTTAATTAACCTTGAAATGATTGAAAAAACTACATTTTGTAAGGTAATCCAAACAAAGTTGTTGAAAAGCTTATTTTTTGGCCATTTCATGGTTTGGCTATAAACACAATGTTTCAAAATAAAAAACTTGACATGGAGGTTTTTTATAGAATGGTTAAAGTTAATCACACACTTCCTAGAGGTTTCAAAATTTCAAGATGAGTTTAGATCCATAATTCACTTTTTAGGGCTAGAGGCCTCATTACGCCTAATTGGTAGAAGAGATAGGCAAAAAAGTTGACTTTCACTTGTCTTAAGCTCATGAAATTTGATATGGAATTGTAAGGGAATATAGGGTCATAAAATATGCCTTTATGTTTTCAATATAATCCTTAAAAATACCACATGAGGAGAAAAATATAAAAAATGGTTACGAGGAGTGAGGCGTAATTGAGGCTTTTGGTAGAGATCAACCTGTTGAAGCTAGTTTTATGCTTCAAAATAGAGTTTTTAGGTCCAATATGATGTAAATAGGCCATCCATGAAGTTTGGGAAAGATAGAGTAACTTAAACCAAGTTTTGACATTGGTGTGCAAAATAGGCCTAAGGATTTGAAGAGCCCTCTAAACACCTTACAAGAGAAAGAGGTGATGTATCAATGAGAAACTATTGGGGTCAATTTAAAGGTGTCAAGATAATAGAAAACATGGATTAGAAAATGATTTGATCAGCAATAATGCCACTTACCCTTTTGTATAGAGGATTACATAACATGATTAGTCAAACATTAGTCCAATAAATCAAAGGTGAAATGCATAAGAGTAAACCAAATTAAGCCTATCTATTCATGTGGGAATTGCTAATGACAAAGAAAGACAAATGAAAGAAATCACGAAACCTATACCTTCCCAAGTGAATTCATCATCCAAGAGTGGTTCAAAAACATGTTCTCCCTTGATCAAGCATCCTTGTCTTCATCAAAAATGGTGGCAAACTCCTCCAATGTCTAAAGAACACTCCACAAAACCTAGGCTCATGATATGTAACTATCTAATTTGCCTATCAAATTAAGCTAATACAAATATAAATAATAAAATAATCAAAACACAAATGAGTTGTGGAGATATTTTAAAATTATAATATTATAATACTTGAGCTTAAAATTGATGTTCATGGCCTCTCTATTTATAGATTTTTGAGATTGATCAGGATTAACCATGGCCATCTATCTCAAGATTGAGATGTGTGTCCATGGATTAATATAATTATTAAATTTAATACATAAATATGCCTCATAAATATTTAGGATAGAGGGGAATTTAAGAGGCATGAAGGGTCTTAATGAGGCATGGGAGACCCATAATCTTGATATTTTATGTATTTATGGCTTATGGATGACACCCCATATGATGATGTCATTAGGTGATGCAGTTAATCAAAATCAATTTCTAAAAATAAATATTCAACAACTCTCATAGAAAATCTAGTTAAGATCTTGATTTGAATCAATTAGCCTAAAACAAGGTTAATCAAAATTTGTGCAATTATTTGTAAATTGGCCCTCAATTAATCAAAATGGTCAGAAAGTCATATTACTGGGTTGTAGTTTGACTCAGGGAGAATTAGAAGGTGATGTTAGATTTGTTGAAACTATATTCCCATTTAGGATGCTGACAATGCAAGATAACAAAGGTACATGACATGTACCAATGAATTAAAATAAAAGAGTGATACAGAGCAAAAAAAAGTGAAATTGGCATTTTGACTCAAAAAAAATTCATCAAAGTTAGTTGGCCCATAAAATGCATTACCCCATTTAGGGATACTCTAGCCAAAATTGGAACTTTTAAATGACAAGCTCAAACTATTTAGGGTGTTTTAATGATGTATGGCCTAAATTGTGCATTTGAGTGCAATTCAAGTAAGATTGATAATTTCAACATAAATGGTGTTAGGAATTGGATGTCTACACCTTCAACATGTGAAGAAGGAGGAGAGTTTCAAGAAACTAGTCAAGGTGTCAAGCATGCATTTCAACCTTCCATACCACTTGGATAAATGGAGCATCTGAAGAATAGAAACACATGGCTTTGGAATTCTATTATGATAGTTCCTGAACTCCTCTTCTTGTTGAAACTTACATGACTCTTGTCTATATTCTCTCTCTTGTACACTTCATCTCTTCTCCTTCACTTTATCTATATATGGAACCACTTTGGCTTATAAATGTATCCTCCACCTAAGTATGGCAAAGCCCTGATCATTTTCAACCTTGAAGAAATAAATAATGATTTGGTTTACATTCTCCATGAGTTGTTTTCAATGTGTATGTTGAGTTAGTTGATCTTGCTAAGTGATAGCTTCTCTTCCTTAGCATGTTATCCTTGTTTCCATCTATATTCAACTTTGAAATTATGTTGCAGGTCTATTAAAGTATTCTAATGTAGTTTTCATTAGTTTATTCAGTTCTCTATACAATAGTTTCATGTTGTGACCTTTTGTTTAGTCCTCCTAGCTTAAGTTAGCTTCAAAAACCTCCATGATAAATACTTATGCAAGGGAAGTTTTGGCATAGTGTCATATGCAAATTATGTTTATGTTTGAAGTGTGATTATAGTTGGTTGGTAGTGGTTAAGTTACAATTGGTGCATCACCTTGTTAGGATAGGTTTGCTTTATGTTCTCTCTCTCTCTCTCTCTCTTTCTCTTTTCACCCAAGTAAGTAGCATAGGCGATAAGCTATCAAAGACAAATCTAGGGAGCTAGCCCTTCAATCTAGAGGTTTGCCTCTGTTATAGGCAACCCACAGGTCTAGAGATATTCCAGTGTTTCACTCAATTTGGATAAGGCTTGAACAAACTCTCCAAGGGTGTAAAATTGAGTGACAACATTAAATGTATGAGTTATGGGTACTAGAGACTCCAAGAGAAGTGTTGATATTGATTTAGTTATTGTCAAACTTATATTATTAAAAGAAGTTTATTGCAACACTTGGGTTGAATACTAACACATTTATTCATTACCATGTTCTTTTTCAACTTTCAAAATTTCAATGTTCATATTTTTAAAAATATTTATCGTAAGTAATGACTACTTGTTGAAATTTGGCCATTGTTTATGGGTGCACTATATTTTATAAACATTAATGTAGATGAATGCATGGCAAAATTATTCTTCCCCTACCTTTGATAAGTTAAGGTACATGATTTAAATTAAACATCATTTCACTTTGATGTGTTCATGCACCTCCTCATACATTTCTCAAAGTGATAAATTATGTGAATACTAATTTTTTGTACAAGACTTTTTATTACAATACTTTAAATACTTATTTGTGCATATAGGTCATCGACTTAATTTATGGGTTAAATGGTGATTGTTTATGTGTCTTTTTTTCTATGTACGATGCATTTTTTCTCTCTATTATTCTATTCTTAATTTTACATGTCATTATTTGTACCATGGGCCTATTTATCTCTCCTTTATCATTATATATTCTTGGGTAGATGCGTAGGCTCTACGAAGTTGCCCTGGTAAAACTCATATAACATATGAGTTTCCCCCTTTTTATGGGTAGTTTGTTCCATATTTGTATCTTTTGTATGTTTGGGTACATTTTTTTGTATTTTTTATTTAGTTTGGTTTGATTTCATGCCATTAGTCTTTACTTCAATTCTTGAAAAATATATATGTACAAAATTATATGAGAATTATAACATTAAGTATCACATTAAATATCCCAATATTAAATTTCATTTCAATTATAGGTACATCTAAGAAGGATTCACCATTGCTTAAATGGACTTACATTGTGCCATTTCATTTTATAACAAGAGAAGGCCTAAAATAAACATAGTTTCATATCCACATAGGGAGAGGAAGTGGAATCCCTACCTCAAACACAACATCAACATATTACAAGAACTAAAGTGGATATAATTCCACCATTAAGGATATCTAATGTGAAACTCTACTATAATGGTCACACAATCCAAATACTTCTCCTTTCTCTCTTTTGGATTGACATCTCATTTTTATAATCTAGGTCAAGAAAGGAAAAAATAATATTCTATATTTATATTTCAAGTGAAATAGGAAAGGGAAAATATGGTAAGGTGTAACACCCAATGACAAAGCACCCTTAACGAGTGCAAGTCCTAAAACCCTTTTTAGGTTATGCTTGAAGACTACCAATAATTTCACTACATGAATCTACCTAGTGATGAATTAGCATAAATCAAATTCATATCATGTGATGAGTTTTCCCAAGAGAATCATACTTCACAAACAGATGGTAGACAATTTACACTATCATATTTCAAGTTCAATTTCCAAAAACATGCAAAATATGATCATTCCAACTCATTTATTCTTATTTAAAATACATGTATCTTTGGTATGCTACAGTTGAGTTATTATTAATATTGACAATATAATATATCTTATTTATATATTTTTATTGATTTTACGTTTGGTGGGATGCCTGCCCAATAAAACTAGATTGAGAAGAAAAGAGTAGGCCTAGCTTGAGGAATTAAATCCTTAAGGAATATGACCTAGAACCAAAATACACAGCAAACAAAATAACACTAGCTTCATCATATTAACATGAAAACCATTTACATATAGTAGAGATATTATAGCAGAAGACAACTAGATACTACCTAATAGATAAAAAGGGAAACACTGACATGTAGAAAACCAACACCCTTGACCAGTCAATCTAACAATACTAGGGGTGTGTCACCCTAGCTGAGACTAAGAATTTTACATCTAGAGATAACCACCCTTCTTCCTCTAATGCTACCTTAATATATTCCATTACTAGAGCCATAATGACATCACCTAACTAACCAGTCACTACCACCTTTATTGCATCTTTAACTATAGGAGCCTCACCATGACCACTTTCCCCCCTGCCCAATAATACTGATAACACCTCTTTCTTGTGGTGCTTGACAAGCCACCTAGGAACTAGAAACTTACCCCTATTATGGACACAAATAAATTTTTTCACTATTGTAATATATTTTGGGTTTCTGTGAAAGGGGGCTTTGAAATCTACCAAAGCAGGAAGGACCACCCACTGGTCAGACAATATTTCCTTCTAACTTAGGCATAACTCATCTAAATATTCAACAAATTGAATGATGTTAATGTATCAATACTCCAAATCCTTGAAGATAAATATTTGGATAAAACCTAAACCATATTTTACAGAGAAAGGAAGATCTTTGAATGATTCAGAGTTGACCAATTATAACTCAGGAAGGAGGTTCACTGTAAACTCAGGTAAAACAAAAAACTCCACTAATTATGCCACCTTCCCCTTATTTGAGACTAGAATGTGTAAGTTATTAGCAAATAGATCTACCAAATCATAATTAACTTTCATAAGTCAACTTTATATTATGACCACCATTCCTAAAACACACCCAATTACTTGTGTAATATTAGATGAAGGGGCCGCGAAGATATGCTTCAAACAACATGATGAAACCAACCCAAAGAAATCCATTTCCATCAATGATTTGTTACCATAAACTACAAGCAAATAAATGAATTCCATAGAGATTTATCCATTTCCAGAACCTAAACCATGAGCTAGAGCAGACCAGACCTCAAATATTATCTAGATAAAGATGCTTGGGAAAATGTCACCATTAAAAGGCACTAAGGGATAAAAAATGGGGAAGAACCAACTCCCCATGCCAAAAAATAAAATATGCAATCATTAAACTTTGCCCCGAAAGTCCTCACATGCTCCACAACCAAGAACAATCACTTCAAAATAATGTTGGTGATCCTCGAGCAATCATCCCATCGATTAATTGATATTATCATTTCTAATTGCATCTACTTGATCAATCCCAAAATTAGCCAATAAGTTAAACACTTTTTTGGACTCTCAAAAGTAAAGGGAACACTTACACTCCTTGAAGTGACTTAGAATCATCCATGCTTTGGTCAGAATGTTGTTAATATTCTAGGCTTTTGCATGTTTTTTTAATGCTTGAATTATAACTAGAGAATCACCTTCAATTTCTAGAAATTCAATTCCACAAGATTTAGCTATTTCCATACCCACCAATAAAGCTTGAGATTCTGCATCATTATTGGTGCCATCCATTAATTTGACTAAAATTTCTCTAATTAAAGAAATACTATAATCTTTCAAAACACATCCTACCCTTGATGCCCTAGGATTGCCTCTACATGTTCCATTAAAATTTAGCTTAAACCAACCTAGTTTGGGAGGTTCCTAAATTGTAGCTAATCTTCTCCTTTGTTTTGATTTTATTACTAGAGACCCATTAAGAGGGGGGAACAACTAGCAATTTCCATTTTATACCCATCCTCATGTCGCATCTCGATATTTGACCCTTTTTGCCTTTAACTTGAGCTGAAACCACCTTAAAAATATAAATTTCTACTTCACATAGAACAACAAATAGTGGCCTTTATTTTTCTTTGAAGATTTGTTGATTCATTTCTTTCCAAATTGACCATATGAGAATGGCTGAACTACCTCTCCATAATCTATACATGTAATTATTCACATCGCCAATTAGCCACATTGAAAAGGCCTTTTCAATGGAAGGAGGCCAATCCCATAGCCAATCAAACTTACAACAGAGCCATGACCAACACCATACCCCAAAGGGACATTAAAACAATAAATGATCAATTGTTTCCACCTCCAATTTACACATGAAAAACCTAGAGGGGCCCTGGAATTCCATTTTGATCAGTATGACATGGGTAAAAATTCTTTTCTAGATGATCAAACATGCAAAGGCCCCTAATTTCTACAACCCTTCCTTTCCCCAACACAAATTACTCACCCAAGCAAAGGAAGCATATGTCACCTCCACCATTTGATAGATAAGGTTTAAAATGTAATGCATAGATTTAGCCCCCACCTATTACAACCTAATATATTTGTTATTTAATAATAATTTTCTATTGGATAAACAAAGAGAGATAGACCTATTCTATTCTAGTAGAATTGGAACATCAGTCAAGATTTCCATTTCCAACCAGCTATGCCCTAACTACTCTGAAACTCTAAATATTCAACTGCCTTAGCCCCCGATGCTTCAAAAAATAATCCCACATCTCTACAACATTGAGAAGTTCTACAAATAGCTTGTGCTCATTCCATGAGTCTAGCTATAAATCCGCTCTTCTCCTATTATTGATCACCCAAAAGACATGCTCTGCAATGATGGGCCTACATTTCAATAAGAAATCCCACATATGCAATCCTTTGGGAGGATTTGATATAGACACCATACTCCAAGGAACATCAAAGTTGATTTATTTGGACTAGAGAAGCCTACTCCATAATGTATCTGACTATTTAATCATCACCTAGACCAAATTCACCCCAGAGCCAAATTTTGAAACTAAAGGTTTTTAATCCTTACTCTCCTCATCATTTTATTCTTACATACTTTGCCCTATTTGAGCAAGAGTATTTTTATCTTATTAGCTGCCCCTTGCCAAATAAAATCCTTCATAATTTTATTAATACTTTTCACCACACTATTGGGAGGATGAAGAATAGAGAAATAATAAGTGGGGAGCATACTCAACACTAATTTGATCAGGGTAATCCTACCTACCAGGGTCATCCACTTCCCTTACTAGGAAGACAATAGAGCTTTGAATTTATTAATCAAGGAATCCCATAGACCTGACTAACCTGCACCTGCAAAAATTAGGACCCCAAGATAATTGCTAAGAAGTTTGCCAATATTAAAACCCAATATTTCAACAATTTCCCTTTGATCAACCTCCTTATAGATGACAAAAAAACTTCCAATTTACCTTCACTGACTTTATGACCCAAGGCCTGATCATAGCTATTTAAAATAGCTTTGAACTCTCGTACTTCCCC
Organism: Torreya grandis; assembly: GCA_037957365.1. Lineage (NCBI taxonomy): Eukaryota > Viridiplantae > Streptophyta > Pinopsida > Cupressales > Taxaceae > Torreya > Torreya grandis. Next base: position 4,609,524 of record JARHVA010000316.1, read on the forward strand.
AAAAATAAAAAGACCAAAGAGAAAAGTATAATAAGCAAACTAATGATGCGTTAAACTATATAGATCATCCACCACTTTGATCTTGGACACTCTGCCTTCCAACTTATTGTGATGCACTACTCTCCCCAAAGCCTCTGCTATAATAATGAAAAGGAAAAGACACTGAGGGTCACCCTACCTAAGACCCCTTGAGGAACCAAAGAATCCATCAAGGCTAACATTTACCAAAATAGAATATCTATGGCTTGCTATGCAGTTGAAGATTCAATCACACCAATCTTTATTGAAACCAAACTTTTCCAAAAATTTTAAGAGGAACAACCAATTACCCTAATCATAGGATTTATTAATGTTGAGAAAAATCAACATTCCTTTTTGGTGGTTATGAGAAAGGGAGTGGATTATTTCATGAGAAAAAATAATACCTTCTTGAATATTCCTTCCCAAAACAAAACCTACATATTCTTGGGAAATCCAGTTGTTGAGAACCAACTTGATTTGGTTGTCCAAAGATTTAGAAATGATCTTATACACTAGGTTGCACAAGGAAATAGGGTAGAATAATTGAAACTACCTTGAGAATCATTAGGAGAAAGGGAGATGAAAGTGATATTCACATCTGGAGCAACCTTTCTTTGAAAATGAGATTATTCTAACATATTAAGCTTGTGCTCGCCCATGATCTCCTAGTAATATTGAATGAAGGCAGTGGGGAATCCATTCAGAACTGGAGCTTTATCTTTAGCCATAAAAAACACCACTGATCAAACTTCCTAAAGAGTGAAATGATCAATGAATTGTGCATTTTACCTATCTAAGATAAATTTGGTAATGAGCTCAAGATGTAAATTTTGGGCCTCAAGATTGTACAATTCTTCACCTGAAAGTAGGGTTTTGATTAAAATAATGATTTCTTCCTTGATGTAATCCTAAGATTCAGGTGTTCACCACTACTAGAATAAATATTTGAAATATGAGCTGCAATCTCTCATCCCTCACATAATTATTAAGGCCAAATTTTTATAACCTTCTTTTAGCCAATTCACCCTTAATTTTTGCTTCCAATGAATTTCTTCCCTGAGGAGGAGTTCTTCATATTCCTACATTAACTTATTCTTTGAAGCATAGGACGCTGCATCCATTCCCACCTTCATTAATGATTCATTTTAAGCAAGCACAAATTATTCAACCTTCACTTTTTATTGAAAAATGTTTTAAAAAAATCCACATTCCATCTTTCGAGACACCCTTTGATATACTGGAGTTTCTTAATAATTTTATACATATGAGAGCTAGGTAAGGGAAGGAAATTGAACCCCCAGTCCTTCATAAAATGCAATAGAAATAAGTCACATAGCCATATAAATTCAAATTTAAAAGGACAACAATCTACTGAGTATCTCCCTTTGAATTTTACAAGCAATTATAAAATGATCAGATCTAGACACTCCTAAAATCAAACGTTCCACTATCTAGTTATTCGCTAGCTAGTTGGAGTTAATTAAAAACCTATCTAACCACTCTATTATATTATTTAAACCTAATCATTTATTATTTTAGGTGAACCAACATGAATTAGGGAGCACATATAACAACTCTTTGTCTGGGAAGGCCTAGGATGCACCACCCTGCCCAACTTATCTTGAGGATGAAGAATAGTATTAAAATCGTTGCCCAACAAATTTTTTTATTTAAAGAATTTGTTCACAACATCCGAGAGATACTTCCATAAGTGAATCTTATGGATGACATCATTCGGGCCATAGAAATTAATGATATTTTTTTTGGAATCAGATGAAAGCTAGAGAACCTGCACATTTGTCAACAAGGACCCGAGGCCACCACTTCAACATTGACTACTAGGGGAGACCAAATTACCACCAAACCGCTAGAGGCTCCTAATGCTTCCAAAAACAAACTGTTCCATCCTGTCAAACAAATATGCATGAGATCGGTATCTTCTACCATACTCAACTTGGTTTCCTACAAAAGCATCATCTCAAGAGCTTCTGCCAACAAAAGACGTTTAAGCACTCATCTCTTGATAGGGGCATTCAATCCCCTCACATTCTAAGAAAGGAGCTTCATGGGCCTGAAGAGGGGAATTCTTCTACCCCCTGATCCCCCCACTTTCAAGAATCCACAAACTAATGCAAAGTACCTTGGTTTCCATCCAAGATTTCCACTACATCCTGTTCTGTTCCTGATTTCCATCCCCTCTACTTTTTGGGACCCCAATTAGAATGAGTCAGAGAACACTGAACTTGGGAAAATGATTGAACCTCATAGGAATTCAACTCCTCTTATGAACCTTCATCTTCCTCCATGTCCAAAGCACTCACCTCATATTCACCCTCACTATCATTAAGCAAATCCTCAAGAAACTCCTTGTTCCCTGCTACCTTTTCTGGGTTGTCTTGGGGAAGTTACAATAGGGATTTGATCGAATGTGATTCTTTCTCGATTAAATCGCACCCTTTGATTATTGAGGCAGGGTAGAGCTCTCCCCCTTTATCTAATTTTTCAAGAAGAGCATGAGTCTCCCCAATCTTTAATTGTTGAGACAAAATTTTTGGTGCCTTGACCTTATCGAGCTTTACCAGTTCCTACTCAGCCACACCTGGAGCTCGACCTTTCCTCCCACGCTTTACCTTCCAGACTGGATTGACTGACAAATGAGTGGGATGAGGATTCTTTTTATTGAAATTGATGAACTTTTGAACATGCCCAGGATGACAACAGTGAAAGAAACAAAAAGGAAATTTTGATGTCCACTCGATGATTCCAAACCCTCCCCTCGGATTTGAACATAATTCTTTCTACGATTTCTTTGCCCAAATCCATTTGAACGCTTTCTTTTGAAACTGGACCAATGTCAATGAAAAATCCTAACTAACTTCCCATAGCCTTGAGGTAGTCCTTGCCCCAATAGTCCATTGGAAGTCTGTAGAAGCGGACCCAAAATGGAAATAGCTGATTACTGAAAAATAAAGGATCAAAATTAGGGCACAACCTTTGAACCCAGATCCTGGTGCCTCTCAGAGACCAAAAAGGGGATTACAGAATCTGCTCTCAAACTATCCCGAACTCAAAGATAGTCACAAATAATCCCTTACTAGGTAGAAAGTTGACCGTAGACACCCTTCCCCAATTTTTTTAAACCCATTCTTCCATTTCCCCTATTGTCTGCCTTTTCCCAACACATTTACAGATTAAGGTATGCTTCGAAACAAGTTGAATATTATTAGAAAAGGATCTGAATCCCATACCAAGTCCACCAGTTTCCCAATCTGCAAACCATCCTTGGAGTGCAGCGTAGGTAAATCCCCTTGATTCTGAGCTAAAATCATTTTTGGCTGATCTGCTCAATTCCAAACCTTATCAATAAGGATCACATTTATTCCAGTAGCCACTTTCTCAAGTGAGACTGAGTCACTTCCTTTCTGACCACAATCCTGATCCTCCCATGCCTTACCTCAACATCCTCTTAGTGCGAACTTGAGTCAATTTTAAAACCCAACCATTCTTGAATCACTCGAATTTCCTCCTCCACCTTTCAAAATTAATCTTTCCTGTCGCGAAAACCCCATCCTACTGCGAATTTTTTTCTTTTCTTACCAAACTCAAACTTCACCCATCCCTGTTCCTACTCCTTAAAATGCACCATCATTCTCTTAACCATTTTTACTCATTATTATTCTTTTTGTATACTTTATTATTATATATGTTAAAATCTTTTAATTAATATAATTTCTTATCCTTCTTTTGCATAAACTAAAATTAAAACAAATACATACTACCATTTCGCATTAATTCTCCTCGAAAGGACTTGAACCTATTTATTCATACACTCCATTTAAGGTCATGCATGAATTGCTTTGACTACCATTTCATCATGATGTTATGACTAAATCATCTCGTAGGAGAAATATTAAAATTAAAAAAAATATAAAATATTTTTTAAAAACATATTTGATCAATATAATTTTTTTAATTGTTTATTTTTTTTCTTATTCAATTTTTGAAGTAATATTATATTAATGAAATGCTATATATATTATATTAAATATTCATAACTTTTATACATTTAATTTTATAATTTTATATTTAAATTTAAGATTTTAAAAATCTTTTATTTATTATAAATTATTTAGATATATTAAAATATATATATATATATATATATATATATATATATATATATATATATATATATATATAATTTTGATATGTACATTAAATTTTGAATGGTAAGTTATCATTATATAATTTTCTAGACTTTTAATTTTTTGAACCATACATAAGGTTTAAAAAAGTCAAACTTTTGGCTAAGCCATGGCTTCTTCATTAATAGTAAGAAAGATCCTTAAATCTATCAGTTTGGCACTGCGCTGGAGCACCGCGTATCTGAAACTTCCAACTTTTTTTTGGTCAAGGCATGCCCTCGAGTATTATCAACAATGAACTTTTTTTGGTGCTTGGCAAAATTTCAGCTTAAATATTCTTGAGATCTATTTACCAGTCTTCCATGACACTCTTGAAAAAATATCTTACTTAATTTAAGGTGCATAATGTTTACATCATTGGAACATATTGGAGATAAGTTACTTTGGTAGTGATATTTTTGACCTCTGTCTAGTCATCCCTCATGTTCTATTGAAGCTTTGTCCATGTCTTCTCACTCACAATAGTGATAGTTTTATCTATGGCATGTTGCCTTTGTTATTTTAGACAAATCTCGCCTAGTGGTAGTTTTAGTTTACAACATCTTGGGTTATATTAATTAGTAGGTTTGGTCTGTGGCAATATATAAATTTAAGAGAATATGATTTTAGATTATTAAGAGTGATGTCAGAATAAAAATGACCATCTTGTTAACATAATAATAATTAATGGATTATTGAATGATATGTTTATTTACTTGAATTTTTAATCTCCTCAATTAATATATAAAACCAAAAATATTTCGTTCAAATATTTTTAAATATATATTTTACTACCCCAAATTAGAGACGCTTCTTTATTACATCATAGACTCATTTTTAAAATTTAGAAAAAAAATATTCATTACAAAAACTTGAACCTAATTTATTGAAAGTTTTGTTTGCGTTAACATATATAAAATTAATAGACTAAAATGATCCTTGTGACCTTCCTACTAAGAAAATAATGGTTCACTGGTGGTAGAATAATTATGGTTTTTTACTTGGCCTTCCCATTTAATCATCAGTAATTACATTATACCAAAAAACATCTCATCCAAATGGCTATAAATACATGCTTTACTATCCCAAGTTGGCTATGCCTCTTCAATACTTCTTGGAATTACTTTTATGACTCTAAAATACTCATTAAAAAAATTAATCCCATTTAATTGGTAGGTTTGGTCGGTGCTATCATATAAACCAATAGACTATGATCCTTATACTAATGGAAGCTACCCTCCTAACTTAATGATGGATTAGATGTAAGATTAGTATGTTTTCTTGTTCGGCCTTTTCCTCTCCTTTGTGGATTCACCCTATTAAAAAGCTACTTTTCAAATGCATCTAAATACATACCTTGCTACCTTAATTTGAATATACCTCTTCAATACAACTTTGAATCATTTCTATAATTTTAAAATACTTAGTTACTAAAAAAATTAATCCTAATTGATCAATATGTTTAGTCTATAACAACTTATAAACATAATAAACTATTATTCTTATATCAATAATAATGATATCATAATAAAAGTAATTGTTCTATTGATATAATAATTGACTAGTTAACAAATGAGTATGTTTACTTATTTATCCTTCCCCTCTCATCTTCAATAATTTTATAATAAAAAAAAATGTCATTAAAATATCATCCCAAATAAAATATATCTCTTCAATACATTTTAAAATCGTTTCTACAATTCTAAAATAATAATATTAAAAACAAAACATAAAATTGACATATTTCTTCTCATCCATGATCTCTAACAAAATTGGCATATTTCTTTTCACCTAGGAAGAGGATGCCCCTTTGAGACTTCAACAAATGTCTCATCTTCATTGATGGTATAGTTTGTATGCCTTCAATTATTCATCATCATATTTGCAAAGATGTATTTCTTTAGTTTTCCGTTCAATGTTGGTTGCTACATTTTTATTTTTATTTTGAAATCTTCTTTCGAGTGTTCTTTCTCGAATATTATCACTCAACACATTCTAGGGTGAACGGATAGCTTCCCTATGGAGGGAACAGCCTATCTCACAAGAACTATATCAAATTAGAATTACGAGTAGTTTGGCCTATCCATTGAAAATTTAACAATTTAATTTTTTTTTGGTCCATGTTAACAATTTAAATTTTGTCCACCCATTAAAGAGTACATTTTATTGTTTAGTACCGGTGAGCATTTTTAAAACAATTTTCTTCACAAATTGTGAAGAGACTTAATAATAAGAAATTAATACATCGTGGTTAGAAATATTTATTTACTCAATCCCTTTCAATTTATTATTAAATTTGTGTTGAACATTATGAATTATATAAATTTGAAGTTTTTAATAAAATATGTTATAAAGTATGTTGATTATAATTTTTATTTATTTTTCATAAATTTAATATTTTACTAATTTAATATTTAAGTATCATTAGGTTTTATTTATAAAATTTTGATTAATTAGATAAAAGAGGGATCGGATCAAGTTAAAATATTTGAGCTATTGACCTATGTTTGATCTTCTTGAACCTATGGAAAGAAAGAAACAATAGGGTTTTCAAATACCTATTCCTCTATTAATAAATCCTTACTCTTAATACAAAGATACTCCTTCATGAGGTTTTAAAGACTAAGTCCCACCTCTAAAAAAAAAAAATCACTAGAGAGGATTATCATATTATTATAATAAAATCTACTGAAAAATAACTTCAACCTTCTTCCTCAAATCAACAAAAGGCTCGTGGTTGCTTAGAAGTCCATCTGCATCAAAATTTTCAAGATAAATATTGATGGGGCATCAAAAAGTGGTCCAAGTTTTTATAAATGAGAAGGTATCTTCAGAGACAATTTGAGACAAGTGTTAACATGTTTTGCCTTCAAATTTCTTTAGTCTTTAAATAAATTGACTAAAGCACTAGCTCTTCTTTAAGGTTTGAGAACTGATATTGAAAATAATTTTAGAAAATAATTTTTGGTAGGAGGTTATCTCTTAATTATCAATGATGTTAAATCAAGAAGATCTAACCAATGGAAATGCAATTCAATTATTCAATATATCCTTAAAATCATTCCTTTTTTGTTAGGATATTTCTTTCTCCCATAACCATCGTAAGACTAACTCTCTAGTAGATTTCTTGACTAACTTTAGAGCTTTTCACATTTCTCCTCATTAATATTGGCACTATAGCATCCAAATCCTTGAGAAGAATGTAAATATTTGATTATAAAAGACTTGACCCACTTAAAATGTCCCATTTGATCTATCTATCATCAAAGGTTTAGCTTTCAGAGAGTTTGTTACAGTCTTAAGTTTTCATCCATGTTTTGGCTTCTTGGATCGATTATGTTTGAGGCACTTGGAGAAGCCATAGATTTTGCCTTGGTATCTATCATCATCATTTTTTATAAATAGAGATATCAAACTTGTGCTTGAAGGATATTCTAGAAGTTGGAGTCCAAGGCTTCTAGTAATGGCATTTTTTAACATTCCTTGAGATGTTCTTAGGTGGTGCTTACATCTTGCACTCTTGAATTGCTTTAGGATGTGATGTTTGTTACTATTTAATGGTTTTATTTGTGAAGTTTTTGGGATTTTATTTTTTGATTTTCTCTCTTGTATCTGACTTTTTGGCTTTAAGGTTGTTTGGATTTGTGACTTTATACCCATCTCCTTCTATTCTTCTATAAACTTATTTTATCTTTCTTGATTTAATCTACTAGTCAGATCCTTTTTTACCATAGGGTAAGAGTACTTTTTCCATTATTTTTTCTATTAAAAACATTTAATCAATTTAACATGTATTATATATAAAAAAATGTCGAGGATGAAATCATCCTTATAAGTAGAATGTTTAAATGATTTTTTAGACTCCCAATGCAAAAGGATATTAAGTTGTCAAATTTATTATGGGACATTTCCACTTCATATTAATTTCCTACAATTGAACAAAGAAATTGACCATGGTAGAAAGGGGATTGTCTATTCAACACTACCAAAAAAAATATATAAAAAGATTGTTTGGAAATATATGTTCATAAGTGAAACTTTATTATGCCTACTCGACATGATGAGGATCCCTTGAGGAAAAAACTATACACACAATGAATTTTCATAAAAATGGAAAAATTTATAAATAGGATTCTTTGTTTTTTATGCATAAAAATGTTAAATAGCCATCACGTTCTCATAATAAACAAGGACCATGTCACATATATAAATTTTATTGCTAACAAAGAGATTCATTTTCAACTATAATATATAAAGTGAAGAAATAAATAAGGCACCTATTTCATATGTACTAAGGATTTAATCTAAATAAAAATATTACAATTGATATAAATCCGTATAATAAACTCTTTTTATTGGAACAATACACATGATAATATGAAGAATTATTACATTGTACTAATTTGATAAATCATGTACAAAAGTTAATTCTCAGTTATTTTATATACATTTTTATAAGTTTATAACAACTTTCAAAATTAGTTTTAATATGGATCTCAACTTACATACATATTCAATCTGTTATAATTATTAACCAAACAATAACAATTATTTACCAACTTAAATAACTAACATAATATTAAGTTAGTATCGACTATTTATCAAAGGGGGTATCTCTCATGAGATACATACCCCTGTACAAATAAAATTAGCTAATTAAAATAACTTGGATCAAATGATCTGACAAACCCCATTAATCCAAATGGGTATAAAATAAGAGGATATGGAGTATATGACTCTGAATTCATTAAAAGTCTCTACCATATATGAAATTGGCATAATATACATCATGTTACTAATAAATCAATGCCACTTCACACATAATCCCTTTACCTTATGAGTTGTGTCATTAATGATGAACATACTCATGGTCATGCTCATCCCCATTGACCATTCTACATTGTACCATAATAGAAGGCAATCAGGACCTAATCAACTACATCAATAAACATAAGGTTTCACATAAAAACCCTTATAGTTGTACAATCTTGTAGTGTGTATGACACATCTCCCTAATGCCCAATGACTTTGATGAACCTTCACTCAAGACTACTAGTGCTAAAAACTATCCTACCAATTCTTATAATCATCGAAGACTAATTTAAGGCCTTGGATTCTCTTTTCCCTATCAGTCAAGAGGTAATAAGTCCATACATATAAAAAACCAATAAAAAAAATCTACCCACTCCTCATCGATAAGTTAAATATAATTAAAAAACCAAAATTGATACAAAACAACACATAACTATCTATCCAAAACTATTACTATATCATATCATGATAATGCACCTAGCATCTCACATAATATGGGTGTGGTAATAGTTTTATAAATCTATCAGATATTTAGGGATCTATAAACCCTGAAGTGTAACTTTATCATCTCTAAAAACACATGTGACATAAAATAGTGTTACATCCATGGTTTTCAAGTACATTTTCAACCTTAAATAAAAATTAAGGTGTCATATTCCATTAAAAAATCACCTATTGTACATGAAAACACTTTTGTATCTTCATTTTTAATAAATTTTTGTCATAGAACTCATATCTGGAGATCTTAAATAAAAAACCCACTCTAATGAATCCAAAACATTTTAAAACCTAGGAAGCAATTTGTTACCTGACTACCTCTGAGAAAATATAAATTAGATGTAAAAGTGATAAAAGTTATGCCCTTATGTCTCAAACACTATTGATTTTCACTCCTTTATAACCAATTTACAAAGGATAAAGAGAATATTCCAAAAAATAGTCCCAAAAACAAAGTTGACCAAAATTTTATTTTGATGGGTTTTGAACTTTGAACCCCTTTCTTACAAAATATACACATCCAATTCTTCTACAAGAATTTTTGAAACATGAAGAGAGGATATTATATATATCATGTATTTTAATAAGTTTTAAAATAAAAATAAATAAACTATTTGTCCATGTATTAGTGAAATATTTAGTGCTTGTGACAAATTAGAGATTTCACAAAAATGAAAGAGTCAAATTTATCTCCTCTATTTGAAGGGGAGGTTACCTTTATTGAAAACATGAAAAACTAAACTAAACCTATTTACAATATCTACAGGTTAAATAGAGTATTGGATTATACTAATTTCAGTCAAAAATATAAATAAAGGAAGGGAGATAAAGGGTCACACATTAATGAATAAACACAAATTTCATGAAACATGTAACAAGAAACTATTTCTAAAAAGTAACATGCTTGTTGAGATTAATAAACATATTGCGCGAGTTGAGAGATATGCATTAACATAGGAAAAATAGACATCAAAAAATGAAAATGAAGACATAAAGTTTTGGAATTTCACCTATGTTCTTGGTTTGAAAAATGAACATAGTATTTTATCCATCATTTCAATAAAAAAATACAATAGATATCATACAATATACTACTAATACTCTGATCTTACATGTCTTTTTTGGAGTAGTAATTAGCATTGATGGACTTGAAGTAGCAACATAAATTTTGACTTGTTCATTATCTTGGGTATCTTTGAATATTCTAAAAATTTTCATTGCCTCAACAATTGTATTCCCCTTGGTGACAAATACATGATTTTAGTGTGTCATCCATTTCTCAAATATCAATAACACGGTTTTTGGGAATTTCATTATCTCAATCAATTAATTGTTAATTTATTCAAGAAAGATATGAATTTCTTTAAACATAGTCATTAAAGTAACATTAAAGTCATTTTATTTGAACAATTCTTCTTTTACCATATTCTTATACATATCATTAACATAATGCATAGTGAGCTAACCAATCCCATCTGTACACATAATATTTTTAAACTTCATCATTTACTGATGCTTTCTCTCTTACAGTAACCTATTATGTTTTGATTTAACTTATTTGGGAATAATGGAGTTTTATTCATATTTTAGTTAAGGGTCTAGAGTAATAAATTAGTAAAGAATATTTCAATAGATATAGTCCTAATTTGTATAATTTATTTATCTTTTTTACCTTTCTAAAAATAGCAATAAATAAAGAGAAATATAACTTAGTTTGAAAGTGGATTGAGATGGATGATATAGAGGTTGGAACTGGATGTGTAGGACTAGGAAAGTATCATGAATATGTATTTGGATTTTGTTTGATGAAAGGATAGAAGCATAAAAAACATGACACTTTGGGGTCTTATGCTATTGTCCAATCTTGATGTTGTTATCCAAACTAGTCATAGAGACCTAAAACTTTCTAATTATTAGCATTATTCCTATGTGAGCTTGCCTATGGAATCTTGAGTACTGATTATCGATGGAACTCAATATAGAGATGATTTAATGTTTAAACCCTAACCCTCCATCATGCTTGATAAAATAATATTTGAATCACTTTAGAAAGGGGGGTTAGTGTGTAAGATACACTAAATGTGTAATCCACAACCCTTGTATGGGCACACTACCTATATACCAATACTTAGAAGAGAGATCAAGCCATATGTAGTTCTCCCACCTAATTTTTTTTGTGTAATAGTGTGTTACAAATGTAAAAATTTTAAATTGAGAGTGATTGAGGTGGTTAGGGACTGGTATGAGGGTTTGAGTGTGTTTGCAATCGTGTTGGGTGACTGTATGCAGAGAATAGGGAAGTTTGCCTTAGTGATTTGTTTGTATTCTTACTTGCTTTGTAAGATTTGTCATCTCATTTGTAAGTGAGCTTTGAATGGGTTTTTATAGGGAATAATTGGTCATGGGTCATATGTATTCATGCTAGGCTAACATGATTAAGGGTAGAGACCAGATGAAAATGATCGTTATGGCTCAAAGTACAAATGTACAAGAGTATCAAAAATGGGACACCTTAGGGTCCAACAATATAGTTAAAGTATGGAATAGGCTCAAGACTTAGGGGATCAGGATTGGTATGGGGAAAGCAACTTGGCTAAGGTGAAATCAGGGTTCAGAAGGTTACAAAAGATTGGTAATGAGCAAAATGATGTCTAGAAGGGTCACAAGAGCATGAAAAAAGGACATATGGATAGGATGTCACAAGCCACACTCAAACTACCAATTTGGATATTTTATATGACAATATTTACCCCCTTTTATTCTAGTGATGCAACAAAGCAAAATACTAGGATAAAGGAAAAGTAGAAAGCATACCTGAACTTACCTACAAGGGTGAAGCCCATGAAGATGTGTGATGCTGAGTGTGCATAGAGAGATCACATTGTGAAGCATAAATTTGTAAAGGAAAACAAGGAGAAGATCAATTATTACTAGACATGCTACGTCTAAAATAAGAATGTATAAAAACTAGGTAAAAAAAAGAGGAAGAGAAAGGAATGAATACACCTCACCGTATATGTGAAACAATAAAAAACCTCTAATGATGTTGGGTATGTGTTATACCAAAATTAATATCATGAATGGAGCTAAGTGCTCAATTCCCTAAGGGTGGACCAAGAATACAAAGGCTGGCCCTTTGGCTCCATCATCGTCCACTAAGTGAAGCTATGAATTGATACCGGTATGAATGTGTGTTGTATGAGATGGGCCATGAAGCTTATAAATGCTCTATAATCTGATAATGTGGCATGGATAGTCTAATGTGTACTAAGAATGAGGCCAATCGTGGCCACTTTGAAAGGTGGATATTAGGATTGTATGAAAGTCACTCCAAAACTAAGAACTAGGCTTATATGAAAGCCACTTTGAAATGATACCAACCACCTAAAAATGGAATAAGGCATGTAACTACTACAAATACCTAGATAATACAATGAAATGGAAAGAAAAGAAGGAAAATGTGTCATGCACATTACCCCCAATTACTAGTGTCTATAACATGGATTATGATCTAAAAGTTGGACCAACTGCCCAATCTAAAACTAGAAGCAAGAGCCATCATGCCATGCATGATGCCCCCTATATCTAGATACTTTGAGTAAATTTATACTATAACTACCCAATATAAACTATATTGTAGCTAAAAAAATTATAATTGATCTTACCTTTCTATCTATTTCTAGAAATTTTAGGTTTTCTACTATTTGGATAGGAGTACCAAAAACATGACAATTTTCTATCCGATGTTTTAATCCAAGTATGGCACTTTTATCTTTTACTATTTTTGATCACAATTTTGTATTGGTCACTATCTTTTTGGTCTATTCTACCCAATTTAAATTTTGCTTACTATTTTGAATGTTCTAAAAATTAATCTTTGATCAGTAGAAGGCTCTGATCTTTGTGACAAAACCCCTATTTGTTGCCCCCTCTTCTGAGGGTAGAATGAAGATTCTGTAATGATTATCCTTTGAAAAAAATCCCTACAAGTGTGTTATACTACTAAATATATGATATATTAATGATAATCCAAAAGATGTCTCAAGATATAACATAGTTTGTATTAGAGATTATTAGATAAATAGGGGTATGCCTAGATAGATGTAACAATGTAATAACATGTGTAATATACTGAAATGAAACTAGAAATATTGTTACTTATTGGTTGTCAAGGGGGGATGGAGTATGATGTCTATCATGTAATCCAAGAAGGAAAGATAATGCATGATTTGGATCATGGCATTACAAACAACTGAGAAGCAGACAAGCAAACAAGTACACAAGGTGAGAAGCACACAAAAGTGGCCAAGGGGTTAAGTAAATAAGGGACATGTGCACATGTCACTCAAAATAGGAAAGCAAGAATACAAGGCATATTAAAATGTCCACATACACATACAATTACAAATAAGCAAGATTGGTGCGAGGTCCACAAACACATACAAGAGTCTAAGCAAAGGACATTGGTAAATGTCCTAAGGCACACACAAGTAAGAAAATAGGAACTAAGAAATGAAATCAAATATAGATACTCAAATCAAGAAAGGAAAACACGTAAATTTTGGAAATAGCATCACATATAACTAATCAAAGAAATAAATGAAAGTATGCAAAACATGTACTACAAGACTAGGTAGATGCTAATAATTACATAAGTACTATATACTAGTGGGTGTCAATAAAATAATCTATGTAAGATAGTAATTAATGTACATCAACATGATAATTAGAGTGTGTGGTGGAGGAATGACATAACTTGGATGCTGTAGTCACATAGGAGATTCCCTGGTGGGTAGATATATCGATGTATGTCTCGAATGTAAAAGTAGAATGCCCCCTCAATGGATAGAGTGAAGCAATCAAAGATCTAGGTGTCACTACACACACTCAAAGAAGATCAAATGAAGCATGATAATGTAGATAAATCAACAAATAATAATATATAAAAACAAAATGTAAGTCTAACATGATATTAGAAATGTGAAGCATGGATAATGCATACAATTGAAATGTTTTGGTGTTTTGAGTTATTTGAATGTTTTTGTATTTTGACATGTTATATTATTTTTGGTATTTTGAAATATTTTATTATTTTTGGTACTTTGAAATAAGATATATACAAGTAATGATAAGGAAACTATGTACAATAAAGTGAAAAAAAACTATGTACAAGTAATCTAAGAAAAAATGATACTAATCGACGAGTCTCAAAAAAGACTCCCTGTCATGGTATCCTATATAAAACAAAGAAATAATGAATGATTTTGAAGCATGAGGGAATGGCTGAGAATATGACTCTCAATATTCAAATTCATTGTTAGTATCTTGAAGATCATAATAACCTGTATTGTTCCACTCATCATTATCATCTTGATTTTGAACAAATGGAATGCTAGTGTTGAATTTTATTGTATCTGGATCTTTTCCTTTGATAAATTGTGTTTGTGAATGATTTTCCTTAGGATTTTCAATAAATATCAAATCTTGGTGACAAAAATTATTAACTATTAGAATAGGATTAGTGATTATTTGAGCATGCTTGCTCAACCTTTGACCTTGATAATCGAACTATTGTAGATATTTTGACCTAACCCATACTTCTTTGAAAGTTGAGCTTCATTTTGGAGAGGTAGATTTTCATATTTTTCATGCTTTACCTATGCTTGTGGTACTATTTCTTGCTCTAATTTTGATTTTTTATCCCTTTGTTTTTTTGAGTTATGCTTTGGTAACCACTTTTGTACTGTTTCTAAATTTGACTTTTTGTGAATGTGTTCCTATGCCACTATGGATTGCTTGACTAATTTATTTTTTATAGGATCCTCATTAGTAATTATCTATTATATATGTTTTTTCAATGCCAAACATGAATATGTGTGATGCCCATACATTTTATGATATGCACAATAATATTTAGATCTTCTCACTATATGTAGAGGAGGTAGTTTGATCAACTTAGATTTAATCATTTCCCTTAGTACCTCACTTGAAATCTTATTTTATCTTTAAATGCCTTTTGAATCACTAGTTGTAGATTTACTTTGTTGTGATTTCTTATTTTGATATGTAACATTGCTTGCAACCAATTAACTAGGTGAAGGTGCATATACATGATTGACACTAGGGTGCCTTTGAGGATTTTATATTATAATCTAATTTTCTAATGTTGTTATCTTTTCATGTAATATCTAATTCTATGTTTGTAAATATAAAATTAACTTTCTCATACTGGTGATTTGATTCCTTAGAGTCTCACAAGTGCAAACCCTAGTTACTTTTGATTGAACATGTAAGCACATATGTTGAAGAGGGTTTGAAGAAGCTATAGGTTGAGTGTGTGAATTAATAATAATAGTATAGTCTACCTCACCTTTTAGAGGGGTGATAATATGGACCTGGTTAGTAGAAAAGTAGCTATCAGCCTCTTGGAGGAGAGGAGAAGAAAATTCTTTCTTGTGTATAAGATATGACATTAAAAGTTGACAGGTGGTTGATAGCTTATGTAATGGATCCTATAAGTATGTAAGTATTTTATTCTTAATTTAACTACACATAATAGAGATATAACATGTTAAAGAAGCAATGAAATATGACATATATTTGAAGTCATCTTAAAATAGCATGTACAAATGTATTTATGTCATTTTTGAATTCATGCCAAATGAAAGGAAACTAGCATGCTAAAAAACTTTGCATAAGTATATCATGATTAATAAAATTGGAATATTCAGTCCAATGTGTAGAAATTAGAATTTTAATTTCAATACCCTAGGCTAAAGTTTGAAAATACTAAGACCTAGTATAGGTAACTAGGGTTTGAAATAAATAATTTTTAAAATTACTATTGTAAATTTTAAAAATTAAATGTGAAATAATGATTTATATATATAGGAGAAAAGTCAAAAAATATTGCTAAAATTAGGAAGGAATTTTCCCTAGGGTTTCTAGGGTTTTTGTGCACAAACAAAGTAAGTTAGGTTCACCAAATGATTTAACTTTATTTGAGAATAATGGAGTTTTATTTATATTTTAGTTAAGGGTCTAGATTAATAAATCATTAAAGAATATTTCAATAAATACAATCCTAATTTGTATAATTTATTTGTTTTTTTACCTTTCTAAAAATAGCAATAAAAAAAATATAACTTAGATTAAAATTGGACTGAGATGTATGATGTAGAGGTTGAAACTGGCTATGCAAGACTAAGACAGTGTCATGAATGTGAATTTGGATTTCATTTAGTGAAAGGATAGGAACAATAAATATAGGACACTTTGGGGCCTGATGCTATTATCCACTCCTAATTCTATTGTCCAAACTAGTAACAAAGACCTAAAACTTTTTGTGTTTTTGCCTTGTTCTTGTGTGATCTTGCCTATGAAATCTTGAGTGCTAATTGTCAATAGAACTCATTTTAGAGCTGATTTAATATTCAAACCCCAACCCTCCATCATGCTTGTTAAAAAAATATTTGAATCACTTGAGAAAGGGGTGTTAGTGTGTAAGATACATTGAATGTGTAATCCACACCCCTTGTGTGGGCACGCTACCTACATACCAATACTCTGAAGAGGGATCAAGCCATATGTAGTTCTCTCACCTAATGTGATTTGTGTAATAGTGTGATGCATATGTAACAATGCCAAATTGAGAGTGATTGAGGTGGCTATGGACTAGTATGAGGGGTTGAGTGTGTTTGTATATGTGTTGGGTGACTATATGTAGATAATAGGGAAGTTTACCTTAGTTTTTTTTTAATTATTACTTGCTTTGAAAGATTTGTCACCTCCTTTAAAAATGAGATTTAAATGGGATTTTATAGGGAATAAATGGTCATGGGTCAAATGTATTCATGCCATGCCAACATGATTAAGGGTAGGGACCAGATGAAAATGACCATTATGGTTCAAATTACAAATGTATAGGAGTACCAAAAATGGGACAGCCTAGGGTCCTACGCTATAGTCCAAGTATGGCACTCTTATCCTATAGGCACAAGACCTAAGGAAGGATTGGTACAGGGAAAATTGCATGGCCGAGGTGGAATTAGGGTTCACAAGGTTCCATAAGACTGGTAATGAGCAAAAAAGTGTCTAGAAGGGTCACAAGAGTATTCAAAAAATATCTATGGATAGGGTGTCACAAGCCACACTCAAACTACCAATTTGGACATTTTATATGATTACATGTTTTAATATACCTAAGCGCATGTCATAAAGGGTACATTGAGAAAGGGGTGGGAAGACCATTAGTGCCTTGTGAGATATATTATTATTTAATGTATCATGATTATATCCACTATAATTCCATCATACTTTATCCCCTAAGAAATCTTCCTCCTTATAACATATAACTATACCAAAACCCATAGTTTTTTACTATATCATCCCAACTCAATGTAGTGTTTCTTCATTATTACTAATTTTAAAACTAAGTCAACCCATATTTATGTAGTCTAAAATTTATGGTAGACACTTTGAAACAAAGTTGGTCATCACTAACCTAGTTGAAATTTAAACTACCACATTTTTAACTACATCGAGGTTGGTTGATGGTATTGGATAAAACTTAAGGAAGTGTTAGGATCACTCACCACTATAAATAAAACTCCCCATTTCAATCCAATAGAGAGGAACATTCATTTTTCCATCGGCATTACTCATAATATTACTTCAGTCTACATTTGGAGAAGCCATTGATTAGATCATGTCTTGGAGGAAAAAAGTTTATCTTATGGAATCTTGGATGCAATAGGAGGAGTAATTTTGGCCTAGATCTTGATTCAACCTTTATGATGTTTACAAAAACAAAAATCTCTTGAAAAACACCACTATCCATGTTAGGAATTTAGATTTTACATTAGTGAATTTAGGTATTTACTGAGAGGTAAATAGTAATTTGGTTAGTAATTAGTAGTTGGTTAATTAGGATATTATTGTATAACAATATTATGATAATATGTTTGAATATATTATATTGTTAAGATATATTGTTTATATTATTATAATAATATAACATAAATAGTGTTTTCTTAATTATAGGATTTTGAGTGAGAGAAAATAGTGGAGAGATAATAGGAATCATATTCCTATATATTTGTATTGTACCCCCAAATGATTAATTAATCAAAACATAGGAGAATATTATGTGATTAAAATAATTCTCTCTGTGCACTATTGATTTTTGTGTTCGGATCTCCTTCAATTCCCAATAGTGTTATTAGAGAAGGATGATCCTCTAATGGATTACTGATGAAGTCTAAAGGGGTAACTTCATTTATTTTATAATTGACCCACTTATGAGAAAAACAAACTACCGAGTTTTTTTATAAGCTTTAATTTTGTAGAATATAATAGATTTATGGATTTTTATGAGAATGTGTTTACATAGATGAGGAGTCTTACCACCATAGATTTCAAAGAATCACACAAGATATTGTGAAGGAGAAAATAAAATTAATTGTTTTCTCAGTGCATAACTCATGTGTAGATCAAGATTTACAGATCAAGGATTCAATGACAAGCTTTTTATGACCTTGTAGAAAACTTGTCAAAGCCATTATATGGGTGCCATAGTGGTGACATCAATGAATCTAAGAAAGATTTGACTTACATGCTAAGCAAAATCATTCACATTTGCCTTCAAATCCTTGCATGTATATAAATTTAGAACCACTTCATCCTAAGCCTATGTTCTATTTATTATTCATTGGCTCATAGTTTCAAGTGAGTCTTGGATCTTAATCAAGGAATCAATGTGTTGAATTTCCTTCATCTAATTTGTTCCACTCTCTGCATACATTCTACACTCTTTCCATCACACAAACATAGCTAAATGTGCATATGTTGTTTTCCTACTATCATGTGCATATACCTACCAATCATTAATCATCTTCATGTAGTTGGATCCATCTGCATTATGCATCATTTTGATATACTTCACATCCTCATTGGCTTGCATTACACTTGAATATGTACAACTATCATTGTTGTGTTCTATATTAGCTAAGAATATTATATGTGATTCATCATGTACAAGTGTGCACCACTATTTGTCTCACTCATCACACCACTAGTCCTTTTTTGAATTTTTCATCTCAATAGACTTGTGCTAATTCAAAACATGGGCAAAGTCATCCTCAAGTTAGGTTGCAATTAAGGAGTTTGCCTTAATTTTTGTGTATTCAAATTATTTTAAGTTATCGATCAAGATTTTATGTTTATTTAATAAATTTGTGTCATTTAAAAAGTAATGTGAATATATTACTTTTTAAATTTTCACATTTAAAGTCAATTTTATGTTTATAGAGTCTTATTATAATAATGTTAGTGTCCAACAAAAATGATAAGTATTAGTCATATGTCAATAAGTGTCATCAAAATAATAGTCTTTGTTGTTAAAAGGTCATCTATTAGTTTAATAGTTGAGTCATCTTTTTCCAAAAATTTAAAAAATAAAATAAATATTATAAATGACATACTAATGTTTGTATGTGACATCTTAATGTTGAATGTGCCAATATTATGGGGGGGGGGGGAATCCATTTAAGTCAAAGAGACATGAATCTGAGATTCACAACATCATCAATTGAATAAGAAACAACTAAAAAGAGGTTGGAGGATACACAAAAGAAGGAGGTCTTTCAGGCACCTCTCATCAATCACCAATGATGGGGCCATACCAATGATTTGGTGACATATGTAGTGTGGTGTGTTTTTTTATTTCTATTATGTGATTGAAAAATAAGAACATAAGAATAAAGAGAACGATGGAGTCTACAAACCAATGATGAGTCCTACACAAATCCTGGAGACTGCTCCATATAGATCTCCTCATGGAGATCACCATGCAAGAAAGCACTCTTCACATCCATCTGAAAAATTGACCAAGAATGTGAAGTAGTAAGAGAGAGTACAAGCCAAATAGAATCCATCTTAGCTATAAGGGCAAAGGTCTCAGAGTAATCAACCCCTTCAACCTATGAAAAACCCTTAGCTTCTAATCTAGCTTTGTACTTATCTACTGATCCATCTGCAGCATATTTGGTCCTATAGACCCATTTACATTTTACAAGTTTTCTTCCCTTAGGAAGAGGGACAAGATCCCAAGTATCATTCTTCATCAATGAAGAATACTCATCATACATAACAACATCCCACTTAGGTATACCAATAGCCTCAGAAAACAACACTGGATCATCTATACAAGCTTGTCCCAAAAGAGCAACACCAGATGTCTATGAGCAAGTGCGACGAGAATCAGATGGATCACCAACATAAAGAACCAGCTGCCTGTAGAGTGCTCTTTGCCCATTTAGGAAAAGGTGGTGAAGAAGATGGCTGTGGTGGCTAAACAAGTGCAACATCATCATCATCATCAACAATAGAAAGCAAATCCTCACTATCCTCAGTAGAAGGAGGGGGAGAAGAAGAACTAGATGTAAACTCTTGTGGAGTGGGTAGCTCATCAACCTGAACATCCCGTCAAAAAAACACATCATGTGTGACAGGATCAAAAAGACGGTAGGCTTTTACAGCTTCACAATAACCAACAAAAATGAGTGGTTGGCTTTTCTTCTCTAATGCTTTACGTATGTCATCAGGAACAAATGCCCATGCTTGACTCCCAAAGATGTGAAAATTTGAAATATCAACTGAGCTTGATCCCAGACCAAGCTTCTTCGGGTGTCATATTTTGCACAGCTTTGTGAGGCATACGGTTTTGAATGTAATTTGCACAATTTATAGCTTCAGCCCAATATTGTGGACCCAAATTTTTAGAGTGAATCATACAATTAGCCATCTCTTTCAATGTTTGATTCTTCCTCTCTACTACACCATTTTGTTGAGGAGTGTGTGGTACAGTGAACTGGTGCTGTATCCCATGCTCAATACAAAAATCATAGAAAGCATTACTATCATATTCCCCCCCATTGTCAGTGCGTATCTTCTTAAGAGGAAGAGATGATTGCTTTTCAACAAAGGCTTTAAAGGCCTTAAAAGTCTCAAAAACTTCACTTTTTAACTTGAGAAAATATACCCAAGTTTTACGAGTGAAATCATCAATGAATGTGAGTGCATATTTAGCCCCTGAAAAAGAACGAGTTGGAAAAGTCATCAAATCACTATGAACCAACTCTAAGGGTGCATTTGCACATGTGGCCTTACCAATTGGAAATGGATCCTGGTGTTGTTTACCAACTAGACAACCAGGACACACCCCATCAATACATGAGACCTTAGGAAGGCCTTTTACAAGATGTTTTGTACTCATTTGTTGCATATATCCATAACTCAAATGTCCTAATCTCTCATGCCACAATTTGCTGAGATTATTACCATGTGCTATAAGTGAAGAACCAGAAGACATAAAAGACTCAAACTTATCAAAAGTATAGAGTCTTGCAGTATGGTCTACTGTACCTATAGCAACTATCTCACTAGGATTATTACATTCTCTTATTACAACATCATGTGAAGTAAACTCCATATTTTTACCAGTACCAGAATTACATATTTGATATACAGAGAGAAGATTAGAAGAGATTTGGGGTATAAGCAATACATTGTTAAAACATCCATCTTGTTTATCAACAGTACCAGCTCCCAAAACTTCAATCTGTGAGGAGTTACCCATAACAATATGTGATGTACTACAATCTGTAAGAGAAGACAATATATCCTTAGAATGTGTGAGATGGTGAGAAGCACCTGAGTAAAAAATCCACTAATCATGACATGAAGATATAGCCCTGGCTGAAAGTGCTTTCCCTTTTCCTGCAGAAGTAGAAGGAGATGGAGACGGAATGGAAATTTTGTGTTGTCTGATCGCTGCCTCTAATGCTTCCATCTTCTTAAAAAATATACTTTCATCATGATTAGGACCACCACAAAAATTACATGGACCAAATGTTTTCTTCTTTTGCTTAAAGGACTTTTTGGTCTTAGTAGATTTAGAATGATGAGGTGTTTGGGTGGTGGACTCTAGAGGGTTATTTGAAAGTGCTTGCTTTTTAGACTTAGGTGAAGGTTTTTATTTAGAAGAATTAGCAACTAGAGCATGACTAGGACTAGGTAGAGCATCTAAGGCCATTAATTTTGTTTGCTCCCTAGTCAATCTTTCACAAAAAACTTTAAAGGAAGGCCATTTGAATTCATCACCTAATGTATCCATCATAGTATAAAAAGCAGAGGAAAAAACACTATATGGTCCTTTCAACTTTGAAAAAATCATGAAAATGCACTCCTAATCACTTTTATCCTTGTAACCAGCTTTCAACTGTGGACCTTATAAATTTGAATTTTGCCAAGAATTCATCTATTGAAGGGAAATCTGATGGAGAGAGAGAGAGTACTCAATTCTGCATCTAATTGCAAAATTTTAAACTCATTAACTTTGCCAAATAGGTTTTTAAAATTTTCCCATACCTCTTTTGGTGTAGTAGCATCTAAAATGTGAAATTGAATATTATCTGAGACGTTGAGGCAAATCAATCCAAGAGCCTCATCCTGATTACAACCATATGCATATTTGTCTTTTTCAATGGTGAATGCTGCAGGTGTCATTTCAGAAAAAATTCTCCATAAGCCCTTTGATTGAAGGAGTTGCTGCATTTTCAGCTTCCAAACATGGTAATTTATAGAATTTAGAGGTTCAAACAATCGAGATTCCATTCCCGAGGAAGATGATGAAGTTGACAAGAACAATCTAGACATTTGTTTTTCCTCAAAAAACACCCCTTCCGTTACAATTTGACGTCTCCCGACGGAAAAAAAATTTTAGCCTTAGCTTATACAAAATTAAAAAATGGATTTATGCAAAAAAAATGTATGGGGATTTGACCCCAAGACCTCCTCCCTACAAATTTTTAACAAAATATCTCTTGCCGCTTTAGCAAAGTCAAATTTGAACTTTCAAAGCTAGAGACTTGCATTTAAACCACTAAAAAATTAAAAAAAAAGCCAAAAATGACTCACACATGTGAGATAACAGCTGAATAATCTTTGGATTTATCAAAAATAAACTTTTTTTCCAGCAAGGCGTGGTGGTCAGGGAAATATTTGAGAAAATTTGTAAACATAGCCAAGAAAAAACACCTTTCAACAATGCAGAATGGCTCCACTGGATCTGCCAAAAGGACTATACGGCCTGGTCCAAATCCATCTTTCTCAAAATTAAATGAAATATTTTAAAGTCTGCTATCACATAAAATTTTTACATTTTTATTTTATATAGAATAAGGCATTCAAAAATGAGAAATCCGTACAGCTATACAGCAGACAAAAAAATAGCTTTAAAATTCCTGTTGTTGGCTTCCAAAACATTGTACGGCCTGATCCAAATTCATCAAAATTTATATGGATAGAAATATATAATAGTCATCTTTCATTAACATGTCTCATATTCCAAAAAATTCAACCGTATGATTTTCCACATCAGAAAAATGGACAGGTACTGCAGTCTGCCAACAGTCTGCCAACAGGGACTAGTTAGCAAGTTTTTGAATGAAAGAGCTGCACGTCTTGATCAAAATGAGAAAATTCAAATTGAAATGGATTTCTGACTTGATTTCCTACGTTTCTATGAAAAAAATCTGATTTTGGAAATCTGTACGGTCATTTAATGATCATAAACTACAGAATTTTCCAAAAAAAAAGTGTAAACAAGAACCAAATTTTGAGAGAATAAAAAATATATGTAACACATCAATAAAATAATGTTTTTGAATGTGTTAGTAGATGAAAAATCATAGGGAAGAGGACCTTCAACTGGAACTCCAAGCTCTGATACCATGAAAGAATGAGCAGGAGATAAACAGGATCCACAGGATCAATCCAGGAGAAAGAACCCACAACAAATAACCTGCAAATATTTCCAGAGAATAAAATAAATTTGTCACACCTAAAAAATAGGTTATAATCCACAAAATTCTCTGTGTTCTCTCATTAATCTCTCATATAATTCAAATTATTTATAATACAAATAGTTTGTTTCATGTTAACAAACTATTTGTAAGATTACAAAATAGAGAAAACAAACTATTTGTTTTCTCATACTATGAACAAATATATTGTTGAGAGATTCTCAACAATAAAATAAATTAACCGAGGTAAATAAAATTAACCCTCTTGTAATAAAAAACTTACCCTATTAACCCTAGGTAAGCTTAAATATGCATTATTCCAACATAATTAATCAAAATATTATGTGATTAAAATAATTCTCTCTATGCACTATTGATTTTTTTGTTTGGCTCTCCTCCAATTCCCAAAAATCCAAGGGGGAGATTAAGGCTTGACATATTTTGTTCAAGGTAAGTATATTATAACCCTAGATCTTTCATTTGATAGATATAATTTTCATAATTACTAGATTGAATGAATGCATAACTCATTTGAATCTCTTCTACACTTATAATTAGTGTGGCAATAATGTTTTTTAAAACTTACCATTTCCCACCTTAGATGACCCAGGCCCTCATTTTCCTACCATTTTTTATTACCATTTTTAAATTTTTTTTAACCATCCCCCTTATTTGTGTTTTTAGCTTTGAAATACTAGATTAGATTAATTCCAATATTAGATACCTTGTCAGGGTTATTCATTATATTGATTTGTTATAGGCCTTGTAACCCTCTCTATATTTATATTGTGTCATAAATTATCATCTTGTTAACTTTAGTGGATCCCTTTGGTCATATCCTAATACATTATGTATCAATGGGATGTATTTGATTTACCTTCTCTTAGTATGGTTATTTTAGATAGGATAACCTATAGGTCAATCCTAGATCATTACATACATTATGATGAAACCAACATAAACAAACCATTATTTTTTATCTTTCAACAAACTATATTGGTGAGGGTCTACATAATTTTATTCCTCTATCTTTTCATTAGACTACATCAACATATATCGATCCACTCTAATTTTTGTGTGTTTTTAGGAAACTACATTGATGTTGTTTGATATAGTTTTAAATCTCTATTTTTATAAAAGGATACATTAACACAAGTCAATACAATTTCACACTCACATATACATTATTTTCTTTATTTAATAAACTATATCAGCCAAGTCCAATCTAGTTTTATTTACCAGCTTATTTTTGCCTAGCTATATCGACTCTGTCTGATATAATTTTAGTTACTCATTTTTTAGTCAACTTTATTAAGCAATTTGATTTAGTTATATATATAAAATTTTAGTTATATCAAAATTTATTTTACATAAAAAACTATATCTAGCCTCTCCAATTTAATTCCAAATTAAATTTTATCTATTTGTCAAATGATATTGACCCTTGCTGATATAATTTTGGGTTTGAATCTTTGTAACAAAATTTATCAAACCTGAATGATTTATTTTATTATTCATGTTATTATTTATATATACACAAACTATATCGATCTAGTAAGACGCATAAGCAAGTATATTTTAGAGCCTAAAAATAAGTTGCATCTTTTTAGTACATCTACCTAATATTCATTTTGGATAAATAGTAAAATTTGTTAAAAATAGATAATACTAGGGTTTGTATCCTTATTTTACCTATTTCTATTTATTGCGTTAGGTTTTTTAGATTTTACATATATTTTTTAGAAGCAATCTTTCATTTAATTTACATTATGCCATCTAAAAAAAATATCTCTCTTCATTTAGAAGTGTTAGGCGTAGTGCTAATCCTGTTGACCATACCCAAATCCATTATATTAGAGCCTATAAAATCAAGAACTAGTTAAAACTCCTCTAATTAATCCTTCAAATATTGATCACATGGAATCTAATGATAATGCATTAGAAGACGAGCAATAAAATCAAGATCATAATGATATAAAAAATTAGACTCAGGACACACTCCCCCCATCGATGATGATAATCTTATAAATAATAAGGATGAGATATTACAAATTTTTAGAGATAGATTTTGGGATCAACCCCATGATTATGCACATATTTTTCAAGATATATTGGAAATAAATAACACGTCATTAGGTCAATACTCTAACCCCACATATGATAATATTATTACACCTACTATGGGGGTAACTTAGATTCTACAAAAAATATCATAACTAGGCAATTATGACTAGTGGAAATACCTCTTATGGATATTTGAAATCCCTCATCTCTAAATGTACAATCATTTAGGCATGCAATCCATTATATGTAGGATAAGGTGTTACATCTTGAGCAAGGTACCACTAGACCATCTCATTCCTTAGACTCTCATGTTATCCTACATACACCATTGACACAACATATAGTAACAACTCCTTTTCAATACATATTTATGGCCCCCAAGATTAATTTGTATGATGGTAAGGGTTACCCCAAGCATCACGTACATTTTTTTCATGTAGCATGTTTAGACTATGTGTCTAATGAGTGGATCTTGACTAAGTTGTTCCCTTATAGTTTAAAGGACTATGTATTACAATGGCTCTATGATCTCCCTAATCAATCCATTAAAACATATAACCCACTTGCATATATGTTTTTGGCACATTTTTTGATCAACATTACTGACAATTTCCTATCCTCGAGTCATTCATCTAAATCAAAAGTTTAACAAGCCAACATATGAATATATCTTGTGATATAAATCCATATTAGAAAATATGACTAGCCCCATGGTAGATATAGAACTCTAAGATATAATCAATAAATGTTTATTACCAATATTATGTGAATCTATATTATTCAAAAAAATTCCATCATTTGTAGATCTATGCCATACAATGAAGGAATGATAAGTCAAAGTTCTCTTCATGGGAAAGTTAAAATACACAATCAAATTCGATTCCACTAATAAATTTTCAAATTAGATCCCATATAAGTTGAGGCCCAATGAAAACAAGAATGATCAAAATATAATAGTTAACATAGCCTCAAAGCTAGCCCCTCATGTGGTTTTATCAGCTCTTTTAAGGAGACCTTTTATGAATCTTCTTGAATCACCAGCTCACATTATCCAACAAATTTTAGAATACAATATCATATATGTCCCTCCCATTAATGAGGTTGATAAGACTAGGACTCTTCCAAATAATTATGATTCAAACACATTTTACGATTATCACAGGGCCCTCGACCATACTATGAATAGATGCATCATCTTATGACATATGATTTAAGATTTAAAATATGCTAATATCATTGATGTGATCACCCCTAAAAAAACACCCAAAGTAAAACCAACTAAAGCAAAAGTAATGAAAATCATTTTTATCCATTTCCAAAAAAATATGGATAATTAGATAGTATACACTTTAGGTGTTCATTAAACTTATTAGGAATCTCCACCACCACCATCCTATCATACTCATACAAGGGAAACACACCCTATACATAATATCATTGGTGTGTATCATACTATAGTACTATCTAAGACTCTCATCACTTTATAAAAAAAAATTATCGTTGATAATGACTTATATTTATATGCACTCTTTGTATGAGCTTACATTGATCACTATATTATTCAAAGTGTCATGGTTGATAATGGGTCAAGCATCAACATGTGTACTATTACACTTATACATCTCTTTAACTATTTATATTAGGGTATTTATCTAACAGATACAATTATTTGTGGCTTTAGTGGCCATGTCCATAACTCCATTGGGGAGATCATACTTCTATTATAGGTTGGGCCCATAAATGTGGCTATCAGATTTATAATTATGCCTAGTGCTAGAACATTTTATATGTTATTGGGTAGGCCTTAGATACAATAGCTTTGATCCATTCCCTCTATTGTACACATATTCCTTAAGTATATACATGCTAATTAGTTTGTTATAGTTTAGGTCCTTCTATATGAGTATCATTTACCTAATCCACAACTAGTTACTCAGAAGTCACCATTAACAAATCCAAACATAGATTAAATTAGCACACCTTAGATATTAGTTGAGCCACCAATGTAGGTGAGGTCCACTTATACAATATTACCATGTATACACACTCTCCCACTAAGACCTTTATTAGAGAGACACCTATATCAGATACATGCTATGGATTTTAGAGAGCCTCTCTCCATCCCATTCCCACCCATATTAGTGTTATGGAGTCCCTAAATCACTCTACATTGAGCATATATGCTAGTTACAACTTATTCTACCAGATGGGTCCCCAATAGCCCCATAGTTCATAAGCCAGTTTAGTCATCTCCATAAATTCATAGCTACACTCTATAGTTAGTTTCAGCTATAGATTATTCAGTACATCTAGTTGCCAGTGCTTAGATACCTCCTCACATATCACATATGGTCACTCTTCCTTTACTTGATATAGGTCACCTTGATAGTCAGTCTATTGTAAGACTCATTAGTTAGTATGTACTCTTATTACTTGTACTTAGTCTCATTTTTTCAATTTACTTGTACATAGTTTCCTTTATCTTTTTCCTTTTACATAATGTTATTTCCATGATGATTGTACATAGATTATAATCCAAAAAAATGTTTACAAATACAATAAACATTCAAATATTATTCATAAAATACAAATTTTAGATTGTATGCATTTCCATGTTTACATTCATTTTACTTTCTAGGTATTACATATGTTATCTATGTTAGTATAGTCAGTTTTATCATACATACATGCTTCACTTGTTCCTTTAGAGTGTTCAATTATCATTATAAGACTCTGGTCCTCTAGAGAAATCTAGATTTGCTACTATCCACCCATTAGGGGCATATACATATATACACTAATTCAACATTGATATATTATCCCATTGGGATATCATACACATAGTTTCTGATTTGAGAGGTTATATATTTATATACTCCATATCACAAATTTAACATTGATTATATATTGATATTGAGCATCCTATACTACACTAATTTTTTTCCAACTGATACTAATATAGACTTAGCTTACATATATATTTTATCTTATACGAATTCATACCACATGATTATTGCATACTTTCATTTCTAGCTTTACTAGTGTAGATTTGATTGTGCCTTTTTACCTCTACATATACTCAAGGGAATTTTAATATGACATTATCCTTTCATTGATTTTATGCTTTGGACATGTGCCCATGTCCTTGTGTATGCTTATTAATTGTGTATGTGGACATTTGAACATGTCCTTACATATGGATCTAAGCCAAACTTGGATGCTCTTTTGCATATGTGTAAATTTCAACATGTCCTTATATGTGTTCCTTTTCTCAAACTTAGTGACATGTGCCCATGTCACTTGTATCATGTCCCCTTGGCCTACTTTGTGTGACACACGTGTTTATATGTATGCTTTCATGTATGTGTCATGACCATGACACTTATCTCTTGCTTGTTCCTTTCACATCATGTTTGCATTGCCATAACGGACCTTATGTATCTCTCATTCCTCCTTGGGTGCCTTGATGGACAATGCCCCATCCTCCAAGTAGTTTACTCATTTTATATTCATATTTGTTGTTTACATTGTTATATATATCTTGACAACCTTATGAATGTGAGATCTAACATACATCATACATTTCTAACTTATGCTCAATATCTTTTACATTCTGATATCATGTATACATGTTATATTGGTTTATCATGTAAATATCATATATATTCAGTAAAATACATGTGATGCATAACTTTTATTTTGAGGACAATTATTATAGAAGTTCAACAACTCCACTCAAAAGAGGGAGAATTCATAGGGGTTTGTCATAGAGATCACTCCATCCCAGTGCACTCAAAACATAGTTTTAAGCATGTAGACATAGATTACAGATCTTAGACTCATAAAAATAAAGTGAAATATAGTCATACATAGACTAGTCTCAATTTTTCTCAGAAACAAAACTTTTGGATAATAACATAACACACTATTAGGAGCATAGTGTGTTATATTCCACCCACCAAACTATTGTCTAGTAGCCTAAAAAATAGAAGATTTTTGAATTATCAAAAAGGTATAGTAGGTATAGTTCATATTTACATAGTCTCAATAACACATTATCATATATGCTTGGTAAATACTCAATTTTTACATAAAATTACATAGGTTTGCTTAGATTGGGGGCATCATACACAACATAATCACTCCAATTTCATTTTTAGATATATATAGACATAGATTATTATGACTTAGTCTAGAATCCATATACATAGATATCAAAACTAGGGTCATGTACATGACACATTATTTTCATATGCTTAGTTTTACACTAGTTCTCTTAGATGGAAGGACAACCCCATGTCATTTTCCATGTCGTATACTCTAGACATCATATGCACCAGTTTGAACTAGTATTACACCAGATTAATGACTCATTCCATCTAAAATGGTTAGCATTCCTAAGTGGCCTAGAGCCATTTACATTCCTAAGTTCTCGAGTGGCCCCTAAGTCATTTTACATTTCAAAATTCCCAAGTAGCCCAAAGCCATATTTTATAGTTTTTTAACATCACATATTTTTAGTTTAATATTCTTATACTACACATGGGTAGGTAATGATGGTGTCATGACCTACTTGATTCTTGAGCCACCTACATAAGAGGGTTGGATAACTAATTAGTCTAATCCTAGTTATTCACATATTATGATCCACTAAATAGGGATGGGAAATGATGGAGTCAATGTCAACTTGAGTTCTTGAGCCACCCACACATGGGTATTGGGAAATCCATTAACTTAGTATAATATATTCACCATTTGATCACCATATACACACACATACATGATTTCACCAACTTTTTGCATTGGTTCATGTACCCAGTGAGGTGTATTTGTTCCTTTCATCTCTCTCACATCTCTTTAATTAGTTTTGTCTTTGATTTTGATATTTATTAAGTAAGGACTAATTCATATATGTTTTATTTATGGTACATGCAAAGGATCATAGCTTGTAGACTCATACTCACATTCACGAGCTTTGCCTCATAGATAAGTCATGTATTTTTCTCTTTCCTTTATCCTAGTCATTTCTCTTTGTTGAATTTTTAGAATAAAGGGGGAGGGGATGTATTCATATAAAATGTCATTTTAATACAATGAGTGTCAATTGAGACCACCCTATCCTTAACTTATCCCTAGACCTATCTGAGGGCCTCATTTGATCCTTTTCTAGATTTTATGTTTGTTTAGCCCATGTCCAGATATACCAAGTGTTGACCATTTTTTGTCCAACAGGCCAAAAATCAGTCCCCCCTTTTTTTCATGTTGTTCTGAGCCAGTACTTTTGATTTTGCACGAGTCTTGCAAATTTTTACAGACTCTGCAGGTGATTTTCTACCATTTCTGTAGGCATGGATTTTCTATGAACTCTATAGGCGAGCCTTTCGGCACATGAAGAACTAGTTCAAAGAGTGCAAGGTTTTGCAAAGCTTCTTCAAGCTCTTGTCTAAAAATTCACAAGGAAGGTTAGCATCTTTGAACCGTTGAACCATTGAACCGGTTCAACGCCTTGGTTTAATGCTTCGGTTCAATGCCTTGGTTCAATGCTTCAGTTCAATGCCTTGGTTCAACACTTCAATTCAAAGCCTTGGTTTAATTGGATGGTTCAATCACTCGGTTCACTCAGTCGGTTCATCATCTTGGTTTAATGCGTTGGTTGAACATTTTTGGTTCAATGTTAAAGTTCATCGGCATGGTTCAATCAAATGGTTCAAAGCCTTGGTTCAACAATCATTTGAACCATTGAACTGGTTCAATGGATTGGTTCAATGGTTGCTTCAAAGGAGTGGTTCAACATGAAAGGTTCAAGCCTCTCGTAGGGCAAGTGCCCTTGCAGAGGGTAGTTCTGGGTTCAAAAGCCCTTGCAGAGGGTAGGGAGTATTTCAAAGGTAGTTGAAGGATTTTAAAAATGTGCAAAAAGTCTTAAGGCATTGAATTCTTTCAAACTAAAAGTTTGAAGGAATTCAGAGGAAGGTAGTGAGCTCAAAAAGACCCAAGGAAAAGCCTAAAATAAATCAAAGTAGCCAATTCTTGCAGACTTTTTGTCTATGGGAAAAAAGCCCACAAAAAAGGCTGAAGAGACAAAAGGCCGCCGAAGGGAAAGTGCCCTTGCGGGGGGCTCCTGGCTACCAAATGAAGGGCATTTCTCCAGATCTAAAGGGATACTTCCCCTCTGAGAGGGTCCAAAACAAAGGGTGAGTCAAAGGAAAAGGCCCAAAGGAATTTGCCAAGGATGGTGATGTCTTAGAAGCCGTCAAATTTAAGAAGATAGATTAGCCATTGTTTTTCAAATGGTGATGGGTCCACAAACATCATTTTTATGATAGAGAAGTAGCTATTTGAGCACCAAAAAAGAGCCCAGAGAACAAAGAGAGAAAAGTGCCAAGTGTAGGGATAGGTAGATAGTCCAAGTGGTGAAGGGAGGTGCCGATTCAAGAAGTTACTCTAATAGGTGATACAGTGTCTATGAATTGATCATTAGGAGGTGAAAATAGCTAACAGTGTGACCCATTTTTCTTCATTTTGCATTAATGAGCAGAGAAGCTGCATAATCGCCTTGAAGGAGCAATATTGTAAGCAGACAAACAGTGTGGCCCATAATTTCTCATATGATGTTTAAGTGGATTGCTCTTCCCAATGATCAGAGTGCACATGGGTCATTTGTAAAAAGGGTGCCAAAAGGCCTCCTTCCTTCCTCTATATATTGCAGACTTCCCATTTGGAAAAGGTATCTTTCACATTTGTAAGGCGAAGCCCTGGTAAATTCACCTAAAATCAATAAACACATTTTTACCTCTATTCTTGTTAGATATCTCTATGTGTGTCTGAGTGTTAGTTTTGTGATTAGTCATTGCTTCCTAATGATTTTACAAGTTTAACACCAACACACCTATTGTCTATGAGGTGCCATTCTTGCAAGTGACAAGAAGAGCTATACCTGGAAGTGCAGAGATAGAAATAAGCTACTATACAGTGTGCCCCTTCCATAGCACCTATGGTAAGTCCATATTTTATATGTGTTCCATTAAAGCCTCCCTATTAAACCTCCTGTAACCTAGTCCTTTTACTAGTTAAAGTGTATGTATGTGTTTGTATGGTTCATAGTGTGAGTGTGAGTAGGTCAAATCATTTGGTGCATCACCTCTTTTAGAGTAGTTTGGTTTTCCTGTAATCCTTCTCCCTTTTCATCCCCCGATTATATATCTATATATATGTATTAAAACTCATTAGAACAACTCAAATGCATCAAAAGGAGCTAGCCCTTACCTAGAGACTCTCCCCTCCAGCTTCGCCAGTCCCACAGGCGAGAGGGGAGTTTCCATTTTGACGTGTGGAAGGCAGGGGTTCGACCTCCTGCCAAGGGTGCAATCTTTTGCTTCAATAATTTTGGCACGCCCGGTGGGACTCAGTTTTTTGCACTAAGTAAAGTTTCTTGATTGATGCTAGTCTTGTTATAGAAAACCAATCATTTTCAGCATTTGGTGACTCCACTGGTAAGAACTTCATTTTTCTGATCAAAGACTAGTCTGACCTCTTATGCTTAAAATCACCACACGGTCTGCTGCCAAGGGTGTTCCTTTCAAATTCATTGACTTGCCTTTGAACTTAGCAAAGAGACTAAGGTTTGAGAAGACCCATCCTTATTTAGCAAACCACTTTCCCAAACCTACTGTAAAGAACACATATGTAGCAAGGCCGCAGTTACATCCTGTCATAGCTATGGCACTACCCTTTGTGACTTTTTATGGTCAGAGCCCCTTGAATTTCCAATGCTATGACCCAATTCTAGGAGTAGTCCTCAAAAGTGTGCCTCTGTTTGATGGAGAGGGGCCCATCACAGTTATCAAACACATCAAAAATATTTCTAACCTCTACAATATTCACAATGTCACTGAGGAGAATATTGTAATCAAATTGCTAGCATTATCTCTCAAGGGCAAAGCTCTGGACTGGTATGGGACTTTGACTGTAAATTCAATTGGTTCCTAGAATGAATTGGGCACTCACTTGATAGACCATTTTGGAGAAAAGAGTGACCACCTCTCACTTGCTGAGCAGCTGACTACCATGAAAAGAGCCCCACATGAATACATGTAGGATTTCAACACTCAGTTTCAGAAGACATGGGATAGAATCCCCATTTTGGTAAGACCTACTCCTAACAATGTTTTCCTGTATTACTTAAGAGCATTGAACAGTGATATCAATGTTATGATATAATCCATGGGAGGACATGTGCTGCATGCCACCTATGACATAGCTATAGCAGCTAAACATTGCTTAGTGTAGGCTAGGAAGATAGCTCCCAGACCCCATATGCCACTTTTCCCTGAAATGCTACCTTCAATCTAGACCACTACTCCCAACTTAGTTCTTCTAACTAGCATAGAAAATCCAGCTACTACTCCATCTAATGAACTTCATGGAGTTAAGAGTCTATTGCAAAGTATGCCAAATGAACTTGTGGCTCTTAAAAGGTAGCAAGCTCAAAGCAACCAACTAGACCAAGGATACCAGTAGTATGGTCAATCTCCTAGACCCCCTTTCCAAAATTAAAATCAAGGATAGGGTCAGCTTAATCAGACTAGACCCTTTCAAGGCTACAATGTTGGCACCCCTTCATCATCTAAGGTTATGGTGCTTGTTCAAAACAATCTGGTGCAAGAGCAGCTAAGTTTTTCAACCATGGGATATGGTTGGGAGCAGGCTATTTATACAAATGAAATGATGGGTTATTGCCTAAATGTGCAAGATAATCAGGCAGCTGCCCATTCCAAAGGCTTTGAGGCTCTAATGCAACCCAACACTAGCAGCAGTTAGACCCAACCTGATTCTACTCTCATGAATCACCTGGAAGGTGAATTTTATTCAGTCAATTATGTGGGTGCTACAGACAATTAGGCTAACTGTGTTGTAGCCAACACAAGATTCAAAAAGAGAGAAATAGAAGAAGCTTAGGCTACTGCCCAAACATCAATAACACTCTCTTCATCACACATAAATCAAAAAGTCCCAAGTTTCAGACTGTTGGTTGTACCTTCAGCTCCTCAGCTTGCACCTTAGGCCATAAATGATTTCAAAGAAAATTTGAAGGAAGGCAACCCTTGAGTCAATGTGGTTGACCAGATGAAGAAGCTACACATGAACATCTCCTTGTGGGATTCATTGTCAATACTAGGGCAAAAGGACATGCTACAAAAAAAAATTGTATGAGCTAGATGAACAAGCCATTCTAGTAAAAGTTGATAATGTTTTGATGATGAAAGGATAGCCTTCCACCTTAGGTCAATCCCAAAAAGAAGAAAAGGTTCCTCCTTTTTATGTGTCCTTGGTCATAAGATATTTCTTGGTGTACAATTGCATCATTGATAGTGGAGCAAGTACCTCGATGATGACCAAATATATAACCAACAAGCTGGGCTTGAAATACGAAGAAATGACCAAGGGAGTCCTATAGCTGGATGGAACCCCATCAAAGATAGTTGGCGTGATAAGAGGTTTGAGCTTGAAACTGCATGTGTGCGCAACTTTCTTAGTTCCTCATGATGTGGTAGTGGCAAATGTCCCTCCTTACTTTGCCATCTGCTTATCTAGGGATTTTACATCCAAGATAGGTGGCTACTTGGCAGCGAATTGGTCTTATCTGGTTTTTAGAACCAAGTATGGGACTAAATTCAAGATTGAATCTAAACCACTCCATAGAGATCATCTAGAACCTTACTCACTCAAGGTAACAAATGTCAGCTATGCCATCATTGACCAAGAAGAGTTCCAAGAAGACTAGTCTCCATCCTTTGCCCTTGAAGGAGTTATAGACCTGCTCTTAAATGAATGGGGAAGTGACAACTTCAAGCATGATCCTTACAAATTCATAGAGGAGGCAGGCCTCAAAATTTATTGCATGCATGAAGAAAGTAATTTTGTACCAAATCGGATGAAATTCAGCAAGGAAAGCTCAGGTCTATGGTAGCTATTCTTCGATGGTTCAAAAAGTAAGTTGGGAGCTGGTGGTGGAGTAGTGTTGGTTTCTCCTTCAAAGGAGAGGTATTTTTCAACTTTTTGGTTCCAATTTTCCTACACATGCAATATTGTGGAATATGAATCCCTCATCCATGGTTTGGAGTGGGCGAGGAAAAGAGGAATCAAAGAGATACAAGTTTTTGGTGACAGCAAGCTGATTGTCAATCAGGTAAGAGGCCAGAATTTGAAAAAGAATTCTTTGTTGAAGTCCTACAAACATAGGGTATGGGACTTAGTGGAAATTTTATTTACTTTCAATATTTCCTCCATTCCTGGAGAATGAACGGGCAAGTAGATAGGCTGGCAGCAGTTGATACCCAGTTTGATATCCCTCAGGAAATAGGCTGAGACCACAACTCATGTCACTTGAAGGTAGTGATCCGACCCTCTATGCCTGACAATATCACCAACTGGCAGGTTTTTGATAGTGACCAACAAATATCACTTTTCTTTCAAGAAGTAGAATTCACTATAAAAAACTAGGCAAAGCTACAATAGCAATATGGCAGCCAAATTGTTCAGCTGAAGAAAAATAAGCTCCCCAAAGGTTTGGTCACTCTAGAGAGTATCCTCAATGGAGATGACCAATTGAGAAGTGATAAGGCATGCATTGAAAAAAAGGACCACCATGAGAAGGTGGAAATATTTAAGGACAAGCTGCTTGTACTTGGGAAAGTGTGCACAAACCATGAAAGGTAGACCTTCATCTTGTTGTGCTAAGAATTTGTCGATATCTTCGCTTGGGAGTATAGTGATTTGAAGGGTTTTAACCCAAGCTTGGCCCAGCATACTATTGAGATAGAAGAAGGCACCAAGCCAATCAAGTAGAAGTAGAGGCATGTCGACCCAATGATTTAACCTCTCATGTGGAAGGAACTCATCAAGTTGATTGAGTCCAAGATAATATTTCCAATCAAACACTCTTCATGGCTGGCCAATCTTGTTCCTGTTTGAAAAAATAATGGGGAGATTAGACTGTGTGTTGATTTTAGAGACATGAATAGAGTCTCTTTGAAAAACCATTATCCTCTCCCAAGCATGGAGCAGATCCTTCAAATCGTGACAGGCAGCGAGCGTTTCTCCCTCCTAGATGGGTATTCAGGATATAACTAGATTTTGGTGCAAGACTGTGACCAACACAAGATATCCTTCACAACCAAGTGGGGAATGTTTGCTTATAAGAAAATGCCTTTTAGACTATCTAATGCTGGTACCACCTTCTAATGAGCTATGGACATGGCCTTTCAAGCCCTGATAAATAATACTATGTTGGTATATCTTGATGATGTGATAGTTTTCTCCAAGGAAGCGAGCCAACACATGAAACACCTCAGGAAAATATTTGAGAAGTGTAGAGAGTTTGGTATCTCTCTTAATCCTAAGAAATGTGTGTTCGTTGTCCATGAGGGGAAGCTCCTTTGTCACATTGTTTCTTCTAAAGGTTTGGCTATTGATCTAGAGCGAGTTCTCTCCATCCTGGAGATATCCTTACCTAAGCACAAGAAAGGCCTACAAAGCTTCTTCAGCAAGATAAATTTCATATGGAGATTTATCCCAAATTTTTTAGAGATGGTTAAGCCATTGACCTCTATGTTGAGGAAGGGTGAGGAGTTCACATGGATAGCATAGAGAAAATATAGTTTTGAAGAAATCAAGCAGGCCATAGCTCGGGCTCCCACTTTGATCAGCCCTGACTTCACCAAAGATTTCAACCTCTACACCTTTGGCAATGAAGAGGTAATCTCTACCATGCTTACCCAAGCAAGTGATTATAACCTCGAATAACCAATTGCATTTTTTAGCCAAGGCCTAGAAGGTTTTAAAGTCAGATACACATATGTTGAAAAGCAAGTCCTGGCAGTCATATGGAGTCTAAAGAAATTTAGGCATGTACTGTCCAATAATAGAATCCAACTCATGGTCCCCCATCTTGGCATCAAGTATTTCTTGATCAACCGAGACCTGAATGAAAAGAGAGCAGGGTGGATCACTAAGGTGATGGAATATGATGTCAATATCAAGATCACCAAACTAGTAAGGGGGAGAGGCCTGTGTGAGTACCTTGCTACAGACTTTAAGGAGCAAAAAGAGGACTATCTGCTAATTCATGATGTAGCTACAATAGATGAACTAGCTATCATGAAAGATTGGACATCAGATGTGAGGCATTTCTTTCTCACTGGTAAGTGCTTGCCCTCACTTAACAGGACTAAGAGAAGGTATATTAGACTCCAGTGTCTCCCTTATGCTTTGATTGATGGGGTGATATTCAAAAGGGATCTCTTGGGAGTCTTTTTAAGATGCTTGGACTCAGATTAGGCCAACAAGGTGCTATCTGAGTTCCATGATGGGCTAGCCGGTGGTCATTTTGCTCCTAGGGATACAACAACAAGAATAATGAGAGTTGGCTATTTCTGGCCTACTCTTTTTAGGGACACCCTGCCTAGGTACAAAAGTGACAAAAGTACATGCTTTTTGATGGGAAGCAACAGTTGGCTACCATGCCTTTACAGTCTATTCAGGTAGAGTAGCCATTCATGCAATGGGGCCTTGACTTCATAGGGATGATTAATCCTCCCTCTAGTGCTGAGCATAAGTGGGTCTTGACCACCACAAATTATTTCACAAGATGGGTAGAGGCTGTTGCTCTGAAAGAAGCCAATGAAAGTGTAGTCTTGGATTTTTATAAGGATCTAATGGTAAGGTTTGGGGTTCTACCAACCATAATCTCAGATAATGCATTAGCTTTTCTGGGAACTAAAATAAGTGAATGGGTACTAAGATATGGTATCTATCTCAACACTTCATCCAATTACTACCCACAAGGGAATGGGCTGGCTGAATCTACAAATAACAACCTGATCAGGATCGTCAAGTGAACCATGGAGGAGAATCAAAGGACTTGGCATGCCAAGTTGAAAATAGCCCTGTGGGTAGATAGGGTCACCCTGAAGAGGGCAATTGGTAACTCACCATACATGTTCATCTATGGAAGAGAATCTAAGCTCCCCATTTCACTTGAGTTGCCAGCCTTGGACCTCACTCACTAGCTAAAATTAGAAGAGGGAAATATCATGGAGGTTAGGCTATGTGAGCTGATGGAAATCCAAGAGACAAGAGACCAGGCTATGGCTTCTATGACTAGCTGCCAATAGCAAACGAAGAGACACTTCGACAAGAAATCTTCATCAAAATTTTTCTCTAAAGGAGACATTGTCTTAAAATGGGATGAGGACCAAGCTAAGCCTAGAAAGCATGTGAATTTTGATGCCCTATGGAGTGGCCCATACGTAATCACTCAGTGCAAGTAGCATAAGGCATTCCAACTCTCCAGGTTGGATGGTGAAGAACTATATCTCTCAGTCAATGGGATACATCTTAAGCACTACCACTGAGTCCCTTTTCCATCATGTATATATTTCCCTTTCTTTTTTCATATTTTTACTAGGTGCTTTTTTACACATGTTAGTAGTTTTCTCAGCTTTGTGTGTGTTTTCATTTACTTTTGGGGTAAATATTCATGTTTGGTTCTTGAATTTATCAGGGCTATTGCTGATCTTTAAGTTACTTTCTGACTCCGTGCCCAATGGATTTTGAGGCAACTAGTTTCTAAGCATAGCAAGCATGCTTCCGTTGGGAGTCACCAATTTGTTGACCATTTTTTGCCCAACAGGCTAAAAATTAGTCCCCCCTTTTTTTCATGCTATTCTGAGCCAGTAATTTTTATTTTGCATGAGTCTTGCAAATTTATATGGACTCTGCAGATACTTTTATACCATTTCTATAGGCATGGATTTTCTATGAACTCTGCAGGTGAGCCTTTCGGCACATAAAGAACTAGTTCAAAGAGTGCAAGGTTTTACAAAGCTTCTTCGAGCTCTTGTCTAAAAATTCACAAGGAAGGTTAGCATCTTTAAACTATTGAACCATTGAACTAGTTCACTGACTTGGTTCAACACTTCGGTTCAACGCCTTGGTTCAAGGCTTCGATTCAACACCTTGGTTCAATGCTTCAGTTTAAAGCCTTGGTTCAGTGCCTTAGTTCAATGCCTTGGTTCAATGCTTTAGTTCAAAGCCTTGGTTTAATTGGCAAGTTTAATGCTTCGATTTAAAGCCTTGGTTCAATTAGATGGTTCAATCACTCGGTTCACTTAGTCGGTTCATTAGATCAGTTTAATGTGTTGGTTCAACATATTTGGTTTAATGTTAAAGTTCATTGGCATGGTTCAATCAAACGGTTCAAAGCCTTGGTTCAACAATTGTTTGAACCATTGAACCGGTTCAATGGATTGGTTCAATGGTTGGTTCAAAGGAGTGATTCAATGTGAAAGGTTCAAGCCTCCTGTAGGGCAAGTGCCCTTACAGAGGGAAGTTCTGGGTTCAAAATCCCTTACAGAAGGTAGGGAGCATTTCGAAGGCAGCTGAAGGATTTCAAAAATGCGTAGAAAGTCTTAAGGCATTGAATTCTTTCATACTTTTTTGTCCAAAGGAATTCCTTCGAACAAAAAGTCTAAAGGAATTCAGAGGAAGGCCGTGAGCTCAAAAAGACCTAGGGAAAACCCTAAAAAAAATCAAAGTGGCCAATTCTCACAGACTTTTTGTCCACGAGAAAAAATCCCACAGAAAAAGCCAAAGAGACAAAAGGCTGCTGAAGGGCAAGTGCCCTTGTGGGGGCTCCTAGCTGCCAAATGAAGGGCATTTCTCTGGACTCGAAAGGATACTTCCCCTCTGGGAGGGTTCAAAACAAAGGGTGAGTCAAAGGAAAAGGCCTAAAGGAATTTGCCAAGGATGGTGACGTCTCATAAGCTGTCAGCTTTAATAAGATAGATTAGCTATTGTTTTTCAAATGGTGATAGGTTTGCGAACGTCATTTTTATGATAAAGAAGTAGCCATTTTAGCACCAAAAAAGAGCCCAGAGAACAAAGAGAGAAAAGTGCCAAGTGTAGGGACAGGCAGATAGTCCAAGTGGTGAACGAAGGTGCTGATTCAAGAAGTTACTCCAATAAGTGATATAGTGTCTATGAATTGATCATTAGGAGGTGCAAATAGCTAACAGTGCGACCCATTTTTCTTCATTTTGCATTAATGAGTAGACAAGCTGCATAATCACCTTGAAGGAGCGGTCTTGTAAGTAGACAAATAACGTGGCCCATAATTTCTCATATGATGTTTAAGTGGTTTGCTCTTCCCAATGATCGGAGCGCACATGGGTCATTTGTAAAAAGGGTGCCAAAAGTCCTCCTTCCTTCCTCTATATATTGCAGACTTCTCATTTATTAAAGGGATCTTTCACATTTGTAAGTCAAAGCCTTGGCAAATTTTCACCTAAAATCAATAAATGCATTTTTACCTCTATTCTGGTTAGATATCTCTATGTGTGTCTGAGTGTTAGTTTTGTGATTAGTCATTACTTCCTAATGCTTTTATAGGTTTAACACCAACACACCTGGTGTCTATAAGGTGCCATTCCTGTAGGTGACAAGAAGAGCTATACCTGAAAGCGTAGAGATAGAAATAAGCTACTATACAATGTGCCCCTTCCATAACACCTATGGTAAGTCCCTATTTTCTGTGTGTTCCATTAAAGTCTCCCTATTAAACCTCCTACAGCTTGGTTCTTTTACCAGTTAAAGTGTACGTATGTGTTTGTATGGTTCATAGTGTGAGTGTGAGTAGGTCAAACCATTTAGTGCATCACCTCTTTTAGAGTAGTTTTGTTTTCCTGTAATCCTTTTACCTTTTCATCCCCCCATTATATATATATATATATATATATATATATATATATATATATATATATGAATATATATATATATATATATATATGTATGTATGTATTATAACTCATTGAAACAACTCAGATGCATCAAAGGGAGCTAGCCTTTACCTAGAGACTCTCCCCTCTAGCTTTACCAGTCCCATAGGCGAGAGGGGAGTTTCCATTTTGACGTGTGGAAGGCAAGATCTCAGCCTCCTGCCAAGGGTGCAATCTTTTGCATCAACA
Source organism: Torreya grandis (assembly GCA_037957365.1). Lineage (NCBI taxonomy): Eukaryota > Viridiplantae > Streptophyta > Pinopsida > Cupressales > Taxaceae > Torreya > Torreya grandis. The sequence continues at coordinate 4,651,989 of JARHVA010000316.1, forward strand.
CCAAGAGCCACATTGATCCATCACCTATGCATCCTTGATCCTTTTTCACATGTTCCACCCACCTAGACAATAACACGACCCCATTAGTCTATAGTGTAATGTGTTATTGGAAAATGGGAAAACATTATTGAACCTTAGTTTCCATTGCCACCTACATATATCTTTCGACTCCCCTAAGCATCTTAGGGTTGACCTAGACTCATTTCATGTCTCAAGAAGCATCAAAACACTATATAAAGACCAATATCATTATTTTATGAGATAAATGGCAATTATCATGAACAAGCTCAGAAATAGTCATGTAAATTAAGGTTATTGATCCCTATTTACCCCTATTTTTTCATATATACATATATATATATATATATATTATATATATACATATATATATATATATATATATATATACATACACACACACACACACACACACACACACACACACACACACACACACACACACACACACACATATCTACAATAGACTAGAGATAAATTTTACTTAGGTTTCTAGTCTCAATTCAAACTCAAAGCATTCAAATTAACATCCATACTCAAGCATACTATCATCACTCTCACTTTCACCATCACTTCGATTGGGCAAACTACAGTAGGCTTGATCTTGTTTTGAGGTATTGGTACATAGGTAGTGATTAACACATGGGGGTGTTGAGGTCATGCCCAACCTACCATACCAACACCACTCTTATTCCACTTATGTTCATCAAAACCCTAAAAATCATGGAGGTTTAGGGTTTCATAATGAAATCAGTTAAAATTTAGAACAAACAATGATCTAGGTCTCAATCATACGTGCACATGATTCCCAAAATAGGGTGAAGGTCTAGTTAGAATTTCACTGCTTCACTTGCATAGGGTCATTATGATAACATAGAAGGTCAATAACATAGTGCATTATTAGACAAAAGGCCATGTTATTGTCTAAAGCTGGTTATGATACCTATTCCTTATTGACGATCCTTTGCCTTGATCCTATATCACTTCCCTACTTGCCACTTGTCTATCTCAATCATATTTTCTAGCTAAGTATACCTTTTTTAATCATTGCTATTTATAAAATATTTAAATAAATAAATTATTATGTAAATCAGTGGTTGTTGATACTATAATATTTTATTCCTTGATTTATTACTCAAGTCTTTATCAAACTAGGGTTACAATCCATAATCATAAAAAAAGGTAAATCACTATTGTATTCTATATTGTTGATTGTATGGGCCAACATCAATACAATTTTGTGTTATGTGTTCCAACTACACTAGCCAATGTTAATATAGTTGTTTATGTGTGAACATGATACATCAGCTAGGTTTGGTATAGTCTATTGAGTTTATTTTTATTTCACCTCTATTTATCAAACTATATCACCTAAGATCGATATATTTTATTCATAGTACCATTAAAATTTTCCTAAATCTGACTACATCAACCACGATCAATATATTCTATCTTTACCTTTTAGTCTATGTAATTACGTTGATCAAAATAGATATGGTATAATTTATGATCACTATATATGTAAATCCTTTACCAACTACATTGATCAAGCTCAAAATAGTTTTTATTTTACATATTTGTTTGTTTAACTACATCTACCATAGTCGATATAGTACATTTTATGATTATCTTTTACCAATTATATCAACTAAGCTTGACATTGTCTATATTTTACAACTCTATTTATGTCACTACATTGGCCAATGTTGATATAGTAAATTTTCTAATCCCTATTCCTACTTACCTAAATTCTATTGGCTGATATAGTTCCTTTTTCTGTAGTTTATCCAACCTAATTCATCTTTCACTTCAAGTCTCCATCATGGAGTATATATTTGAAAATTATGAACAGATAAAATAACATGATATGATGGATTTGACTAATTCCCATATATAAATTAAATATCATTTTAATATTATCAATAATCAAAATAATTACTTTAACTAATAGACTGAATGATTATAATTCACTCTCTACTTCCCAACCTATAGATCATTTTAACTATCCTCCCCACATGACCATGGTTGAGGATGAGAGTGATATTGAATATACTATCGAAATGATCCTTTTCATCAATACAACTTGTCAACATAGGGTAAAGTATCCTACACTCATGTATAATGTCATGATGGGATCCCACATAGGATGTCCCCCGTCACCTACACATACCATTTTTATAAGATTTGGGGAAAGTCAATACACGGATTTTTATCTTCCTTCCTCTTACACTATGTTAGGTATAGCCACTACTATGGCGGAAATTTCATCTAGTTGGCCTACTCAAAGTGATCATAATATGAATGACGTTAATTATACCAATAGTACATCTTAAGTGGCTTCTACTAGTCAACAAACTCTAAATACTAATGAAATATTGTTACAAGCCATGAATCAAATGGATAACTTTCAAATTAATAATGCCAATCAAATGATTTACATGAAAAATTATTTGTTTTGATTTCAAATTCATCCTCAACAACTTCAATGGGGAGTGTAATATACAAATACCCCCCCAAGAGATGCACATTGTAATCTTATTCCTCAACCCCCATTTCTTAATAAAGTCATCAAGCATATTCAAAATGAATCATTAATTCCTCAAATACTAAACATAGACATAGGTGGTATTACTCCTAATATCATTTACAATGGATATATTAATCTTGCATTGAACTTTAAAGATATTGTAAAACTTTATAAAGAGTATATTAAACTAAATTCCTTTGTTTTCACCAAACTTCAAGATAAAACATTTTCAACCAATGCTTTAGTAATTTTAAACTAATGATCTACTTGGAAATAGTTTAGCCCATTTTATTAGTTATTACTAGGTAGAATATGAAACTACTCAAGTTTTCATTAAAAGATGGAAAGCCATATCTAACAAAGTTGAACACAACATGTCGAAAGATAACATCTTCCATTTGTTCAATAATGCTATTCATCCCAAAATTTTATATCATGTTATGAATCTCTCTCCAAAATATTTGGAAGAATCCCTTGATCATGATAAACATCAAGACTTCTTAATTATATGATTTGAGCCTTCCCAATCTCCAACAAAAACTCGCATTCTTATGAAATCTAAAAACTGACATGCTATTAATGATGGTGTCATAGATACCTATGATTATATCCATACCATCCATGCTATTCTTCCAAGTGTCTCAAATAATGCAACCCTTTCTTAACCATTTAAGAATACATGCTTCCAATCTCCTTCTTCCAAATATTCCTACGTGAACAATGTGGATGGTCACCAAGATCTTTCCATGGTGGAAATCCAAAACCATATTCCTAAACCTTCAACATGATAATTTGATTGTACTTGCCCTACCAAACATTGGTATGATCCACACAAATTATATTAGTATCATGTGATTTGGGGAGATTATAATGAAACTTATAGGCAACTTAAGAAAATTTCTCTTGCATTTATCCTTGGTCCCAATTAAAACTATGATTCATGAACATCAAAAAATATATAAAAAGGTATCTAAATCTCATGTCAAGCATGAAGTTCTTAATACACCTAATGCTCAAATTATTATATATAAAGATCCACTTCTTAATCATCAATCTAGGACTACTCAACCTCCTACCTCCAATGTTATGGAAACTTCAATTGACCCTAATTATCTAACCAATGATAAAAATGTAGTCAACATAAACAACATAATGCATGTAATATCATATACTGATCCTTATCCACATTATAATTATAATAAATTCCCCACTTTCTACACCATTTAAGAAACTTATCCATCTCATTTTAGGATATGAACAAGTGGAAACACCTGTTAATCCCACATCTATCTCTACATATACACACATGCCACACTCTACTCCCTTAGCATATGTAAAAACTATATAAAAAAAATGATACAATTTAATTCTCACTCTTTTTCCATTTATAAGACATGCTAATATGATACAATCAGCTTCTCCCTGATCAAAAAATAACTAATTAAAACACCATAAATTAGTCTACTTCTATGCCTACATCTCCACTCATAACATCAATCACCTCAATAGAGTCATTTCCTAAACTAACTATGCCACAAATGACATTAACTAGCTCAATGTAGTTTGTTCCACCTGGACAACCTACACCAGCCAAGTCTAGATGACATAATCATATCATCATCAATTTAAGTGCAATTCCCCCCTCCTTAAACAAATTTTATTTAAAAATATGAACCTTTATATTATACATTTATAATTAGATATGATGAATGGGATCTTATAACTGAAATTTATCTTCTCCCACCTCAAATTCCTTTTTTGGACCTAATGAGGACTTTCACTCATCATCTTAATTGTTCAATTTACATTTTATTTGAAACGAACATTCTTGGACCTCCACGTATGGGGAAATAAGATACCTTATCTAGGATTGATAATAGTATTTTTCAATAATGTGAGGAAATATCTATACACATTAGTCCAAAACTGTAACTACTTATCTCTCACTCAAATTTCCTATTTATTAAATTATTTGTGAATAAATTTTAATTCACTTGGATAACCCTATAATATTAATTATTATCCAATTTGGTGATATCCAATTCATTCATGCTTTTATTGATGAAGGTTATGACACTTGTGTCGCATCCCTTGACTTAATTTAAGCACTTAGATACTAAAAATGTAACATTAAAACTGCTTAAAACACATGTCAAGGCTATGATATAATAAAAATGCCTCATCTAGGTTATGTTTGGATTCTCTTTATGATTATTCCTATAACCATTCATATTAAAATCATGATTTATAATTTCCCATTATCATATAATATTTTACTCGATTGACCTTGGACACTTCACAAGAGAGATATAGTTTTGTCTACATGCCAATGTGTCAAATTTAGATGTAATGGTGTTATATATAATATTCAAGGAAAAAAAACACTTAAAATTTTGACTAATTCCAAAAATGTGGTGTTTTAAAAATACCCACTCTTGAACCTCTACCATCATTCATTTTTGTTAATATTGATGATTAAATTATCCTGTTAATATAATGGAGGTTATAATGGACACCCAAAACTTATAATCAATATAACACCTAGTCTATTAGATTATGATGATGGTGAACTTGATGAGATTAATTTAAAAATAAAAACTTTACATCTCCCCAAAACTTATAATCAATATAACACCTAACCTATTAGATTATGATGATGGTGAACTTGATGAGATTACTTTAAAAATAAAAACTTTACATCTCCCCAAAACTTATAATCAATATAACTCCTAACCTATTAGATTATGATGATGGTGAATTTGATGAGATTACTTTAACAATAAAAACTTTACATCTCCCCAAAACTTATAATCAATATAATGCCTAACCTATTAGATTATGATGATGGTGAACTTGATGCGATTACTTTAAAAATAAAAACTTTACATCTCCATTCATATATAATTTATCAATTACCTCCTTATTTATGACCTAGGTCTTGTCAAAATCCAATAAATGACATTCCCA